>CM042382.1:23913545-24536045 GCA_023634145.1 Thymallus thymallus | reverse complement strand
ACAAATTCCATCTAGACACCGTTGCTCTAGAGCACACAAAAAACTATACATACCTCGGCCTAAACATCAGCGCCACAGGTAACTTCCACAAAGCTGTGAACGATCTGAGAGACATGGCAAGAAGGGCTTTCTATGCCATCAAAAGGAACATAAAATTTGACATATCAATTAGGATCTGGCTAAAAATACTTGAATCAGTTATAGAACCCATTGCCCTTTATGGTTGTGAGGTCTGGGGTCCGCTCACCAACCAAGAATTCACAAAATGGAACAAACACCAAATTGAGACTCTGCATGCAGAATTCTGTAAAAAATATCCCCTGTGTACAACGAAAAACACCAAATAATGCATGCAGAGCAGAATTAGGCCGATACCCGCTAATTATCAAAATACAGAACAGAGACGTTAAATTCTACAACCACCTAAAAGGAAGCGATTCCCGAACCTTCCATAACAAATCAATCACCTACAGAGAGATGAACCTGGAGAAGAGTCCCTTAAGCAAGCTGGTCCTGGGGCTCTGTTCACAAATACAAACAGACCTCACAGAACCCCAGGACAACAACACAATTAGACCCAACCAAATCATGAGAAAACAAAAAGAGAATTACTTGACACATTGGAAAGAACTAACAAAAAAACTGAGCAAACTAGAATGATATTTGGCCCTAAACAGAGAGTACACAGTGGTAGAATGCCTGACCCCTGTGACTGACCCAAACATATGGAAAGCTTTGACTATGTACAGACTCAGTGAGCATTGCCTTGCTATTGAGAAAGGCCGCTGTAGGCAGACTTGGCTCTCAAGAGAAGACAGGCTATGTGCACACTGCCAACAAAATGAGGTGGAAACTGAGCTGCACTTCCTAACCTCCTGCCAAATGTATGACCATATTAGAGACACATATTTCCCTCAGATTACACAGATCCACAAAGAATTCAAAAACAAGCCCAATTTTGATAAACTCCCATATCTACCAGTTGAAATTTAATTGAGAGAGAGGGGGGGGGGGGATAGAGACAGAGAGACTGTTCATGGTCTTCTGATATTCCTTACTGATATGTTTTAGCATTTGATTACTGTGCTACAGTATTCTATGGCCTCCACCACCATTGAAAGGTTTAGTGCAGTCAATGGCAGCCTGACATCACCAGTCTAAAAACGACCTGTCAGCAGTGATGGAAAAAGTACCCGAAATGTCATACTTGAGTAAAAGTAAAATAATAGAAAATGACTCAAGTAAAAGTAAAAGTCACCCAGTAAAATACTACTTGAGTAAAAGTCTAAAAGTATTCTCTTTTAAATATACTTAAGTATCAAAAGTAAATGTAATTGCTAAAATATACTTAAGTATCAAAAGTAAAAGTAAAAGTATAAATCATTTAAAATGTCTTAGATTAAGCAAACCAAATCATTTTCTTGTTTTTTTAATTTACGGATAGCCAGGGGAACGCTCCAACAATAACATATTATTTATAAATGAAGCACTTAGTGAGTCCACCAGATCAGAGGCAATGGGGATGACCAGGGATGTTCACTTGATAAGTGTGTGAATTAGAAAAATGTCCTGTCCTGCTAAGCATTCAAAATGTAATTTGTAGGGAAAATGTATGGAGTAAAAAGTACATACTTTTCTGTAGTGAAGTAAAAGTAAAAGTAGTCACAAATATAAATAGTAAAGTACAGATACCACAAAAAACTCCTTAAATAGTACTTTCAAGTATTTTTACTTAAGTACTTTACAGTACTGCCTGTCAGCCAGATAAAGTGGCAGCTAGACTGTATTAAAACAGCCTGGCTATGTTCACTAGCACCAGGAGATCAGCAGATACCTACCGCAAGCATTTAAGAAAGGCTTTTCAATAACAGCGTGGTCCAACCGGAATGTCACTATTAAAACAACAGCACAGAGTGGCAACTTTATTTCTGTGGCCACTTCAAACATCACACACCTCTCTGTTTCTCCAATAAGACAGAAGGAAGAGGACTGAGAGAGGCATGGAGATACAGAAGCATGTTCTATCTATGTTGACGCTCATCTGCCAGTCAAATCTCCCCTTCAAATTGATCTCTGTCTCCGGTGGTTTAAAGGCCTCTTTCCCATCCATCCACCACAACCGTTAATCACAACGTCTCTCCGGCCAACCGTCTGACTCATAAATTTAATTCCAGCCTATTACCAGGGAACTTTAAAAGCCATCCTTCATTAATGTTAATGTTTTTTTTTTTAGTGGAGGCCAGTCCTGGTTAGAACTACATGGCCGCTTTCCCAAGCTTGTTTTACGGGTTCCAGACAGAGATGGATGCTCCGTGCCGCCTGATAGGCTGTGGGAACCATCCATCACGCTGTGGACCCACCCACACAGCCAGCATGTCATAACACAGGGCCAGGCAGTAGAGTGGTTGACTGACATCTTTATATATCTGGTGGTGGTAACGATGGAGGAAGGTTGTGTGGTTTTTGTTCCAGCCAGGCCTCTCTGGTGGCCTACTTTCTGAAATGAGTTGTGAAGTGGAGAACAAAATAAAGAGTGAGAGAGGAAATCAGTCATAACGCTGCCAGTGAGAATAAATTAGCGATATCAAAAACACTAACAAAACAAAACACCTACAAAACTTATCAGGCAAATGAAGCGAAAACCAATTAATTCAACATACCAAAAGCTGAAGATAACAACTCGGCATGTTTTCCCAGTTTCATTGGCTGTTAACAGCAAACATTTGAAGCAAATATATATTGAACAACAACAATAAAACTTTAAACATGATTTATTAGTGAATTACTTATTTTTACTTATGATTTACTCTTAATACACCAACAGTTATTATGGTAAACATTATGACTATTACACCCCCATACTCCCCAAATGATCTCTATAAACAGACATATTCCTCAAATGGCACAATAAAACAGACCAAACAGGAAACACACAAGCACGTGCACGCACACACAAACACATGCACACAAACACATATTCTGAATTCTCTCTCTCTCACACACACACACATATACACAAATGGCAGAGCACAAAACATTAAACAGCTATAACATGAACAAGGACGTGGGTGAAAGTGTAAAATTCTTTACATGGTAGTAATGTTTTATGAGAGGCCCCATCCACCCAGGGGCTGTATATTCTGGATGAGGAGGAGGAGGAGGAGGAGGGTGGGGGGGTTCCGTTCGTTCACAGAAGACACACTAAATTTGGACAGTAAGTAGAATCACCCCAGCTGCGCGGTACACCACACATTCGCAACGCCCCATTTAACCGCACACGGCGCTCCCCTCCGCTGGCTTCATTAGCATACTTCAGCAGGGCCTTGACAGATGAAGACGGATGGGAGAAAATCAGGCTCACTGAAACAACTGTTTTATCAAGGTTAAACTATCCACAGAGCTCTTAACCCTCTTCCTTTACAACGCAGAGGCTCTCCCAATATCAATCTATCAATATGATAGCCAAATTCCCTTACTTTCAGTCTCATAATAAATGTTTATGTTTTGCCTAATTAGAATAATGAAATATTGACTCATTGAATATTAATATGAATATTGCATTATTAACTATGGAGTATGGTTGATGAAATCATGTTTTTCGTTTTCTACTCACCCCTTTCCCCCATGTTTACCTTCCTTATACCTTTTTAAAAATATATATTCATTTAACCTTTATTTATTTATTTATTTAAAGTCAGTTAAGAACAAATTCTTATTTACAATGACGGCCTACACCGGCAAAACTCGGACGATGCTCGGCCAATTGTGCGCCACCCTATGGGACTCCCGATCACGGCCTGTTGTGATACAGTCTAGCATTACCTATTTAGTGGTGTGGCACTATGGCTCAGCTAGGCCTCAGGTATGGAAGTACTTTGGACCACTACCACATGAACTAAAGAAGGCTGATACTATACCATGATGTGTTCTGTTTGTGGTTGCTTTGGAAGCGTGTCTAACCGCGACATCACATACCTGTAGACTCAAGGCAAATTTTGAATTGTATTACGAATTGTCTTTATAGTATCGGTGAAGAGAGAGAGGGAAGGAGAGGAGGGACACTCTATAAAGGGAAGTAATGGGGACATAATGGGACTTGATGTATTTGTGGGAGGAGACTGCTAGACATGTTGTCGAAGGCCATCTCCTATAAAACGAGCAGGCTAGTAGAGGCTGTAAAGAGGGTAAAAGGAGATCAAAGGTCAAAGGTCACGATAGAAGAGTTAAATGCTCCCCAGATCAACAGTGACCACTCTACGAAATATGTTGCCTTGGTTATCTCTTGTGGTTGGTAATATGCTGTTCATTCTGAAATGCACTGCATGCCAACATTTACTTAAGATATATTCCCCATATCTGGACCAGACCCTCCTGAAATGTTATTATGTCACTTGTGTGTGCGTATTGTATGTAAAACAGCTTTTATAATAATAATACAAAATGTGTAGGCTATGGCTACATTTGCACATCCCAATTATATTTTGATGGGTGCTGGCTACACATCCAAATTGTTTTAATGGACGGTATACACTTTAATGTGGTTTAAATACAATTAAGTTCCCTTCATGCAAAATGTACGCCCTAGCCTCGGTGGTGTGAGTGCAGTAGTTAGCCAGCCCTCAATATGACCACAACATCTATTTATGTCCCTGTGTCATAAAACAGCCGTGTTTACCAATGGAGCAGAGCAGTGACAATGAGAGAGGAGAATGAAGGGAAGATGACACACAGGCAAATGAAGAACAACATCTGATGATCAATCATATGTCAAAACGTATAGAGAGAGTTAGCTAGGGAAACAGGACCTGCAAATGTCAGCTTTACACTTGATGGAGACATACTCATGTGAAGTCTCGTTAAATTCAACAACACATGCCTCTCGACTCACTTTCCATTTTTCCGAGGGGAAGTTGTTATGCAATGCATCTCGCCCCCTCCTCAAATAGTACATGACACACACACTGACAGACACACAAACACACACACACACTCACATAAACCTGCCACCTGTGCCTTTTCCAACTCTGTGCTCCAAGGGTAAGGTGTCCATGTGATGGGGATGTGGTTTAATAATACATGTTAGAGAAGTCTATAATTTGCTGATTATGCTCAAGCTAAAAAGGAAAATGACAGCAATTAACATCATATCAGTGGGAGTTAACTGTCCAGAACTAACACTGCCAAAGGCAAGCTGGCAGACAGCAGGGAGGTGTGGGGGAAACCAACAGCTTAACATCTTTGGGGTACAAGCAGCACAACATAGTGAGAATAAGCTGCATGGTTCAAAGTGTATTTCATCTGTAGCATGAGATTCTGTTTCATCCTATAGGTTGTCATCATGATCAACAGGTATCGGTTTGGACATATCATACACCACAAATAGCCAAAATATTTCAGATTATACATTCACATCATTCTCACAATAGAACTGTGGAAATTGGTATAACACTCGACAGACTTAAACTACACCAAATAGCATTGGTCCTCCTGATCCACCATCTGAAACTACAGTAGGTTGTGTTCTTACTGCCATGTCTACGTCACAGGACACTCTTCAAATCTAGGTTATTGAGTTTCCATCCCTCCTTGAAGAACCCTCCCTGGGTGTGTTAAGGGGACTTCAGAGGACCCATACTATCTGGCTCCCAGAGATGACCTTTCCTGTGATCTGTTGCCAAGCAGCCAAGCCAAGTGCTGACCTGTGCTAACACTGTTGCTCTCACCCCGCTGTGCTAAACACTACCTGGGATGTCACTCATGTCCGCCTTGGGAAGTGATCCAAAACCGCATTCAAATTCCCCAGCTCCACAGAGACTCTCACACACACACTGACAGAGTACAGAGACTCTTACACACACTGGGGATTATGGATGTGAAGCGGTTTGATTCTGCAGACCCCAAACGACTCAGGATGTATTATTTCTCTCTCTCTCTCTCTCTCTCTCTCTCTCTCTCTCTCTCTCTCTCTCTCTCTCTCTCTCTCTCTCTCTCTCTCTCTCTCTCTCTCTCTCTCTCTCTCTCTCTCCTCTACCCTCTCTCTCACACTTTTCTCTACCCTCTCTCTCTCTCTCTCTCTCTCTCTCTGTCTCTCGCTCTCTTTCTCTCGCTCTCTCTGCATTGTTCTTTGTCTGGTCCTTTCCTCTCGCTGATGGTGGGGGGCTGACAGAGACTCATCTGTGGCCCCTTTGTCTCTCACGGCAACTGCAAGGTTTATTAACATAAATTAGAATAGCTAACAGAGAGAGAGAGAGAGAGAGAGAGAGAGAGAACCTCGTCGTAATGCGTTACCCACGGCAACCTCACCTCCATTCTCAACCCACCTGAACACGTGTGTGAAAGAGGGAGAGAGGGAGTGTGTGTGTGTATGTGTGCCTGTGTGTGTGTGTCTGCATGTGTGTGTACGCAGAATGTGTGTGTCTGCACGTGTGTGAGTACTCGTGCATGTATGTGTATGTGCACTTGTGTGTGTGAATGTGCCAGCACCTCCTGGCCTTTAAATGGGAAACTACTCTGCGATGAGGGAGACATTTCCACACCCATCTAACCCCCCTGTCCTGATGAAAAGGAATGGTGCTATCTGCAATGCATGAGTCACTACACCAAGGCATTAATATCAGTAATTGAAACATCAAATCACTGCTGAAGTATCGGGCCCAGTGTGCTTCCCCATCTGACTATGTAGCACCTGATTAAGCATGCCACCATGTAAATAATAAAGAAATTCACTGATTAGCTTTTGTCTGTGGCAAACACTGAATTACAGTACGAAAAAAAAAATATATATATATTTATCAATAAAATAAAATACGATAGATACGCAGACACACACACACACACACACACACACACACACACACACACACACACACACACACACACACACACACACACACACACACACACACACACACACACACACACACACACGCACACACACACACACACATTGATTTTACACTTCCCCGTCCTTGTTCATGTTATAGCTATTTAATGTTTTGTGAACTGGTATTTTTTCTGTGTCTGTGAGATAATACATTGTCTGTGTGTGCGTGTGTGTGTGTGTGCGCTTGTGTGTGTCTATATTTACAGCAGTCCTGTTACCATGCAAACCAGTGAGAGCAGAGACGGGGAGGGAGCAGCAACATTGATTGGTGTTGACTCCGTCTGGGCGGTGAGCAACGACTGACAGAGCTCCTGAGCCACAGCGAAAGGCAACCCTTACTCTTCTTCTGATTTAAGTAGAGTGTATTAATTTGTGTCATTGTTACGAAGTCGGGCAGGGAAGGGCCTCTCGCCACTTCATGTTTGACTGTTCACCGCAGCCAAGGGTGTTGCTTTACACAGCACCATGCTGCCGAACGCTGCACACGTCAAATGTGAGCAGAGGGCGCGAGAGACATGATCCCAAACACTCAAATTAAACTATACAGTATAAAAAAAAACGGGGTGTTTATATGGCAACCAACCAAGATATTTAAGAAAGAGTTACAATTCTTGTTGAAATGCATTGTGGTACAGTAGCCTACGTTACTACATAGTAGCCTACATTACAACAAAGTAGCCTACAAACTAGAGAAATATATCCTAACAAGCGACAGCTGTGAATAAAGAACCCTCATTCTAAAGAATGAACCAGTGTTACAGTGTAGTGGCATGCACATATGTGGCCCTTGGTCCCACGTCCCGCAACCAAACAATCGTTTCCTGCATTTTATCAACAAATTCAAACACCACCAATTTAGAATTTATTTGTCCCATATTTCAGTACGACATTTCAACCTGTCACTTGCAGCGCCAATGTCATAGGCCTATCGTCAACCAATAATTTTTCACAAATCCTTTCTGGGACAAACTTCCAGCTAAACTTGGGAGAATACGGTTACGCCTCTTAACTACTTGCTTACTTACAAAAAGCGTGCTTCTGATGAAGAGCTACAAAAGTAAGTAATTAGCCGTATTAGACTGAAATATATCAGCTAATTTTGTCAAACCTGTGAGGCTGCTACTTCATTCAATCCAGTCTTAAAAGACTCCCATCCTAACTATTTGACATTCCCGGAGACCAAACAAATATTCCCAGATTTTCATAAAAGAGCCACACATGTGGTCTCTCGTTTCTGCTCGTTCGGTGCAGCGGACTGCAGGGGTGTAGTGCTGCCGGAGCGCCACTTCTCACAATGGTGCTCGTTTAGAAAAGTTAGATCAAAGCTGATTCAATATCTTGGAAGATCACAATGATAATATAACGTTACTGTTACACCAAAAACACCACCTCATTTCTTGCAGCCAAAACTCAACAACACGCGAACACTAGGCAGAATGTGCTTTGATTGAAACAAATTACAGGAAGTTTGTTAACACCTTTTGCTCTAATTTGCTCAAAAAACTGTAATTTAAGAATATTTAAATGCATATTCTCATGAAACTGATTGAGATCAAATGATCGGCATGCAGACGCAGTTTGGTCATTTCACTGGTAAAACGTGAAGAATTATCATTCACAATTGACAGTGATTTGCCATTGCCTATTTTGAATTTAGGAATGCCTAACTTGGTATTTGAAGGTATTACAAATCTGAACATGCATTGAAACAACAGGCAGACGCTGCAATTGTGGGATGCATTTTATGCATATTCTATAACTATAGTCAATATCTGTCGGTACAAACTTTCAAAAATGTCAATCCCACACATTTCAATTCCACATATTAATTACACAGTACTGCAGTAACTGACTGTGATTTGACCACTTTTTTTTTATACAGAAATAAAGCAGATGGAATTTCAGACTGCATGAATGAACATTAAGAAACCACTTCAAAAATTGCTCCCGAAGAAGAACAATAGTCGAGGAGGCGATTAAGTTGTTATTGTTGTTGTTTTCTAGGACTGAAAACTACATTAAAAGACAAACATCAGATAAAACCAAAAACTCCACTGAACTGTGAAGCAAATTTCCTCTCTAAAGCAATTTAGTGTTGGATAAGTAGGAAGGCATTCTTACCTTAATGGATCTGAATATGATATCTGTCAGACAAGTAAGGACAAAGCCTTTTATAAAAGCTGTGTTTGCAGAATGACCGATACGATACCGTTGTATCAGATAACCAAATTGAGAGGAGTGCAGTAAACAGACTGTAAATAGAAATACAATGCATGACTATTTTTGTTGAATAAGTACTGTACAATGAAATCTCTCTCTCTCTCTCTCTCTCTCTCCCCCCTACCAGTTCCCTTAGAGTGGTAGGGCATGTAACATGTTTGGGAGAACACAAGAGGAAAATGTTTGGTTTAGTACAAACTGAACAGTAGGCAACATTTAGATGAAGGAATAATAGGATATTTCAAGTGGCCAGATCGATGGGAACAACTTCTCTTTAGCTTTATGAAATACATCCCAATATCTAGGTGATTTATGCACACTTATAGAAAATCACCTGAGGAATCGATTATTTTAACATTATTCCTAACTTTATTCCTCCCAAAGGGAAATGACGTGTTAATATAACTATTTGTTGATGACCCAGTGGAACAGTACACCCCCCCCCCCCCGACCCCCGACCCCCGACCCCCCCCCCCCCCCCCCCCCACACACACACACACACTATTCCACGATATTACCATTCCAATCGCCAGACCTGTTATTATAGCAAATTACCAGCTCCCACCTCAGATATACAGGGTGTAATTAGCCTATTAAAACATGATTAACATGTCTCAATTACCACACTCACATTTGCATAATTTATAATCTATTCTAATTGCAAGTGTGGGTTCAGACGGTGGTAGAATGGGTTCTGAACAACTGAAGTTATTCTGAAGTGTGTCTGTCTGTTTGCTCTGTCAAAGTGCTACACCGTAGATAGGAAGATCATTTTCTCCAGTACCCCACTACGGAAAGACGATGCATTCATTTTCCCACCAGTAAAGGCGTCTAGTCTATTTCTGTACAACAGATATTTTCTGAAAGTACAAAATAAATCCACTCTCGTTCACTATCCTATATTTACATTTGCTAGGGAGGAGAGCGTTCAGAGGTGTTTGGCTAATCAACATAGAAACTACGTACGTTTTTGGACAAACTTCAAAAGAGGTTTGGGAAACGTTGTTATTTATATGAGAACAGTGAGAGCTGTGTTCACTCTTATATCTGTGGAAACTAAAACCCTGGCTGGGATAAAATGCTGCTTCTGCACTTTCAACAGGCCAGGCCAGATATACTGTCTGCCTGCTAAACCAAGGACATAGCCATTAGTTTCAGGACAGACCGCGGCACATCACAGACTAATGCCTCCATCTGTCAGCGGAGATGAGTGGAGAGTAACAAAGAGGGGGAACACTAACCTCTGAACTCATCATGGACAGCCATGTCAATTAAATACTGAAATACAGCAGCAACAACAACACAACACCAGTGTCCAGTCCAGACTCTCTCCGTGGCTAAACCAAGCAGACCATAAACCACAATACTGATGTAGGTGATGCGTTTTACTACAGTAGCTTACTGGGCTATAGAACCAACTGAATAGTTATCAGACGTTCTAGTATCACTAAATTTACTGCAAGTGCACCACTAAATCATTAGCTAGTAAATACATTGCCATCAAAGCAAATTTGGTCAAAGAAAATATGGGCAAGTTTGAAAGTATACCAGTGTTCTCCAGATGTGTGCTTCAGTATTTAAGAACCACCCCAGACTTCAACTTCAATCACAGGTACAATTTGCAGTGCTGCAATATGCAGTATCCACAGCACTCATATTATCCAGTAATGTGAAAACTAGTGGCATGGGTCACTGAGTTCACCAGGTCTTTCGCTCTGACAATTCAAATTTAACATGCAGGAGATATTCATTTGACCGGAGTCTGGGAGTAATGTGTGGCTGTCGACACACACTGGCCTGGTGAACAGTGAGTGAGTGAGTGAGTGAGTGAGTGAGTGAGTGAGTGAGTGAGTGAGTGAGTGAGTGAGTGAGTGAGAGAGAGAGAGAGAGAGAGAGAGAGAGAGAGAGAGAGAGAGAGAGAGAGAGAGAGAGAGAGAGAGAGATTGAAAGTGTTTATAAGAGAGAACGAGAAGGAGCGAGAGAGAGCTCTGGCCTGTAACCTGACACCCAGAAACGTAGTCTTGGTGACTGGCTTCTCTTACTTGGCCAACCTGTATGTGCCAGCTCCACTATCCGCAATGGTTTCACAGACACACACACAGGGCAGATGAAGGCAAGTTAAAACACAATGCTAAGCACTTTCAGGAATTTTACAAATAAAAACATGCTTACCTCAAATAGCTGAAAACAGTAAAACAATTCACCTGTAGATTTTACAGCTGATGAGCAGCCATGTGCTTGTTTAAGCTGGCTAAATATCCTCTGCCATGACACCCGGCCGACCCCGGCACAAATCTACGGGGAGCACAAATCTATGGGGGAGGACTGGGTGTGGAGGGTCGGGGATCGGGGATCGGGGAGCGGGGAGCGGGGAGCGGGGTCAGGAGTTAAGGCCTGCTCTGTCTGCTATTGGAATGCAGTCCTGCCTCAGTTGTCAGCTGCTTGCCAAAGGAAGGCTCAAGACCGCACTGTCCTATATCGCTGCTGTCAACACACGCCCACCACTTACATGCCACGACACGGAGAGAAGCAACCAGGGAACACGCCATGCATACAAACACACATAGACACATATACACTGAAGTAAAATATAAACGCAACATGTAAAGTGTTGGTCCCATGTTTCATGAGCTGAAATAAAAGATCCCAGAAATGTTCCATACGCACAAAAAGCTTATTTCTCTTAAATGTTGTGCACAAATTTGTTTGCATCCCTGTTAGTGAGCATTTCTCCTTTGCCAAGATAATCCATCCACCTGACAGGTGTAGCATATCAAGAAGCTGAATAAACAGCCTGATCATTACACAGCCGCACCTTGTGCTGGGGACAATAAAAAGCCACTCTAAAATGTGTAGTTTTGTCACACAACACAATGCCACAGATGTCTCAAGTTGTGAGGGAGCGTGCAATTGGCATGCTGACTGCAGGAATGTCCACCAGAGCTGTTGCCAGAGAATTTAATGTTACTTTCTCTATCATAAGCCGCCTTCAACGTAGTTTTAGAGAATTTGGCAGTGCATCCAACCAGTCTCATAACCGCAGACCACATGTAACCATGCCAGCCCAGGACCTCCACATCCGGCTTCTTCACCTGCGGGGATCATCTGAGACCAGCCACCCGGACAGCTGATGAAACTTGCACAAATTGTCAGAAACCGTCTGAGGGAAGCTCATCTGCATGCTCGTCGTCCTCATCAGGATCTTGATCTGACTACAGTTCGGCGTCGTAACCGACTTCAGTTGGCAAATGCTCACCTTCGATGGCCACAGGCACGCTGGAGAAGTGTGCTCTTCACAGATGAATCCCGGTCTCAACTGTACCCGACAGCGTATATGGCGTTGTGTGGGCGAGCGGTTTGCTAATGTCAACGTTGTGAACAGAGTGCCCCACGGTGGGGTTATGTATGGGCAGGCATAAGCTACGGACAATGAACACAATTGCAATTTGTGTTCATTTGAGATACCGTGACGAGATCCTGAGGCCCATTGTCGTGTCATTCATCCGCCGCCATTACCTCATGTTTTAGGATGATAATGCATGGCCCCATGTTGCAAGGATCTGTACACAATTCCTTGCATGGTCTGCATACTCACCAGACATGTCACCCATTGAGCATATTTGGGATGCTCTGGATCGACGTGTACGGCAGTGTGTTCCAGTTCCCGCCAATATTCAGAAACTTCACACAGCCATTGAAGAGGAGTGGGACAACATTCCACAGGCCAACAGCCTCATCAACACTATGCGAAGGAGATGTGTCGCGCTGCATGAGGATTTTTGAAAGGTATCTGTGACCAACAGATGCAAATCTGTATTCCCTGTCATGTGAAATCCATAGATTAGGGCCTAATGAATTTCTTTAAATTGACTGATTTCCTTATATGAATTATAACTCAGTAAAACCTTGTAATTGTTGCATGTTGCATTATATCCTGGTGATGTTACTTAAAACAATTTAATTAAAAAACATTTTATTTAAATTCTAAATCCGATCTACAGAAGGAAAGCCAACCTACAGCATCATTCATATCCAACCTACAGCGCCATATCCAAACTACAGCGTCATTTATATCCAACCTACAGCGTCATTTATATCCAACCTACAACGTCATATCCAACCTACAGCGTCATATCCATCCTACAGCGTCATATCCAACCTTCAGCGTCATATCCAACCTACAGCGTCATATCCATCCTACAGCGTCATATCCAACCTACAGCGTCATATCCATCCTACAGCGTCATATCCAACCTACAGCGTCTTATCCAACCTACAGCGTCATATCCAACCTATAGCGTCATATCCAACCTACAGCGTCATATCCATCCTACAGCGTCATATCCAACCTACAGCGTCTTATCCAACCTACAGCGTCATATCCAACCTACAGCATCATATCCAACCTACAACGTCATATCCAACCTACAGCGTCATATCCATCCTACAGCGTCATATCCAACCTTCAGCGTCATATCCAACCTACAGCGTCATATCCATCCTACAGCGTCATATCCAACCTACAGCGTCATATCCATCCTACAGCGTCATATCCAACCTACAGCGTCTTATCCAACCTACAGCGTCATATCCAACCTACAGCATCATATCCATCCTACAGCGTCATATCCAACCTACAGCGTCTTATCCAACCTACAGCGTCTTATCCAACCTACAGCGTCTTATCCAACCTACAGCGTCTTATCCAACCTACAGCGTCATATCCAACCTACAGCGTCTTATCCAACCTACAGCGTCATATCCATCCTACAGCGTCATATCTATAATATCCTCTTAGTGCTGGGACACAACAGTCACTTAAACCAGGCTGCCTGCTGATTCAATAGTCTCTCCATTTCAATCCTCCAGAGACTCTGGCTACAACAATGTAAAACTGAGGAGAAGCTGACTCTTTATAAAATAATATAAAAAAGACCTGACAAATTACGGGCTGTTCTTTTTGCACACTGCGCTCAGCACATTTGGCTGTAAATGTCATGGTGAAGGTTTGAGTCATTTTATACTGTCGCTGCAGTGGATTTCTGGGCTTCTGTCTGTTCTGCACAGGGGGAAAACTATCTATGCCCACAAGATGAACAGCAACTAGACCCATGGATGAAATGATAGAGAAGGAATAGTGTAATACCAAGTGGTCTTAGGTATTTTTATTCTATTTGGATTAACCTCATCCAAATAACATAGCTTTCTGTTTTTGCACTAAAATACTTTAGCGACATGCTGATCTTCCTTCATTGAGAGAAGGACAGCTCATGATATCAGGATTATGTGACAAAGCATCCAGATAAAATGTAACAAGGAGAGAAACCAGAGAACTCAGTATGACTTCCCCCAGCAACACAAGGGGGGGAACCAGTAAATTCTTCAAAAGGGATTCCCCCATGGTGCTTCTATCATGAAGGCACAAGTACATTGAATTCCGCCCGACCAACTGAAACCCTGTCAAAGGAGGCTAAACACTCGACAGAGGCCAAAACATTAGCCAAACTAAATTCACTCAAGATAGTAGAAAAAGGAGTAGAAAACAAACAAAAAAAAACTACGGAAACCGTTACCTTTAACATCATTTTCACTTCTAGATTAAGACGTAGAGAGTTAGCAGGCCAAGAGAGCTGTCAGGAGCCCCCAGGTTCCTGGTTCCTGGTTGCCAGGAATAGTGGGAAGAGAGGAGAAGCGGGGGGGGGGGGCAGGAAATAGGCCAAGTCACTTTGTTCTTCTTCATTTTGGAAGCGAACTCTGGTTGAACCCAGAGCGACGCTAGGCAGTTTAAAAAGAGCCAGGCATAATTCTCTCCCTGCTCTAAGCATTCTCCTCCTGAGAAGTAAGGGCGCCGTGGGCAGGGCGCCAACAATACTGGCTACTTCTCAGACTGGACTTCATTTCTTCTCTCCCTTTTTTTCTAAAATGAAAATCACACAGTGTCTTCTGTTAATAACTGGTCTTTTTTAAGCCCTGTGCCAGAGTCTGACTCACAGTAATGAAATGTCCGTGAATTAGCCTTTAGGGCAAATTAGGAAGACGATACGACGGACTCATTTTACTGATCTTCCATTTGTTTTCGTATTTCTCTGGCAGTCGTGATAGTAGCTGGTAACACTTCTTACTTTAGAGTCAGAGCCTGATAACATCCTCTAATAATTTCAAAAGAGGATCCCGTTGAAAGGCATGTTCAGAGATGTATCCCTTCAGCAAGACATATTAGATATTGCTGTTTGATTTCCATTTTTCTTGGCTAGAACTTGGACTGTTTTTCCAAGCATTTTCCAAGCAAAAGCGCTTCTCTCTTTTAATCTTGTGTTAAGTGCCTATATTTCCCACATTCCTCTACATGACTTTGACCCTCGCTTCAAATCCAAACAGAGAGAATCCCTCTGGCCAGCATCAGCATGTACAAACACTAACAGCTCACCGCAAACAAACAGCATCCCACTTGGCAAGGAAAAACATGGTGACGCAGAACAGATCGAATAAGTACAGGCCTAATAAATGTCTCAGTGACAACACCTTGGTCCTACTGTAAAGTACTTTCCTCTCTACTATCTGTTCTAAATGTGTTTGTCTGCCATGGCTCACCATAATAAATAAAAATACAAATACTGACTGACTCACACACATAAGGATGTTTGGTTTTGTGGTAATACACGTAGATACAGTGGGATGGCACGAAGAATCATGTTGCATTGTGGAACCATTTTGTTAGACTGTGGGGTGATCACCTGAACATACTGTACATATGTAGAGAAATATCAATATTTCTAATATTCAAAATATGGTGTTATAAACAGTGCAGGCTATAAGTTGTCCTGGCCATAATGACGTCATAAAAATGGCCTAATATGAAAAAAAAGATTGAGAACAAAAAGATTGATACAAGTCATTGTTTTTTTTATTGTGGTAGAAATTCACCTTACCCGTTTTCTCTTTTATATCACACAAGATGTTGAAGAGAGCCGGTTTCATCCTGTGACAGTTCAGAGCATGTTTCCTATAAAAATAACATAAGATGAGGAGATGATAATAGTTAGTGGTAAAGTGTTCTGCATGTGCTTGTATCATATCTAAAATAAGCAGACTGGTTTGATCATTGTCAATTTGATGAGGAAGAATAAAGCTCCTCCTTGCAATTGGTATTGATAATGCATATTTGTTCTGATTTTACACACTTGACCAACCAACCCTTCAATCAAAGTGATCTAAACTAAATACCTATTGTATAGCATAGTCTTATTCTTCAATAGAGAAAATACTTTTGTCTCATCGAACCACATTTGGAACCCTTGTCGTGCCGCTACACTTGATCCCTAATTAACTATGATTTATTAACATTAAAGGGGTCATTGCAATTTCAAAACACAGTGGGATGTCAGTAATGAATAGGACCCAGTCTATCCTATGTAATCTATTCTTGCACAGGAGCATGTGAATAGATGTCATTGGCTCAATTTCGACGCACAGCACTGGTGCTTTGATAATCCTTATTGCCATTGGCTAAAAATAAACAAAGTATCCAAAAGCAATGCATCCGCAACACGTATTATGGCGGGGAATTACTGCGTAATCTCATTTGTAACAAAATAAAGCGATTTGGAAATTGAGAAGAGGATGCACCCCGCTCCACAGTTCAGAATAGCTTTTTAAACATGTAAACATTTTTGATTACACTGTTAATATAAAAGTTAACTTTCACAAGATAAAAACTGAAGGGAGTTTAACGTTACGCACTTTATCCCTTATACGAGTAGTTGTTGCGTTGGGGTGGGCGTTAATTGTTTTCGTCGGAGAGCCTACTGAACTGAATTCATATCATATTGTTACATTGTACAGCACAGTAGTTATTTCTTAATTCATTAATATGTTATTTTGATAACGCTTTGAACATATTATAATGTTCTATGCCACCGTACCTGGCCTGCGCTTCGTCCAGGCTTTGGTCTGTGATGGTCATTATTTGCTGTAATATGTCTCCAATGTCCTGCTTTCTTCCATCTCCGTCCGTCCCTCCCGTGCCATCCTGCATATGCTGTGCCAGGCCGGGGTGTCCGGCCATGCCTACGCCGTGGGAGTGCATCAACCGAGGCTGCTCGTCCATCCTTGACCGCGGTCTCTGCCTCGCCCCCAATTGACCAACACGTTTCTTACGGCAACAGAATAAATATCCTTGGGAATTCCTTTGGAAACCCCTGTCTCTCTCCTCCTCTCTCACCCACTCTCTCTCTTTTCTCTCTCCCTGGGAGCCTAAGCTTTCCTGGATCAAGGGGGGAAGCAAAATGCCAAATGCTCTCTCTCCGCTCTCTCTCTCAGCTGGTTTGGGTGAAATCCGATCTGAATAGCTGATTTTGGCTCTGACCACTCCAGCACAGCTAGCCTACTGTAGAAAAAAGCAGATTCAATTTAAAGGGTTTCAAATCGTGTCAAAAGTGCAATTCCCAATTTCCTTGAAAAGCTTGATGGACGGAACATGTAGTCACTCTCTTTGAGGGTTAGATGTTGAAAGTAACACCAACTGTAAACTGTTACTGTTTCGCTTATGTCTATCAACTGACACACCAGAGTACGGAATAAAAGCCTCCGCCCCCTGAGCCACGATTGGAGAAGAAGAGAGCGTAAGTCCAACCTCTGTCTCCTGTAGAAACGTCGGTCATCTTTCTCGGGAAGGTGGGACGCGGCAATAAACATAAGGAGATGTGACCGTTAACATTGGGTCTGGACGGGGTGCATGGCAATACAATGATGGATGGAGACTGAATATGTAATAAATAATTTTGCTTGGCACAAACGCTCTGCTACTGATGTCTGCTTTTTATGTCACAAGGAACAGACACTCCCCCTGTCTGAAATAACGCATTGTCTTGTTCCACTACAGATTCACCTGGCTGTTACTTATTCAAATAAATCAACATGCCAAATAAAAATATGTTCACCTTTCTTTTTACCCTAAAATAGATACACTAGATATTCAGTACAGCTCTATTTATTTATTTAGGTCTATATAGATATAGTATGTGCTGTTATTATAAAGACTACTTTAAATGAAAGGACCTGCTTCTAACCTTGGAAACAGTATTTGTGTAAAACACCCAACCTGATGTTTTGGATGTCTTTGATACCAAACAGCAGGACAGTTGATCTACGCTATCACGGCACTGCCCTCCTCTCCTGTTATGGCCAGAGTTAAAACGATCAGTACATTTTCTCATAGAGTTTTGAATAGGAGTGTGTGTGTGTGTGTGTGTGTGTGTGTGTGTGTGTGTGTGTGTGTGTGTGTGTGTGTGCTGCACCCTGACACTATCCACTACTTTACACCTATGCCCCTTTATGTGAATAAAACTGTGATGGATTTCTGCCATATGAACATATCGTATATCTATCTGTTTAATCTCTTCACTTTAATCTCTATGAACATATCGTATATCTATCTGTTTAATCTCTTCCCAAAGAGCCTTGAGGTGGAGTAATAGTGTTGGATAAATCTATTGTGGAATATTGTGTGTAACAGCCTTTAAATTGAAATGGAATTTGATCCCATAATGGTGACCTACGTATGTCACTCACAGGTTCCACTCAAATTCCGAATTCTGTTTATTTACTAATGTACAAGAGAAAATAATATATTTCAGATATGTGTAAGTTAGTGGGATAAATGTTCAGCGGTTTAAATTTGTAAAATGTTTGATTGGAGGTAAACTGGCCTTATAGTGGAGTCGGTTAGATACAGTACCGATCTCTCTAAAAAGTATCTTATCCCTTTACTACAGTTATAAGACAAATATTATAAGGATAACTGAATAAACAAGACCTTGTTTGTGGTACAACACTACTTCCAAATTCAGGAAAACAGCAGTGGAGCCAAAATGAAAAAGAATGGACTGACATTGCACATTCCCCTCTATTAAAACCTAATGTGATGATGCAGCGTTTATAAATCCCCCAAAAAGATTCAGCCCGATTTGATTAGAATTGCAAATGAAGCTCACAAAAAAAACATTCTTATAAATATTAGATATTTCCTGCTTACATACAGTAAATGGGAAGAGTTGTTTTCCTAAAACTAAAAAGTTTCATATTTCATCCGTTTTATATTCCCAGTAGCAATAGGAGCTAGTTTCATTGCCTCCTATTATACAAAATCATCCCCAGCTAAACCATTTGAATGAGAAAAAGACCATACAGACTCTGATAGATTTCAAGGCATCGAATACAAAATCCCTATCTTGAGCTACACAGCAAACTGTACCCACTCTCCTATCTAACAGTACCATGATCAAACAACTCACTGCAAAGAACTGCAGGTCAGGAGAATGCAAGTTATATACAGGTTGACGTAGAAAGTCATGATTGTAAGGTACATACGAGTGCATCTCTCCAGGAAGTAACCTTGATGAAAAATTCAGTTGTTTGCTGCTTCCAGTGTCCCTCAGGCATGAATAAAGTGGAGCCCAGAGAGAGAGAGAGCGAGAGAGAGAAAAGACCTGGGCTCAGCTTGAAACTACTCACCGACCGACTAATGGTGAAAAACGTAGCCACACACACACACACACACACACACACACACACACACACACACACACACACACACACACACACACACACACACACACACTGTCAGTGGTATTTGGTCGAGATGGGCACTAATTAAACTTTAATCAAGCCTCAAATAGATTAGAGCAGGAGTGAACTCAGCATTTCATAACTCAGGTTCTGGACTGTACTTATCCTCTACTCCAGTACTGAAGTCAAGAAGAATACAGAAATACTAATAATAATAATAATAATACTTTTTTCAACTTTTATAGGGCTATTCATTACATAAATACATCTCAAAGTGCTGTAAAGCAACAACAACAAAAACAAGCAATTTACAAGCAACAACATGAGTAGATGGACGGTCAAGAGACTGAAGGTTGAGAAAGTCCATGGTCGGTGTATATGGCTGCTAACGCCACATACAAACCCGGTCACGGTCATTGACTTCCCATGTTAAACGTAGAAAGGGATTATTATAATTTTGTGAAACAATCCAGAAAAACAGAAAGCAGTGATGTACACAATAAATGTCAGACAGCCATCCACAGGACTTCCATTCCCTATGAACCTGTTTATATTAGCTATAGGCCCTTTAGCTGTAACGCTCCCAGGCCTCATAGATCTCTCCTCTTTAATTCTGCCTGCTAGGGAGTGGGAGCCTGATGTGACTGATGCAGGAGCCTCAGAGCCCACCAGCAGCTCCTTGAATTTTCACACACTCATTTGCATTAATAAAGAGACTACTCCTCTCCTTGTCAGAAGAGTTTTCCTTGTTTTCATGTCTGCCTCCCTCCAAAAATCCCTAGGCATGCTTAATTTTTGAATTAATAAGTCTGAGTTTTCCCCTTCATAACAAGCGGTGCCTTATTTGACAGCTCCACTTTATGTGTTTGTGACTGGGTGTGTGTGATGGGTGGGTGACTGGCGGGGTGGACAAGGGGGACAGCTTGCTTCAATTCCACCTGGGTGTATCTCAGCTGCTTAGTATGTGTGTGTGTGTGTGTGTCGGTGTGTGTGTGTGTGTGTGTGTGTGTGTGTTTGTGTGTGTGAGTCCTTCCCCTTTATTATGACAATTCTCCTCTACACAAGGTCCACCTGTGATCGTTTAACCAGCGAGGCCCAGAGGACAGTAAAAAACAGTTTACCACAATAAGCCTGTTGTACTGTGGCATTGCAACCAGAAAGATCCCAGGTAAGCTAATTTAAACAGGCAATAGTCCGATGTCTTTTATGTATTTGACCTATTTTTATCATGACATTGTCAATCACTATTGTTCCATATAACTATTATTCCATATAATTTCTTCCTCTACAAAGCAATACTTTACAATTAAAAGAAAAAGTGCAGGTTGTATTATGAGCAGGCAGCGGGTAGCTCTTAACAACTGTCCTCTGAAACGTGTAGTGCTGGAGGAGCATGATGAAAAAGGGGAACATCTGGTGAGCTGAGCATGGTGCCAGGACAAGACAAAGCCATGTGTCTAGGTATGGACGAGCACGTACCACCTAGCTTTGCACGCAAACAACACACAGTACAAAAGGGTGCACAAATAACGCATAGGTAAACAAAAACCAACAGGACACGGTAAGCGAGTCCACAGTGGAGACATGACTAATCTGCACGCTCAGAGGTTTGCGTTAATAAGTGAATATTTGTTAGAGAACACAACGCTATGCCTTGGAGCAGACCACCAGTTCTCTTAGGATAACTGCACCTCCCAAGTATTCTATCTGTTGCCAGTTAGCACGCAACACATCAAAATATGTAATATGTTTGACCAAAAAGTATATTCAAATAAACATTTCTAAATATGATAGAAAAGTGTGGCATGACAACAGTTTGTCATGGTGCATACAGACATTTAGTAGGATGCAGTAGGATGGACGTCAGTCATGAGCAGTGTCTTGGACTTCTCATTAGAAGGATATTCTAAATGTATCAATTACAATTTACCTTAATGTATCAATTACAACCCATATAATTTGTTACTGAGGCTGTTAATGTAAGGTGTTACTTTTCCCACTTAAATTAAAATACTCAGAGATAGAGGTATTCACGGGTCCAGCCGAGTCCGATTATACGGGACCTGACCGGGTCGGGTCCGAAATTCTGTAGTGTACTGTTGGCTCCGGGTCGGATATGATTTCGGTATGTGTAATTATAACAGATTTGCCGGTAAGAACCCTAGAGAGCTGTTGCTCAGGCTTTTTATGAGAGTGGCGAGTGTAGCTTGTTGTTGTTGTTAGCCAATGGGCATTAGTTTACACACGTTATTCACAGCATTTATAGTGGTGGAACATCCCACATATATACAGTGGGGAGAACAAGTATTTGATACACTGCTGATTTTGCAGGTTTTCCCACTTACAAAGCATGTAGAAGTCTGTAATTTGTATCATAGGTACTCTTCAACTGTGAGTGACGGAATCTAAAACAAAAATCCAGAAAATCCCATTGTATGATTTTTAAGTAATTAATTTGCATTTTATTGCATGACATAAGTATTTGATACATCAGAAAAGCAGAACTTAATATTTGGTACAGAAACCTTTGTTTGCAATTACAGAGATCATACGTTTCCTGTAGTTCTTGACCAGGTTTGCACACACTGCAGCAGGGATTTTGGCCCACTCCTCCATACAGATCCTTCAGGTTTCGGGGCTGTCGCTGGGCAATACGGACTTTCAGCTCCCTCCAAAGATTTTCTATTGGGTTCAGGTCTGGAGACTGGCTAGGCCACTCCAGGACCTTGAGATGCTTCTTACGGAGCCACTCCTTAGTTGCCCTGGCTGTGTGTTTCGGGTCGTTGTCATGCTGGAAGACCCAGCCACGACCCATCTTCAATGCTCTTACTGAGGGAAGGAGGTTGTTGGCCAAGATCTCGCTATACATGGCCCCATCCATTCTCCCCTCAATACGGTGCAGTCGTCCTGTCCCCTTTGCAGAAAAGCATCCCCAAAGAATGATGTTTCCACCTCCATGCTTCACGGTTGGGATGGTGTTCTTGGGCTTGTACTCATCCTTCTTCTTCCTCCAAACACGGCGAGTGGAGTTTAGACCAAAAAGCTCTATTTTTGTCTCATCAGACCACATGACCTTCTCCCATTCCTCCTCTGGATCATCCAGATGGTCATTGGCAGACTTCAGATGGGCCTGGATATGCGCTGGCTTGAGCAGGGGGACCTTGTGTGCGCTGCAGGATTTTAATCCATGACGGCGTAGTGTGTTACTAATGGTTTTCTTTGAGACTGTGGTCCCAGCTCTCTTCAGGTCATTGACCAGGTCCTGCCGTGTAGTTCTGGGCTGATCCCTCACCTTCCTCATGATCATTGATGCCCCACAAGGTGAGATCTTGCATGGTGCCCCAGACCGAGGGAGATTGACCGTCATCTTGAACTTCTTCCATTTTCTAATAATTGCGCCAACAGTTGTTGCCTTCTCACCAAGCTGCTTGCCTATTGTCCTGTAGCCCATCCCAGCCTTGTGCAGGTCTACAATTTTATCCCTGATGTCCTTACACAGCTCTCTGGTCTTGGCCATTGTGGAGAGGTTGGAGTCTGTTTGAGTGTGTGGACAGGTGTCTTTTATACAGGTAACGAGTTCAAACAGGTGCAGTTAATACAGGTAATGAGTGGAGAACAGGAGGGCTTCTTAAAGAAAAACTAACAGGTCTGTGAGAGCCGGAATTCTTACTGGTTGGTAGGTGATCAAATACTTATGTCATGCAATAAAATGCAAATTAATTATTTAAAAATCATACAATGTGATTTTCTGGATTTTTGTTTTAGATTCTGTCTCTCACAGTTGAAGTGTACCTATGATAAAAATTACAGACCTCTACATGCTTTGTAAGTAGGAAAACCTGCAAAATCGGCAGTGTATCAAATACTTGTTCTCCCCACTGTATATATATATATATATATATAGGCGGCTGCCCATGTCGCCCATACCTAAATCCGCCTCTGCCTGTAAGTGTGACGTAGCCTATTTAAAACAAGATGTTGTGCCTTCTTTTTTTAGGACTGCAAATGGATTTAAGTTAACATATTTAGCAAAGATAGGTCTACATTTTGTTATTTTGTTTCTGTAAACCATTTAACAAACTATAACGGGCTAACATTGGAATTGGTGTTGATTGCAAGGCAGTACATAAAAGACCATGAATACACAACTTGAAGCAACCACATATTTCTCTATGGAGCACGTTCTGATTGGCCAGTGAGGGGCCAAGCCTCGACACACCCTCAACTAGGCCTCGACAAACCCAAAACCCAGCCCTTTCGCGCCAACGCCAGCGAGTGCACCGATATTGTGATAGTGAAAATAGCAAAAATATTTCTGACACAACCCTGAACCTATAGAGCTACCGCCTGCGCTTAGATTTACCATAGCGTTAGAGCCCTATATCTGACATGGTAGAGGTGCCCCTAACCATGTATATGAGGTGTATACTTTTTTTAAAAATCCAGGTTTATTTGAATTGTTAGGCCTCGTTCCTGGAAGACTACAATCTTAATTTCACCCTCAGATGTCCACAGACTAACCCATCTTTCCCAGTAAACTACCATTTTACTTTCATTTTACAATACATCCTTCTAAAGATTAATACTTTACCTTAGAGTATAATCATATTTCCCATTGATTGATAGTGGTTTTTCAGATCTCCTAACAGTACTGTTTGTAGGTCCATCTGAACACAGACATTATGACTTAAAAACCACTCCTGGACCTTATTCCAAAAGCGAGCCACCGAAGGACAGTACCAAAAGAGCTGGAAGTTATTATATATATATATATATATATATATATATATACAGTGGGGAGAACAAGTATTTGATACACTGCCGATTTTGCAGGTTTTCCTACTTACAAAGCATGTAGAGGTCTGTAATTTTTATCATAGGTACACTTCAACTGTGAGAGGCGGAATCTAAAACAAAAATCCAGAAAATCACATTGTATAATTTTTTTATAATTAATTTGCATATTATTGCATGACATAAGTATTTGATCACCTACCAACCAGTAAGAATTCTGGCTCTCACAGACCTGTTAGTTTTTCTTTAAGAAGCCCTCATGTTCTCCACTCATTACCTGTATTAACTGCACCTGTTTGAACTCGTTACCTGTATAAAAGACACCTGTCCACACACTCAATCAAACAGACGCCAACCTCTCCACAATGGCCAAGGCCAGAGAGCTGTGTAAGGACATCAGGGATAAAATTGTAGACCTGCACAAGGCTGGGATGGGCTACAGGACAATAGGAAAGCAGCTTGGTGAGAAGGCAACAACTGTTGGCGCAATTATTAGAAAATGGAAGAAGTTCAAGATGACGGTCAATCTCCCTCGGTCTGGGGCACCATGCAAGATCTCACCTCGTGCGGCATCAATGATCATGAGGAAGGTGAGGGATCAGCCCAGAACTACACGGCAGGACCTGGTCAATGACCTGAAGAGAGCTGGGACCACAGTCTCAAAGAAAACCATTAGTAACACACTACGCCGTCATGGATTAAAATCCTGCAGCGCACGCAAGATCCCCCTGCTCAAGCCAGCGCATGTCCAGGCCCGTCTGACGTTTGCCAATGACCATCTGGATGATCCAGAGGAGGAATGGGAGAAGGTAATGTGGTCTGATGAGACAAAAATAGAGCTTTTTGGTCTAAACTCCACTCTCCGTGTTTGGAGGAAGAAGAAGGATGAGTACAACCCCAAGAACACCATCCCAACCGTGAAGCATGGAGGTGGAAACATCATTCTTTGGGGATGCTTTTCTGCAAAGGGGACAGGACGACTGCACCGTATTGAGGGGAGGATGGATGGGGCCATGTATCGCGAGATCTTGGCCAACAACCTCTTTCCCTCAGTAAGAGCATTGAAGATGGGTCGTGGCTGGGTCTTCCAGCATGACAACGACCCGAAACACACAGCCAGGGCAACTAAGGAGTGGCTCCGTAAGAAGCATCTCAAGGTCCTGGAGTGGCCTAGCCAGTCTCCAGAACTGAACCCAATAGAAAATCTTTGGAGGGAGCTGAAAGTCCGTATTGCCCAGCGACAGCCCCGAAACCTGAAAGATCTGTATGGAGGAGTGGGCCAAAATCCCTGCTGCAGTGTGTGCAAACCTGGTCAAGAACTACAGGAAACGTATGATCTCTGTAATTGCAAACAAAGGTTTCTGTACCAAATATTAAGTTCTGCTTTTCTGATGTATCAAATACTTATGTCATGCAATAAAATGCAAATGAATTACTTAAAAATCATACAATGTGATTTTCTGGATTTTTGTTTTAGATTCCGTCACTCACAGTTGAAGAGTACCTATGATAAAAATTACAGACTTCTACATGCTTTGTAAGTGGGAAAACCTGCAAAATCGGCAGTGTATCAAATACTTGTTCTCCTCACTGTATATATATATATATATATATATATATATATATATATATATATTTTTTTTACCCATATTTAACCCTTCTTTTGTTCCATTCATCAAACTGGTACTAGGTAACCTTCAGAAGAGTGTTGTGAGCAATGAGCTATAAAAAACCGTTTGTGAGGCTTGTGGATTTCGATGGTGGTGTCATTATTATTTTGTGGCAGGCCGGATTAAGAAGCAGCCCATGCAACAAAAATATATCTCTATCTTAAACAGACTGATTTTGATGGGGATTTTTTAAAATTATTATGCTAAATAGATTTCCGTGCGGGCGCAGACATTGACACTAGGTTAAGACAATGTCATATTCTGCACAGAACAGGGCCTGATAATGTTCTCCTTCCTAACTGGCAGTGATGATATAGAAGTGTTCTGTGCTGACTCATAACCATTAGACACTCATAAAGCAGAAGCTAGACAACCAAGAACAGGGGTTGTGTAAGGTAACGAGCCTCCTACCTCCATGCCTTCTCCAGCACTGCAGTATTGTCTGCCACTAAGCAGGGAATCAGAGAAACAGAATAGAGACAGAAGAGAGAATTTTTTTTATTTATGTCATTGGCAGGGAAACGGTTAAAGCCATAAAGCCATACAGTGCCTCAGCCCTGACCCCTTGCCCTCCTAGGTATCCCCTTACACAGAATTCTTATTCCCCACCAAACTGACGAAGTGTTTTTAATCTTTTCTTTGCCTCTCTCCTGGAGATTGGGGAAACAAAAATCAATAGCTGCTGGCAGGCGATCTAGCAGCAAGGTGAATTACATGCCTGGGACGCGCCACAGCCATAGTATCGGCGCATCAGGAGGGCATTGGAACCAGGGACCTTGGGAGAGACGTTGAAGACACAGAGGTTGCAGGGTCATATCAGGTCCACGGTCTGAGGAGCATGGTATTTACTGCCTCGCCTCACTGAGATGAAAAAGAACTACTGCACAACAGAGAGAGAGAGAGAGAGAGAGAGAAAGAGGAATACATGGAGAGAGGGTGAGAGAGAGAGCAGGGGATAAGGAAAATGAATGAGGGGAGAGAGAGAGGTGGGGAGAAAGAAGGGCTCTGATCTTTGATGATCTTGTTTTTGTGTCACAGTTCATTGGTTTAGTCTTTTCTCTCTCATTCCAGAGGCTCAACGTGAGTGAGGAGGCATCACAGACTAAACATGAGGAGAGAATACTACTGACCCTGTAAGCAATCTACATAGTGTACACAAACCCTACATGAAAATGGCACTGTCACAACATGTACACTCCCCTACATATTTATTTGAACAGTGAAGCTAAAACTTTAAATTTGTCTCTATACTCCAGCATTTTGGATTTGAGATCACATGTCACATTTGAGTGTGTTTTCATACATATCTGTTTAACCGTTTTTGAAATTAATTAAATTAATTATCTAGTCCCCCCCATTTGAAGGTGCCATAAGTATTTGGACAAATGTACTTAGAATGTTTTAAATTTAGTGAAAAGTGTAGTATTTGGTCCCATATTCCTGGAACTCAATGAAAACATCAAGCGTGTGACTGGATGTATTTGCACATTGTTTTGGTTGTGTTTCAGATTATGTTGTGCCCAATAGGAATGAATGGTAGATTATGTACTGTGTCATTCTGGAGTCACTTTTGTTGTACAGAGAAACAAGGTCACTGAAAAGATAAAGAGAAGCCATATAAAAAAGTTACGTTACAATTCTTCAATGCGCAAAGTTGATAAAAATATTGTTCCATTTCATAACTAGGCTTTGACATGTGAACTTTGATGTGCCTTAATAACATATTGGTATGGGATCTGTAAAGATAGACAGGATCCTTCCAGGCTAAAGATGATTGGCTGAGATAATGAGGGGCTGGACATGCCGAGGGATTAGTCCTGATTGGTCTGTCATGTTACAGGCTTCTGTCTATAACAGAATGGAGGATTCAACGGTCAGTGTATACAGTGAGCTCCAAAATGATTGGGACAGTGACCAATTTTTTTGTTGTCATGGCGCTGTACTCCAACACTTAAAATTATACAGCGACTATGAGGTTATTAAAGTGCAAGACTTTCAGCTTTAATTTGAGAGTGTTTACATGTACATTTTAGTCATCTAGCAGACGCTCTTATCCAGAGCGACTTACAAATTGGTGCATTTAACTTAGGATAGCCAGTGGGACAACCACATCTCCATCACAGTAAGTACATTTCTTTAAACAAGCAGCTGTGAGCAAAGTCAGTGCTGTCAGGGACAACCACATCTCGATCACAATAAGTACATTTCTTTAAACAAGCAGCTGTGAGGAAAGTCAGTGCTAGCAGCTCTGAGTCTGTACTTTTATAACGTGCAAAGAACATTGTCAAAGATTTCGATAAGCCTAGGATCCTGTAACCGGTCACATTAGGGTTAAATGTTTCACCTTTAATGAGACCAGCACTCATAGCTGTTTCTCTCCCTCTACCATTAGTCTTAAACTGAAATGATAATGGTATCAGTGAATGGCAGATTTGAGTGAATGTCTTAAAACCCAACTATGTGAATCACAGCTTTCTAAATTGTGCCTTTCTGTAAACAAGAGCTCACTCATGATGGAAGGTTGTTTTGAGAAAAGCTGTTGTAAAAATGTGTCAGATTACTCAATTATCACAACTCTCGACAGCTGGCAGGCAAACAATTAGGACTGTAGGATGATGATGATGATGATGAACTGAATTTTTAATTGCTTTGTTTTTAAAGTAAGCAGGGAAATTCTGACTAGTGCAGCACTCAAATAGATACATTCTAAATTGAATGTATCTATTTATTCAATTATTATCTACTGAAATTGAATGTTTTAAGCAGAAGTAATGCCAGCAATCCCAGGCATATACAGTCATGTGAAAAAGTAACACTCCCTGGAAAGTTATCTTTAAAAAAAAAAACATATTTGGCCAGATGGAAATGTAATCTTCACTTCAACACTGTTGACAGATAAAGGTTACCCAATTTAACAAATCACAAAAAAAAAAAAAACGTTTAAAATGTTATGCAATTAAAAAAAAAAAAAATGCATTTTCCTTATGGGGAAAAAGTTAGTACACTTCTACCTTTACCATCACATAAAATGGCTAAAATTAGAATCAGGTACCAAAACAAGTGCAAATGATTAGAAAACATTAGCCATATGGGTGTGTGGTAACACATTATTCAAAGATAAAAAGACCTACCCGAGGCCTTCAGAAGAAAGATTATTGATGCCCATGAGTCTGGGAGGGGTTACAAATCCATTTCCAAGCATAATCGAAGTACATCATTCCATTTCCAAACAATTCGAAGTACATCATTCCACTGTCCGACGAAAATTCCAGACCACTGGCAAACTACCTTGACAGGTTGTCCCACCAAATCAGCCCAAGAGCTGACCGAAAGATGCTCATTGAAGTCTCTAAGAACCCCAGGGTAACATCAAGGGATCTACAGGCCTCTCTTGCCACAATCAATGTCGAATTGCATACAGGACTGTTTTGCTAGCACAGATCAAATCAATAAGTGCATTGATGACGTCGTCCCCACAGTGACTGTACGTACATACCCCAACCAAAAACCATGGATTACAGGCAACATCCGCACCGGTCTAAAGGGTAGAGCTGCCGCCTTCAAGGAGCGGGACTCTAACCCGAACGCTTATAAGAAATCCCGCTACGCCCTCAGACAAACCATCAAACAAACAAAGCGCCAATACAGGACTAAGATTGAATCGTACTACACCGGTTCTGACGCTCGTCGGATGTGGCAGGGCCTGCAAACTATTAGACTACAAAGGGAAGCACAGCCGCGAGCTGCCCAGTGACACAAGCCTACCAGACGAGCTAAATCACTTCTATGCTTGCTTTGAGGCAAGCAACACTGAGGCATGCATGAGAGCATCAGCTGTTCCCGGCGACTGTGTGATCACTCTCTCCGTAGCCGACGTGAGTAAGAGCTTTAAACAGGTCAACATTCACAAGGCCGCTGGGCCAGACGGCTTACCAGGACGTGTACTCCGAGCATGCGCTGACCAACTGCCAAGTGTCTTCACATTTTCAACATGTCCCTGATTGAGTCTCTAATACAAACATGTTTCATGCAGACCACCATAGTCCCGGTGCCCAAGAACACTAAGGTAACCTGCCTAAATGACAGACCTGTAGTACTCATGGCTCACATTAACACCAGTATCCCAGAAACCCTAGACCCACTCCAATTTGCATACCGTTCAAACAGATCCACAGATGATGCGAACTCTACTGCACTCCACACTGCTCTTTCCCACCTGGACAAAAGGAATACCTACGTGAGAATGCTGTTCAATGACTACAGCTCAGCGTTCAACACCATAGTGCCCTCAAAGCTCATCACTAGGCTAAGGATCCTGGGACTGAACACCTCCCTCTGCAACTGGATCCTGGACTTCCTGACGGGACATCCACAGGTGGTAAGGGCAGGACACAACACATCTGCCACGCTATTCCTCAACACTGGGGCCCCTCAGGGGTGCGTGCTCAGTCCCCTCCTGTACTCCTTGTTCACCCATGACTGCATGGCCAGGCACGACTCCAACACCATCATTAAGTTCGCAGATGACACAACAGTGGTAGGCCTGATCACGGACAACGACGAGACAGCCTATAGAGAGGAGGTCAGAGACCTGGCAGTGTGGTGCTAGGACAACAACCTCTCCTTCAACGTAACAAAATGAAGGAGATGATTGTGGACAACAGGAAAAGGAGGAGGACCGAGCATGCCCCCATTCTCATTGATGGGGCTGCAGTGGAGCAGGTTGAGAGCTTCAAGTTCCTTGGTGTCCACATCACCAACAAACTAGAATGGCCCAAACATACAAAGACAGTCTTGAAGAGGGCACGACAAAGCCTATTCCACCTCAGGAGACTGAAAAGATTTGGCATGGGTCCTCAGATCCTCAAAAGGTTCTACAGCTGCAACATCGAGAGCATCCTGACTGGCTGCATCACTGCCTGGTACGGCAACTGCTCGGCCTCCGACCACAAGGCACTACAGAGGGTAGTGCGTACAGCCCAGTACATCACTGGGGCCAAGATTCCTGGCATCCAGGAACTCTATACCAGGCGGTGTCAGAGGAAGGCCCTAAAAATTGTCAAAGACTCCAGCCACCCCAGTCATGGACTGTTCTCTCTGCTACCGCATGCCATATCTAGGTCCAAAAGGCTTTTCAACAGCTTTTACCCCCAAGCCATAAGACTCCTGAACAGCTAATCAAATGGCTACCCCCACCCCTCCTATTTTACGCTGCTGCTACTCTCTGTTTACAATCTATGCATAGTCACTTTAACTATACCTACATGTACATATTACCTAAATTAGCCTGACTAACCGGTGCCCCTGCACATTGACTCTGTACCGGTACCATCTGTATATACCACCTGTATACCACCTGTGTATATATATATTTTTTTTACTGTCATTTTACAGTTTTTTATTTCTTTACTTATTTATTGTTTACATAATACTTATTTTTTACTTAAACTGCACTGTTGGTTAGGGCATGTAAGTAAGCATTTCACTGTAAGGTCTACAACTGCGCACGTGACAAATACACTTTGATTTGATTTAAACCCAAAACACAACAACCTATCCAAAACTGCAGAAGGGCACATGTCTGTCTCTCTCTCTCATTGGCATTTGCATATTACAGTGTTTTCGGCGGGAAAATGAGCTGTAGAAATTAATCCAGAATTAATTGGTGCCTTTATCTCGTTAGGACAATCTAATTTAGGGGATGATGGAATTGTTTAGACTCCCTTTTGCATAATTGGATTGTGTTGAATGGCTTGTCATTAGCGTCTTTTTAGCATCGTCTGTGGGCCCTCTCTCTCTTCCTGGCCCCAGACTCATAAAGAGCGATCATGTGTTAAGTCACTATTTTGCTAACCTCTGGAACACATCACTGTGATGCTGTAGCAATAGATGAGCATGTGGCAAACAGCACAGCAGTGATTAACTCTCTTATAAGGCCATTAGCATGAAGCTAACAGCATGCCATTGAGGAGCTCTCATAATATAAATACATTAGCATGTGGCTAACAACACAGCAATGATCGATCTTTAGGGGAAACCATTAGCACGTAGCCAAAGCTGCGTTCATGCATTCTGTTTGTAATGACAGACAGACTGACAGTTTTTGACGACCTTCACTGGATGAGCTACACTTTGTCATTCTTCCTTTCCTAAGTCAACCACTAGTCAAGTGCAGTACACTTCTTTCACTTATTTTTCAGCCTTTCAATACTGGAAAAATTCCACCAGTTCTACAGCACTAATGTAACCATGGAGACAAGATCCTAACTTTCCCAGGTATAGGTAAAAACTCTGCGACAAAAGGTTGATTTCTATATCTACGAGTCTCCCCTTATCTCTAACCAAGACGCAGGAGTAGGTCTATCTTTATTGTTCTGCACTACGATAACATCATACATTTTCTTTAACACAAATTGTAAAGATATTATTCTGCGGGCCACTCTTCTCCGGTAAACAATGCACAGTGAAATCTAATCTATGGTGGTAATACTGGGGCTGTGCCCAGTTAATTGAGTTGATGTAGGCCTTGTGTGCCCCTAGAGAACCTCTGCATACAGTAAAGAGAGAGAGGAGATCTGTTAAGTTATATATACAGTACGTACAGAATACTGTATGGGTCAATTTCCCGGACACGATTAAGCCTATAGACCATGTAAAAAGCATGTTCCATGGAAAACCGGAAACAGGACTAGGAGTTTTTTCTGACCACGTGACCTGACCAGAAAAAAACTATTCATAAACTAATTATCGACATCCAGGAAATCCAACGCTTGTGTTGAGATTGTTATATAATGCCAATATGGACATGACACCAGATTCAGTGGATGCTGTAAAATGCACCGTTGCTGTGCCATAAAACCTTTTCTCAGGTATGAAGAATAGGTTAATTGTAAAACGACTTTCTCTCCTTGCCCCTACATGTTATATTTATAGTGCTTACTTATTGATCCAGCCAACAAGCCTTCTCTTGATGCAGTACGTTCTACATTTCTCACATGCTCACAATACATTTTCAACGCACGTCTTGCTTTCAGTGCTTTTCAAGCTACCCTGCTCCACATCAAATGCCATTTCCATTATTTGCATACTTACAGTATTAAAGCATTAACTATTCATGACTTTTGGGAAGGGAGGATGGGACAGGCTGTCCTTAAGGGGGAGTGTCATCCAGGGTTCGCTGCAGAGAGAATGCTCCTGGGAGAAGAGAACATTAGGAACCATCAGGCTGACAGACAAATCATTCACTCATGTAAACATAAATATGAGAGCATGTTTCCAACAGCCATCACGGTATCTGTTGCTAGGCTACGTTTCATTAAGTAATGTAGCTGTCCCTGTTCATTTGGCTTCTGGGATATCCAGCTGTACCATGATATAACCTGCTGACTCTTCATAAGACTCATAAGGATCATATGGCTGCTGTTAATGATAATGGTGCCATCTCTGCTTCGAAACATATACAGTAGGTATTTACAGTACAATGGCCCCTGAATATATTTCTTCTTGGTTCAAAATCAAATGTATTTTTTAAAGGTTATTTGACTAATGTTTCTACACCTGGACTGAGTAGAAATGTATTTTCCTAATGAGGACTGTGCACACCCACATAGCAAACAATGTGATGCACAGAGCTCCATAAATGTCCTCCATTGCTGAGAGAACAGTGATCCCAAAACGCATCAACAAAAAAGTCAATAAACTATTCTCTCACAAAGGGAGAAAGAAACCCATCTCTAAAAGAAAAATAACCCCAAATGAGGTCCAAAACCAGCACAATTGCAACAAGCAGTCTTCCCCAGATAATTATGTGAGGCATAGATGAGGAGAGAAATGCTGTGGTCACTGAGAAGAAGAGAGCGAGAGAGCGAGAGAGAGAGAGAGAGAGAGAGAGAGAGAGAGGGAAATTAGGAGAGGGAGAGAGGAGAGCCGCCAACAGCTGGTTTGAATAGATTGCGTGTGGGATGAATTAAAAAGTTGAACCTTTCCTGGGCCGTATTCAGATGTCTGCTGCTGGGTGATTAATCATGGCCTTCAGGATCTGTAATCCTTTTCAATGGGAAACAAATGCTGCGGCCGGCTAGCGACTGTCTGTCCATTCCCTCAGCACACAGGGCCTATGAGATGCAAGGCAAGCCTGTTACCTTTTTCACACTACTAAGCCGAGCCAAACCAAGCAGAGTCCAACTGTATTGCGCTGGTTATGCATCCACAATAGTTGCTGGAACTGTGCTGTGATAGGAAAATAACCAAGCCAGCACAGTGCGGCTCGGTTTGGCACGATAGTGTGAAAAGAGTATGTTTGCCTGCCTGGCAAGTACACAATAACTGAACCACAGAGGGCTCGACCAAGCCAGGGGAGGAGGGGACGTGGACACTGTAATCTTCTCCAAACATGATGGGATACACACACAATATAAACAGGCTGAATAGCAACAAAACCATTTAGCTCTGTGTATTGGTTTTGTCTGTCCTTTGTGTGTCATTTCATCAATAGGCTTAATCGAGCTGCACGTAGGACTGTAAAGAATAAAATCAAAATCAAGTCTGCCAATATGTGCTTTGTAGCTGTTTCTTATTTAGAAAAAAAAAAACAAGAAGCTCATGAATGAAGTCAGCATGTGTGACCAGACTAGATGAAAGGTTTTTATTTTATTTTATTTTATTTTATCCTCCCAGTTCTACTGGTATCACTCTGCACCTCTGGGTACTTTGAGTCAGTGAACTTCATGTCACGTTTCAACATGGTGGCAATGAGCTGGTCTAGTTTTAGAAAGACAGTCAGAAAGTCAAGAGCCAGCAACATCAGGAGCCCGGGAGGAGAAAATGTGCCATCAGCATAAAAATAGAAGCCTGCTTACGAATTCCTAACCATATCCCCCATTTCCTCAAGAGGCTGCGCTAAGGAGGTTAGAACACCGGGTCTTAGATGAGAGTTTGTGGCACATTAGGCTCAGATATTATTTCTTGCCATTTTAACGGGCTTTGTGTATTATTGATTGTTAAATCCATGCGCCATCGTCTGCCTAAACTGCAATACATGGCTTTTCTTTGCAAGAATTAGATTCACATTTCATTGCAGGAGTATTCTCAATTTTTTCAGACGGAAAGCGCATAGAGCCGTTGCTCTGGCTCTGTCAATCAATCAATTGAAAACTATATTTTAAAAGCATTACAATGACATTTATCCACACTCACAAATATAGGCCTACAGTATACCACTGGCAAAGACAAACAAAGCTCTTTCATATGGGAAGTAAATTCATGAATTCAAAACATGTTTTTTTTTATCATTTGGAGGAAAGCATCAATGTTGATTGTAACCTGATTGTACTGGTTTTCTTTTATACAACGATTAACTTAATTCAGCTGTACAGATTTCTAAAGAGAATATAGCCCTTGACAAGCCTTTACTCCTCCATGGGTACTATATTTACCTATGATTACACTGTTGTCACACAGTGTAATCACCTCCAAAAGGTATTCCAAAACCTTTCTATTCCACACTATGCAAAGGTCAGTGTTCCCGCTGCCTGCTGAGTGAAAGGACCCTTTGATATGTTGCTTAAGGTTGGGAGGGCAGTAATTTATCTTGGGCACAGAACGTACTGTATGGCATGCTGGCAGACTGTGGAAAAAGGGTCGATGCAGATGCAGAGGGGTTCCCAAAGCCTTTGTGTTGCTGTGGTCTATCAAACATGCAGGCAACACCTTAGCAGTGGATAAACACCAACACAATGACATGCACTGGTGGTTGCCATGGAGATGAAGAAAAACAGAGCACAGTGCCAGTAAGGACAAAAGAGGAGGGGGTCAAACACTGTGGCAACACAACCGGCTGTGTAAACTAGCTCTTACAAACGTTGACTCTGTCTGTACAAGTGCTGACGAAAAATAACTGAAGACATTCAAATTCGTAGGAGGCAAATTACCCCAAAAGTTATTCCCTCTAGAGGACACAACAACTGTCCTTCAATTACCAACAAGACAACCATATCGTCATGAAGAAGGTTCAGATGTCATAATGCACAATAAAGCAATTTGATGCTTGATACTGATGGGTTTCTGATGAGTTTGATTCACAAACCTGCATTCAAGAATGCTTTAAGAAGCGCTGCTCTATTGTCAAATTGTGTAGCAATGTACTGACCGAACTGATGCCTCAACAGAGTATGCACCAGGGTTGGGTTCAATTCCATTTAAATTCCAGTCCATTCAGGAAGTACACTGAAATTCCAATTCCAAGTCCCTTCGATCCTTTTCAATGAGGAACATTTGGAATTGGAATTTGGTTTTCTATCTGAATTGCCTGGAATTAAAATGGAATTGGCCCTAATCCTGGTTTGTACAGTAACACAATACACCACAGAAAACATCTCATATACAGTACATCTCGTATAGGACTACATCAAAGCAGCCAGTGGATGAGCGTGTGGAAGTCGTACACAGCGAGCATCTCTGGAGCAGAGAGCAGTATAAAGACGGCACAGATGAAAGGATGAAGATAAAAGAGAGACGTGTGTGTGTGTGTGTGTGTGTGTGTGTGTGTGTGTGTCTATCTGTCTGTCTTTGAGTCAGCACTGACCTAGAGGTTAGACCAAAACTAGTAGATTTGAAACTCACATCTTGCAAGTCGTAAAAGTCCAAGATAATTATAGTGTATCTACAAATTAATCTCTTTCACATTTGTCTAACTGTCTAATTAGAGCAGAAATAGCGAGCGGGGACATTGATAGATACTGATCCATATGAATGTGAGACGTGAAGAAAGACACTCGTAGTCTCGAACCAGCCGTTTCTCCCCCACAGAGAAAGCAAACGTGCTCTGAAACTGGTAGGCTTCAGGTGTTCTGGGAACACAAGTTCTTCTCTACTACAAAAGGTTAAACAGAGCTACAGTTTGACCCTTTGAGCCAGGACAAGACAAAACATTTTTATAAAAATGAACATACTATATAACGTACAGATAAGGCATACAGTACATTTTGTATCAGATGAGAGCAAAGCAAAATATGGGGTGTCATAAGACCTAATTAATTAAGCAGAGAGGTACAGTGGTTCAGAATATCACATTTCATACATTTTCTTAATACTAGGAGCACTGTATGTATTTAGCAATGGCAATCACAAAATGTACAAGGAAAAAACAGCATGGTAAGACTTAGGTTGGAATTACAATTTATGAAGGCATTTTTTTGCTTGTTTGTCATACTTGCTGGTATAAATCATATTCAAATGTAATCGAAACTGTGGGGAATTAATTAAATTGAGTAAGCTAGCTGAGAGTGCAGAAATACTTTGGAATTTATTGAGGGAACGTGTTTGATAGGTTTATATCTGCATGGCCTTTTTATAGATTTTTCTCTCCAACTTTCCTATTTGTGTTTTTGTTATTCAGGGGAAAAAGTGCTACAATAGTCTCTCCAGCAGCCAGCTTTGATTTGTGTTGTTCTTTTATTCACTAGCTGTCTCTTTTTCACTATTTATTCATGATGAGATACGGAAAACACAAAGGAGGTCTTGGTTCTTTTCGGTCTTGGAGAGACCTCTCTCTCTCTCTCTCTCTCTCTCTCTCTCTCTCTCTCTCTCTCTCCCCCACCTGCCCAAGCTGCTGTGGCCTTGTCTGAATACTGTGAATTCCCAGTCCACTGCAGCGTATCCACCTGGAAACATCACAGATGCCAGCATTCACAAAGGTGCAGAAACAAGGAAAGTTGTTTCTGTCACGTCATTGGAACATCTCTGTCATTGATCGTTGTTAGGCACTACTCACACTATCTAATATCTTATCCCCAAGTGTTGAGCTGTTTACAAATACACAATCATAGAATTAGAAAGCACATTCAGAAGTCATGATGCATAGGAGGTCCTATAAAGTATATAAAGCATTATCTCACAGCATGTGATGTTTTTTCTGTTGGTCTTCGCCTACATTGATTGCTCACTGACCAAGGGCCTTGAGATATAAAATCGTCTCCTTATCCAATCTCATTTCTAGCAGAGAGGAGACAGGGAGTTTGGAAGTGACTAAAAGCTTTTAGCAGTTGGGAGGGGATTAACGGAAGGCTGGAGATAGTTGACTGGCGAGCTGCTCTCTGGTTGTTTCCCCTTGGTCCTCTGGGGCCAGAGAGAAGGATCAGAGGGTGAGGAGTCAACGGGAGGACAAGGTGACTGATTGGGATGAGGCAACAGGTCAGCGCTGGGCAGCTGAATCAAACTGAGTCAAGGCTTTTCCCTCCAACTATCATCAGATATATCATCTGGCTCTGTCAACACTTCTGTCCAGCTGGATGCAGTAAACGTATTACTTACACATGTGCACATGAAGAGGGACATACACACTCACAGAAGTGTGCTATCACACACATACACACAATAACACTTATGGAACACATATTAGTAGTCGTGGAAAATGGACAATACATCTAGGTAATCAATACATTCAATGAGTCTGTTAATTTGAAAATGAAATATGGTACAAATCTGTAATCTTTGAAGTACAATGCAAGTTACCCCGACAATAGTAGCAAACCGAATCACTTACACAGGGACATAATTATAATTGAAAACCACCTCTAACATTTGAAATATGACAAGCTATTAATCAAAAAGTTGGATAAACTCTGCTCCTCTAACTCCAACTAAGGACGATGATAATCAAAATGAGAACACATGGGGAATACAAACTACCAATTAAAGTGGACTCACACAAGTGGACCGATTCCACTATGGACTTTTGAAAAATATTACAATTATGTTCCACATGATTATGTAAAATACATTAGCCAAACAATTAGGCAACTATAATTGCATCTAATATTACACATTGATAGAAAAAAATGAAATTAACCCACCAATCTAGAGAGGTTTGATTAGTCTCTTTCTAAGAAACCTCAGATACACAATTCTTCTTTTCAATAAATTATTTTGCCATTTCATTCACAGGATTTTCATTACAAAATTCAATTACGTGGAACACCTGAACTAACAATATCTTCTTGCCAATTATACAGTGGCTGGGAAACCATTGGCAAACAAATTTGCAATGTTAATGTAAGAGATTGACTTGATATTTTTGGCGTTGCATGCACAGTTTGCTCACAAAGGCAGCACAGCCCCACACCTCCCCTGTTATTGCCTATTGTTGAATGATCAATGAAACAGCTTGGCCTTGATTTGAGAATAAAATGGAAATCCAGTCTCTGAGGCTGTTCCATGGAATAGAATAGTAATTCAATATAATAGTAATTATATTTCTATGGACTGTTCCCTCTCCTCCATTGCATAGACAATCAGTGATCCTCAGAACACTATTGTGTGGCTTATCACCATAGCGATACATGGTTATCACCATAGAAATAAAATATATTTCTATGGTTATTATCATCCACATTCTGAGAAAGTTTTTTAAGAATGAAGAGACATAATTTCAACTTAACCTTTCTCCTCCTAGTTTTCTTTCCATCTCTTCTTTCTCTCATCTCTCTTTAATATTTCAGCCTAACTTTCAAATATTCAACAATGAAAAGCCATCATAAGAAATCTTGGCAGTACTATTGCCCTGAGTATTGATTTGATCTTTCATTAAAGAAAGATTAAAATAACAGACTTGTCAAATAAATGTATGGAGTCATTGACCTCAGCCAATCCTAGAGCGAGGAGTCTATACATCACAGTCCATCTCTGTTACACACAGTCAGTCTCAGGCTCAGTACAGGAAGTCCAGTAGAGGCTGGAAGACACTACAACTACAGTACATACATCTACAGCAACCCCATGTGGCCATGCTAAGGGGAATTAAGGATTCACTTGCTACGGATAATGGGTTGTAGGAACTTGTGGGAAGATGTGAATTCATTACATAAGAAGATCAAAGTAAAGTACTGAAATATATATTTTTTAAAGGTATTGCGAAACACATGCAGTACACAACACAATTGTGTCCAATTGCTTGGAAAGGTGTGTATGCATAGGTCTCTGGGTGGATGCGTGTGTGTGCATGTAAATGTGTGTGTGTGTGTGTGTGTGTGTCTGTGTGTGTGTGTCTGTGTGTGTGTGTGTGTGTGTGTGTGTGTGTGTGTGTGTGTGTGTGTGTGTGTGTGTGTGTGTGTGTGTGTGTGTACGAGAATGCACAGCAGAGAGAAATGTATGTATTCAGTACCAGCTCTGGCTATGAGGATTGACAACAACACCTCCTCTACACTGACTCTTAACACAGGGGCCCCACAGGGGTGTGTCCTCAGTCCTCTGCTGTACTTCCTGTTCACCCACGACTGCGTGGCTTTGCACGACACCAACCCTATCATCAAGTTTGCTGACAACACCACGGTTGTAGGCCTGTTAACCAACAACAACGAGTCAGCCTATAGGGAGAAGGTACGTGAACTGGCATTGTAGTGTCATGACAACAACCTCTCCCTCAACATCAGCAAGAAAAAGGAGTTGATTGTTGGCTTCAGGAAGCAGAAGAGGGAAAATCCCCCGATCCACATCAGTGGGACTGTAGTAGAGAGAGTCACAAGTTTTAAGTTCCTCAACATCCACATCACAAGGACTTGTCATGGACCAACAACACCACCCCTCTTGTCAAGATGTCACAACTTTTTTTTTTTTTATTATTATTTTTTTTCACCTTTATTTAACCAGGTAGGTCAGTTGAGAACAAGTTCTCATTTGCAACTGCGACCTGGCCAAGACAAAGCAAAGCAGTGTGACAAATAACAACACAGAGTTACACATTAAACAAACAGTCAAAAACACAATAGAAAAATCTATATACAGAGTGCAAAATGTAGTGCAAAAATGCAGTAAGGTTAAGAGGTAGAACAATAAATAGACTATAGTGGTGACATAAATTACAGAATTATCATTATTAACACAGGAATGAAAAGTGTGCAAATTATGATGTGCAAATAGAGATACTGGAGTGCAAGATTAGTGAAAATAAACAAAAAATAAATATAGGGATGAGGTAGTAGTGTGGGCTATTTACAGAAGGGCTATATACAGGTGCAGTGATCGATAAGCAGCTTTGACAGCTGATGCTTAAAGTTATTGAGGGAGATAGGAACCTCTAGCTTCAATGATTTTTGCAATTCGTTCCAGTCATTGGCAGCAGCAAACTGGAAGGAATGGCGACCAAAGGAGGTGTTGGCTTTGGGGGTGACCAGAGAGATATACCTGCTGGAGCGCATGCTACGGGTGGGTGTTGCTATAGTGACCAGTGAGCTGAGATAGGGCGGGGATTTACCTAATAAAGACTTATAGATGACCTGGAGCCAGTGGGTTTGGCGGCGAATATATAATGAAGGCCAGCCAACGAGAGCATACAGGTCGCAGTGGTGGGTAGTGTATGGGGCTTTGGTGACAAAACGGATGGCACTGTGATAGACTACATCCAATTTGCTAAGTAGAGTATTGGAGGCTAGTTTGTAAATGACATCGCCGAAATCAAGGATCGGTAGGATAGTCAGTTTTACAAGGGCATGTTTGGCAGCATGAGTGAAGGAGGCTTTGTTGCGAAATAGGAAGCCAATTCTGGATTTAATTTTGGATTGGAGATGGTTGATGTGAGTCTGGAAGTTGAGTTTATAGTCTAACCAGATGCCTAGGTATTTGTAGGTGTCCACGTATTCTAATTTCGGATCCGTCGAGAGTAGTGATGATAGTCCGGTGGGCGGGTGCTGGCAGCGTTCGATAGAAAAGCATGCACTTAGTTTTACTAGCGTTTAAGAGCAGTTGGAGGCCACGGAAGGAGTGTTGTATGGCATTGAAGCTTGATTGAAGGTTAGTAAACACAGTGTCCAAAGAGGGGCCAGATGTATACAGAATGGTGTCATCTGGGTAGAGATGGATCAGAGAGTCGCCAGCAGCGAGAGCGACATCGTTGATGTATATAGAGAAAAGGGTTGGCCCAAGAATTGAACCCTGTGGCACCCCCATAGAGACTGCCAGAGGATCGGACAATAGGCCCTCCGATTTGACACACTGAACTCTGTCTGCAAAGTAGTTAGCGAACCAGGCAAGGCAGTCACTTGAGAAACCAAGGCTGTTGAGTCTGCCAATAAGAATGCGGTGATTGACAGAGTCGAAAGCCTTGGCCAGGTCGATGAAAACGGCCGCACAGTACTATCTTTTATCGATGGCGGTTATGATATCGTTCAGTACCTTGAGCGTAGCTGAGGTGCACCCATGACCAGCTCGGAAACCAGATTGCATAGCAGAGAAGGTACGGTGGGATTCGAAGTGGTCAGTTATCTGTTTGTTAACTTGGCTTTCGAAAACTTTAGAAAGGCAGGGCAGGATGGATATTGGTCTATAACAGTTTGGGTCTAGAGTGTCTCCTCCTTTGAATAGGGGGATGACCGCAGCAGCTTTCCAATCTCTAGGGATCTCAGACGATACGAAAGAGAGGTTGAACAGGCTAGTGATAGGTGTTGCAACAATTTTGGCTGATAATTTCAGAAAGAGAGGGTCCAGATTATCTAGCCCAGCAGATTTGTAGGGGTCCAGACTTAGCAGCTCTTTCAGAACATCAGCCGTCTGGATTTGGGTGAAGGAGAAGCGGGGGGGGCTTGGGCAAGTAGCTGCCGGGGGTGCAGAGCTGTTGGCCAGGGTAGGGGTAGCCAGGTGGAAAGCATGGCCAGCTGTAGCAAAATGCTTATTGAAATTTTCGATAATCGTGGATTTATCGGTGGTAACAGTGTTTCCGAGCCTCAATGCAGTGGGCAACTGGGAGGAGGTGCTCTTATTCTCCATGGACTTTACAGTGTCCCAGAACATTTTGGAGTTAGTGCTACAGGAAGCAAATTTTTGTTTGAAAAAGCTGGCCTTTGCTTTTCTAACTGACTGTGTGTACTTGTTCCTGACTTCCCTGAATAGCTGCATATCACGGGGGCTGTTCGATGCTAATGCAGTGCGCCACAGGATATTTTTGTGTTGGTCTAGTGCAGTCAAGTCTGGGGTGAACCAAGGGCTATATCTATTCTTAGTTCTACGTTTTTTGAAAGGGGCATGCTTATTTAGGATGGTGAGGAAAGCACTTTTAAAGAACAACCAGGCGTCCTCTACTGACGGGATGAGGTCAATATCCTTCCAGGATACCTGGGCCAGATCTAATAGAAAGGCCTGCTCGCAAAGGTGTTTTAGGGAGCGTTTGACAGTGATAAGGGGTGGTCGTTTGACCGCTGACCCATTGCGAATGCAGGCGATGAGGCAGTGATCGCTGAGATCCTGGTTGAAGACAGAGGAGGTGTATTTGGAGGGCAAGTTAGTCAGAATGATATCAATAATGGTACCCATGTTTACGGATTTTGGGTTGTACCTGGTGGGTTCCTTGATAATTTGTGTGAGATTGAGGGCATCTATCTTAGATTGAAGTACAGCCGGGGTGTTAAGCATATCCCAGTTTAAGTCACCTAACAGTACAAACTCTGAAGATAGATGGGGGGCAATCAATTCACATATGGAGTCCAGGGCACAGCTGGGGGCTGAGGGGGGTCTGTAACAGGCAGCAACAGTGAGAGGCTTATTTCTGGAAAGGTGGATTTTTAAGAGTAGAAGCTCAAACTGTTTGGGCACAGACCTGGACAGTATGACAGAACTCTGCAGGTTATCTCTGCAGTAGATTGCAACTCCGCCACCTTTGGCAGTTCTATCTTGACGGGAAATGTTGTAGTTGGGGATGGAAATTTCCGAATTTTTGGTAGCCTTCCTAAGCCAGGATTCTGACACAGCTAGGACATCCGGGTTGGCGGAGTGTGCTAAAGCGGTGAATAAATCAAACTTAGGGAGGAGGCTTCTAATGTTAACATGCATGAAACCAAGGCTTTTACGGTTACAGAAATCAACAAATGAGAGCGCCTGGGGAATAGGTGTAGTACTGGGGGTTACAGGACCTGGGTTTACCTCTACATCACCAGAGGAACAGAGGAGTAATAGAATCAGTGTTCGGCTAAGGGGTTTCAGAACTGGACGTCTAGTACGTTGGCTACATAGAATAAAAGGAGCAGATTTCTGGGCGTGGTGGAATAGGTTGAGGGCATAATGTACAGACAAGGGTATGGTAGGATGTGAGTTCAGTGGAGGTAAACCTAGGCGTTGGGTAATGAAGAGAGAGGTTGCATCTCTGGAGACACCAGTTAAGCCAGGTGAGGTCTCCGCATGTGTGGGGGGAGGAACAAAGGAGCTATCAGAGGCCAGTTGAGCAGGACTGGGGGCTCTACAGTGAAATAAAACAATAATAGCTAGCCTGAACAGCAAAAGACAAGGCATATTGAAATAAGAAAGGGGCAGAAAAATAAAATAAAAAAAAGTAACAGTTAATTAAGAGAGCTAAGACAACGACGGGTAATGGAGATGAATGGACAAAGAGGGTCAGTTAGAAAAAGTGATGTACTACACACAGGACCTGAGGCCTGATAGTTAAACAGAAAGAAATACCATATAACCAAACAGTCCTGCAGGCATCAGCTGTGGAGCTGAGCAATCATAGGATCCGATGAATAGCAAAGTGGTGAGCCGGGGATCAGATCAAATGGGCACGGCGTTCAGAGTGTAAGCAGGCTGGGCTAGCAGGCTGGGCTAGCAGGCTGGGCTAGCAGGCTGGGCTAGCAGGCCGGAGCTAGCAGGCTGGGCTAGCAGACCGGGGCTAGCAGGCTGGGCTAGCAGGCTGGGCTAGCAGGCTGGGCTAGCAGGCCGGAGCTAGCAGCCTGGGCTAGCAGGCTGGGCTAGCAGGCTGGGCTAGCAGGCTGGGCTAGCAGGCTGGGCTAGCAGGCTGGGCTAGCAGGCTGGGCTAGCAGGCCGGAGCTAGCAGGCTGAGCTAGCAGGCTGGGCTAGCAGGCTGGGCCAGCAGGCCGGAGCTAGCAGGCCGGAGCTAGCAGGCCGGAGCTAGCAGATGGATCTTCGGCGACGTCGCAGAGGAGAACCCTGTTGAGACCACGTCGGACAATTTCGTCGGCAGACCAGTCACGGTGGCTCGGTGGGGTTCCGTGTCGACAGTAGAAGGTCCAGGTAGGTTGACAAGGTACTGGGGCCCGGGAGAGTAGCTAGCACACGTCGGATGTCCGGGAGATGAGCCTAGCTCACGCTAGCATTGGTAGCGTGTAAACAATGGAGGTTAGCTATAAGCGTCGGTCACTCGAATGCAGCTAGCTAGCTGTGATGATCCGGTGTGGTGGTCCGGTACTTTCAGTGGAAATCCGGTGAGGTGGAAGGGAACGCAGTCCGATAAGCGCTGGGTTGGTAGCGCGCTGAGCAGACTGGCCAATATTGTCCGAACTGAAAGCTGTCTGAGCAACCAGAGCGGAGGTGAGGACCGCTAGCAGTGGTTAGCGATGGCTGGTTAGCAAGCTAGCTAGCAGGCTAACCTTTGACTGCGGTTCAGTTAAATAGTGGAAAAGCACGGATATTTGATCCGATATTTGGTCCGTATCGCATCGGGTAAGGTGGCTTGCAGGAGGGGTAAAACGGGAACAAATAAAAATGTATGTAAAGACAAATTACAAACTACTACAAACTATTTACACGGGACATACGACGGGACAACAAAAAATACGTCTACACTGTTACGCCATCTTGGATATTTCATCAGTGTCTCTATGTCCTAAGGCGCTGAAGAAATTTGGCATGCCACCCCGGATCCTCTCTAAGTACTACCGCTGCACCATCGAGAGCATCTTGACCAGTTGCATCACGGCCTGGTAGGGGAATTGCTCCGTCCACGACCACAAAGCCCTCCAGCGGGCGGTAAAGACAGCCCAGTACATCACTGGAACCATGCTCCCACCCATCCAGGACATCTACTCAAAACGGTGCCTGAGGAAGGCACGCAGCATCATCAAGGACCCAACACACCCCAGCCACGAGCTGTTCTCTCCCTTACCGTCGGGCAGACGGTATCGGAGCATGAGGTCTGATGCCAACAGACTCAGAGACAGTTTCCATCTACAAGCCATCAGACTGCTGAACACTTGAACTGAACTGACCAGCTGCTCTGATTCTCCGCACCTTAGAACCCTTCACAACTGCTGCTTCCAGACTCTTATTATACTGCTCAATTTATATACTTGTCCCTCACCCCCCCCCTTCCCCAATACACATATAAATATTAGACTATAAATGGTATTATATTTACTGTATGCTCTATTGCTATTTACTTTATGTTCAAATTCTTATCTTGTATTATTTATTATGGTTGTTGTATTGTCGAGAAAGAAGACATTTTGTTGGACAATGTATGCCATGCGTATACCGTACATACATACAATAAATAAAACTTGAAACTTTACAAACCAAAGCACCACCTGTCAATATATTTCCTTCACATTTTCCCATATACTCCTAGACCTAGCCTATCCACCCGTGGTGGCTGACGCTCCGTCACTACCCCCATCAGAGTGAGGAGCTCTCTCTCTCTGCGAGGCGAGAAGAGGAGAGGCGGGTGGGGCCAGGCAGAAAGGAAGGGAATCTGAGTTTGACATAAACAGCTCAGGAGAGTAGCGTTGGCAGCAAGATTGATGACACCCTCCACGCAAAGTAAGGAATTCCTGCGCATGAGGGCCTGCTTATGGGGCCTGATATACTTGTCATCCTCTTAATAAACACAGTTGATATGTCAGCAGCAGCAGCAGGAGGGACTGAACCCAATCCACAGACCCACCCACCCACAGGCAGGACCACCAGCTGGCCTGGCACACCCGCCCGGCCCTGGGCAGCCCGCTCCATAAGGGGGCCCCGGAGGGCACTGGAGGGTAGCACCAGGTGATGATCAGATCGTAAACAGGCAGGATATGAAGTATGAATCAATACTTCACAGACAGTAAAACCCATAACTGTCTGTTAATGTCAGAATGTGTTTGCCTGGCAATTGTTCAAAGTAATCTGAGGCTGAAGGCTACTTGTATGGTTTAGTTTAAAGGTTAAATAAGATACTTGAATGCACGACTATTGAGATGTGTTTCAGAAATACAATTCAGTTGAGAAGTAGTTGTCATCAAAATACAATTTTCTTTTTTTGTGTGTCAAAGAGGACAACAGCTGTGCCCCCAGCCAAAGCAACAGCCAAAACTCCAGCAGTCCCTTTCCAAAACTCTCCAATCACAGTAATGCTTAGGGGATATTAGTCTCATTATACACTGAGGCCCTGGAAGATGCAGAATATGTTAGCATATCATTTGACTTTTGCCAGTGGCTGGGTTTTTACTGAAGGACAGACTAATATCAAACTCAAAAGGGAAAAGAACACACTGAGGAGGATTAGATTAAAAAGCTGAATAAAAAAAAACGTAGTTAAATACATCTTTGGTTAAAGGCCCAGTACAGTCAAAAACAGGAATATATATATATATATATTTCCACCTATTAGGTTGTAATAATAATGTGAAATTGTGAAAATTATGATAATGCCCTTTTAGTGTAAGAGCTGTTTTAAAAGACTGCCTGAAGGTTAAGCCTGCTTTGGTGGGATGGAGTTTTGGCCTGCCTGGTGACATCACCATGTGGTAAATTAGCTAATAGACCAATAAGAAAGAGAGTTCTAAACCAGCACATTTTCAGTTTTCCCATTCCCACTCAGACAACTCCCAGACACTCCTAGCAAAATTCTTGAGAAATTGCTATTTGCTAACAAGCTATATATTTTTGGTTGTTGACGATTTTAATTGAAAACAATCACAGTAAGGTACTTCATTTTCACTCAGAAATTCTTAGATATTTAGATAAAAAAGGCTGCATTTGACCTTCAACAGTGCATTTCTTCCTGTATTATAAATAAGAAAAATAAATCCAATGGATTCAGCCCTTCTGATTGGTTAAAAAACTATATGACAAGGAAATATTACAAGCTTGAGATTCAAAAACAAACTTTGTGTTGATTATTTTCTACAGATTTGAAGATACATCACCAAAGCGTACAGAGTATGCTAAAATCCAACAATAATGACAGAGAAAAGAACAATAAGTATTTTATCAAGTTATGATAGATAGCACAAATATAAGAAACTACAACAGTAAACACAAAACAATCATGGGGAGAAAAGGGACTAAAAAACATGTTATATAGTCTGCCGTTTACAATATTCACTTATTTTTCACCAGAAAAGACCTTGTCTCTGTCACGATTCAATCTACAGCCCTCTCCCCTAACGCTGTATAATACCTAGTTAAAGCCAGCAGGGTGTGAAATGGTGTTTTGAAATAAATGAAACTGACTATGAAACACAGGAGTTGGAAGATATTGCTATGTCAAGCTGACAGACAAGGTCCGGAATGAAGCAAAAAAGTTATTATCACAAAGAGAAAAGCTGGATTAAATAACACCCATGATGCCTAGCACTGAGCCTTTTTCTCCGTCAGCAGCTCTGATATTGACATAAAAGAGGCAGAATGCCTTATCCTTCCAGAAGGCATCATGGGAATTAAATCTCATCGTCTCCATTCGAAAATCACATCTTGACCTCAGTTCCGAGTACACTACATGACCAAACGTATGAGGACACCTGCTTGTTGAAGATCTCATTCCAAAATCATTAATATGTAGTTGGTCTCCCTTTTGCTGCTATAACTCCCTCCACTCTTCTGTGAAGGCTTTCCACTAGATGATAGAACCTTGATGCTGGGAATTGCTTCCATTCAGCCACAAGAGCATTAGTGAGGTCGGGCACTGATGTTGGGCGATTAGGCCTGGCTCGCAGTCTGTGTTCCAATTCATCCCAAATGTGTTCGATGGGGTTCAGGTCAGGGCTCTGTGCAGGGCAGTCAAGTTCTTCCACACCAATCTCAGCAAACCATTTCTGTATGGACCATACGTTGTGCACGGGTGCATGCTGAAACAGGAATGGGCCTTCCCCAAACTGTTGCCACAAAGTTGGAAGCACAGAATCATCTAAAATGTAATTGTATGCTATAGAGTTAAGATTTCCCTTCACTGGAACTAAGGGGCCTAGTCGGAACCATGAAAAATAACCCCATTTGCATATGCAATTTGTTTTGGTTGTGTTTCAGATTCATTTGTACCCAATAGAAATAAATGGTAAATAATGTATTGTGTTATTTTGGATTCACTTTTATTGCAAATAACAGTATAATATGTTTCTGAACAATTTAACATTAATGTGGATGCTACCATGATTGTGGATAATCCTGAATGAATCTTGAATAATGATGAGTGAGAAAGTTACAGAGACACAAAGATCATACCCCCAAGACAGGTTAGCATTTTTTTTTATGCCTCAGTAACTTCGTCACTTTCACCCAATATGGATGAAATACCCTCAAATTAAAGCTGAAAGTCTGCACTTTACCCACATGATTATTGTATAATTTCAAATCCAATGTTCTGGACTACAGAGCCAAAACAACAAAACAGGTGTCACTGTCCCAATACTTTTGGACCTATAAAACAAATTCTAAGCTGAAAATCATGTACTTTGTGATCTGTCACGGCACTAAGTATTGAATTCAAGCAAGATTGGTACAAATGGCATTTTAAAGCACAATTTACAGTATTTAATGATGCCATATTAATTAATGTATGTAGTCTTTGGTTATTGATGATCCAAATAAAGTGTTAAACGGATTGGGGAAGCAACATCCCAAAAGACCCTTTTAGCTTTGATTTACAACTCCAATGGTGACAAGTCACAGGGGAAGACTTTGGGTCATTGGCTTAGTGATGTAATGCATGGGACATTTAAAGCTAAGAGACAGGCACATTGTTAGCCTTATTCATTTTTAAGGTGGACTCTTATCCTGGGTTTAGATGGGTCCTGAGTATTGCCAGACATACTGATATATGACAGACATAGGACAGCAGGGGTTGAGGTTGTGGAGTTAGAGAGAGGGGGATGGAGGGGTGAGAACAGAGAGGGGAGGGGTGTTTTGAGAGTGGGAAAAGATTTAGTCTGTGCAGTTGGGAGGTTGGGGGGAAGGGAAGGGAAAGGAAGGGTCATGGATAAAAGACTTGAATCTCACTTAATGCATTGTCTCTACTGATCTTAGCCTCAGACAAACATCTATCCCCCCTCGGACATAGAGTACAAAGCTGCATAGGGAGATTATTGTACTGGATGAGATACTTCAACACACAGCACTTCAAAACACAGCACTTCAACACACAGCACTTCAACACACAGCACTTCAAAACACGGCACTTAAACACACAGCACTTCAACACACAACACACAGCACTTCAAAACACAGCACTTCAACACACAGCACTTCGACACACAGCACTTCAACACACAGCACTTCGACACACAGCACTTCGACACACAGCACTTCAACACACAGCACTTCGACACACAGCACTTCGACACACAGCACTTCGACACACAGCACTTCGACACACAGCACACAGTCCAAACTAAATGTTAGACTACAGTAGATACATTTTCTTACTAATGGAATTGGAGAAATAACTACCAAAACAATATTGCATGCTAAAAATCTATATGGCAAATAACCAATGTCATAATAGATCTGAAGGCAGTGCTCTGTATTGGTCAGTGGTTCCCCCTGCTGGTGAATGAGCTGACATGTTTAAAAAGGCTTTCCTTATTCACATCTGTATTGTAGCTGTTGGTGCTGACTTATCATAACTATCCATGTAATATTTTAATAAACTTGTCTTATTAATCATATAGAAAATATATAGCCTTTAGTTCTATTATTAAAAAGATAGACTAGTCCTCAGAACAAGGCAGAGACGATGGAGGACTAAAACGCCATAAAACAACATGGATTTCTCCCGTTACTGACTGTTAATGCAGTACTGTAGTAGTTATGTACCACTAAGCTCTATGAGGTGCGTTTATAGGCTCATCTGAGGATGGGACCGACAGACTAGAACAGATACACAGTAAGTACAGAAGTCAATAAAACCCCAGAGAAACAACTGAACTGGTCACTGCATGGGTTACCACTACTTCATGACAGTTGTTTGGTAACTTAGAACTTACTCTGAGGAGCAGATTTGAGCGAGGACCATATTGAGACCACAATGCACTGTAAACCTAAGGGTGGCGTATTCGTCTGTGGATAGAGATAGAGGACAATCTTAGTGTAGTTAGAAAAACAGACAAAACCCCACACACCACTAAATAATTTGCATTCCATAAACCTAACGGGTTCATCATTCTATATGAAAAACTATGTTGAAGTAACATCCGTCAGGACTCACCTGTCATGGACATGGTAGTTTGGACCTTTTGGTACCAGTCAGAGTAGAAACGATGGAGGTAGTCAGGAAGAGCTGTGAAGTCTTCTTTCTCAGCATTATCTCCAACTCTACATTTCTTCACCTTTTGGCTATAGAACCTGCAAGGCAAATACAGTCATTATCAGATAGTAAAAAGTCACATGGTCGGGAAAAAACGTTTGGCCTTAGTCATCATTTATCATTCCTGTGGGCAAAAGGTGGGGAGCGCTTTAGAAGGTTCTGGGTACACTTGGGATGATATGTTGCCCACACACTCGCTTCTTCCAGCAGAAGACGAAGTTAGGGAATATATCCATCATAGCCTCATAGAAGAGTCCTCGGTCCACCTTGCCCATGGAAAAGGCCTGCTGGATGGACTCCCTGGCACTCTCTGTTATGTTGATCTATAGGTGACAACAAGGACACTATCTGATACCGGTAGATCAGAATCCTTAGATAGAGGAGTTAGACACTTAAAATCTAATTTCAAATCACATTTTATTGGCCACATACACGTGTTTAGCAGATGTTATTGCGGGTGTATGTGCAAAGTTGCTTAGGAGCTAGAAGCAGAGCTGCCCTATCTGTCGCAGCCATCTTGCCACGTTACCACTTAGAGGATTTAAAATGTTGGAATTATAACAATATCCAACTGGAGTCTGTGTCCTCATTAGTTTTTAATCTAATATCATCCTCCTTGAATTGTAATGTAAATAGCAAGGTAAATACCTCACACGTTATTGATCAGCTCTAATATGTTAAGACTATGGAAGGTCAGGGGGGGCTGGGAGGGGAGGGATACAGTACAGTCAGAGGATGAGTTAGTAAGAAAACATACCTTGAGTTCAGGAGAGATCTCTGACTAGAGGAACAGTTTGCAGATCATTTCAGCTTTCTGGTGGAGGGGGCCTTGGTCATTTCCCCCATACATGCCCACTGACGCCATTATAGTGCCTGAGTCTGCCATGTTCCTGACACGAACACGCCATCAGAGCAGACACAAACACAAAAATAGTTCCTCTGTCACTTAACGATCCAATTATGGTAAGTAGGCAAAAATACTAATAAAATATTGATACAATGTTCTCCATATTCAATTGACTGAACAATTCAATTGAAGTTAGTACGCAATCCTTCTCCATAAAATCATCCCCATATTCAATTTAGAAAAAAACATCCAATAGTCAACTCTCTGTGCTCAGGTAAAATTACAGATAGTTGACTAGGAATTCCACCGTTATCAGTTTGTGGTTGACGACCCACCTCTTCAAGTGGGAGGAGTCTCCATCCTCTGAACACAAGCCGACTGATTCAATCTGCTGGATTTCCATTTTTTTATAAACTTTTAATTTGACAGGGAAGTCATACTGAGACTAGGGCCTATTTTTCATTAACGGCATGTATTCTGAGAAACATGGGAAAAGACACCTTTGTTACTAGATTGGCGACAGAGGGTAAACTGCTAACCCTAACTCTAAATCTATCCCTAATAACATCAGCTACATCACAAGTAAAATACCAAATGTCAAAGCTAAACAGGGGAACTTACTTAGAGAGCAGTCACGCCAGCTGTGCCTCAAACTTGCTCCTGGTCAGAATGTCCTTCATGGCATTCTGGAATTTACGGATGCTTTTGATGAACTAATAGTTAACATTGAGGGTGTAGTTGAAAAGATGGCTGTCGGAAGTAGTACAATGTAAATTTACTTTGAACTAATCTGCCTGCATATTTCAAGACATGGCATGAGGGTGCAGTGAGATACCCGATCGGTTGGACATGGACAATACTTTTCTCAACAATCATCTTAAAAAACGTATACTTCAAAACTGGAAATCAACCTATCCTCTGACGTTCACGCAATGGAAAGGTAAAATGCTTTACTGTCTAAAAATTGAAAGTGTGTTTTTCTGAATACCCCATGACTCCAAGAAACCTATTATTATCAGCCATTTTCATCTGATATGGACACCATTTGTTTTCAACCCAGTTATGGACAACATAGATGTTGTCTGAATATGATTATAAAAGATACTTGTAATAAAATCAACATTTCCCTATTAATCATATGTCCCTCAAACTTATTCAATAATTGCAAATATAACATTTAAATAAAATCTCACACTTTTGCTATATTAAAGCCTGAAATGGACACTGTGTGTCAGCGGCCTCATTATTTTTGATAAAAAGTATGGTTTCACTTCAGAATATTTACTAAAATCAATATTTTCATTACTCTAAATATTCCAGACTGAGCTCAACAAACATTAAATTCCTATTTCATAAACACTCCAACATTTTATCACAAAAATGTGTCATGTAACAGGGTTGAGACTAGGGTAACAGCGTTGAAGAGACAAATACAGATTCTATATAAATTGGTTTTGTTTATTCTCAAATTCACTCCAAGATTTTCTATAAACATTGTATTTCATAGATATACCCATGTATTGAGGACAATTTATATAAACACTCCTGGAGCGCAATAAGCAGGATTTCATAAGGTGGTCGTCTCTTTACATTTAAATAGCAGGTCGCATTAACTGTGTCAAGATAACTGCACTACCTAGGTTTTTGTACTTATTCCAAATGATTCCCAATGTTCAAACCACTGGACAGCTGCATTTCCAACTTAATTTGAATTCAAATCCAAGAATGAGAAAGGTATATCAACAGACACCTAAACCTGCAGGAGGGCTGGGCCTTCCCCATTTCTTAAACTACTACTGGTCAGCAATTATATATAAATGTGTTAATTGGCTTTCTACATTTGAAAACAAGGATGTCATGAAGTTACAGGCAAGCCTTTCAACTTCTCCTGTCTCGTTCCCTTCATTTCCGCTCCTGCCTGCAAAGTGTCCAGTTGAGAGGTGCTTAGACCTTAACCCCTATGATACGGAACATTAACCCATCTTCCTGGGCAAATACCAAGTCTTCATGGGAAAAAGACGCGGGTGGCAAGCTAGCCGATGACATATGGCAACGTAGTATAGAGCGTATCCACACCTCATAATTTTGCATAAGGCATGGGCTCATTTAGTTCATAGTCTTACACCGTCTCCATTTCTCAAATGACAGACTTGCAAAAATACATCCAAATGTCAACCCAACGAGTTTGAGATGCCATCACAGTCCAGCAACTGTGGGGCATAAGTTTTGTTCATGCCAATCTCTGAGAGGGGTTTTGGGACCCCATATTTGAGGCATTTTCACATCTATGTAACAAAACTGTACTGTTACCACCCACCAGACGAATGCATTAGCAGTTCCTTCCTCCATCTGATCCTCTTTATCTGGAAGTCAAGGAACTCTCAGAAACGTTTTATCTTCGTTATTCTTAATATTCTGTCATACAAGCACTGTTGCGTTGTTTTTTTCTGTATGGACTGGATTCTCCTGGTCCTGGGGCCCCATAGGGTGCAAGTCTTTATACTTGCCCTAGCGCTGGCACACTTGGTTCAGTTTACCAACTCATTACCAAACTTCTGACTGGAGTCAAGTGCGTTGGATGCGGGGGCGGGGATGTATTCCCCATCGGGTCCCCGGGGACAGGACTGGGGGACGCTGTCATGGGTCAGATGGTGTTTGTGCTGCTAGTGGCTATTGTTTTTTTTCAGTATAGGCAGTTATGTCACAGTTATGGCAACAGTATGCAAATAGGATTCCATTGTTATTGTGACAACTATTTTACTTTATTTCTCTTTTGTATATCTTATTTATTTAATGATTTTGTTTGTTTCTGTCGTTGTTCTTGTGCTGTTCTTTAGTATGATGCCTTGGTGGGTTGGGGGGAATAAAGGACTGGGGATGTTGTATTGATGTCAATGTCTCTATGTTCTCAAATTTGAAAACTTACAAATAAAGTATAACTTTATTTTTTTTAAATTAACAAACAGAAACTTTTCAGACATTAATAACATTGAACAGGTCATCAGAACATGTTAACAGGTTAGAACAGGTCATCTTACTGAACAGGTCATCAGAACAAGTTAACAGGTTAGAACAGGTCATCTTACTGAACAGGTCATCAGAACAAGTTAACAGGTTAGAACAGGTCATCTTACTGAACAGGTCATCAGAACAAGTTAACAGGTTAGAACAGGTCATCTTACTGAACAGGTCATCAGAACAAGTTAACAGGTTAGAACAGGTCATCTTACTGAACAGGTCATCAGAGGCACCTTTCAGTTACTGGCCCAACACTCTTAACCACCAGGCTACGTGCCACCCCACTTGCTGGCTGTGGCGCAGCAGTTGCCACGTTCTTGCTGAGATGCTGTGTGTTGAAGCGCTTGCAGTTGAGTTGCTTCTGTGTTGAGCACATGCAACTGTAACCCATAATGACAAAGCGAAAACAGGTTTTTAGAAATGTTGACTACTTTATGAAATACATTTTTTTTAGCAGATGTTATTGCGGGTGTAGATAAATGCTTGTGCTTCTAGCTCCGACAGTGCAGTAATAGCTAACAAGTAATATCTAACAGTTACACAACATATTCCCAAATACACACAAATCTAACTAGGAATGAATTAAGAATATATACATATATGGACGAGAGGCATGGACTAAGATACAGTAGAATAGTATAGAATACAGTATATACATATGAGAAAAGTAATGCAAGATATGTAAACATTATTAAGTGACTAAGATACCGTAGAATAGTATAGAATACAGTATATACATATGAGATGAGTAATGCCAGATATGTAAACATCATTAAAGTGACTAGTGTTCCATTCCTTAAAGTGGCCAGTGATTTCTAGTCTATGCCTAATGGCAGCAGCCTCTAATATGCTAGTGATGGCTGTTTAACAGTCTGATGGCCTTGAGATAGAAGCTGTTTTTCAGTCTCTCGGTCCCAGCTTTGATGCACCTGTACTGACCTTGCCTTCTGGATGATAGCAAGGTGAACAGGCAGTGGCTCGGGTGGTTGATGTCCTTAATGATTTTTTGGGCCTTGCTGTGACATCGGGTGCTGTAGGTGTCCTGGAGGGCGAGTAGTAATGCGTTGGGCAGACCACACCACCCTCTGGAGAGCCTTGCAGATGCGGGCGGTGCAGTTGTCGTACCAGGCGGTGATATAGCCCGACAGGATGCTTTCAATTGTGCAGGTTTTAGGTGCCAAGACAAATTTCTTTGGCCTCCTGAGGTTGAAGAGGTTCTGTTGCGCCTTCTTCACCACACTGTCTGTGTGGGTGGTCCATTTCAGTTTGCCAGTGATGTGTACGCCAAGGAACCTGAAGCTTTCCACCTTCTCCACTGCGGTCCTGTTGATGTGGATCGGGGGGTGCTCCCTCTGCTGTACCCTGAAGTCCACGGTCATCTCCTTTGTTTTGTTGACATTGAGTGAGAGGTTGTTTTCCTGGCACCACACTCCCAGAGTCCTCGTCATTGTTGGTAATCAAGCCTACTACTGTTGTGTTGTCTGCAAACTTGATGAATGAGTTGGAGGCGTGCTTGGCCACATAGTCATGGGTGAACAGGGAGTACAGGAGGGGGCTGAGCATGCACCCTTGTGGGGCCCCAGTGTTGAGGATCAGCGGAGTGGAGGTGATGTTTCCTACCTTCACCACCTGAGGGCGGCCTGTCAGGAAGTCCAGGACCTAGTTGTACAGGGTGGGGTTCAGACACAGGGCCTCAAGCTTAATGATGAGCTTGGAGAGTACTATGGTGTTGAATGCTGAGCTATAGTCGATGAACAGCATTCTTACATAGGTAGTCCAGATGGGATAGGGCAGTGCGCAGAGTGATGGCGATTGCATCGACTATGGATCTATTGGGGCGGTAAGCAAATTGAAGTGGGTCTAGCGGTGGCAGGTAAGGTAGAGGTGATATGATCCCTGACTAGTCTCTCAAAGCACTTAATGATGACAGAGGTGAGTGCTACGGGGCGATAGTCATTTAGTTCAGTTACCTCTGCCTTCTTGGGTACAGGAACAATGGTGGCCATCTTGAAGCATGTGAGGACAGCAGACTGGGATAGGGAGAGATTGAATATGCCCGTCAACACACCAGCCAGCTGGTCTGCGCATGTTCCGAGGACGCGGCTAGGGATGCTGTCTGGGCCGGCAGCCTTGCGAGGGTTAACACGTTTAAATGTTTTACTCACGTCGGCCACGGAGAAGGAAAGCCCACAGCCCTTGGTAGTGGGCCGCGTCAGTGGCACTATGTTATCCTCAAAGCGTGCAAAGAATGTGTTCAGCCTGTCCAGAAGCAAGACGTCGGTCTCGGCAACGTGGCTGGTTTTCCTTTTGTAGTCCGTGATTGTCTGTAGTCCCTGCCACATACGTCTTGTGTCTGAGCTCCGAGACAGGATTGTGTCGAGGCACAGATCTGGGGAAGGATACCAAAACAATTCTGCAGCATTGATGAAGGTCCCCAAGAACACAGTGGCCTCCATCATTCTTCAATGGAAGAGGTTTGGAACCGACTCTTCCTAAAGCTGTCCACCTGGCCAAACTCAGCAATCGGGGGAGAAGGGCCTTGGTCAGGGTGGTGATCAAGAACCTGATGGTCACTCTGACAGAGCTCTAGAGTTCCTCTGTCGAGATGGGAGAACCTTCCAGAAGGACAACTATCCCTGCAGCACTCCACCAATCAGGCCTGTATGGTAATGTGGCCAATCCTCAGTAAAAGGCACATGACAGCCCACTTGGAGTTTTCCAAAAGGCACGTAAATGCCAAGCGTCCCGTCTGGAGGAAACCTGACACCATCCCTATGGTGAAGCATGGTGGTGGCAGCATAATGCTTTGGGGATGATTTTCAGCGGCAGGAACTGGGAGACTAGTCAGGATTGAGGCAAGGATGAACGGAGCAAAGTACAGAGAGATTCGGCTCCAGAGTACTCAGCACCTCAGACTGGGGTGAAGGTTCACCTTCCAACAAGACAATGACCCTAAGCACACAGCCAAGACAATGGAGGAGTGGCTTCGGGACAAGTCTCTGAATGTCTGAGTGTGGCCCAGCCAGAGCCTGGACTTAAACCCAATCGAACATCTCTGGAGAGACCTGAAAATAGCTGTGCAGCAACGCTCCCCATCTAACCTGACAAAGCTTGAGTGAATCTGCAGAGAAGAATGGGAGAAACTCTCCAAATTCAGGTGTGCCAACTGCCAAGCTTGTAGCATCATATTTAAGACTTGAGGCTGTAATCGCTGCCAAAGGTGCTTAAACAAAGTACGGAGTAAAGGGTGTGAATTCTTATGTAAATGTTATATATCCGTTTCTAGTTTTCTATAAAATATCAGAAATGTCTAAAAACCTGTTTTTGCTTTGTTAGTATGGGATACCGTGTGTAGATTGTTGAGGGAAAAAAGTATTTAATCAATTTTACAATAAGGCTGTAACGTAACAAAATGTGGAAAAAGTCTGTATACTTTCCGAAGGCACTGTATATAAAGATTTTCAGGGCAGAAGTGTTGATTGACAAGAATAGAATGCTCTCTCCAGTGAGGTCACCCTAATAGGCGTATACACATGGCCTACGGACTACTGTATATATTCTTAAAGGTCGACTTTGGGCAGTTGAACATGTGCTCTTTATGATAGAATTTTTAAATTAAGTGAAATCAAAAGTTTGGTGGAAAAACGAATCTGTATGTCCTGACCTTAAAATGTTTTTACTGTATGTTGTCTGTTCATAAATTATGTTTTTATAGTTTATATGTTCACCTGCCGGGGACTGCAGATGGAAATTATCTGTTGGCTAAATCTGGTATAATGTGTCTTTTCTCAAGTGTACTGCGACTTATTCAAATAGAGTTAATAATAATAATATAACAATATACTATTTTGCTACCTTGCTGCGCAATACATAATAAATTATACATACATACATGTATATATATATATTTTTTTTTTAAAGAGGACAGGACATTTTTGCTTAACAAAATGAAACCTGTGTCCATTAAACTTGAATGCTTTAAAGTCAATCAGTCAAACGTCTGTTGGAAAATATTCATGTTTTATGGCAGGGATCGGCAACATGCGGCCCGTGGGCCAAACTGGCCCTGAGTGATTCTTTTTGACCTCCCAAAGAAAGAATTTTAGATTTGGGTCAGAAAAATCACCAGGAATTAATAAAATAAACATGTAATTCAGGAAAATCTGTTAATTTAGGAAATCGGTTAACAAGAATTCCCACAAATAAAAAAAGAGACGTGATCATGACTCAGTGTAATCAAGGTATGTTATTGTTATTTTCAAATCTTTTTGGGGGCTTAGTTGTGTTCAATTTGTAGTGTACAAATTATTATAACTATGTTCTGGCCCCCCAACCATCCGCTCTGACAATCTATTTGCCGACCCCTGTTTTATGGGCATGTTATGATCCAACTTCACACTGTAAAAGGCAGGTGTCATGCATCCTGCAGATAGTGTCTAAGGATAGCTCAAATTCACTTTGGCCTACATGTGGTGAACAGCAAGGGAAAGAGGCATTTAAAATGAACTCGTAATATAAAGAAAAGTTGGTATCAATTCACTTATCAACTTTCAGTTGCCTACCAGTTTGCCTCCAGAGATTTGATAACCAGATCCTGAGGAGCAAAGAGGGAGTCAGGAGAAACCATCTCATCTTCGGGATCTGCGAGAAGAGGTTGGCACTGCACTGAAGATAATCCTCTACAATGACAGATAAACAGACAGGGGACCAAAATAATACTGGTTATTAACAATAAGCTTAGCTCAGTGTGTGAAAAGGTTTTACTGTCTCAAGGGAAGGCAGGAGTTAAAGGATAAGGTGCCAAAATGTTGGTTTTATTAAAGACACAGTGCAGTTTTTTTTGTGTGTGTATTTTTTTATCATATTGTACAACAGATGATTAAACTAACACTGTAAAAGTGTGATTTTTTTTAATCATTGTTATTTCCTGATAGTTGCTGGTTGAAAATACAATCTAAACAGGACATTATAATCAGCAGGTTTTTCATGGGTGGAGTTTTGGCTTAGTTAATATAGACCAATAACAAAGAGGGTTACAAACCTCTGCCAATAAGTTTTCAGTTTCCCCCTCCACTCCACACAAGTGTTCAATTTCCCCCTCCCCACTCCCAGACATTCCTAGCAAAAATTATTGCTTGAGAAATATATATATATATATTTTTTTTTTTATTAGACATATTTTATTTGACCTTGTTTCAATGTTGATAGTAAAATGGTCATTATTTCAATGTCATGCCATCAACCAACATAAAGAGAAACCTACAGGTATATTTAACAGGGTGGCAGGTAACCTAGCGGTTAGAGTGTTGGGCCTGTAACTGAGCCGACAAGGTGAAAAACCTGTCGATGTGTCCTTGAGCAAGGCACTTAACCCTAATTTGCTCCAGGGGCGCCGTACTACTATGGCTGACCCTGTAGGTAGGCTGTTCCTAACTGACTTGCCTAGTTAAAAAAAGGTTAATAAAAAACATGAGTTTGGGCGGCAGGTAGCCGAGTGGTTAGAGTGTTGGGTCCGTAACCAAAAGGTTGCGAGATCGAATCCCTGAGCTGACAAGATAAGGACGTGTTTTTCTGCACCTGAACAAGGCAGTTAACCTGCTGTCATTAGTAATACGATTTTTTTCTTAACTGACTTGACTAGTCCTTGCCATCCAGATGCTTACCTCTATGTACCCTGCTTGTTTGTTTATGCTGAGCTATTATGTCAACACATACAGATTCTGATCAGCTTCCATACTCATTTGCATAGCTACCTCAGTAACATTGAATAATTTAAAGTAACTCGAACTTATTTTCAACAAGCTATGTGAAAGTACATTCGTAGTGAAGTGGGGTTTATATAGGCTACATTCAATGTAGTACATTGACATCTGATTTGCCCAAAGCACACCATTTTTCAATGAGTTGATAAGTATACTATCATTCATTCGTGATTGATCTTTAAAAGTTCAGAAGCAGCCCTATAAATATGATGCCAAATTCATGATATTAATAATACACTTTTTACATTGGATATTATCTTTATAAATATGTTATTCATAATATGATAAGACAATATCTAAATGTAAATGTTTATTATCATGAATTTGGCATTTTATAGGGCTAAGTTGCCATATGATGTTTTATAATTTTCATTGCATGAAGTGTTGCCACGCTAGTGAACAAGGTGTCTTGTCAACATGTTCACGATGTCGTCTGACAGCTGCACGCGATTGACCTGATTGCCTTGTTAGTATGGGTATCCTATGATCATTAACACAGAAGAACAACCAATGTCAAGCTAATCAAGACCTGTGGAAAAGAAGACGACGGCTGAATAGGTAAGACAATCATTTTGTCAACTATAAATGAAAATGGTACTTACTTTGATCGCTTGTTGGATTACTGCAATTTAACTTTGGTTTATCATAAACGGTGTCGTAAATTACATGTAGATGTTTTAGCGCTGGCAGAGTCTAGCAATAAACCGGTGATCATACTGAAAGGTTGTTCGATAGTGATGAGCTTGAGAGGTCGTCTGATTGTGTGAAGTAAGATCTTCTTAAACTGCAACAAAGGGTGGTATATGTGTGAAGCTGTGATCTTGGGTATGTTGTTTTATTGGTAATTCTCAGAGAGGGGCTTAATGTACCATTATCCCAACTCTTACACAAGATTGAACAACTCCTAATTAATGTTGGCGTTCCCCTCAATCATCTAGATGCCAACTTTGGCCTAACTTTGGCCTATTCTATGCAGCTTTAATGATTTCCATTCATTTCTTGTTGCCTTGTTCACTGGAGAGACTAAACCAGTCCCTGTGGATGATTACCTGACTGTCCTATCTCAGGTGAAGGTGCTCCTAGTTTCAGGTATCAAATTGACATTACCATGACACAATGAAAGCTTTTCTTTGATGTACCAGTGCGAGCCATGCTAAAATGCATCACATTCTAAACTTGATATTTTGCATGTGAAAGATTAAAGGATCTTGGAACTGAAGGATAGTGTTGCACTCTGAAGGGACATATCAAGAGAAATTATGGTAAATTCTATAAATTGGCTTACATGTCTAGCAATCAAATACTGTAGCTGCATCTCCATTGATAGACACTGGCGTTTCTTGTATTTCACGGTTTCCATTAGATTATATTCATATGGTGTGCTTGGGTGTCATGATGATATTGATTTTCCTTAAACAAGGTCCTAGAATATGCAGACAACCAAATGCTCAGACACTCTGATCTCCTTTTGAGGCTTATTGACAAAATAATTTGCCTGACAACCTCGGTCACTGGCAGAACTTGACCAATGGAAGGCCACTGAGTACAGGCAGTTTTTGCTCTACATGTGTACAATAATATTGAAGGATGTTGTTTTCAAAGAGGTCTATCACTGCAGTGTAGGCATGTCAATTTTGTTGAGAGTCAGATGACAGGAGGAGACATGACCTTGATTATGCCAAAAATTTGCTGATGCACTTTGTTGAGATGAGCAAGAGTGTCTATGGTGATGCCTTTACAATGTACATGGTCTCGCTCACTTGGCAGATGTTTCATTTCACAAATGCTCACTCAATGACCATCTTCAGAATCAGGTTCTTATTCTCAAACACCCCCTTTATCCCACTTTACCTTCTCATTACCGAGATGGGTAAAGAGCTCAAATATTTTATAATTGTATAATTTCATTTGATATATGTATTATAATTATTTTTTTCTGTGTTATGTTTAACTCAGGCCATTGCTCCCCTAATGAAATCTTGAAAAATATTTTGAGATATTAATTTGTTTATTACTTTATTGGATGTCAAACTGTTGCGGTAATGATAATTTTGTGAAGATGTTGGTCATTAAAAAAAATAATATATAATTTGAAGGATGCTCTCTCCTTGCCTTCAGAACTTACAGAAGCTTTTGGAAAGACGTCAATGGCAATCGTGGAGAGGCGGCGAGGAGACGACAAATCGCTTTTATGACATTAGCAAATTACGTATTACAGCGGTGGATCCCAACATAAATTTGTGATAGAGATAAACAAATTTAAGTTGTGTAAGGGCTGATATATGTTTAGCTAATTTAATATGTTAATCTAAGAGTTATTAACTGAATGTATTGTGTGATCATAGAACTGCTGTAGGCTTGTGTGTGGGGGAGCCATGTGGAAAGAATGTGCTAGCTTAAGGGTTTCCCAATAGAACTGTCTTGCGGTAAACACGAGATAAGGACATCTGCTGAGAGGGAACTGCTTCCGTCAACTGGATTGCGTCACGAGGCTGGGACCAGCCTGCACGCCAACGATAGGCTGAGTAAGTTTAAACCACACTCAGCCTCTACTCCGACAGGTCCGCAAGGAGCGGAAACGATTCTGTCGGAGTATTTAAGGAAGAACAAAGGATAGGGGCGCTTCTCTTCTCTAGCGCTGCTGACTGTTTGCTCACTCACTCTCGCGCTCTCTTTCTCTCTCTCTCTCTCTCTCTCTCTCTCTCTCTCCTCTGGCCCTGCTTGCTGTTTGCCCTGCGTGGTGACACAGTGAGCCTGTATATACGAACTTCATATTTACCATTTAAGGGTTTGCTAGAATAAAATACATAGATTTATACGGCGTAGTAATCCTTTTGTTCCAATACCAGATTTGAATTGACGCGACCTTAACAGTTGTGAAATACATTTTATAGATAAAATCAAAGTAGAATATAGCTTTTAAATGTGTGCATGCTTTTCTCCGACAATAGCCTAATCTGATTCAAAGGGGGTGAGGCAGATATCAAAACTCTTCCGCAGTTTGATTCACTTAGTGATCTACCTCGCCAAAAGGAGGCTATCGAGGAAGATGGTCCTCCATTACGTTTGCCTAAGGAATTGAGCCCGTCTTAGCATGGACATTGCCATTGAGGGCTTCCACCACTTCAAAGTAGTCAATTATTGGATGGGGATATGAGTTGGGCGCTATCAGCCAATGAAGAACATGGACTACTTTAAAATGGAGAACCTGTCTATGACAGGCTATGTCACTCTATAATGGCACAGATACAAAGATCAGTTCTCTTTCTCTATGCCACTCAACCCCTTATCGGTTTCTGGGTCTTGGAGGCCATAGCCTACCTCATATCACTTCTTTGACAAAACCATTGCCTCAACAAGCAGGGGTGCACTGAATACATTCTCTTGTTGAAACTTCAATTACTGCTGAAGTCAAAATAGACTCATAACACCACAATATTCACAGGCGTTTCGCAGTCAAACATGTATACATTTTCAATACGAGATCTTGTTAAACAATAAATTGACATTGACAAAACCCACAGGAAAAAAAGGGGTGCGCGCTTCTGGAGCAATCGCGGGTGTATAGGTCATTCCAGAGAGGAAGAGGCGACGTGAGAGGTTTACTCCGTCCAAAATCTGTTCAGGAAAATAAGACCAATGAGTCGAATTTGGTCAACAAATTGAATTGCTAATTTGCTATGTGAGGCTTGTTTTATCGAATATACATTTCGTACTGGCTAGGTTGTTACGTATACACTGATGTACAATAAGTATACGCACGTAGCATTTTGGCAACTTTAAAAAATATATAAATAAACTGGACCTATAAAGAGAAGTGGAAAACTTGTTAGCAATGGAGAGTGTTTAGCAGTTGTAGGTCTACACTTGTTTAAAAATAGTAGGCTAACTATATTGGCATGCGCATGTCATTAACTCCAGCGCACACAGGAGAGTGACTTTGATGCCCATAGTGACAACATTGCCATGGAGAGTGTGCGCCCATGTCGCCTATACCTAAATCGCCACTGCCAAGGCAATGTTGTCACTATGGGCATCAAAGTCACACTCCTGTGTGCGCTGGAGTTAATGACATGCCAATATATCGCTCATTTGCACGTCATGTGAAAGTTATCATGTCACCGTGTGGGTCAATTAACCTTGTTGGAGTGGGCGCCCTGATTCTAGTTTGAGCTAGGCAGGCTACTGCCTGGAAAGGTCTCCCACTCAGAAGTACGAGATTGGGCGGCGGTAGGTTCCGCAGCTTGTCCACCTCTTGGTAGAAGTTCAGAGCTCCGTGAGCATAATAGGCCTTCAGGTAACGCTTGAAGAAGTCCAGGTTGGTGGGACATTTAATCTCCCCTAAAGTCCTTGGTCTCATCGATGGTCTTTGGGCAAAGCTGTGGTCCTTCTTATTTATTTTAACTAGGCAAGTCAGTTAAGAACAAATTCTTATTTGACGGCCTAGGAACAGTGGGTTAACTGCCTTGTTCAGGGGCAGAACGACAGATTTTTACCTTGTCAGCTCGGGGATTCGATCCAGCAACCTTTCGGTTACAGGCCAAACACTAACCAATGGGCTACCTGCCGCCCCAAATATACCTTAGCCGGAGTACTGGTGGATGTCACCCCTGGCTTCTCTGGGATCTCCTCTAAAGGACACATTTACAACTTTCTGTCGTGTCCTCGCACTATTCGGTACAACTTTTCGGAAGGTGGACTGAGCCTTCCTTCCTGATGTCCTCTTAGGGCAGGTCTGCTCAGTGAGAGGCTCCTCGCAGGTCTGCCAGAGAGCCAGAGCCTCCCTCATCCTGGAGCAGTGGGAGCGCTAGAGGGTGCTGTCGCTCCACGACTCACTTTCCCCGTGACCTCATTCATTCATAAACGGAACGATCTGACGCAGCTGTTTCCAAATTCCTCTATCCTAATAAGATTAGAAGTTAGTAAACAGAGATGTTTGTCTTCATCCAAAAATCCATTGTAGGTGGGACCTAGAATCTGCTCAAATGGAACTCTTTACACAAAGAGTAGTAGTGATACAGCTGTCAGTTTTGAAGTAAACAAACCAATATGATCTGTCATACCAGGAACCCATCTCTTCTCAAATCCTGCAATGAATGAAAGTCCACTCGGTATCAATTTTACTTATCTTGAATGTGAGAATCTTGTTGATCATTTGATTGTGTTGTATACCTAAATCAGTGTGAGTAAGTCATTGACCTTTCAAATATGGTGCTGTTACCTGGACGCATGGAATTTAGGACACAAGTAACAATCGTTTTTAGGATAGAACACATAACGGAGTCCGACCAAACACCTAGGCCAAGATGTACATGAGAAATAAGTGTATCCAAAATATACAGAATCAACAATGGTAGCTACTGATTTTACTGAATAAATGCGCACATACTGGCAAATTCAAATGTATTGAAGAGATTCTAAAAAACGTAATCTTTGAAATGGTCCACAAGTGCTTTAATCACAATGTATTCCTAGAAGTAGACCACAGAAGTGAGAATTTTCTTAAATGTTACACTTTAAATTTATTTGAAATTAAAATGTCATTTATCTAAAATGGCACACACTGTGTAAAAACATGCATCAGTCATAGCTACCCACCTGTTCTTGGTGTCATTTGAGGTGTACCCTCTTAAACTATCAAAAGGCACCCCTTTTGTCTGATCAATAACGTTCTGGTAAGATTAAGTAGTTATCCATATATACATTTTATTTTTCTTTATTTTATATATTTTTAAAGTCTTTTCACAAGTTTTTTTCATTCTTGAAGTGGTCTTAAACGTCAAATGTTCCAAATGTATCGTTGTTGGGTGAAATTGAAATGTCTTAACACCATCTCTCACTGGGAGTCTCATAGGGCGGCGCACAATTGGCCCAGCGTCGTCCAGGTTTGGCCGGGGTAGGCAGTCATTGTAAATAAGAATTTGTTCTAAACTGATTTGCCTGGTTAAATAAAAACATTTAAAAACATATTTGTAATTATAGGCCCTGTACACCAATAGCCTATTTGTACCACAGGGTGGCGTTGAGGATATAGCTCCTGTCAACCAACACATCTTTTCTGTTAATACACTGATGAGAGGCTTTTTGAGGGAGTTTTATTTTCCTTGAGATGGAATTTAGGTTTATCTCCCATCAAATCATCTCGATTGGCTTTAAATATGCATATATTTCCAGGCATTACAAAGAGTTTTCTGCTCTTTGTAATGGTGTTGGGACGAAATAGCCTACACTGGTTATTTCATAAGCTGTACCGTACTGGATACACTGTATCAGTCTCAAAAAATGAAAAGCAATGCTTTTTAACTATACTAGAGGGCGTTGCGCCTCGAACACCGTCCAATGATGGAACCGCGTGTGCATTCACTCACTTAGGAATAAACAATTCGTGTTTTTCTCTGACCAATCAGAGACGCCGAGCTCCAGCTCTCTTGTTATAAATTGAACTGAAACAAGCGGTCGAGGCTAGAATGAGAGAACAACTTTCGGGATATTTTGTAACATCATATTGGACTTGCCAGTCCTTTAATTTTTATTTAAAATTTATATTTTTTCCAGGTAATTTTCTATTTGTTCATAATGATATAGCTACTGCTTAACTTTATTTGACCTATTCTATTGTAGCCTAGTTAATTTCCCGTTCCAGAGAAGTACATGACACCATTTTTGTTTCGTTTCCAATTTAGTCACCTTTTCCTTATATGGAAATGCTTTTTTTTTGTCAGATTAAGTGAAGTTTGTGGCGTCTTTGCTAATTCATTGATTATCCTCTATGGTATAGTGTTTAGATTAATTGTTCTGTAAATTATGAAGGAAATGTACGATGTAATATTAGAATTGCGATAATGTGTAGCCATGACTACAGTGGGTTGGGGATGTTCTGGCGATGCCGCAACAAGAGGTAGCTAGTTTTCTTGGGTCATAACGGAGGAGGAGGATGATGATAAAATATTGTTGGGAAATGTGTTAATTAGTTCAACATGGATTATGGAGGTTCGTAGCATACCATCTGTGATCAATATGGCAGAAATGTATGTATTTTTGTCATACTTGCTTTAGTTGAAGTGGTGCAAACATATGGTTTGACTCTGACATGGATTTAAACTAAAGAACATGGCTAAGAGCCATCTTCGCGTGCGTGCTTTGATTCGTTTTGGAACAAGGGACAATGCATAACCATGTCTCCGAACGCGCTGTTATGCAACATCATGCTTCTTCAATTAAATCAATGCTGGTCAACAAGGCGGCTGCTTTGATGTAGACTCATCGTACCTGTTGTCTTTTCGTCGTCAATTCTTAGGTGTTTTATAACAAACAAGATGGCTACGTCCGCCAGCGCCGAACTGAGTAAGGCTGTTAAACAGCAGTACATGGAACTCCCTCAGGGAGACAAAGTCCAAGTCATGTACGTTTGGATCGATGGAACCGGAGAGGGACTCCGCTGCAAAACCAGAACGCTGGATTCGGAGCCCAAGAGCATCGAAGGTATGCAATAATTGGAAAGGAAGGGCTTACTTTTTTTTTCCTTTGTTGGTTGGCGCTTGAGTTGAACTTCTGGGGGTTGTATGCGTCATTTATTATTGTGTAGCCTACCTAGTAGTTGTTTTGATTGACTTGAGTTAACTAAATAATTTGCTTTTGATATAGAACTGCCGGAATGGAACTTTGATGGCTCCAGCACCTACCAGTCTGAGGGCTCAAACAGTGATATGTATTTGATTCCTTCTGCTATGTTCAGAGATCCCTTCCGCAAAGACCCCAACAAATTGGTCTTGTGTGAAGTGCTGAAGTACAACCACAAGCCTGCAGGTAATCTAGAATTATTGGTGTACATCTGTCTTGCTAAGGTTTACATTCGTTTTGCTTTCATGTCTAATATGGGTAAATTTATTTGCACAGAAACCAACCTTCGTTTGACGTGTAAGAAAGTAATGGACATGGTTGACAACCAGGTCCCTTGGTTTGGCATGGAGCAAGAGTACACAATCCTAGGCACTGATGGACACCCATTCGGCTGGCCCAGCAATGGCTTCCCTGGCCCACAAGGTAAAGACCCATCATAGTGACCTTTTGACTGACCTTATACAATTTTATTGTTATCCCAGCAGATGCATTAGTTTGTGAAATTTCAGAATTGTGATCTAACCATGCTTCTATATAGGTCCTTATTATTGTGGAGTGGGATCTGACAAGGCCTATGGTAGAGATATTGTGGAAGCCCACTATAGAGCCTGTCTGTATGCTGGGGTCATGATCTGTGGCACCAATGCTGAAGTAATGCCTGCACAGGTAAGCTCAAATCCTGTTTTTTAAAATGAGGCATTTCTGTGATTTGCACAGGATCAGCCATTAGAAAAGACTGACACACTCAAACACTGATTTTGTCCATTTTTAGTGGGAGTTCCAGGTTGGTCCTTGTGAAGGCATCAGCATGGGTGATCACCTCTGGGTGGCTCGCTTCATCCTCCACCGGGTGTGTGAGGACTTTGGCGTGGTGGCCTCATTTGACCCCAAGCCTATCCCTGGGAACTGGAACGGTGCTGGCTGCCACACCAATTTCAGCACAAAAGAGATGCGGGAAGAAGGCGGGTTGAAGTGAGTACTGGATAATATCAAGAAGCATTCGTACAAGGTTTAATGAGATCTGCATGCATCATTTGTGTTATTTGTTCAATAGCACCCATCTGTATGTCTTTTGGAAGTTGAATTAAGCCAGACTTATTTGAATGTTCTCTAGGTAAAGCAGATGGTGCTGTCTACTTTTCTGTGATTTGTTTAAATCTCCTTCTCTCTGCTCAGGGCCATTGAGGAGTCCATTGAGAGGCTGGCGAAGAGGCATAGCTACCACATCCGCGCCTACGACCCCAAAGGGGGGCTTGACAACGCCCGTCGCCTCACCGGCCACCATGAAACCTCCAACATCCACGAGTTCTCTGCTGGCGTAGCCAACCGCGGTGCCAGTATCCGCATCCCTCGCACCGTGGGCCAGGAGAAGAAGGGCTACTTCGAGGACCGCCGCCCGTCGGCCAACTGCGACCCGTATGCCGTAACGGAGGCTCTGATCCGCACCTGTTTGCTCAGCGAGGAGGGAGATGAACCTGTGGACTATTAGAGCAACGAGATCCACAGCTCTCTGGACTGAATTCCCTACCCTCACTCCCTCTCCTTTCTAACTTTTTTAAATGGCTGAAAAGTCAAACTAGTGCTGTATTTGTCATTTTTATTTTTCACTGAAATGATTCTAACCTTGCATTTTTAAGTAGTTTAAAGTTGGCTGGTCAACTTAACATGTAATTAAATCTGGTGTTAACATATGAGGGAAAAAAAGTGTCTGACACGATATTGTCTTTCCCCTCTGGTTTTGGTGGTTTTCTAGTGGGGCGTATTTGTAACGTAACTGTTTTAAGTCCCCATTTCATCTCTCTTTCCCTGCAGTTTGTCGCAATGAACTTAAGCACATATGGACACTGAAGACTAGGGCTGCTATGGCTGGGCGGCATGTGTAATTTTCTTAATAAAACCTATGGCTAGTTTGTGTACTTGATGTATGTTGACTTGCCCTTTAAACTATGTACTGTTTCAATGTTACTAACTATAAATAGGACATGTTTTTAAATGTAACATTTCTATGTCTTCAGATTTGACACATTACTGGATCATGTTGTACGGTAAATTCTTTAGATGTCTGGCTTCAAATACTGTTGTCTTTTACATTTGGGCCTGTCAATCCTTATTGCCAATTGTAGAGTTCCTATAAGACCCATGAAGGAGTTGTATCGTTTTTTTTGTAAACTGATATACTGTTCTGGTACCTGATTTGGTAAAACCTGAATTTGCTGAACCTGGTTTTTGTTTTTTACATTTAAACTTTATTTTTACCAGAACTTCGACTGTTGATTATTTTCTCAGCCAGTTTCCTAAAAGGCCAAAATGTGTCATGTAGGACTAATGCGATGGTATTGCAGAACCAGGGAATTTCTGAAGTGAAATCCTCATCCAAGTTCCTTTGACACTTCATCTCATTGCATGTAATTACCACTTTAGAGCCAACCTGCAAAACTGTAAATCTCCTACACTGGCTGACTGAGGAAAGGGTCTATGATGTGTGGTGGATGGTCTCTGGTGGACAGTATTGCAGCTAACACATTTGGGGGGGGGGGGCATTGCACTGCAGGGCATTGTCTGGCATTGATGCCCAGGAACATGAACACAGTAATGGAATCCAGAATAATAGTCTTAAAATATTTCTCACCAGCACGTGCACAAGGGAGACTTCAATGTCAATCAAGATGGATCTGGGATTATAAACTTAAACCTGATCTGGACTGTACCTTCTGTAGACCCTAAATATTAGAATGGTGTGAGAATTGGGCAACAGCTGGGCATGTTGCTCTTTCGTATCGTGGAATATTTCCCAGCTACATTGAGGAGATTTACAACAAAGGAGTAAAGGCCTGCTAGCTTCCCCTGCTAGGGCTGGTAGTGTCACAGCTGGGAACAAGAATAAAAAACATCCCATATAACCTGTCAAACATGCTCCTGCTTTCATGCCCAAATGTGGGCATGGCCTGACAAGTTAATCAACAAGTTTCAGGCAGCCACCAACTATTTATTGAATGTTGGTACTGATTTCTTTGGCATCCCATATGAACATTGTTTCACAGACCATAGCTAATAATTTTTTGAGTAATGAGTTTACTTGGTGTTAGGGCATGAATAGATTGTACGTGATGTCCTTGAGAGACTGGTGCTCTGTCTGAGGGGTGAAGATATTCCCTGCATGCCTTAGGTCATGTGTGGAGAATAGGGCTAGATATATTGTATCAAGGAAGGGCTCCTCAGACAAAGCAGCCTTGTCCTCCGGTATGGTAGCAGACCTGGAGGTTAAACTTCACTTTCAACATTGTATGGACTGAGAAGTATGACTTGATTATTATGTTCAATTTAGCCTCAGTAGCCCAGGCCATGTGAGACTATGTTCCACGAAATGAGTGTCTTTTGTGTCCCTTTGCTATTTTAAGTAGAAACTGTGGACAAAAATTGAATTTTAAAAGCCTCATATTAAATGAAGTGTCCTTTAATATAGACCACATGGAACATTAAATTCACATGAATAAAGACTTACTAAAGTGATACAATTCAGAATTCCTCTAAGCATCCTCTTGACTTCTAAGAAGATTTTAAGCCACTTAACGCTACTCAAAGTTTTCACCATCATTGTAAAGCTTGGTGAAACTATTTCTTTTAAAGTATTTTTCAGAATCAAATACAATTTTATTGGTCACTGAATACAACAGTTGTAGACTTTACTGTGAAATGCTTACTTATGAGCCCATTCCCAACAGTGCAGAGTTAAAAAGTAAGACAAATATTTGCTTAAAATAAAATAGTAACACAATAACAAGGAGTATCAGGGTACGAGGTAGTTGAGGTAATACAGTATGTACTCTACATATGGTTAGGGGTAAAAGTTACTAGGCAATCAGGATATATAATAAACTATTTATTTAAAAAAAAATGTATTTAACCTTTATTTAACTAGGCAAGTCAGTTAGGAACAAATTCTTATTTACAATGACGTCTACACTGGCCAAACCCGGATGACACTGGGCCAATTGTGCGCCACCCTTTGGGACTCCCAATCACGGCCGGTTTGTGATCTAGCACTGAGATGCAGTGCCTTAGACCGCTGCACCACATCGGAGTTTAGTGAGTGTCCATAGAGCTGGTGCAAGAGAGTCGGTGCAAAACAATTAAGATAAATAAATACATAATAAAGTGGGTCAATGTACATTTTCAGGGTAGCTATTTGATCAACTGTTCAGCAGTCTTATGGCTTGGTGGTAGAAGCTGTTCAGTAGCTATTTGGTCACTGACTTGGTGCTCCGGTACCGCTTGCCAACAGTCTATGACTTGGGTGGCTGGAGTCTTTGACAGTTTTTAGGGCCTTCCTCTGACACCGCTTGGTATAGAGGTCCTGGATGGCAGGGTGTTTGGCTACAGTGATGTACTGGACTGTATACCCTCTGTAGCGCCTTGGTTGGATGCCAAGCAGTTACCATACCAAGCGGTGATGCAGACAGTCAAGATGCTCTAATTGGTGCAGTTGTACAACCTTTTGAGGATCTGAGGCCCATTCCAAATTTCTTCAGCTTCCTGAGGGTGAAGAGGCGTTGTTGTGCCCTCTTCATGACTGTGTTGGTGGGTCCTTAGTGATGTGGACACCAAGGAACTTGAAGCTCTCGACCCGCTCTCTAGAGCTCTCTAGAACCCTGTGGATGTGAATGGGGGAGTATTCGGCCCTCCATTCCTGTTGTCCACAAAAAACTCCTTTGTCTTGCCCATGTTGAGGGAGAGGTTGTTGTCCTGGCACCTACACTGCCAGGTCTCTGACCTCCTCCCTATATGCTGCCTCATCGTGTCGAACGGCAAATGTAATGATGGTGTTGGAGATGTGCGCGGCCACACAGTCGGAGGTGAACAGGGAGTACAGGAGGGGACTGAGCACGCACCCCTAAGGGACCCCTGTGTTGACGGTCAGCATGGCGGATGTGTTGTTGCCTACCCTCACCACCTGAGGGCGGCCTGTCAGGAAGTCCAGGATCTAGTTGCAAAGGGAGGTGTTCAGTCCAAGGGTCCTTAGCTTAGTGATGCGCTTGGGGGGCACTATGGTGTTGAACGCTGAGCTGTAGTCAATGAACAGCATTCTCACATAGGTGTTCCTTTTGTTCAGGTGGGAAAGGGAAGTGTGGAGTGTAATAGAGATTGCGTCACCTGTGGATTTTTTGGGGCGGTATGCGAATTGGAGAGGACGTTGATGAGAGCCATGACCAGCCTTTAAAAGTATTTCATTGCTATAGATGTGAGTGCTACGGGGCGGTAGTCATTTAGACAGGTTACCTTGGCGTTCTTAGGCACAGGGACTATGGTGTTTTGCTTGAAACATGTAGGTATTACAGACTGGGTCAGAGAGAGGTTTAAAATGTCAGTAAAAACTGGCCAGCACATGCTCTTCGTACGCACCCTGGTAATCCATCTGGCTCTGCGGCCTTGTGAATGTTACTTACACCTGCTGCTTAGAGCACGATCATACAGTTGTCCTGAACAGATGGTGCTCTCACGCATTGTTCAGTGTTGCTTGCCTCGAAGTGAGCATAGGAGCCATTTAGGTCATCTGGTAGACTTGTGTCACTGGGCAGCTCTCGGCTAGTTTGGCTTTTTAATCAGTGATAGTTTGCAAATCCTGCCACATCCGATGAGCATCAGAGCCAGTGTAGTAGGATTCAATCTTAGTCCTGTATTGACACTTTGCCAGTTTGGTGGTTTGTCGTAGGGTGTAGATGGATTTCTTATAAGCGTCCGGATTAGTGTCCTGCTCCTGCTCTCTAACTGGCCCTTTTCTGGTGTTTTGTAGTGGAAAACTGAGCGGGTCGAGCGTAACACATCAACACTGTTTTTTTCGTGATGCTTGCATTCAATTGCCCCTCCCTGTTGCACACAACAAGCTTCCATTTGCCTGTCACAAGGGGATGTATGAAGGGATTAAAGATGAAGAACAGTCAACCTTGTTACTTTATTTGGCACTTAATAGGAACTTATTATATATAGTACCAGTCAAAAGATTGATTTATTCAGAATTCAAGGCACACTTAACCAGTATGGCTATCACAGCATTCTGCAGCGAAACACCATCCCATCTGGTTTGCGCTTAGTGGTACTATCATTTGTTTTTCAACAGGACAATGACCCAAAACACAACTCCGGGCTGTGTAAGGGCTATTTGAGCAAGAAGGAGAGTGATGGAGTGCTGCATCAGATGACCTGGCCTCCAATCACACAACCTCAGCATATGTGGGAACTTCTTCAAGACTGTTGGAAAAGCATTCCAGATGAAGTTGGTTGAGAGAATGCCAAGAGTGTGCAAAGCTGTCATCAAGGCAAAGGGTATCTACTTTGAAGAATCTAAAATATATTTTGATTTGTTTAACACTTTTTTGGTTACTACATGATTCCATATGTGTTATTTTATAGTTTTGATGTCTTCACTAATGTTCTACAATGTAGAAAATAGTAAAAATAAAGGAATACCCTTGAATGAGTAGGTGTGTCCAAACTTTAGACTGGTATTGTATATTTTTTAAATTTAACCTCTTGAGATGGGAAAACTTGTTTTTTTATGAAGGTGAACATGTGCTCTTTATGATAGAATGTTAAAATAAGGTGAAATCCCAAATAATGTTTTACCAAGTTACACTACTCAAAAGGCACCTAATTGGTGGAATGACCCAGTTACTGATCCACATTTGATTTGATCTGACAATCCTGTTTTATCTATAATAATAAACACGTGGGTGCTCATATTTGTCCTATTCCACACAGTCTATTTTGCATAGCCCAACTACTCCTGAGAAACCCTTGGAGAGTGGGGTCACAACCAGGATCTACCATTATCAATGCAAATCTGGAGCAATTAGAGTCACTTAAGGGCACGTTGACAGATTTGTTCCACCTTTTCAGGTCTGGGTTTCGAACTAGAAATCCTTCGGTTCCTGGCCCAACGCTCTAACTACTAGGATACCTGACTTCTCCACTGATTTCTTAATAACATTATATCATCCTCTTCAAAGTTTGTATATCTATTTAAGCTCCTTTTGGGACTGGGGGAAATACCACATGATCCTACTGATCTCTTTGCTGAGCTTGCAGCGGCAGCCTGTGTTTATGCTGAGTCCACTCCCTTGGCTAGACTGGACCAGAACCAAGTCTTTTAGCCAACGAAGATGTCAGTCAGTCACAGAATACCCTGTAGAGTTGCCTTGTGTTTACTCTGTTAGGGGGGTATTTTTTTCCCTGGAAGTGCAAGAACATCCACACTTCACAGGACATAAATATTGACTTAGCCTGTCCTCCTCTCTCTGCTGCCTGCCTGAGGGAGAAGGGAGAGCTGGCAAGTTCTTTTGCGGGACCTTTTACCTACATCCCATCTGCCTCTACAACAGAAAATATACAAAGTTTACTGATTGGCTCAGTGAGAAGCAAGTCAGCCAATCGTAAAGTTTAAATCAGGTCACTACGGAGAAAAGTTGGCTGGCAAACTCCCTAGACATGTACTGTTTTTCTTGGCATTTCTTCCCCAAAATGTAAAAATAAGTCCCTCTACCAAAGCAGGGGCATAATTATTACCCTGATTCTGTTGCAAAACGTTTCCTTAAACGGAAGCAAACGTTTCAAAATGGGGAGGGACCTACCTGAATTTGTTTTGCAACTGTTTAGACTAATGATTATATCCCAGATCTTGTGCTTGTATGTTTTACATCAAATTGTTTCTGATGCCTTTACTAGACTGTCAAGTCAGTACCACAAACATTAGAAATGCAATGTTTTCCTACACTTTATACATCTCCAGATATCATTAAAAAATGCATTTGTTGACACAGGCCCCACCCCAGTCTGGAGAGACTGAAGTTTTCAGGGTTTCAATAAGAGCACAACAGTATGGCTCTATACCAGGCGGTGTCAGAGGAAGGCCCTAAAAACTGTCAAAGACTCCAGCCACCCAAGTCATAGACTGTTGGCAAGCGGTACCGGAGCACCAAGTCAGTGACCAAAAGACTCCTGAACAGCTTCTACCACCAAGCCATAAGACTGCTGAACAGTTGATCAAATGGCTACCCTGAATGTGTACATTGACCCACTTTATTATGTATTTATTTATTTTAATTGTCTTGCACCGACTCTCTTGCACCGGCTCTATAGACACTCACTAGACTCTACCCACACACACACTCCAGTACACACACATGCATATTGACACCACACTCACACATAGACACATTTTCACACTTCACACACGCTGCTGCTACTCTGTTTATTATATATCCTGATTACCTAGTCACTTTTACCCCTAACTACATTTCCCGGGGGGGAATTTCTTTGTCAAGCAGCTACAACAAAACATAGGGCAGGTGCAAAATGCCAGAATGAAAATACACTAAAGACAGATACACGATACATGATACATAGAGCGTCAGTATGAAAAAGTATAGAAATACAAGAAGTCTGAAGTGCTAAAAAATCTATAAAAAGACATTGCATAGTATGGGTGGTTGGCTGAATATGTACACTATACATTGGCGGATGGTGCATGGTTAACTATACTATACAGGTTGATGGCAGAGAAATACTTCAATAGCTAAAAATGCGTATGATATAAGTGAGGGTAATAATAGTTTACTTAATAGACATACTGGTTAAATGAACAGGTAAGTGAAAATTTAGCATGGTTAAATTAACTGTACAGGTAAATATACAGTTATATTTACAGTTAAGTGGATATTTGCATGGTTACATTAACTGTACAGGTAAATGACAGGAAAAGATACTTAAATAGCTAAATGTGTGTATGATATAATTTGGGGTAATAATAGTAATTCCCTTAAAACACAGTCCTTAGTGCGCAGGGTTTAATTACAGATAACTGCATGTATTGCACATTCGATATACTAAAAGCAATGAAAAAAAAAGATACAACTGACAGGATACTAAAATGCATTAACTGAGTGAATGACAACGTAAGTTAAGTCCAAGAATTACTTGCAATATTGCACGTGATATGATATAACAACTGTACATGAGTAAGTATATACAGACCTGAATGAATAAATAAGTCCTGAGTGAATGAGTGATTACAGACCAGAGTTACTCACGGATGGATGCACAATTGTTAACAAGGCTATATAAATACTGTATTACCTCAATTAGAGGAAGGGAATGAGGTGAAAGTGAATCAGAGAGGTGTGGAGGGCTGCCTCAATCGACATCCACGTCTTCGGCGCCGGGGAACAGTGGGTTAACTGCCTTGTTCAGGGGCAGAACAACAGATTTTTACCTTGTCAGCTCGGGGATTCGATCCAGCAACCTTTCGGTTACTGACCCAACTCTCCTACTCTCGAACTACCTCGTACCCCTGCACAATGACTCGTTACTGATACTTCTTGTATATAGCCTCGTTATTGTTTTTATTGTGCTACTATTTCCTTTTTTATTTAGCAAATATTTGTCTTACTTTTTAACTCTGCACTGTTGAGAATGGGCTCGTAAGTAAACATTCACTGTAAAGTCTACCCCTGTTGTAATCGGCAGATGTGACCAATAAAACCTTTGATTTGATTTTGATTTGATTATGTCCTGTTCACTTCCCATCTTTTACAATCCAATTCAGAATATACAGTTACCTCATAATCAATGGATTAGGGAGGAATAAGATAAAACGGCACCATGCAAGTACATTGCAAGCATCAAGTATTGCAATTACAGTTAACTAGCTATTCACCACCCCACTATTAGGTATGGACCCCTTAGCATAAGTACTGCATTTTTGCAGATACAATTACCGATGGTGGAGGAATTTAATGCAACAGAGTTATTTATACATTTGCATCAACAATCTTTAGCTTAGAAAAACTCCTATTCAACATCGCAAGATGCAATTGCATTGTGGAAGGAACAATGCCTGTATTGCTTGTAACACATCCTTCCATCTAAACCATGCATGTCTAGCGGTTTTCTAGTTTGTGCTGGTTATGCTCTCTTACCTAACGGAAAGAGGGTGTGTAGGCAGGGGAGGGGATGGGGGATATCTGCATTTCTGTTTACAGTGTCACTAAGCAAGCCCCTTGGTTGGACAGCAGCCATACCACCACAATTCAAATGTCTATCCCTCCACACCCCCTTCTTGAAAACTCAATTAGGGGATCCTTGCATATAAAATCCCAGTAGCCTCTTCCCTGAGAAACTGGAGCCATACAGAGAGGGAGTCGCTTGGACAAAGGACGGGGAGGGATGCTGCTGCTCTGTTGCTATGACGACCACCGGAATGTACAGGCTTGGTCGAGATGGTTCTTGTATAGACTGGGAGACGAGAGGAGTGGGGTGGGGTGAGAAAAAAACCCCATCCTTGTTATGTAACGTAGAGAAAAAAATTACAGAATCAGGTCTTACAAATAGGACCTTGTACAATACCCGCAAGCATAGCCCGGTTCCAAGATTCATGTAATTATTTGTCAGTGTAGATTTCCACCCACTTGACCCTTTATTGGCATAGTGTCAGTGTTAAAAACAGCATGCCGTTGCATTTAGAGCCATCGATCAGATGTTTTGAAGCCAATCGTCTCTCTCTGCATTGCATTGCAGTGCATGGTAAAAACACTCTGGCCATTGTGTAACACACATTATGCCAGTACAATCCAGTTTCCACTCAAATACACAGTGAGTCAGAAGTCAAGAAAATAAAAATCTGATGATATTCTGCACGTTAGCTGTAAATCAGGTTAGATATAGAGGGAAGGATGTGATATAGAAATGGCAAAAGACAGAGAAGAGAGAATAGATGGAATTAATATAATTCTGAAGAGGACCATGTAGCAGAAATAGACCCAAATGCAGACTAGGAAAGGAATGCTTCTGTCTTTCCAAGAAATCCATATAATCCTATTAAGAGAAAGCAGCGTACATTTAAGGGCGTTTGAAGAGAGGGATTTGCCGCATTCCGCTCTCTGTCAGAGCCCTGTATGACTGGGCACATATTTCATACAGATCTGCTATCTTAATTTGATCACTGTTGTCGCAGAGAATTTTCCTGGGCAGCAGGAAATGCAAATAGTAGCGTATTCAAGGTTTAAAAAGTATTCTAAAGTTTGTAATTTCCACTTTAAAATGTCAGACTTGACCTTCCATGACAAATGTATCAACCCCTACAAAAATGTCCATGAACTATAATCCACATAATAATTTACATTTCCTGTTGCTGCAGGATTATTTTCCTGCTGTGAGAAACACATGTACAAACACATCATGTGCACATACTGTAGTTGGAAATAAACAAGACAGAACACTACAGCAGACACACATTCTCACAAAGAGAGACAGAGGCAGCACTCTGCACACTAGAAGCCGCCTGATTGGTTGAGCATTGTGGTGTGATTGGACTGATACTAATAAGCCATGCTCACTCACCTGCACCAGGATTGGCCAAACCATTATGTATGTTACACAGTTTTCACTAGCCTACACTGCAGCTGTTGTAGACTACTGAGAGACACAGTTTCTTTGTCCCTGTTTGACTGAGAGGGTGCAGTGTGTTTAACACAACACTTCCGCTTATTACGCCTCAAATAGTGAAAGTGACTTTGAAATCCATTGGAACATATTAGGGTTGGAGAGAGGGTTTGAAGTGGACTTGACTTACCTACACTCTTAGAAAAAAGGGTTCCATAAGGGTTCTTCAGCTGTCTCCAAAGTTGGAGAACCCTTTTTGGTTCCAGGTAGAGCTGTTTTGGGCTACACAGAACCCAAAAGGTTCTGGAACCTAAAAGGGTTCTTCAAAGGGTTCTCCTATGATGGTAGCCGAAGAACAGTTTTAGGTTCTAGATAGCAAATTATTTTCTGAGAGTCTAGGGCACGTACCATGCTGACTATGCACACCATTAGGCTGCTATCAGAACATACTGTTGATTAATGACAAATGAAAACTACACTCTTAGAAAAAATGGTTCCTAAAGAGTTATTTGGCTGTCCCCATCAGGCTGTCCCCATCAGGCTGTCCCCATAAGGCTGTCCCCATCAGGCTGTCCCCATCAGGCTGTCTCCATCAGGCTGTCCCCATAAGGCTGTCCCCATCAGGCTGTCCCCATAAGGCTGTCCCCATCAGGCTGTCCCCATAAGGCTGTCCCAATCAGGCTGTCCCCATAAGGCTGTCCCCATCAGGCTGTCCCCACCAGGCTGTCCCCACCAGGCTGTCCCCACAAGGCTGTCCCCATAAGGCTGTCCCCATCAGGCTGACCCATTTTTAGTTCCAGGTTGAACACTCTGTGGAAAGCCATAGATCCCCTTTAGGTTCTATATAGCAGCTTTTTTGTAGCCAAACAAACAGCCTTGGTCCAAGATAGATAAACACTATACTCTGGCCAAATGGGTAGCTGGTAAGTGTTGTAAATCAGAGAACGCTAGCTAGCCCCATGCCTGAAGTTCCACAGCATGACAACTGGGTTCTCTTCTGTCCTGACCTACAGTTATAGCTCAGCAGAAACTCTGTTTCACATGAGACTGTTGCCCAGTGCAGTGCAGCTAAGCAGGTCAGGACAACCCTGTTGTACCGGTTCCATTCTAAATCATTGAAAGAAAATCTGGTGTGACCAGGTTCATTGTGAGGTATGTGCTGTGCTCTCTGTGTATCAAAGTCATAATGAAATGACAAATGCTCTCTTTTTGCCCAGGGTTTGTTGCAGGGATGGTCTGGGAGTAAAAAACGGCCCTGGACTTTGATCCAGACCGGCCCACCAGAACCAGCCCATGGCTGCATCACAACCATTGATAACTATTGCAGTACTACTTTAAAAAGGCTGCAGAACACACACACAAACACTGTACATTGTTATAAAACTTCTATAGAACACACACTGATTTTGTCATGATTGGACTACCTCACGTCACATGAAGCCCAGATTAAAAAAGAGATCCTAAAATATCCACAATACTCACTGAGACATGTCTAACTACTGGCCAGGGTCAGCTGGCTGGCTTCACTCTGTCAAAGTACTGGACAGCAATATTACAGACAGGAGAGACATTAGAAATGTAGGTGTAAAATAATGGTAATTAAGCAAGTTAGCTGCCTTAATGGTGTCAAAGTCTCCTAACATGCCTTTCAGGGTTTCCTGTGTAGCCACAACCATTCGATAGGCAGACAGGATGTCCATCCCACGTGTCTGCAGGTATTTGGACAGTGGTGACGTGTTCTCAAATATCCAAAGAAATATTTGAGCTGTCAGTATCGTCTCATACCGGAGAAGAGCCTCAGTAAATCCTCTTCCCTTCACCCGAACAGTTGTCTTCATGTTGGGCTGTCCTTGTATGGCTGATAGTGTGAGGAGTACTTCAACATAGACACCCTGGTCTGGTTTTCCAAAGGATCCAAAGACCTTCTTCAAAGCACTAATTTTAGCCCACCAGCGTGTTTCTCCGATTGGAGATAGGCGTCTGTGTCGCTTAGCCGTCTGTGTTGCCCTGACAGTCAGTTAGTTTTATTTACATTTACTTGCATTGAAGTGAAGACTTTTCACCCTTTTGTCTCTTAACTTTTCAGTCCCACCCTTATGGTTTTTTACTCTGCTTTTTCATTTTCTATTGTAGCTTGTTTTCGAGCTGTCACTGTGAGTGAGACAAAGGGGGCGGGGCTAAGAGTTACATAGACGTTCGTTTGGAATAGACCAACGGGCCTGGGGAAGGTGGGGGGGGGGGGGTGTTGTCTTTCCACTTCCGTATTATGGCCCCAACAGTGCTCACTGAAACATTCAGAAGCTTAGAAATGCACCTATAACCAATGCCATCATTATGTTTTGCAACAATTAGGTTGCGAAGGTCTTGAGACAGCTCTTTGCTTTTACTCATCATGAGATGTGTCTTGTGTGACACCTTGGCAATGAGACCTTTTTGTAGGCCATCAGTTGGGACTGAACCAGCTGATATTAATTTGCACTGACGGGGCTGGATTGCTTTTTAATTACTGATAGTTTTCAGCTGTTGTCTTGGCTTTCCATGCCTTTTTGAACCTCCCTTTCTTCATGTGTTCAATACTTTTTCCCTGTGTTATTTCACATTATTACACATAACTTAATTTCTGAACTTATTTGTTTTGGTTTCTTTGTATGTATGGATTACTTGGGTTCTTACCAACATCTGGTGAAAATGTCATGTCAATAGCACCTTTGGAAATATATTTACTGAGAAAAATGGTGACATATTCAATACTTATTTGTCACGGCATGGGATGTGGAGAGACCAAGACGCAGCGCAGGGGTAGTAGTTCGACATTTCCTTTTAATATACTATGTAAGAATAATTCTAATACTATGTATAACAAACAGAACGAAATGACGAACTACAGAACTGAACAAACAGACTAACGAACAGACTAACGTCACGTTCACAAAACACCAATTATCGGACGTAAAGAAAACACACTTACTACACCGTGACTGCGACATACATCGATAACAACCCACACCAAGTGAAGGACAGACTCAACATATATTGGATCCCTAATTAGAGACAACGGGTAGCAGCTGCCTCTAATTAGAGATCCACCCAAAACCCACAAAGAAACAGAAAGGAACGACACTGTCAGACTCTGACCATAGCTACATAGAGAAGCCTATTGCTTCTCTATGGCCAGAGCCTGACATTATTTCACCCGCTGTATCTATCTCAATTACCTCGTTCCCCTACACATCGACTCGGTTACATACACGGGTTACCAGTATCAAGTTATTACTTTTATTAATACGTGTTTTACTTTTCAATAATTTCTCTGTATTGTTGGGAAGGACCAGTAAGTAAGCATTTCACTGTTAGTCTACACCTGTTGTTTACAAAGCATGTGACAAAATCTGATTTGAAGAACATGTAAACTGTATTTTTGGTATGTGAGCAACAGTTTACTCTGACTATTTTCTTCAGTAAGGTTGTGAAGGCTCTGTTGAAAGTCTATGTAAATGGCATGCAAATGTAGTTTATATACAACTATTTTGCTGAGCATGACCTACAACTGTAAGGCTGCATCAGAGTTCAGCTGGTTCACGGTACATAGCATACACTAAGCCTTAAATACCCAGTTGCATTGGCTAGATTAGTGCCCTGATAGAGCAAATGTTTTATTTAACAGTCTGGCTGTAGAGTTTCCTTGTGAGAAATAGCTCAGTCATGAACTATTCTACTGCTAGGCTCCATTCACAAGGAGGGGGGGGGGGGGGGTGTTCAGTCACAGAACAATGAACAAAATGTACTCCCTTTCTTTCTTCCTGTATGTCCCATAATAGCAGAATTTTCCATGGACTAAAGGATAGGCGCTAGACCAGAGCTGGCAAAAAAACATTCATTGGAGAGAGGTGGATAGCTTTTCTATGTAAATGTTTTTGAGGTGTTGGGTTTCAGATTTAGAGCTGCTTTGACAGAAGTTACCCATTGGGCACAGGTTGAATCATTTCAACAAATAAAATCAACGTGTTGACGTTAAATCAGTGTAGAAAACGGAATAGATTAACAAAAAGTCATCAACGTAAAGGGATTTTTTGGACATGCTTGTCTTCTTTTAGGTGAAAAGTTCACCCAACTTCACATAAATCCAATGACATAGTTAAAATTGTTTTTAATTTCACATTAGTTGACAACTCAATCAAAATTAGACATTGAAATGACATCTGTGCCCAGTGGGTAACAACATGCAGGTTGGAATCTATTGTCATGAACTTGCCCTGGAGGCAGCTCTGCAGTGGTCACCACAAAGTAATAAAATCTTATTTTAAACCAAACTGCTTACCCTAATCTAATGCCTAAACATAACCTTAAATTAAGACCAAAAAAGTGTGACGTGGTGAGTTTGGACCCAGGTGCAGAGAAGACAGATGAGGAATCAGTGTTAAATAATAAACAATACTTTACTGAGAAACAGTAAACAAAGGATCACAGTGCCACTGAAAACAAGTCTCGACAACCACACACAGCAAACAATTCAAACTTCTGCAAAGCACAACAGAAAACACTCCTCTTTTAACAGGGATATCATAATGAGTAATAGGACACACCTGAGTGTCATTAATGTCTCTTGGATGGTCTCTGCTGCCCTCTGGTGACAGGTGGAACCATGACAAAAAGCACATTTGTTTTCATGCCTTTTTACAATATTGCCAATCTTGACTTTATAGCTGGCCAATGTAGCGGAAATTGGTCAGTGCTGCCTCCAGACAATTAACCTCAACCTGCTAGTAAAAGGCAAAGTAGTTTAGTACAAGTTGTTCCTGATTCCTTAAAGGGACAGTTTGTGTTCTCCTCCCAAGTCTCCCTTTTTTGGTAGTTGGCTCCCCAGTGGCGCAGTGGTCTGCATCTCAATGCAAGAGGTGTCATTACGGTACCTGGTTCAAATCCAGGCTGTATCACATCCGGCTGTGATTGGGAGTCCTGTAGGGCGGTGCACAATTGGCCCAGGTTTGGCCGGGGTAGGCTGTCATTGTAAGTAAGAATTTGTTTTTAACTGACTTGCCTAGTTAAATAAAGGTAAAACAAATAAAAGCTTTGGCAGTCAGTGAACAGCATGCAGAGTCAGCAGCTACATGGATGCTCACTAGGTTTCTTGTTTATTGGTAGGAGGACATTGATCGTAAACCAGGGCAGATACAGCTAATAATTGACCGTTACAGTATCCTTTAATCAGAGCATAGTATATCTCATTGCACCACATAAAAAAGGGTCAATCGGTTTACAATAACAATACGAATCTAAAAGCTGGTCATAAACGACGCAACACAAAATGTGCTTAAAACACAGAGTCAGCATTCTTCTTCTCACAGATTGGCAGCTGAACAAAATAAAATGGTTTCTAGCTCCAACAGTGCAGTAATATATAACAATATACACAAACCTAAAAGTAAAATAATGGAATATATAAATATTAGGACGAGTGGCATAGACTTAAATACAGTAAAATAGAATACATGTATGTATGTATATATGAGATGAGTAAAGCAAAAATAAGTAAACACTAAAGTGACTAGTGTTGTCGTGTCTTTACTACGATTAACGTGGTGACTGCTATTTATCGAATAATTACCTAACGTTTAATTATTATGATTAAATTAATCGGGCAATAATGAACTCATTAGGAATTCTGGGGCACCACAGAAGAATTGTTTAAAGACCTGCTGTCACCCGAATAAAACTCTTAAAGAGCTGAAGATCTTTTTTTATACCATTATTAATTATTACCTTCTATCAGTCTCATTCTGATTGTTGTAAAGTACTTGATGAATCAGCCATACACAAATTGGCTTAATTATTTATTTACTAACTAACTAACCACACACATACACAGGATGGATTATACATTGATTACTAATCATGTCATGAAAAGTCCCTAGTGGACTAACCCGATCTGATGACTGCTTACACACAGTGGATGGGTGTTGGGAATGAAAGAGCGGGAAGACTGAGACAAAGGAATGGGTCTCTATCAGACCTTGAGAAGTTATGCTCAACTTAAATACAAAATCTTATGCACCCTTTGTAGTCCGTGATTGTCTATAGACCCTGTCACATACATCTCATTTTTGAGCTGTTGAATTGTGACTCTACTTTGTCTCTATACTGACGTTTTGCCTGTTTGATTGCCTTTCGGAGGGAATAACTACACTGTTTGTATTCTGCCATATTCCCAGTCACCTTGCCATGGATAAATGCGGTGGTTCGCGCTTTCAGTGTTGTGCGAATGCTGCCATCTATCCACGGTTTCTGGTTTGGGTAGGCTTAATAGTCACAGTGGGTACAACATCTCCTATACACTTCCTGATGAAGTCACCGTATCCGTGTATTCGTCAATGTTATTCTCAGAGGCTACCCGGAACATATCCCAGTCCGCGTGATAAAAACAATCTTGAAGCATGGATTCCGATTGGTCAGACCAGCATTGAATAGTCCTTAGCACGGGTACTTCCTGTTTGAGTTTTTGCCTATAGGAAGGGAGGAGCAAAATTGACTTTTGATCAGATTTTCCCGAAGTGAGAGCGGGGGAGGGCCTTGTAGGCATTTCGAAAAGCTGTGTAGCAGTGGTCTACAGTCAATGTGTTGGTAGAACTTCAGTAGCGTTTTCCTCAAATTTGCTTTGTTAAAATACCCATCTACAATAAATGCGACCTCAGGATAGGTTGTTTCCAGTTTGCATAAAGTCCAGTGTAGTTCTTTGAGGGTCGTTGTGGTATCGGTTGGATGGGGAATATACATGGCTGTGACTATAACCGAAGATAATACTCTTGGGAGGTAATACGGTTGGCATTTGATTGTGATGTATTCTAGGTCGGGTGAACAAAAGGACTTGAGTTTCTGTATGTTATCACCATCACACCATGAGTAGTTAATCATGAAACATACACCCTCACCTTTTTCTTCCTGGAGAGTTCTTTATTCCTGTCTGCGCGATGTACTGACAACCCAGCTGGCTGTATGGATGAAGACAGTATATCCCGAGACAGCCATGTTTCCGTGAAACAAAGTATGTTACAATCCCTGATGTCTCTCTGGAAGGAGATCCTCGCCCTGAGCTCGTCTACTTTATTATCCAGAGACGAGTAATATACTCGGAAGCGGTGGATGGTGTGCACGCCTCCTGAGCCAGAATAGAAGTCCACTCCGAATACCTCTTCTCCGCCAGCAGCGTTTTGAATCGGCCTCTGGAATCAGTTCAATTTCCCTGGCGGTACGAACAAAGGATCCAATTCTGGAAAGTCCGTTATTTCCATCTGTATGTAATAAAACAAAAACATTTATAGGCTAATAATGTATGAAATAACACACAAAAAAACGAAATACTGCAAAGTTGCTTAGGAGCTAGAAGCAGAGCTGCCCTATCTGTCTGCGCCATCTTGCCAAAACAAAGGCAGATTTGCGGGTGACAAAAGTAAAATATATACTACAGTATATTAGCAGATATATGCATTTAAGTGGAAACATTGGCAGAATAAGAATCCTGCATTGCACCAAAAAAATCAAAGAAAAGGGAACCAATGATATTTAGGTCAGAATCCAGGGCAGAGGGGGAAACCGAGGGCGCAGTCTAAGTAGGAACTATTTTGGGGTTTTGGCCTAGGTGAGAGGTGAATGTTGAGTCCTGCTGATACTGCAAATAGTGTCGGAGAGCATTGACCCCCAGCCCATGGCCTACAGGGAGTACTAGTTAGGATCTATCTATAAGGTTAAACAAACATCAACTGAACTCAGAGGAGCCATATTTATATAGACTGACTGAACTCACACATACAAACACGTCATCGAGAAATACTGGTATTTTTGATGGAACATGAATCATTTAATTCATTCAATGGTTATATTGACAGAAGGGAAACGTGTCACTTGTTCTTTTGGAAAAGGAAATTCCCCTGAATTTCATCATACCTTTCACTCAGCACACCCAGACAGCCAGACTATTGCAACGTATAGAGAAATAGATTCTTAAACAGAAGTCACACTGAACATGAGGATCTCTAAGTGTGTTTTAGCCCTCAAAGCACTTTGTCTTTAATGTGTATGTCTAGTAAAGATATCCAGCTGTAGAAATATACAGTTTAAACTGTATGACACTGTATATATGTACATTTCCCTGGAGAAGGTCATAAGGAAATACAAAACAATAGTGTAACCTTACTGCACCCTATAAGCACACTCAAGACAACAGAAGTTATGCCTCAAGTCATGGCCAAGGCCACAGTTACGTACTAGCGTGTCGTGGGAAATACATAGGCTTAGCTCCACAGTAAATGACACAGATAATTCCAATGCCCACTTACTGAATTGCCAGTAAACATCACTGCGTCAGGTGGAATGTCTTTTGTTGACGTCATGTTGAATAGGCTGCACTCCCATAGCAGTGTGACACAGACACACAGAGAGAGAAAACGGCCAGCCCATGGTGTCTGTTGTTTGCGCTGCTCAGCAATATAAACAGGCTTCTAGTCCTCACCAGGAGACCTCTCTGTTTGTCTTGACTCTATTGGCCCAGTTCCAATGGATCCATTGTTCTATCACTGACTCAACAAAAATCATGCTTATTCCTCCAGGACACTGTCGCTGACATGTATGTGACATGTGATATACCAGCCTATCCTGCTACTACCCTTTAGGCAGATACACACACAGTGCATTCAGTAGAGTACCTAAAGTGTACACACACACAGGTTTTTGATCAAGGCGCGTAAGACGAGTTTCTCCAAGCTCTCAATCTGCCTATGTTATCTTTTATTTATTGTAAATATTAAGATAAGACACAAGAGAGAGGGAGGTAGGAGGGGAGAATGAAGGCCACTCAAAATCCTTTCATCTTGGTTTTGTTTGTTCTGGCAACAGTCAGACACAGATACAGTACATTACATGTACAGTGCCCGCCATAGTTTTTGGGACAGTGAAGCATTTCTTCTTCTTTTGGCTCTATACTTCAAAAGTTTGGATTTGAAATCAAACAATGAATATGAGGTTAAAGTGTAGATGGTCACTTTAATTTGAGGGTGTTTTAATACACATGGGGTAAACCGTTTAGAAATAACAGCACTTTTTGTACATAGTATCCACATTTTAGGGTTGCAAAAGAGATGGGACAAATTCACTTAAAAGTTAAGTATTTGGTCCCATATTCATAGCACGCAATGACTACATCAAGCGTGTGACTTTGTTTTGGGTCTTTCAGATTATTTTGTGGCCAATAGAAATTAATGGTAAATAATGTATTGTGTCCTTTTAGAGTACATTTTATTGTAAATAAGAATATAACACTTCTACATTCATGTGGATGCTGCCATTATTACGGACAATCCTGAATGAATCGTGAATAATGATGAGTGAGAAAGTTACAAACACACAAATATCATACCCCCTCCCAAAAATGGAGAGTTTTGCATGTCTTTGGGGTATCCTATTTCTAAACGGTTCAAATACCCTCAAATTAAAGCTGACAGTCTGCCCTTCAACCTCATAGTCATTGTTTGATTTCAAAACCAAACTTTTGGAGTATAGAGTAAAGAAGAAAAAAATGCTTCACTGTCCCAATAATTACAGAGGGCACTGTATGTTGTTATTTTCTGTAACACCAGATAAGCACCATAGGTAGCCAGGTGACTTGGGGACTGGGTGATGACGTGGAAAAAGCTCATGAGGTGGTTTTCACTCTGCTCAGCATAACACATCAACTACATCGACCAAGGTGGCCGATGATTATATGGCTAGTCATGCGGCCAAAGTGACGGCTGTAAACAGAGATAAGTTCATGCTTCAGACAGACTGCTTTTTTTTTATGAGGTTGGGTAAGGCCAATAGCGTTTCGAGGTAAAATAAGATCACAACCAAATCAGATGCATCTCTGAAAGGGATATGACCCAATTAGATTGGTCCTAACTGGCCCAGTGTTTCTTGATCCTATTATTTTATTCAATAGTTTATTGTTTATTCTCAAAGACTGATTAATAGGCAATTTAAAGTTAGAGACAATGTTTTATCAGAATAACTACACACACACACACACACACACACACACACACACACACACACACACACACACACACACACACACACACACACACACACACACACACTCATAAAGTAGGGGAGCATGTGTGATAATGTGTTGATAGTTTCCAGTCAGTTTAACATGCCATGTTACACCCTGATCTGTTTCACCGGTCTTGTGCTTGTCTTCACCCCCCCACCAGGTGTCTCCCATTTTCCCCATCAGCCCTTGTGTATTTATACCTGCGTTTTCTATTTGTCTGTTGCCAGTTCGTCGTGTCTTGTCAAGTCTTACCAGCACCTCTAGTTTCTGTTTTCTAGTCCTCCTGGTTCTGACCATTCTGCCTGCCATGACTCTGAGCCTGCCTGCCATTCTGTCCCTGATTGACGTTGCCTTGGATTACTGACCTCTTCCTGCCCTTGAACTGCCGTTAGCCTGCCCCCTGTTTTGTAATAAACATCTGAGATTCGAACAGTCTGCCTCCTGTATCTGCATCTGGGTCTTATTGTGTTGGCCATTCCTGACCCAGCAGACTCGGACTAGCTCCGCAACGCTGTCTCCTCCCAAGGAGCCACAATTGGAAGACACGAGGAGTTACTTCAAAACTTATGGAAGGATTCCAGACCTTGGCGGAACCCCATGACCACACTTTCAATACATTGCTGAAGCAATTCCTCAGATTGTCTATTAGGCAGACAGCCACTACAGTAACCTCCCAGCCTCTCAGTAACCACGCTGTCAGCAGCGCGTCTCCCCCAGCTCACCCTGGCTTCCCGAGAACCCTTACCTCCTCCGGAACGCGACGCTCTCCCAGTGCTCTCTCATCATCGAGCCGCAGCCGCAGCTCGAAGATAGTGTACCTTATAACGCTGATGGGCTACGGTGGTGTGGGAGCAACACCGTGTGCTTCAGTCTGGAGGAGTTCATGGTGGAGGTGAAAAAGGTGTTTGATTTTCTGTTGTCCGGGAGAGAGGCTACTCGGAAGCTACTGCTTCTACATCAAGACTCCCATAGTGTGGTCGATTTCCACACGTTAGCCGGAAATCGGAGGAGGTTAAAGACGAACCACAGAGGTCTTCCGACTCGTCTCCTCCGGAGCCTATGCAACTTGGTAGAGCTAGATTGTCTGCTGCCGAATGTTTACGCAGACTGAACACCAAGAGCTGTCTGTATTGTGGGACTACAGGTCATTACATTTCTACCTGTCCATTAAAAGACCAGGCTCATCATTAGGTACGAGTATCTGGTGGGCCATACAGAGAATTTAAAATCTACCATTACTCATACCCCTCTCCATGGCATCCTGCTGTGGGGTGACCAGTCTAAATCTCTCCGGGTACTCATTGACTCTGGGGCCGTCGAGAGTTTTACAGACACTACCCTGGTGTCAGAGCTGGGAATCCCCACTCAACCCCTCTCCATTCCCATGGACGTCAGAGCGCTGGATGGGGGTTCTATTGGCAGTCACCCACAATACGGTTCCTATCAACCTGCGAGTGTCAGGTAACTACAGTGAGTCAATTTCTGCTCATCGAATCTCCTCAGGTACCCATGTTGTTGGGGTTTTCATGGATCCACAGGTACAATCCCCTTACCGACTGGACAGTTGGTTCTATCAAGTGTTGGAGCCCGTTCTGCCACGCTCATTGCCTGAAGTCGGCGCAGCCTACCCCGGGACGTCTTCCTGTGGGCTTGGGAAAAGCCTAAGACCTCTCCGCTGTTCCCACAGAGTACCAGGACAGCTGGGAGGTTTTCAACAAGGCCCGGGCCACATCGCTTCCTCCGCATCTTCTCGAAATTTGACCTTCAGAACGCCTACTATCTGGTGCAAGTGGAAGGAAACAAGTGGATGACAGTCTTGAACATGGCTAGCGGGCACTATGCATACCTGGTGATGCCATTCGGACTGACCAATTCTCCTTCAGTGTTCCAGGCACTGGTTAACGATGTTCTCCGTGATATGTTGAACCGGTTCATGTTCATCTACCTCGATGACATCCTCGTTTTTCCCACTCAGCTCAAGCACATGTCCTCCACGTCCGACAAGTCCTCCAGCATCTCCTGGAGAACCAGCTTTTTGTTAAAGCTGAGAAATACAAATTCCATCGCTCCACCATCTCCTTCCTAGGATACATCATCGCTCCAGGTAATATGCAGATGGGCCCTGGCAAGGTGAGAGCGGTGGTGGATTGGCCTCAATCCACATCCAGAGTGCAGCTGCACCGCTTCCTGGAGTTTGCTAATTTCTACGGCTGTTTTATCTGGGGTTACAGCACCCTGGCTTCACGTGGTCTCCAGCTGCTGACCAGGCATTCTCAGACCTCAAACATCGATTCACTACAGCTCCCATCTTAATCCATTCAAATGGTGGAGGCTGATGCCTCGGACGTCGGAGTGGGGTCTGTCCTGTCCCAGCGTTCTTCCCAGGACCAAAAGCTTCATCCCTGCACTTTCCTTTCCCATCATCTTAACACCACTGAGAGGAATCATGACGTTGAAAATTGAGAACTACTCGAGGTGAAGATGGTGTTGGAGGAGTGGAGGCACAGGTTAAAGGGGGTGGAACATCCATTCGTAGTGTGGACTGATCACAAGAACCTGGAATATCGCCGCACCGCCAAGCACCTCAACTCTAGGCAAGCTCGATGGGCCCTGCTATTCACTCAGTTCAACTTGACCATCTCCTACCGCCCGGGGTCCAAGAATGTGAAGCCGGATGTGCTCTCACGCCTCTATAGCCCCCCTGCCACACCGTCAGACCCCGAGACCATCCTCCCTACCTCTTGTCTTGTTTTCCAAAGCCACCATTTCATTCCCATTGCCAAGTTACCCTCAGCCAAGGAGACGGCCCAGTTCATGGTGTAGCATGAGTTCTTGTCCCAGTTCTGGAAGGCATTCTGCACCCTCATTGGGTCGTCGGCCAGCCTCCTGTCTAACAGCCAGTCGGAGCGAGCCAATCAGGACCTGGAGACGGCTCTTCGTTGCCTCGCCTCCGCCAACCCCAACACCTGGAGCCAGCAACTCGTGTGGTTGAAATACGCCCGCAACACCCTCCCCTGCTCGTCCACTGGTCTCTCGCATTTCGAGTGTTCCCTGGGATATCAGGCCCCGCTCTTCCCTGAGCAAGAGGAAGATGTCAGCATACCATCGGCCCAGATATTCGTCAGTGTCACGGTGAGTGTGCAGGGAACGAGGCGCAGAGCGAGAGGACTGTGCGAACATGTTTTATTATACTACTAATAATAAAACTAAACAAAACAAGAAAGCTATTTACACCGTGGCGTGAGTACATACACAAATAGCACAAGCACAAACAATGATCCACACACAGGTGGATGAGACAGGTGCCTAAATACTATCCCCAATCAGAGACAACCCTAGACAGCTGTCTCTGATTGGGGATCATGACTTCCCCTAATCACTAATGTGATGGCCTGATTGTGGCTCTCCTACCCCCTCTAGTGGGAGTCTGAGGCCAAGCCTCAACCAGACCATCACAGTCAGCCACTGTCGCCGTACCTGGAAGACAGCCTGGTCCAAAATTTCCACCTGTTTTATCGGCCCTTTTCCCATCTCTAAGATTCTTAGCCACTCTGCTGTTCGTCTTCTGTTGCCCCGCACCCTCCATATACATCCCACTTTTCATGTGTCTAGGATTAAACCTCTGTCTCACAGCCCTTTGTCTCCTGTTTCCAGCATTTGTAGTTTCTGTTTTCTAGTCCTCCCGGTTCTGACCATTCTCCCTGCCCTGACCCTGAGCTTGCCTGCAGTTCTGTCCCTAATTGACGCTGCCTTGGATTACTGACCTCTTCCTGCCCTTGACCTGCCGTTTGCCTGCCCCCTGTTTTGTAAAAAACATCTGAGAACTGTCTGCCTTCTGTATCTGTATCCGGGTCTTATCCTGAGTCGTGTTATGCCATCCAGGTAGGCAAGAGTGTGGCTGGGTTCCTGATCATATAATCATGGTTAAGGACAGCAAGCTCTGCCAAGGTCTGCCCCAATCTCATGCCTTCAGCCTCAGCAGAGTCTATGCATGATCAGAGTAAAGGGCCCACCTGAGATCTGTTGATCCTTTAGGAGTCCCATATAGGGCATTGCAGGGTTAGGGTGCATAAAAGAATCATGATTTCACTGTGATAAAAATATAAGATGTTGGATCATACATAAGAATGTAAGACCATTAAGATGTTTTATCAAATATTGTACATTTACCAACCCACTCTTTCCAGCGCCTGTAGTCGTTGCCTTTGCCTTTGATTGCCAAGCATAGAACACAACTAAATATAGTCGTCACAGACGCAGTACTGTGAAGGTAATGGGGCAGTATGTAATAGTTCCAATCTCCTTAAAGAGCACCAAATTAATCCACTTGCTGAACTATACCATGATTACATCATGTCCAAGATGTATGTATTGACACAATGTACAGGTGTAGGATCTTCATTTGAACACCCTGTTACAGGAGAACTTTTCTGCAGAAAATGTAAATCATGCAGTGTATTTGAGGTTTAAAAAGGCTTCTAAAGTTTGACATTTCCACTTTGAAATTTCACACTTGATTTTCCCTTACGAAACATGTATCAGAAAAATAACACCAAGTGGTAGAAATAACACAGGGGAGAAATAACACCAAGTGACAGTGACCTTCATGAGGACTCAGTGTCCCAGAGAGCTAAAACTATATACACTAAGTTGGCAAAGCATTAAGGACACCTACTCTTTCCATGACATATACTGACCAGGTGAATCCAGGTGAAAGCTATGATCCCTTATTTGTATTTGTATTGATTATAGCAGCAGCTATTCTTCCTGGGGTTCAGCAAAATTAAGGCAGTCATACATTTTTTAAAACATTACAATACATTTACAACATATTTCACAACATATTTCATGTGTGCCCTCAGGCCCCTACTCTACTACTACATATCTACAACACAAAATCCATGTGTACATGTCTGTGTTGCTTCGCTGTCCCCACTGTTCAACTTTTATCTGTTTTTTAAATACAATTTTATTGCTTGCATGAATTACTTGATGTGGAATAGAGTTCCATGTAGTCATGGCTCTATGTAGTACTGTGCGCCTCCCATAGTCTGTTCTGGAGTTGGGGACTGTGAAGAGACCTCTGGTGGCATGTCTTGTGGGGTATGCATGGGTGTCCGAGCTGTGCGCCAGAAGTTTAGTCACCTCAACTCGCTCAATTTCCACATTATTTATTACAAGATTTAGTTGAGGTTTATGGTTAAGTGAATGAGTTTAGTTAGTTTTTGAAATATTTAGGACTGACTTATTCCTTACCACCCATTCTAGAACTAACTGCAGCTCTTTGTTAAGTGTTGCAGTCATATCAGTCGCTGTGGTAGCAGCTGACGTGTAGTGTTGAGTCATCCGCATACATAGACACACTGGCTTTACTCAAATAGGAGTGGCAATATCGTCTGCTATTATCCTTATTACTTTTCCATCCAAGTTGGTTTGTCATTGTTAATAGACAACAATACTTTTTTCACCTCTTCCACACTTACTTTACGGAATTCAAAATTACAATGCATGTCTTTCATAATTTGGTCAGATATACTTGGATGTGTAGTGGCAGCATTTGTTGCTGGCATGTCATGCCTAAGTGTGCAACTCTTGCCAATGAAAAAATCATTCAAGTAGTTGGCAATATCAGTGGGTTTTGTGATGAATGAGCTATCTGATTCAATGAATGATGGAGCTGAGTTAGCCTTTTTGCCCAAAGTTTCATTTAAAGCGCTCCAAAGATATTTACTATCATTCTTTATCTTTGTTTCGTAGCATAGTTTCTTCTTCTTTTTATTCATTTTAGTCGCACGATTTCTCAATTTGCAGTACGTTTGTCAATCAGTTGTACAGCCAGACATATTTGCCATTCCTTTTGCCTCATCCCTCTCAACCATACAATTTTTCAATTCCTCATCAATTCACGGGGATTTAACAATTTTTACAGTCATTTTTTTAATGGGTGCACGCTTATTAGTAACTGGGATAAGCAATTTCATAAATGTGTCAAGTGCAGTGTCTGTTTTCTCCTCATCACACACCATGGACCAACAAATATTCTATACAACAACAAAACGTGCAAACTTATTGTATGACCTCTTATACAGTATATTAGGCCCAGCTTTTGGAACTTTGGTTGACTGATAACCTTCTTGATGTCAAGGATAAAGAAGGATTTTTAAGCCATGAGACAATTGAGACATGGATTGTGTATACAGTGGGGAGAACAAGTATTTGATACACTGCCGATTTTGCAGGTTTTCCCACTTACAAAGCATGTAGAAGTCTGTAATTTTTATCATAGGTACACTTCAACTGTGAGTGACGGAATCTAAAACAAAAATCCAGAAAATCACATTGTATGATTTTTTAGTAATTAATTTGCATTTTATTGCATGACATAAGTATTTGATACATCAGACAAGCAGAACTTAATATTTGGTACAGAAACCTTTGTTTGCAATTACAGAGATCATACGTTTCCTGTAGTTCTTGACCAGGTTTGCACACACTGCAGCAGGGATTTTGGCCCACTCCTCCATACAGATCCTTCAGGTTTCGGGGCTGTCGCTGGGCAATACAGACTTTCAGCTCCCTCCAAAGATTTTCTATTGGGTTCAGGTCTGGAGACTGGCTAGGCCACTCCAGGACCTTGAGATGCTTCTTACGGAGCCACTCCTTAGTTGCCCTGGCTGTGTGTTTCGGGTCGTTGTTATGCTGGAAGACCCAGCCACGACCCATCTTCAATGCTCTTACTGAGGGAAGGAGGTTGTTGGCCAAGATCTCGCGATACATGGCCCCATCCATCCTCCCCTCAATACGGTGCAGTCGTCCTGTCCCCTTTGCAGAAAAGCATCCCCAAAGAATGATGTTTCCACCTCCATGCTTCACGGTTGGGATGGTGTTCTTGGGGTTGTACTCATCCTTCTTTTTCCTCCAAACACGGCGAGTGGAGTTTAGACCAAAAAGCTCTATTTTTGTCTCATCAGACCACATGACCTTCTCCCATTCCTCCTCTGGATCATCCAGATGGTCATTGGCAAACTTCAGACGGGCCTGGACATGCGCTGGCTTGAGCAGGGGGACCTTGCGTGTTCTGCAGGATTTTAATCCATGACGGCGTAGTGTGTTACTAATGGTTTTCTTTGAGACTGTGGTCCCAGCTCTCTTCAGGTCATTGACCAGGTCCTGCCGTGTAGTTCTGGGATGATCCCTCACCTTCCTCATGATCATTGATGCCCCACGAGGTGAGATCTTGCATGGTGCCCCAGACCGAGGGAGATTGACCGTCATCTTGAACTTCTTCCATTTTCTAATAATTGCGCCAACAGTTGTTGCCTTCTCACCAAGCTGCTTGCCTATTGTCCTGTAGCCCATCCCAGCCTCTTGCAGGTCTACAATTTTATCCCTGGTGTCCTTACACAGCTCTCTGGCCTTGGCCATTGTGGAGAGGTTGGAGTCTGTTTGATTGAGTGTGTGGAGAGGTGTCTTTTATACAGGTAACGAGTTCAAACAAGTGCAGTTAATACAGGTAATGAGTGGAGAACAGGAGGGCTTCTTAAACAAAAACTAACAGGTCTGTAAGAGCCGGAATTCTTACTGGTTGGTAGGTGATCAAATACTTATGTCATGCAATAAAATGCAAATTAATTATTTAAAAATCATACAATGTGATTTTCTGGATTTTTGTTTTAGATTCCGTCTCTCACAGTTGAAGTGTACCTATGATAAAAATTACAGACCTCTACATGCTTTGTAAGTGGGAAAACCTGCAAAATCGGCAGTGTATCAAATACTTGTTCTCCCCACTGTATGTACTATTCAGAGGGTGAATAGGAAAGACAAAAGATTTAAGTGCCATTGAACGGGGTATGGTAGTAGGTGCCAGGCGCACCGGTTTGTGTCAAGAACTGCAATGCTGCTGGATTTCTTGTGTGTATCAAGAATGGTCCACCACTCAAAGGGCATCCAGCCAACTTGACACAACTGTGGGAAGTTGGCTGGGGGGGGGGGGTGCAACTCAATATTAGGAAGGTTTTCTTAGTGTTTTGTACACTCAGTGTATGTAACCCTCCAAAAATAACTTTGAGGCCTATTAAACCTGACTCTAGTGTATCAGATAAAACGTCTAGCCCTTCAAATGTTGGGCAAGTAACCGAAAGGTCGCTGGTCTCCTACTATGGCTGACCCTGTAGGTTAAATCAAAATAAAAAATACACTAAAGCACTGAGTATAACCTTGAAGGCTGTACTAAACACACTGTTTAGATTGTGAGCCAGTCTGTACTGAAGGAAAATTAAAGAAAATGCACCATATGAATGATTTCATGTGAAAAGAACAACTGTACTATGTTAGAGAACGTACATCAATAGCAGAAAGGTGAACCAATGGAGATTACTACTTGTGACCCGACGGACCATAATCTCCACTACAGATGTTTGAATTTAGCTCTAATGGTGACTCATGGAGAAATAAATAATATATTGGCATTTTCTCCAGCTCAGTTTATGTCTTATCATTTTATTGATACAATTAAAGTAGTACTTAGGCCTACGTATATTTATCAAATCACCGACTAGCAATGTGAATGAAACCCAATATACATTTTTGTGAGTTTATTGTTTACAATCCATTTGACCAAGCCCTCCCTATACGCTTATCATCATTTTATATTTGGCAAGTACTCTTGACTTTGTACTGGCTGTGTGTTATTTTTCAGCATTGGTTAGGGATCTCTGCCCCAGGCAGGCTTGCAGCTACAAACACTGGTCCTGTAGGCCAGGGATTGCCCCCTAGTGGCCACTGTTGAAATAGGACACGTCCATGGGGCAACACAGAGCAGGATGATGCTAAAATGCTACACAGGTGGCTCAGCATTGCATAGCCTGGTGCTGTACATCTGTCATCATTACACAGAATGGGCCGCACAACTACAACACTGTGGTAAAGCACAACTACAACACTGTAGTAAAGCACAACTACAACACTGTGGTAAAGCACAACTACAACACTGTGGTAAAGCACAACTACAACACTGTGGTAAAGCACAACTACAACACTGTAGTAAAGCACAACTACAACACTGTAGTAAAGCACATCTATAACACTGTAGTAAAGCACAATTACAATACTGTGGTAAAGCACAACTACAACACTGTAGTAAAGCACATCTATAACACTGTAGTAAAGCACAATTACAATACTGTGGTAAAGCACAACTACAACACTGTAGTAAAGCACATCTATAACACTGTAGTAAAGAACAATTACAATACTGTGGTAAAGCACAACTACAACACTGTAGTAAAGCACATCTACAACACTGTAGTAAAGCACAATTACAATGCTGTGGTAAAGCACAACTACAACACTGTAGTAAAGCACATCTACAACACTGTAGTAAAGCACAATTACAACACTGTGGTAAAGGCATTAAACTACAATATTGTGTAATTCAGTCTACACAAATGCTGTTCCCAAACAGAAATAGACAAGCTTTGGGCATTCCCTTTGCAGGATGATGGCGACTTGTTTCCAAAATACCTGATTTTGTTGCCATTACTGTGACTGCTACTTGCACTATAAAAAGACCCAACTGGTTCTCATTTCGTTCTTGTCCTATTTCTGGCCTTTGGAACTTATCCTGTTCCTGTCCAACCTCATGTCGCTGATAAAAACAACTGTCCAATTATCCATCAGAGTCGTTCTAAGGCTGTCAAAGAGGGAATTTAATTACATTTAATATTCAAATGCTCAAGTATCAGATTGAAAATTGGAGGATCATGTTATTTTGTTTTGGGTTGTTGCTTTGGAGGCCATAAACCTGCCCGAAATGAGCAATGTCAAATTCCTTGCATGCAAGAACCAGCTCTCTATAAGAACCATATGCCCATCTGAATTTTCAGGAGAATAGCTAAACGGACCTAAAAAACCAATACATTCCCACTGGGCACAAACTGGTTGAATCAACGTTGTTTCCACGTCATTTAAAAAAAATACATTGAACCAACGTGGAATAGAAGTAGAATTGATATTTGTGCCCAGTGGGATGTCCCTCTTTCTGTTACAGTCTACACTAACTTCCTCTCTTGGCATTTTCTCCTTTCTGCCTGTTCCTTCCCAAGACCTGGTTGACAATAACTCACCCAAACACTCAGGTTCTTTCTCCTCGAACAAAGCCTCAAAATTACCTTGATCGCTTTTCCCTCACTGTTTCCACCAAAACACCCTTGTTCTCTATTCTCAGTGTTCCAGTCTCTCTTGTATAATCAGCACCCTTGCTAAAGAGAAATAAAGAGCAGCCGACACTCAGGAAAAGACACACACAGGTACTCTCATGCTGTGAGGGCTTGGTTGTGGTAAGGCCTCTTACTCCCACCTAGGGGAGGAGAGAGGCACACAACCAAGCTCTCACACACTATTAGGGAGATTATCATCCCCAATCAGAGACAGCTGTCTAGCGTTGTCTCTGATTGGGGATAGTATTTAATCCCCACACAAATCCACCTGTGTGTGGATCATTGTTTGTGTTTGTCTGCACTGCCAGCAGCCACAGTAAGTCACCGTGTTTTGTTTCTAGTCGTGTTTTTGCTTTTTCACTCTCCTTTTATTTCAATGCCTCGTGAGAACAGCTCATTAAATAAAAGGATGACACTTCACCAGCGCTCCGTTTACCGTCCCATTAATGCGCACCGTGACAGAATGATCCACCACCCTGGGACGCAGCGAGAGCAGACATTGGTAGACATCCTCTACGATATGGGGAAATTATCGAAAGAGGATGTCTACCATTATCATGCGGTGGAGGAAGGCTGGGGTCCGGAGCAGCCAAGGCGCTGGAGACGGAGGACACGTCACCGGGCTAGAGTTGAGGACCAGCCTGGAGCCCAGAAAACCCCTCAAACTGATTTTGGGGGGGGCTATGGGGGTGGTCGGGGATCGAGGGAGAAGAGCCCCGACCACTGCACTCGTGGGGGTTCCAGGAGGAGCCCCTACAGCCATGGGAGCAGGAGTACAGAGAGGAGTCGGAGGAAGACGACGACGATGTGCTTCTGTTCCCTCACTCGTGGGGGTTCCCGGAAGAACCCTCACAGGATGGGGATTGGCGGTGGAGTAGGCACGACAGGGACAGTCGTGCTCCAGCGCCAGTTCCCAGTCCGGTGCCTCCAGCGCCGGTCCAGAGGAGGAGGAGGAGACCGACTCAGCGCACCAAACCATCGGTGCGCAACACTAGCCCGGTGCGACCCGTACCAGCTAAACGCACCCAGCCAACGGTGCGTTTCCCCAGCCCGGTACGGCCCGCGCCTGCTCCGTGCACCAGTCAAACGGTGCGTTTCCCCAGCCCGGCGCGACCTGTGCCAGCTAAACGCAACAACCCAACAGTGCGTTTCCCCAGCCCGGTACGACCTGTGCCAGCTAAACGCACTAGCCAAACGGTGCGTTTCCCCAGCCCGGCGCGACCCGTGCCAGCGCCTCGCATCAGACCACTGGTGCGTTTCCCCAGTCCTGTACGCCCCGTGCCTACTCCTCGCACGGAGGCTACAACGACGGTCGCCAGCACAGCTCTGTGGTTGGAGACCATCTCTGCGTCGGTGCCCAGAGTGGGCACGACGTTCAGTCACGCTGTGGAGCTGGAGCTCCATAGCACGTCGGTGCCCAGTCTGGGGCCGACAGCCAGCCCAACCACAGGGCTGGAAACCATCTCTGCATCGGTGCCCAGGGTGGGCACGACGTTCAGTCCCGCTGTGGAGCTGGAGCTCCATAGCGCGTCGGTGCCCAGCCTGGGGCCGACAGCCAGCCCCACCAGAGGGCTGGAAACCATCTCTGCGTCGGTGCCCAGGGTGGGCACGACGTTCAGCCCCGCTGTGGAGCAGGAGCTCCATAGCGCGTCGGTGCCCAGTCTGGGGCCGACAGCCAGCCCCACCAGAGGGCTGGAAACCATCTCTGCGTCGGTGCCCAGGGTGGGCACGACGTTCAGCCCCGCTGTGGAGCAGGAGCTCCATAGCGCGTCGGTGCCCAGTCTGGGGCCGACAGCCAGCCCAACCAGAGGGCTGGAAACCATCTCTGCATCGGTGCCCAGGGTGGGCACGACGTTCAGCCCCGCTGTGGAGCAGGAGCTCCATAGCGTGTCGGTGCCCAGTCTGGGGCCGACAGCCAGCCCCACCAGAGGGCTGGGAACCATCTCTGCGTCGGTGCCCAGTCTGGGGCCGACAGCCAGACCAGCTGCAGGGCTGAAGACCACCTCTGCGTCGGTGCCCAGGGTGGGCACGGCATCCAGCCTGAGGTCTCCGGAGAAGGTCAGCAGCCCGAGGCCTCCTGTGACGGTCAGCAGCCTGAGGTCTCCAGTGAAGGTCAGCAGCCCGAGGCCTCCAGTGAAGGTCAGCAGCCCGAGGCCTCCAGTGAAGGTCAGCAGCCCGAGGCCTCCAGTGAAGGTCAGCAGCCCGAGGCCTCCAGTGAAGGTCAGCAGCCCGAGGCCTCCAGTGAAGGTCAGCAGCCCGAGGCCTCCAGTGAAGGTCAGCAGCCCGAGGCCTCCAGTGAAGGTCAGCAGCCCGAGGCCTCCAGTGAAGGTCAGCAGCCCGAGGCCTCCAGCGAAGGTCAGCAGCCCGAGGCCTCCAGCGAAGGTCAGCGCCACGCCACCTCCAGCAAAGGTCAGCGTTCCGCCACCTCCAGCGAAGGTCAGCGTTCCGCCACCTCCAGCGAAGGTCAGCAGCCCGGAGCCTCCAGCCACAGCTCAAGGCCTGGAGCCTCCTCCACCGGTGCCCAGTCCGGGGCCGGTCATCGACGTCGCTCCAGTGAAGGAGCAGTCCGCTCCACCGGTGCCCAGTCCGGGGCCGGTCGTCTACGTCGCTCCAGTAACGGAGCAGTCCATTCCACCGGTGCCCAGTCCGGGGCCGGCCGTCTGTGTCGCTCCAGTGCCGGAGCAGTCCGCTCCACCGGTGCCCAGTCCGGGGCCGGTCGTCTACGTCGATCCAGTGACGGAGCAGTCCGCTCCACCGGTGCCCAGTCCGGGGCCGGTCGTCGGCGTCGCTCCAGTGCCGGAGCAGTCTGCTCCACCGGTGCCCAGTCCGGGGCCGGTCGTCTACGTCGCTCCAGGGAAGGAGCAGTCCGCTCCTCCGGTGCCCAGTCCGGGGCCGGTTGTCAGCCCCTCTCCAGGGTCGAGGGCTCCCACACCAGGGTCCAGACAGGACGTGGTGGAAGGCGGGAGTACTGAGGGGGGAACCATCGCGCCGGGGTCCGGACCGGACCGGGCGTGCAACGGAGAGGTAGGAGAGAAGCTACTCTCACAGCCTGTGCCACGCCCGGAACCGGAACCGGAGCCCCCACCACCAACCACCTCAGTACCCCACCATGTCCCCCCTAGAATTTTGGACATTTTTTCTTTCAGGAGAGGGGGGATTTTTTTTTTGTGTGTGCGATCGGGAGTCTGCACCTTAGGGGGGGGGTACTGTGAGGGCTTGGTTGTGGTAAGGCCTCTTACTCCCACCTAGGGGAGGAGAGAGGCACACAACCAAGCTCTCACACACTATTAGGGAGATTATCATCCCCAATCAGAGACAGCTGTCTAGCGTTGTTTCTGATTGGGGATAGTATTTAATCCCCACACAAATCCACCTGTGTGTGGATCATTGTTTGTGTTTGTCTGCACTGCCAGCAGCCACAGTAAGTCACCGTGTTTTGTTTCTAGTCGTGTTTTTGCTTTTTCACTCTCCTTTTATTTTAATGCCTCGTGAGAACAGCTCATTAAATAAAAGGATGACACTTCACCAGCGCTCCGTTTACCGTCCCATTAATGCGCACCGTGACACATGCCAACACACACTCATGCACGCACACACTGAGTCTGAGATTGCCCACTATACCGTGGGAACTGCATCGGTCTAAAGCAGCTACATTGTGGTAAAATAGCCGCCAGAAGGGACTTCAGTATACAACAGGAATTGTTCCTCCTAGCAGACCCAATTCAGAAGCTCGGCACGCAGCAGCCTTTTCCGTGTAACTTCACCCAGGTCACCCGAACCGAGTCGGACTGGAAGCCTCCTACAGTATCACAACCCTCTGGTGTCAGCCCCTGAGTGGGTAGATACCTCAAAAACATCATTATTCAGCATACCCAGCTCCAGGCACACAATGGCAAAAACATTTAGCTGAACCATCTTAATTAAAACTCTAATACAATGCCAACAAAGGGTGCTTTATGTACCCAGAGCTTTGAGTGGACAACACTTGAACGTTAGCCATGGTGGTGACCCACGACTGTCAGTGAAGTGCAGTGAGTCTGGCCCTGGTGACTGCTGCCTGCCAGTGGATCGGATGAACCTCCCTATGCAGTTGTGTATAACCAGATTGTTTTGCACTGGGTAAAATAGGGTTAACTTATTTAGAAGGTCTGATCAAGCAGTGATAATGATACAGATAAAACCTCTAGGGGCATGAACTAGAACTATACCCAGAGAGGAAATTAAATACCAGTATGGTAATATTGTAATAGCAGAAGAAACAGTGCTAAGTTGTAGTTGTGGAAATAGTACAGTAAGCTGATTAAACTTTTCTTTCAACACCAAACACCAAACTTCCATCCACTTTAAATCCCTTTAACCCTCAATGTGCTGTGTAATCTGTCATTATAATCTCACATGGAGAACATGGAGTGGATTAACATACATTATATTCAAACAGAGAGACGCTTTGTGCATGTTAACCGTAATACCATGTCTTTGATCTGCCGCAGGGGGAGCGAAGCGTCAGGAGATGGGGGTGTCAATAAATGGCCAATGCCATCAAGGGCGAAGGTCTCAAACTGAATGTGACACCATGAAATGCCACTCTGAAGCCCATTGTGTGGCCCCTATAATAATGAGGATTTCCATCCCTGTGTGATGTGAATCTGTTATATAAGAGTGGCTTGTTTTGTAGCAGTTTGTGCGAAAGCCCTCATCGGATTTCACTGGCTTCATTATTGGGGTTAAAGCCTCTTTCAAACTTCAAACATAATAAGTCCTCCCTTTCCTGGACATGCACACTAACACTGGCTTGGTGGTCTGAATGAAAATTGTGAAATTAAATGACACTGACTGTACGTGCGTAAATGTGTTTTTCTGGCGCGTATGGGACAGTGTGAGAATGTACAGGTAACGACCAAAATAAAGGAAACACTTGAGTGTAAATGGATACAAAGTATATTGAAAGCAGGTGTTTCCACACAGGTGTGGTTCCTGAGTTAATTAATTAATGAACATCCCATCATGCTATTAATCCCTGTACTAAGGACTGTATTTTGAGGGAATTATTATTATTACCCTAAATTATATCACACGCACATTTAGCTATTTAAGTATCTCTTCCCGTCATTTACCTGTACAGTTAATTTAACCATGCAAATATTCACTTACCTGTTCATTTAACCAGAATGTATATTAAGTAAACTATTATTATCCTCACTTATATCATACGCACATTTAGCTATTTAAGTATTTATCTGCCATCGACCTGTATAGTATAGTTAACCATGCAAATATTTCTTATTTGTCTATATCAACACCTGCCCTGTGTATTTTCGTAGCTGCTGGCTGGCTGGCTGGCTGGCTGGCTGGCTGGCTGGCTGGCTGGCTGATTTTGGCTACCATGGCTATGCTCACTGAATGGCTTGATGAGCATGAGAACGATGTAAACCATATGTCATGGCCGTCTCAGTCACCAGATCTCAAACCAATTGAACACTTATGAGGGATTCTGGAGCGGCGCCTGAGACAGGGTTTTCCATCACCTTCAACAAAACCAAATTATAGAATGTATCATGGACGAATGGTGTCACATCCCTCCAATAGAGTTCCAGAGAGTTGTAGAACTATGCCAAGGTGCATTGTTCTGGCTCGTAGTAGCCCAACGGACCATTAAGACACTTTATGTAGGTGTTTATTTTGGCAGTTACCTGTATGTTATGTGTGAGTGTGTGTGTGTGTGTGTGTGTGTGTGTGTGTGTGTGTGTGTGTGTGTGTGTGTGTGTGTGTGTGTGTGCACATGCGTGTGTGCGTGGGTGTGTTTTTATATATGTTTGGGGTTAGAGTGAGGGTGTTGCAGGCAGCAATCTGCGTCCATATCCTCTTTTGATGAGCATTCTTGGAAACACCTGAGATCAGCTGTGTTGCTGGGGCTTTATTCATTCAGGCTTCAGCCAGGCGGCGTAACTCACCCATACCCTGTAACACCACAGAACACTGCAGTAACATAGGCACGGCTGAGGACTCTGGACCTGTTCAGTGATCCTGTTCACAGATCTCAGGGTTTCCGGTATGTTCTGCGCACAAGCTCCCTCAGGTATTAGCTAGCTAGTAATAGCAACAGCACCACAAAGGAGAGGAGGGGTACAAAGCTGTGGTGTTGTTCCTGGCAGGGGCCTGTGCTGTACCATGTAAAGCCTCATTAAGAGCTGTTTCCTATAAGCCTGTTATGGTGATGGTGCTGGCTGCACCAGGTACAGCAACAGCTATGAGGCTCAGGGGCTGGAGGAGATGACCTTGTGTGACCGGAATGTTGTTGATTCAAATACCATTTCCGGGACAATGCAGGAAAAGATCTTCAGAGTAAACATTTTTATAATCACATTGAAACAGACAATACAGTACATAGTCTTTAAAGGGTTTATAATTGTGTGATGACAGACAAATGACCTAGATAAAGAATGGTACTCCGAGAGAGTGGTCTCTTCATAACAGTTATTAAAACCGTTCCACACCACCAGTGAGGTCAGAGTCAGACGATTTGGTTTGGCCAAGCCTGTTTCTTCCCTCTATAGATGTAGATGAAAGCCAAAGCAGGATTAACAGAGTGGCCAGCTCTGGGAAGGGATTTAATTCCTGGAACCTCCTCTCCTCTCCTCTCCTCTCCTCTCCTCTCCTCTCCTCTCCTCTCCTCTCCTCTCCTCTCCTCTCCTCTCCTCTCCTCTCCTCTCCTCTCCTCTCCTCTCCTCTCCTCTCCTCTCCTCTCCTCTCCTCTCCTCTCCTCTCCTCTCGATCAGAATACGTTTCATGTAAGAAATCGTTCTACATGTCCACAGATCTACATTCATAAATACAAAAAAGAACATTTATATTCATGTTTTTTGGGCCCCACTCGATCCTCATTCCTTTGATCCACTAAATAATATATTTATTGTAGTTACATTAAACTGGTTGATATTCTTTGCATAGAACAAGAGATTAAAGCTCAGGTGGCAGATGTTTTGCCAATACTCATCATGACGTCTCTAGTACTTTATACACATTATGTAAAGACTTTGGTTTGATTGATTGTCTTCAAACACCACATTATTATTACAGTATGTCTGTCTGACCTATGACTTAATAACTTGCACCATATTCAGGTCTACTACACGTCTGAGAATGCAGAACTGAATGCAAAACCAAAGCAGCGGAATTGTGATGATCAAGGTAAATTCTATCAATTTTGAACTTGAAAGAAAATGAATACACTATAGGCCAATATTCATTTGCCTCTCTTTCTGTCAAAGAACATATGATGTAAAGTTATGTAAGGGCTAAGTACTTCATGACCTTTGGAGCTTTTAGCTTTATTGACCATGAAAACATCCTCGTCATTTAAAAAATAAGAACTAGCCATCCTTTGTTTAGTTGTGTAAATGGAAGGCTCTCTTTATGGCATCTGGATTATGCTGACATCACTATCAGGCTGGCAGTGTCACAAGGCTAGCCGTATGTCAATCACAGGGTGAGTGACATTGACACTGGGCGCAGCCTTTCTTTAACTAGGCAAGTCAGTTAAGAACAACTTCTTATTTACAATGACGGCCAAACCCTCCCCTAACCCGGACGACGCTGGGCCAATTGTGCGCCGCCCTTTGGGACTCCCGATCACAGCCGGTTGTGATACAGCCTGGGATTGAACCAGGGTCTGTAGTGAAGCCTCTAGCACTGAGATGCAGTGTCTTAGACCGCTGTGTCACTCGGGAGACTTCTTTAGTTAGATTTTCACTAAGAACTTGGAATCTCCCCAAATACATTTTCCAAGGGCATGGAGTATAAGGTTATTGTCACAAAATTGTGAAAACAGATAGTGTGTTATCCATAAGCCTCTACAAAGTCTTATTGATGATTTCTAATGACAAAATATTATCGCATTTCATCTACTGTAGTGTCCTGCTACAACTTAAAAACACACAAAAGTAGGGATCTGATGTTGTTTTAGGGTTGTAGCATCCACTGAATAATCAATGATGTCACGCCTGCTCCCGCTCTCCCTCCGCCAGGCTGCTCAGCACTACACACTCCTGCCACCATCATTAGGGAAAGGGGGATACTAGTCAGTTGTACAACTGAATGCAATCAACTGAAATGCGTCTTCCGCATTTAACCCAACCCTTAAGGGGGCTGCCTTAATTAACATCCACGTCTTTGGCACCCAGGGAACAGTTAATTAACTGCCTTGTTCAGGGGCAGAACGACAGATTTTTACCTTGTCAGCTCGGGGGATTCAATCCAGCAACCTTCCGGTTACTGACCCAACGCTCCTACCCTCCAGGCCACCTGCCACCCATTACCCACACCTGTTTCCCTCGTCACACGCATCAGCGATTCATTGGACTCACCTGGACTCAATCACCTGTGTTATTACCTCCCCTATATGTCTGTTCCCGCTTCAGCATTAATTGTCGCATGTCGTTATGTTACCCGGTTCTGACGCTGTTCCTGTCCTGTTTCATGTCTGTGCAAAATGTAATGTTCACTCCCCGTACCTGCTTCTCTACTCCAGCGTCGGTTCTTACAAATGATCAATTTGTTTAATCATAAAAATTTAGATAAAACCTTAATTTGATTTAGATTTTCTACATGGCGAGCTACCAAAAAGTGTCCCACTAATGCTGATTGTAACTGGGTCATAGACATTCTGACGGGCTGACCCCAAGTGGTGAAGGTAGGCAACAACACCTACGCCACGCTGATCCTCAACACAGGGGGCCCACAGAGGTGCGTGCTCAGCCCCCTCCTGTACTCCCTGTTCATCCATGACTGTGTGGCCACACATCACTGAGGACCAGAAATGGTCCCTCCACACTGACAACAATGCCACTTCAACCTCAGGCACAACAATGCCACTTCAACCTCAGGAGGCTGAAGAAATTTGGCTTGGCCCCTAAGACCCTCACAAACTTCCACAGATGGAAACTTCGAAAGCATTCTGTCAGGCTGTATCAGCGCTTGGTATGGCAACTGCACCGCCCGCAACCACATGGCTCTCCAGAGGGTGGTGCAATCAGCCAACGCATCAGTGGGGGAACACTGCCTGCCCTCCAGGACATTTACAGCACCCGGAGTCACAGGAAGGCCAAGAAGATCATCAACGTCCTCAGCTACCCGAACCACAGCCTGTTCACCCCGCTACTGTCTAGAAGGAGGAGACAGTACAGGTGGATTAAAGTTGGGACCGAAATACTGATAAACAGCTTCTATCTCCAGGCCATCAGACTGTTAAAATAGTCACCACTTATTCGGCCTCCGCCCAGTACCCTGCCCTGAATCTTAGTCACTGTTTCTAGCCGGCTACCAACCGGTACTCTACCCTGCTCCTTAGAGACTGCTACCCTATGTACATAGTCATTGAATACTGGTCACTTTAATAATCTGTGAACGAGACCAATACATTTGATTTGATATGTACCCAACCGCCTAGATTGTGTATGAAGGGTGTGTTACCATGGCTAAGTCATGTTCAGGTCAATGAAGTATTGTTTGTGTGTCATCTGATTTCACACAGCAGGAGGAGGGGTAACTTATTGTTTGTTGGCTTTCATGAGTCAGCTGTGTGTAGATGTCTGTACTGATTGTCGTCAGGACACTGTTGTTCAGAGGAGCTAGTCAACAACGCAGCTAACACAATCACTTCGAACTGAAGCTGGAAAGACTGAAAACTAGCTGCTTTGTTTTGTTTGACCTTTTTTCAATTTCCATTTCATTGTATAAATCCATAAAAATTATGCCAGCTGATTCATGATTTCGACTGGTTGAGAAACGCTGTCTCTCTTTTACCGACTCTCAACACGTTAATTACTATGGGACAGCTGGAGATAAACTTTTAATATTGAAACAATGTTGCAAATGTCGGAGAGACAGACAGCACGGTTTATACAAATCTCTGCCGTTGAAAATTAAATGTTAGTCTAAAAGAAATGTGAGATAATGTCCAAATGCTTTTTATAGTGGAGATCAAGTTTATAAATGGATTGCGCAGTCAGACGGAACAGAGTACATAGGCATTTTAACGTCATAGATTTAGCCGGTGATAACTTGTGGAATAGACGCTGTCTGGAATGCCCGTTTTAAACCAATCAGCATTCAGGATTAGACCCACCCATTGTATAAAGACAGATAAGGGACAGTTCTATAACCTGGGTAACTCCTTTATGTGACACAGCAACCCACACCGGAACACTGTGTCAATGTCCGGGAATGTGAAGGTGATTTATCAAGCCTCTTATTGTAACTTGTACTACTACACACAACACGTTTTGCTGTTTTTTACACTACTGGGCAGTTGGCATGCTTGACTGTTTTTGCCGTTGCATGACTGGGTGTATTACCTTGTTTAGTGAGAATTAGGTGCCATCCTGTATACATTTGTATGTGTGTTGCCATATTTGTACACAGTAGGTCAGGGCGGTATGCACTGTATGACAGGCACACACACACACGCGCACACACACACACACACACACACACACACACACATCTCTATGTGTTGGTCTGTCTGCGTGTCCTAATCCCTCTAGGGATTATCAGTGTTGTTAACCGGTATGCGATTATGTTGTATTATATACACCGTCTCCTGTTCTGATCCACTTTAACAGCTCCTTGTTTTCACACTGCAGTTCAGGAAAACATCCAACTAAAGTACTGTATAGTGATCTCAGAAGAAAGAGAGTCAAACTAGAATGCTAAGTTTTAGTGTATAGTAGTAAGCCATCGTACAACACACATTACTTTAAGATTCATGTGCAACATGATAGGGTAAGGATCTTGTGGTGTAACACCAGGACACCATAACAAGGAAGTTAGCCAAGGCAGGCCTTAGGTAAACACCTCATCAATTGATGGAAAGATTAGTTTCTATCAAATGAGAGTAAATGAATTGCATTGAAAACCTTGATTAAAAATGGAACTATTTCCACAGCTTCAGTGCCAAGCCAGTTAACAGGGGGTGATATGTGTTGCCAGGCAACTGTGCAAAGTTAAACGGCTCTGTCCTGCTTGCTACATCTGACTACGGTATTCTCAGTGATGAGCAATGATGAGCCATGGAAGTAGTGGGACTGCTGCCTACATGTCATCAGATCACAGCACAACTAGGAGACAAGGTGTCTTTCAGAGATGAATCATGATAATGTCTTTCAATTGAACCTTTTGTAGAGGTAGAATACTGTAGGTATTGTTTTTACTTGATGAATGATTTGTTATTAACTTGATTCCTGGTGCTGAAGGTGTATGGCATCATACTTCGTGCTACTTAAGTGTAAGCATTAGCAGAAAAGCTGTTAAAATCTTGTGTAATACCCCAAGGTTTCAAACAGCTTTATGTCCAAAGTAATAGCAACGTGTCCAAACACTATGGATATCTAATGATTAAATATGTCTACATAAATGCTGATTTGTTGCACAATTTCAGGACAAATATGTTCAGCGACTGGACACTGGACGCTGGGTTTCTGAGACAGTATGTTACTAGCTGTCAGGCTCTGGCCATAGAGAAGCCTACTCTCGTGACACTAGCTTGACCTCAATCACTGATATGTAGATGACAGAGTAAAACTACACAAACTGTGTGATTGGACCTTTTGAGAGATAAAACATTAATGTAACAAATAAAATAACAAATCCGACCTCGTTCTTACTACTTTAAAAAAGTACTGTTCTTTGAGAAGTTATATAACAAGCTTTGAAATAAACCTGAGAGCATGATATTTAATGCAAAAAACAGCACCATTGAGATCTGAGGCAGTAATTTAGTGTATTCTAATTTCAGTCCTCTCCCAAGATGACGGGACAAGACAAAGTCACACACTGGTAACACCTTATAGTCCCCTACATACATGTATACATGTTACACTGGTAACACCTTATAGTCCCCTACAGACATGTATAGATGTTACACTGGTAACACCTTATACAGTGGGGAGAACAAGTATTTGATACACTGCCGATTTTGCAGGTTTTCCCACTTACAAAGCATGTAGAAGTCTGTCATTTTTATCATAGGTACTCTTCAACTGTGAGTGAAGGAAACAAAAAACAAAAATCCAGAAAATCACATTGTATGATTTTTAAGTAATTAATTTGCATTTTATTGCCTGACATAAGTATTTGATACATCAGAAAAGCAGAACTTAATATTTGGTACAGAAACCTTTGTTTGCAATTACAGAGATCATACGTTTCCTGTAGTTCTTGACCAGGTTTGCACACACTGCAGCAGGGATTTTGGCCCACTCCTCTATACAGATCCTTCAGGTTTCGGGGCTGTCGCTGGGCAATACGGACTTTCAGCTCCCTCCAAAGATTTTCTATTGGGTTCAGGTCTGGAGACTGGCTAGGCCACTCCAGGACCTTGAGATGCTTCTTACGGAGCCACTCCTTAGTTGCCCTGGCTGTGTGTTTCGGGTCGTTGTCATGCTGGAAGACCATCTTCAATGCTCTTACTGAGGGAAGGAGGTTGTTGGCCAAGATCTCGCGATACATGGCCCCATCCATCCTCCCCTCAATACGGTGCAGTCGTCCTGTCCCCATTGTGGAGAGGTTGGAGTCTGTTTGATTGAGTGTGTGGACAGGTGTCTTTTATACAGGTAACGAGTTCAAACAGGTGTAGTTAATACAGGTAATGAGTGGAGAACAGGAGGGCTTCTTAAAGAAAAACGAACAGGTCTGTGAGAGCCGGAATTCTTACTGGTTGGTAGGTGATCAAATACTTATGTCATGCAATAAAATGCAAATTAATTGTTTAAATATCATACAATGTGATTTTCTAGATTTTGTTTTAGATTCCATCTCTCACAGTTGAAGTGTACCTATGATAAAAATTACAGACCTCTACATGCTTTGTAAGTAGGTAAACCTGCAAAATCGGCAGTGTATCAAATACTTGTTCTCCCCACTGTAGTCCCCTACAGACATGTATAGATGTTACACTGGTAACACCTTATAGTCCCCTACAGACATGTATAGATGTTACACTGGTAACACCTTATAGTCCACTACAGACATGTATAGATGTTACACTGGTAACACCTTATAGTCCACTACAGACATGTATAGATGTTAGACTGGTAACACCTTATAGTCCCCTACAGACATGTATAGATGTTACACTGGTAACACCTTATAGTCCCCTACAGACATGTATAGATGTTACACTGGTAACACCTTATAGTCCCCTACAGACATGTATAGATGTTACACTGGTAACACCTTATAGTCCACTACAGACATGTATAGATGTTACACTGGTAACACCTTATAGTCCACTACAGACATGTATAGATGTTACACTGGTAACACCTTATAGTCCACTACAGACATGTATAGATGTTAGACTGGTAACACCTTATAGTCCCCTACAGACATGTATAGACGTTAGACTGGTAACACCTTATAGTCCCCTACAGACATGTATAGACGTTACACTGGTAACACCTTATAGTCCCCTACAGACATGTATAGACGTTACACTGGTAACACCTTATAGTCCCCTACAGACATGTATAGACGTTACACTGGTAACACCTTATAGTCCACTACAGACATGTATAGACGTTACACTGGTAACACCTTATAGTCCCCTACAGACATGTATAGACGTTACACTGGTAACACCTTATAGTCCCCTACAGACATGTATAGACGTTACACTGGTAACACCTTATAGTCCACTACAGACATGTATAGATGTTACAGCAGTAGTTCAATCTATGGAATGTTTCCTCTGCAATTCTAATGACACAGCATCAGGGATGTTTTACCATTAATAGACCATTTAAAAAAAAAAAACATTGAACCTTTATTTAACTTGGTTGGCAAGTCAGTTAAGAAAAAATTCTTATTTACAATGACGGCCTACACCTGCCAAACTCAGACAACGCTGGGCCAATTGTGCGCCGTCCTAGTTGGCTTACGTTTCATCACCCTGCATCCTAGATGCTACTGAGTAAGAAGGTGTAACCATGGGGTTCTAGGCAACCATGTAAATCACAGCTCTGAAAGCAGCCCCTTCCTTCTAGACCTTTTTAGATGCCTAAAGCTGGTCCAGGAAGAGTTGCCTTGTAAACCTTGTGGTGTCATTAGATGGATGACCTGGAGGGACAATCCATGTGTTTTTTCTTGGAGGGGGACAGCAGGTGGGTCGGGATACACCGACTTTAGGTTGGAGGGGGTGCCCCAACGTGACCCCATGTTGGCTGTGGGGGACAATCAGGTGAGGACGAGGGAGTGGGGGAGGGACAATGCAGTGGCTGTCCCTAGCAGGCCCCATGGATGCCACATAAAGACCTGATTATTCCCCCTGTTGACTGGCCCAGCCAACTGGACAGACACTGGACCCTGTATTCACCCAGCAGCTTTAGTTCACTGAAGAATATCCTCTCTCTCTACCCTCCAGCTTCGGCCAAGGCAGAGCAATCTAGGAGGGGGCTGTTGTTTTGGAGAGAGCCTCTGTGGGAAAGTCATTAAAGTGTAAAGCATCTCCCTTTTATTCATTTCTAAGGGACTCCTGGAAGAGGGATCCGATGACCTCCTCGACGGTAATGAGTGGTGACACTGACTGGCTGCCCCCCTCACTGCCCAGCGCTACCATGGTGAATTGACAAACCGGCCCCGCCGCGTTGCGCCGTTAAGAACCAGCCTGTCGGACACTTTTCAGAGACACATCCGCTCCCCTACAGGCGGCCACCGTCCACCAGCGACGCAGTAAATTGTTATACTATTTTATTACACCACACAGTTAGACAGACTGTTTAGAAAGGCCTAGCAAGCACCTGTTATGCGACACTAGGTGACTGGCTGGGAGGCCTGAGGAGACGCCATGCTATTCATTATAAACTGACCCAACTGAGTCTCTTATAGTACCATGACCATCATACACTCTTAGGAAGAACGGTTCAAAAATGTTTTTTTTGTCTGTCCCCATAGGAGAACCCTTTTTGTTACCATGTAGAACCCTCTGTGGAAAGGGTTTAACATAAACCCCAAAATGGTTCTACCTGGAACCAAACAGTGAAAAAGTACCCAATTGTTATACTTGAGTAAAAGTAAAGATACTTTAATAGAAAACATTACTAAAGTGAAAGTGAAAGTCACCCAGTAAAATACTACTTGAGTAAAAGTCTAAAAATATTTGGTTTTAAATATACGTAAGTATCAAAAGTAAAAGTAAAAGTCTAAATCGTTTCCAATGTATTAAGCAATCCAGACAGCACCATTTTCTTGTTTTTTATTTTATTTACGGACAGCAAGGGGAACGCGCCAACACTCCAACCCTTTACAAACAAAGCATGTGTTTAGTGAGTCCGCCAGATCAGAGGCAGTAGGGATGACCAGGGATGTTCTCTTGTGTGAATTAAGACAATTTTCCTGTCCTGTTAAGCATTCAAAATGTAACGAGTACTTCAGGGAAAATGTATGGAGTAAAGAGTACATTATTTTCATTAGGAATGTAGTGAAGTAAAAGTATAAAGTTGTCAAAAATATAAATAGTAAAGTAAAGTACAGATACAAAAAAAAACCTACTTAAGTTTACTTAAGTACTTTACATCACTGGAACCAAAAGGTTTCTACCTGGAACCAAAAAGGGTTATTCCAACCGAAGTACCCTTTTTAGCTTTTAGATGGCATCGTTTTTTCTAAGAATTTATACATATTCAAGAAATCAGGTACAAACTGTAGGATGTATATTCTGACTGGGAGAAGGGCTAAAATCATCAGTCCAATGTTATGACATTAGACAAGGGAACAGAACCACATCAAGCTGTAGAGATACTGGAGACTTCAGCAAACCTGATTCACCTTTACAGCTGTTTACATAGCAGTGCTATGAGTATAATTCTGTCATCGCTGTGTAAATACAATACATAAGGAAATGGATGATTTAATAGTGTCCCCGTTTGCATTTTAGAAATGATTTACTTAATAGAGTGAGCAAAGTATCACATATTACTTTTACATTGTCTTACCTTGGCTAATGTGACATTATAGCTTTTTGGTTACATTAATTATTCAGTAAAGGCAGCAACATAAACTTTCAATGTGAAGGCAGTTCTTTGACACACAAAGCAAAAACTGATCTGAAGCGATCTGCTTTAGACACATCAAGTATGTTTAATTTCATTGTTGCATCAGTTCTATGAACGATAGAGGCCTCTGCTGGAGAAGACTATTACTACATGTTGTTTACAAGCCACCCCAAACGGCCCCTGCAGGAGTACCAAACATGGTATTACAATTGCTCATACATGTTTAGATGATCCCTTTCTCAATCATGGAAAAACAATCAGACTATATATGACTATACTCAGTCAGACTATATCTGACTATACTCAATCAGACTATATATGACTATACTCAAACAGGCTATATATGACTATACTCAATCAGACTATATCTGACTATACTCAAACAGACTATATCTGACTATACTCAATCAGACTATATCTGACTATACTCAATCAGACTATATCTGATTACACTCAATCAGACTATATCTGATTACACTCAATCAGACTATATCTGACTATACTCAATCAGACTATATCTGATTACACTCAATCAGACTATATCTGACTATACTCAATCAGACTATATCTGACTATACTCAAACAGACTATATCTGACTATACTCAATCAGACTATATCTGACTACACTCAAACAGACTATATCTGACTATACTCAATCAGACTATATCTGATTACACTCAATCAGACTATATCTGATTACACTCAGACTATACTGTTAAATGTAAAAACCCAGACAACCAGCCACTAAAAGAGAGTTCATCTAAGTGACTCTTCACTGCAGCACCATGTTGTTGGACTCCCATACGTTCTATTTCACCACTGACAACACTTAGACATTTGTGCAACAGTACACTATTTTGGTTTAGCTAAAATATTGATCTGTTTGAACAGGCAGCACACCAACGGCGGAGGATAAGAGAAGCTCCAGGTCAAAGATCCCCAGCTGAGATAAAAATGAGAATCCCCATTACCTCAGTTAGCATTCGGCAGTATATGGGAGTCAGTGTGTCTTACTGGAGCAAAAACGGAATGTGATTGATCGGCTTTGCTAATGGTGGAATATAGGAAAGGCTCATGGATTTGTGTACCAGAGCATCGATGCAGTTTTACACAACGCTGACAGTCTCCACGGCGATGCCTTTATTTTACTGTGTCAGAGAGAGGGGGTCAAAATAGCTTTTCCGGAAATACTTTACACTCTGTTCTTTCCCTTTAAACAAATCCTTTCCCAGGGCTCTAACATATAATATCTAACATAAAGGAGGTCATGCAACAGCATTGGTCACTTGAGTAACTGGTGTTTAATGGGCGTGAATGGAGAGGTTTCTAAGAGGCATTGTAGGAGACCATTAGTAACCACAGCAGTACGGTATTGGTATTAAGACTCTGTTGCTGCTTAGATCACAATCTGCTCCCAGATCTGTAGGGGTCTTTATTCGCCGTGTAGCCCCACAACAGCTCCTACCATTGAGACCAATAGTCCAACAGTCACTGGACGTACCCATGCTGTGGCAAACCAAAACAACCCCACATCGTGTAACAACTCAAGTCAGGAAGTTTCCTGTCTTTACTGCTTTGCACAGTAATATACTGTAATCAAAGAAATGTAGAGTTTAAATAAACAAATGTCTAATCTCATTAAGGGCTTCGGGGGTTGGATTGATTTCTGTGTTTTGTGCCTTAGTTCATAAATCATATGTTTCATCCATTGATTCACTTGATTGATCTTGTTTTCAAGACCCATACGTATGTACATTATTCTGTAGAATTGTTTTGGAGTCAGCTTTGCTCTGGGAATGAATCATATCATTCCCACTTGTACACGTTGTATGTTACTTGATGCTTTGGTGAACACACAGATGATATGAGTCACTGAAATAGAATAAACAACTTTACGTCATAAAGTGTTTATATCCTCTTGTATTATTTCATTCGCTATGAAAAAAATAAACTATCCAGTTGTTTGTCAAGGACCCTTAGAGTAACAGACAATGTAATGAAAAAGCAGTTGAGAATCTAAATCCCAGTGTTAATAAAAAAAAAACGGAATAAAAAACGTATCAAGAATATGCAATAGAATGTAAAGGCCTAATATTTAAGTTTTTCACATTCCTCTGCAGTCTTCCTTCCAGAGCAGAGAGGAGCAGAGCGGAGTGAACTGGGTTATATGGGTTACGTAACCACTGAATACTCTCATAGAGCCTCTCCTCAGCACAGCAGCTCGTCTTCTGCCTGATTACTCCCTCACATCCCCCCTCCCCTCCATGACTCATTCAAACTGATGGGGCTCTATCTCTCAAACACAGCCACGCAGGATACACAAACAACACACACAGAGCTTCGGGGGACAGACGATTCAGTGTGGATTGAAAGCGCTAGGTCCTCTCCAACTTCGGTGTGTGTGTGTGTGTGTGTGTGTGTGTGTGTGTGTATGAAGTGGGATTGCATGCTTGTGTGACTATAGCGTGTGTTTGTGTGTCTGTGTGTGCGTGCATGCGTGGATGTGTGTGTGCAGCCATTTCTCAACAGTTACTCTATGTGACTCGAGACGACATTTGATGGTTGTTGTTGGGTTTGGCTGAATCTACTGTATAATAGTCGTTCTCGACCTTCCATTTTGGTCCCTGGTACAGTTGAAATGTTTGCCTTTAGGCACACCTGTTCTGGTGCTCTTGATGCTAACCAGCTTTCAGAGTTCATCGATCAGTTTCTCTACTCATTGCACGTCCTGTAGTCTGTCTTAACAGACGTATTTGAGGCTCTACTACTGTCTACAACCATCTATATCTACTACTGTAGACACAGGTTTGTTGATAACTCTTGATATACGCTTTTTTGTTAGCTCTTAATAGGAGATTATCACATTATATCATCACTTTGTATGATATAATGTATAATTTCAATGCCTTTGTTGTAAAACAGTTCCTAGTATTGCTGAAGTAAAATAGTAGGGAAAGGTGATGCATCAACACTGTTGATACTGCACGTATTACTGCGGTTAATTAATATGGATAGAATACCACTGTTTTTAGGCTAGTATTTACACTGGGTGCTTGAACTTAATGGAGGAGCCCTAGCATAAGCACCAAAGAGGAGACTGGGTCAAATATAATTGTATTCATATTCATTATTGCTGTTATGCAACATTCATTTACAGCATTTATATGTCTTTATCATATAAAACTCCCCATAAAATGGCAAATCTTTGAATTATAAAGAAAACACAAGAGTATGTCATGTAAACTAACGTTAGAACATAATGTTGATTCCTAAGCTCATCCAGTGTGTCACATTATGTTGACTCTCCAGTAATGGATTATAAGCAATTTAACCTTTAACTAGGCAAGTCAGTTAAGGACAAATTCTTATTTACAATGAAAGTCTACCCTAACCCAGACGACGCTGGGCCAATTGTGCGCCGCCCTATGGGACTCCCGATCACGGCCAGGTGTGATACAGCCCAGGATTGAACCAGGGTCTGCAGTGACACCTCTAGCACTGAGATGCAGAGCCAACATAAACAGAGTCTAATTCCCCTTCAGTCAGTCATCACCTCATCACCCCAAGAAGATGCTTTACAGATAGCTAGATAGTGTTGCAGTGTGTCTAAGACTAGGATATAATCACAGCTTTAACCAGTCTTCATCCCAATTCGAGCCCAGCACAGTGCTGCTCATTGCAGTGATTGTCAGTCATACTGTATGTTGTTACCTTGATGAGGAAAGGAGAGCTTCACGGATCAAACAATGTCCAGCCTCACCCTGACCCTCGACCGGACCACCACATCACCACTAGAACAAAGGGAAATGTGTTGATTATAATGTGTTAAACCCATCCACCTTCTGACTGGCAGTAAATCACTGAACAACAACCTCCAGCTCAGCTCAGTTGGTCATTTATGGTGCTTTATGGACCGGTTGGCCCAAGACCAGAAGGTAGGAGATACAAGGAGTGATTACAATGGCCCCACACGTAATCTCTGCCTGCGTCCCAAACGGCACCCTATTCCTTATATCATGCACAACTTTTGACCTGAGTAGTACATTACATAAGGAAATAGGCTGCCATTTTGGACACAGTCTGTGTTTTTGGTCAGACGTATCAGACACGGGCCATAAAGTAGGAGGCTCAAGGGTGGGGGTCAGTTAATATTGTCTCAAGGTATTTCCATAAGTAGGCCAAACCCCATAGGTGACACAGTCTGGATTGTTGTTTTCTGCTATGACTTTTGAAACGTTGGCCAATGTACACATTGGAGATGAGGTTGAACAGTCCCTGTCTTTAACAGTAAGTTACAGTTGATCATATCAAGTGACAATTTATAGCCTACAAAGCCTAGGGGTGACTTCAAATAAGGTTCATTATCACAGTGAAGTGTTTAAACTGGGGAAGACTGACTGCTCTTTGAAGTGATTCGGATCAAAGGGTCAAATCAGCCGATTCCATCTATCAGTCCAGTGTCTATAGCTTACTCAGAAAGTAGGCCATTGAAAAGCCCTTGCCGCATCCAAAAGGGCTTCATTGAAAATGTATCTACAACAAGGTCTCCTTATCAACAATTAATTTCACAAGATGTTAATCAATGTAATCTTGGTGTGATTTGTGATATCTATTAAAATATGCGACTACCATGTTGTTTAATCAGAGGTTACTAAGACCCCTGTTCTTCAATGAAGAAATAAACATGTTGCTAACATTTATGTGGCATCAAACATTATCGTTGTCACTATGTTTAGAGATGCTGTGCAAGTACCTTGGCATACATTTATGTGAGACACTGTCACGACCACTTTCACATAGTCTGCATAGTGCACAGTATGACAAACACTTATTATGCTCTGCTGACACCTACTGGCTCTATTGAAAATTACATTCTTACATAATTTGAGAACAAAGGATAAACATGGAATCTCTATCATCCTCTGGAGGTAGTAAGTATACATACAATTTACAAGCATAACAGCCATGCAGGCAAAATCGTAGACTAAATTATTAGAGGGGCTCTGTCATAATCCTTCAAATGGTCCGTAATTTGGCCGGGAGAAATCCAACCAGGTCTAATTGGAATGAATGGCAGTAGAAGTATAGGTGATGCACTTCCTGCTTTTAATTATGCAGGCAAATAAAAGTAAGGCATGGGATATATCAGAAATTGAGCAATAGAATTAACCTAAAATATTGTAATGTAATTATAAATACAGTTTATACGTTTTTTATACAAATGTTATGTATAAATAACCTCTAAAATATAATAGGACAATAAAATTACTTGACTGAAAGGACATAATGTGTTTTTTATGATGATATTAAGTCAGATTTCCTTGATATTATGAAAGGTGTCCCACAGGGATCGATTTTAGGTCCTGTACTTTTACTGTCTATATTAACAATGTTGGTCTGTCTGCATTTTTTTACATAGGCTACACCTGTATGCAGATGACACTGTATCTATCTGTAGGGTATGCCACGGTTGACCACCAGTGCTCAGTTTCCTGATATAGATAGATAGATAGATAGATAGATAGATAGATAGATAGATAGATAGATAGATAGATAGATAGATAGATAGATAGATAGATAGATAGATAGATAGATAGATAGATAGATAAAATTATTAATGGATATTCAAAGTAATCTATTATGTATTTAAGTGTTTGTTGTCCTATTATAAATTTGCCATGTGTTATGTATAAGTGTTTTCGTGTGGTATTTTTGATGCAATGTTTGATTATGTAGGCCTAAATTATTATTTCTTCAGTTTGTGTAAACTGTGCCATAGACCTAATATGTTGACCTTTAGATTAGGCTACAGTGAAATGCGTGAGCTTTTAGATAATAGTAGCCTATAAGCGTAATAGATACAAATATTGAAGCGGCTCAGGCGTAGCCTAATGGCTTAATACTAGGTAGGTCTATCGATTGCACATATATTTAGGCTAATAATCTAGCTATTATATAATTCAGTTATCTTTTCTTTTTATGTGTCCTTGCTTCAATTGTTTATAACATTGCAAACAACTTTTGTTATTTACACTGAGTAAACAAAACATTAAGAACTTTCCAAGACATCGACTGACCAGGTGAATCCAGGTGAAAGATATGATCCCTTCTTGATGTCACCTGTTAAATCCACTTCAGTCAGTGTAGATGAAGGGGATGAGACAGGTTAAAGAAGGCTTTTTAAGCCTTGAGACAATTGAGACATGGATTGTGTATGTGTGCCAATCAGAGGATAAATGGGCAAGACAAAAGATTTAAGTGAACTTTCAACATTGGACACAGTTTATCATAGCGTACTACGTTTTATTACGTGGACAGGTTCAGTACACCACTGCATTCTGTATCATAAAGTAGGCTGGCCCTCTTTGAAATCTCATACATCTTTTTGCCCTCCTGCATACTTCATTGTTAACTTATAGACAGACGTAGGAGATACCAGACCCGGTCTCAGGGATGGAAACTCTGGAGGACCCTTTAATCTCCACTGAGTTAGGTAAATCTGCTTTTAGTCTTTTTGCACCTTACGTGTGGAATAATCTCAAAGGCTCTCTAAAATTTGATGAATTGGTGTCTCTAGGGCAGGGGTAGGCAATCCTGTTCCTGGAGAGCCGCAGATACTGCAGGATCTTGTCCCAACTAGGCACCCACCTGACCAACTGTGCTTATTGATCAGTGCAGTGATTGCCTAAATACAACACACCTGGTCTTCCTAGATGGTTAAATCAAACACATGATGTTCCTGTAGCTCTCCAGGACCAGGGTTGCCTATCCCTGCTCTAGGGAAATTCAAAAGGCTGATTACCTTTTTACTGATAATGTAATAGTAATAATAATAATAATAGATTACATTTGTAAAGCCCCTTCATTATATACGTCCCTTTTTCAGGACCCTGTCTTTCAAAGATAATTCGTAAAAATCCAAATGACTTCACAGATCTTCATTGTAAAGGGGTTAAACTACTGTTTCCCATGCTTGTTCAATGAACCATAAACAATTAATGAACATGCACATCTGGAACGGTCATTAAGACACTAACAGCTTACAGACGGTAAGCAATTAAGGTCACAGTTATGAAAACTTAGGACACTAAAGAGGCCTTTCTACTGACTCTGAAAAACAGCAAAAGAAAGATGCCCCGGGTCCCCGCTCATCTGCGTGAAATTGCCTTAGGCATGCTGCAAGGAGGCATGAGGACTGCAGATGTGGCCAGGGCAATAAATTGCAATGTCCGTACTGTGTGACGCCTAAGACAGCGCTACAGGGAGACAGGACGGACAGCTGATTGTCCTCGTAGTGGCAGACCACGTGTAACAACACCTGCACAGGATCGGTACATCTGAAAATCACACCTGCGGGACAGGTACAGGATGGCAACAACAACTGCCCGAGTTACACCAGGAACGCACAATCCCTCCATCAGTGCTCACAGCAAGAACTGGCAAATATGGTGCAATCCATGAGGAGGAGATGCACTGCAGTACTTAATGCAGCTGGTGGCCACACCAGATACTGACTGTTACTTTTGATTATGACCCCCCTTGGTTCAGGGACACATTATTCCATTTCTGTTAGTCACATGTCTGTGGAACTTGTTCAGTTTATGTCTCAGTTGTTGAATCTTGTTATGTTCATACAAATATTTACACATGTTAAGTTTGCTGAAAAATAAACGCAGTTGACAGTGAAAGGACGTTTCTCTCTCTTTCTTTGCTGAGGATACATAATAATCTCAAAGTGCATACATTTTTTTAAACATACAATTATAAAAACGGACACAACTAGACAGTGCAACTGACACATAGAACCCAGTTGACACCAAGGAGCACAGCTATCAACAGAAAGCCTTCCTAAAGCAGTCTTTAGGCTCTTTTAAAGAGGCCCAGAGTCTGTGGTGCCTTCAGGTAGTCCGGGAGGGCATTCCAGAGGCTGTGGGCATGATGTGTATTATTGATGTGTTTTTGATGTGTATGTAAGGCTCATCTGAGAAAGAGGTCTCAGCATGACTCCCTGTCAAAATAAACGTAAAATAAAAAAAATAAGGTTAATGTCCACTCTAGTATTCTAATTCCTAATTCTATAGGGCAAATAATTGTGTAGAGATGTTCTATATCTTTATGCAAACTTGCTGAAATTGATTATGTGTCACAATGTCACTATGGGAGCATCATCGTGTTTACTGTTGAAGTAGTAGCATGATGGTTTCAGTTGACAGTCAGCAGAAATAGTTTACTGGCAAATAAGACTTTTGCTCACCAGTCATGGAAATCTTCTGCTCTCTTTTAGATGTTAAGTCACTCTTTCCCTCTCTGAGGGTCGATTCTATTTGCCATCCTGTTTCATCGAGGGTGACTTTCTGCAGACGCAGTCATCTACAGTACATGATAGGAGTGACCCTTGTGTTTGGTGTTGACCCTTTGGTGTTTAGTCTGTTCAGTGTGTTCAGTCTAATCAAACAGCTGAGGGAGCTCTGGAGACAGTTCCTAAAGTTCATCAATAGGAGGAAGAGGAGAAAGTGCATGTGGTTGCCTCTCCCAAACGACCAGCTGCCAAGTACAGTCAAGGTGCACAGACGTCGAGGTCAGAGGTGCCCTAGCATCTACAGTGGTCCCATCTCTGTGCTGCACCTGAACCAGACAGAGGACCAAGACACAAAGGAAGAGGCTGGACCAGGACAGGAAAGGTCTGACAAGGATGTGAACCAGAAGGGACATGGAGATGTCTCCACCTCGAGGAACCCCAAAGCCAGTCTGAAAAGAGCCCCCATTCCACAGACAACAAGCTGTCCCAGCAGAAGCAAGAACAGACACAAGTGTTAACAACCACAGCCTGTGCTTCCATCAAAGGAATATTTCTGGGTATCTTTTAATGTTTTTAAATTCATGCAGTTTACTTTTTTGTATTAACAATTACCCTATGTTGTCATACCCTTATCTGTTTCACCTGTCTTTGTGATTGTCTCCACCCCCTCTAGGTGTCACCCATCTTCCTCGTTAGCCCCAGTGTATTTATTATCCCTGTGTTCTATGTTTGGCTGTTGCCAGTTTTGTTCGTCAAGCCTACCAGTGTTTTCGCCCTTTACTCTTGTCTTTCTATAGCGCCTGTTTTCTTGGTTTCCCGGTTTCGACCTTTCCTGCCGTCTTGTACCGTTGCCCCACTACTCTGGATTACCGAACTCTGCCTGCCCTGACCCCGAGCCTGCCTGCCGTCTTGTACCTTTGCCTGAACCCTGCTTGCCCCTGACCTGTCTTTTGCCTGTCCCATTTTTATATTAAACATTTGCTATTCCAACGTTGTCTGCGCCTGGGTCTTACCTGTACGCTGATACTATGTATTGTAATCAAATTAAGTAAATAGAATTTTCACAAAAATAATACATTGTTAAAGATGCTTTCATCTTGACACTACACATTTAGAAGAATCTCACTCCCTGGGCATATGAATCACGCTCATACCGTGTGTCTTCCCTCAAACTTTAAACGATTACCTTTCTCTTTTCCTTAGGGGAAATTGTTCCCTTAAAATATGAATTACTTTCCAAAGATATTACCCCCTTATTGATACTACCAGGGGAATGATGAGAAGTCATGCAACATTTGCTGCATGGCACTTTTGTTTTCAAAACAAATGACAATATAGGACAAATATTGGGGATTATATTTTTAAATATCATCATCCTGTGATACAAACTGATTTCGACTGACAATGTCATCATGCACATTAAAATAGCCCACATTTGTTTGATCCTGAGATCCCAGTCTAAGACAGAATTACTTTCAAAGTGACTCTGGGATACTGTTGGTGTTCAGCCTGGTCTCAAAGACTAGACGTAACATATTAAACATCCTTGCGGGTCACTCAAATTAGTATGATTTGTTACGTTTGGTATGGTAACATGAGACAGAAAGTTACTTAAGGCAAAAACAAAGTAGGGTTGTTGGTCGGGGTGGATGGGTGGGCGTTAGTGGTGTCAGCTGTTTTATTCAGCCGCACCCACCCGCAATTGCTAATAACCCATCCGCAACCGCCCGGCTCTATAACCCATCCATACCCAACCCTAACCCACTAAAAGAAAATGTGCTGTAGGCTACAGTCAGAGATGGCAGAATTTTTTTTTGACAGGGGGTGCAGGGTTTTTTGGCCTGATTTTATTTTTCTGGGTAATAATTTCCAAACTTTTGGTAGGCCATTTGTTAGTCAACTTGTCTATAATTACATACACGCAGCTTCTTTTGCAGAACAAAAGCGTTTAGGGACCGGGGAGAAAATGCTATAAACCCCCCCAAAAAAAATTCTGTGCAAAATGTCCAAATTACATCAGTTTGACCGGTTGTAAGGAAATTGAAATTTGTGAAAACGACCCAACATGTTTCTGATAAGATATCAGTTCTGCTTGGATGCATATTTTATGTGGTTGAAATATTCTCAGCTTTTATGATACTGATAAAGATAGCATCTCTACAGATGGTATCTAACTGCTCATTTGCATTTAAAAAAAAGTTTTGCCTACATTTGGTGTATAATTTTACTGCAAGAAATGCTTAATTATGCAGGAGTTAATACTAAGGCTATGTGAGAGGTTATATACGTACAGTCAGGGTCCAAATTTACGTTTCATTTTAACCATCTGAACAGTAGGCTACAGTTCCCTTGTCGTGCCATAGGCCTATTTGAAGTCTCCATCTTGTGACCGTTGAATGTGTGTAGCGCCTCATAATCATCACACATAACATAGCTGGCACTGCCATCATCCTCTTTTACCACATCAACAAATATTTCCCAAACATTACTTTTCTGGTCCTCCCTTCGCTTTATTTTCAACTCTCCATTTCGCAGCTTTGCTCTTATTGAATTCAATTCCAACATTGTCCTTTTTGCCTCCGTGGATGATGTAAACTTTTTCTGCCCGTTCCCAAAAGCAATTTGTCGATTGGCATGTAGGCTATTTGGAGAATGTACAGCTAGGCCCTAAAGCTTAGGTTTTACGCACTAATGCCAGATGGCCTGAAATAATGACAGAAAAACCTCAATGTAGTCTATAGATATAAATTGCACAAGAATTATACATTTATGGATTTGTTATGGTATTATTTTCTCTTTATTCAACCCGCCTGCCACCCACCCATACTTTATCCACACAATATTTCATGACCTAAACCCGCACACCCTGCAGATTTATAACCGCGGGGTTATGAGTCAACCCGCACATCACTAGTGGGCGTTTAGAAACCCGAAGGTTTCATGTTCAAATCTCATCACGGTCAACTTTGCTAATTAGCAACATTACAAGTACTTAGCATGTTAGCTAACCCTTCCCCTAACACTAACCGTAACCCTTTAACCTGACTTTTTACCCTAACCTTAACCCTAACCTTAACCCCTAACCCTAACCCCTTGCCTAGCTAATATTATTGTTAGCCACCTAGCTAACGTTAGCCATAACGAATTGCAATTCACAACATATTGTATAATTGCATTTTGTAACATATCATACAAAATTGATAATGGACATGTATTCAACCACAATTGAATACATTCCAATGCGAAAGGTAACATATCATACTAATTGGAGTGTCCCCAGTTTATGTTAACTATGTTAGATCTACCCCTGAGTCCAGCTTGCTATGTTTGGACACTTCACCTGTATACAAAGTCGAATTATTTTCAACCTTTTGAATAAATATGAAATAAATTTGCATCTTGGTTTGAGCCCCATGTTGGAAACAGAGCTATAGTAAATATAATGTTGTTGGTAAATGTGAGGTTTAGAAAGCAAATTATGAATGCTAGCAGGGAACAAAAAGTATTACTTCCGTTTTTTTAAGCATAGAGTTGATAGGAAAACGCCATACGAACACAATGGCTTACGTTTTCTGTCAAGGTGGAAGTGAGTGCTGTAAAAACTAAATTGACTCTAATATGAAGTTCTTTACAGTAGGCCTATAGGGAGTGGTAAAAACAACAATATAATAGTCACACAGTAAATGCAGGCAAGATTTCCACTCATGAAAACACAGTGATATTATGCACAATCCACGGATGCGGCCATGTTACTCAAATATACTCACCATATGAACCCAACATATACTGTACAGTGTACATTGTATATCATACATAATATGCTTTGACCGTAGAAACAATTTAGGAAAACTTAATGCGAAGAAAGTAACATTAGTCCTCTGTTGCTGATCCTTTCAGTTGAGATTATATTACAAAGGAACCATCTGACCCCATAATAATAATAATAATAATAATCATAATAATAATAATAATAACAATAAATGCCTTTTAGCATACGCTTTTATCCAGAGCATACATTTTACGTATGGGTGGCCCCAGTAGGAATCTAATCAACTACCATTTGTTATTTGCATCTAATTTAAGACCAAGCAGCACATACTTTAATGCCAAACCAAACGTAACTGTAGGCATTAAAATTATGGCATTAAAACTTGTTGCAATTTCGTGTCAAACCTTTCAGTTGTGGCAAAAAAAAAAGGTTGCTTCAGAGTTATCGGCTGAGATGTCGAGCACAGAGGTCCAGACAGTCAAAGAAAAGGGATTGGATGCTAATTACTGGTTGGTTGCTGTACAAAACAGAAACAAAAGCTCTGTTAATAGCTTGTCATAAATATGAAAAATGCCACGTCACAAAATGGCTAGACATATGACTGGCACAACTACCGTATCACTGTTATGGATGAAGAGCGCCATGAACATAAAATAACCATCATAACTGAAAACAAATATTTATATACACCCCCGGTCAAAAGTTGGGAAGATTACTCATTCAAGGGTTTTTCTTTATTTGCACTATTTTTTACATTGTAGAATAAAAGTGAAGACATCAACACTATGAAATAACACATATGGAATCATGTAGTAACCAAAAAAGTGTTAACAAATCAAAATATATTTTATATTTGAGATTCTTTAAATAGTCACCCTTTGCCTTGATGACAGCTTTGCACACTCTTGGCATTCTCTCAAACAGCTTCACCTGGAATGCTTTTCCATCAGTCTTGAAGGAGTTCCCACATATGCTGAGCACTTGTTGGCTGCTTTTCCTTCACTGCGGTCTGACTCATCCCAAACCATCTATATTTGGTTGAGGTTGGAACCAATAATCTCAAATATGGACTTCAGACCAAAGGACAAATTTCCACCGGTCTAATGTCCATTGCTCATTTTTCTTGGCCCAAGCAAGTCTCTTCTTATTATTGTTGTCCTTTAGTAGTGGTTTCTTTGCAGCAATCCGACCATGAAGGCCTGATTCACGCAGTCTCCTCTGAATAGTTGATGTTGAGATGTGTCTCTTACTTGAACTCGGTGAAGCATTTATTTGGGCTGCAATCTGAGGCTGGTAACTCTAATGAACTTATCCTCTGCAGCAGAGTTATTTCAGGGTCTTCCATTCCTGTGGCGGTCCTCATGAAGCTGGTTGAGAGAATGCCATGAGTGTGCAAAGCTTTCATCAAGGCAAAGGGTGGCTACTTCGAAGAATCTCAAAGTTTTACACTTTTTTGGTTACTACATGATTCCATATGTGTTATGTCATAGTTTTGGTATCTTCACCTTTATTCTACAATGTAAAAAAAATTGCAAATAAAGAAAAACCCTTGAATGAGTAATATTCCAGCGTGTTTGTGTTTATATATATGGCCAAAAGTATGTGGACATGCCTTCATATTAGTGACTTGAATGTAGTGGCTCAGCCGCAAAGTCGTAGGCCACACGAGCTCACAGAACGGGACAGTCGAGTGCTGAAGCGTGTAACTCGTAATAAAAGTTCAAAACTGCCTCTGGAAACAACATCAGAACTGTTCATCGGGAGCTTCATGAAATGGGTTTCCATGGCCGAGCAGCCGCACACAAGCCTAAGATCACCATGCGTAATGCCAAGAGTCGGCAGGAGTTGTGTAAAACTCGCCCCATTGGACTCTTGAGCAGTGGAAACGCGTTCTCATGTTTACTCATGCTTCACCATCCGGATCTAGGTTTGGCAGATGCCAGGAGAACGCTACCTGCCCCAATGCATATTGCCAACTGTAAAGTTTGGTGGAGGAGGAATAATGTTCTGGGGCTGTTTTTCATGGTTCGGACTAGGCCCCTTAGTTTCAGTGAAAGGAAATGAAATGCTATAGCATACAATGACATTCTAGACAATTCTGTGCTTCCAGTTTGCAGTTTTGGATGGCCCTTTCCTGTTTCAGCATGACAATGCACCCGTGCACAAAGCGAGGTCCATACAGAAATGTTTTGTCAAGTTCAGTGTGGAAGAACTTGACTGGCCTTTTAGCAACATAAAATGTATTATTATTATTATATATTTACATTTTTTGCTATTCGAACGGTTATTACGGAGACCGTGGTCATTTGGCTGGCCAGTTACCGTCATCCAAAATTCCATGACCGTCACAGCCCATATTTATATAGTTTAACGTCAGTCCCCTGGGGCAGGAGGCTCATGCTACAGAGTGTTAGTCAGGGCTGTGTTAGGTGGCCACATCATCACGTGGCAGGTTGAGCCTCACAGCCCCTCCCCCTGCCAAGGAGGCGGAATAGCAGGCCGTGGCAGAGGTGGGGCCGTTGGTCTCCATGGTGAAGAGCTTGCAGGTCCCTGGGGGGGCGGGGTCAGAAGGAGCATCCCGCTCGGGGCTGGACGCCCGGGATGACCCCGGTGAGGCCGAGGGGCTGAGCTGTACTGCTGTGGTGTCCTGCAATGTGTGCTCACTTGTCTCGATCTCAAACGTCGCTCCCCCGGCTAATCCTCCACGCCCCATCATCCCCATGCTCCTTCCGCCCAACTTAGACCTCCGGGAGCCCTGGGCAGGGGGCAGGCGGCTGCAGACACAGCACGCCCCGAAGAAAGAGAAGGCCACCAGGAGCAGGATGGGCCCTATGATGATCGGAGGGTTGGCGGAGGGCACCATGGTGCTGAAGGCGAACGCCCCCACCAGGGTGATGTTGATGCCTGCCAGCATGATGCAGAGGCCGCACGCACAGCAGAGCGCCGGGGAGGGCAGGCCATGGGGGCGAGATGTCCTCCTCTTCTTCTTCTTTGGTTCCTGCTTCTTGGTCACAGGAGTGCTGGAGCTCCTGTCAGTGATGACCATCTCTTATTCTGCACCACAAGGCCGCTTTCTCTTTCTCCTTCTCTCTCTATCCTTCAGCCAGGACTATTCCCCTTGACAACAGACCACAGAGGGAGGCCATGACTGTGCTGAGTGATTGTTCACAGTGTGAAAGAACCTGAATCAGAGCAGGAAATAAAATGTCAAACTGATTAAGTTACATGTGTTTTCAGTTCTATCAGATTTAGTAGGGCAAGGACACTGGAAAGGAGCATACGGAACTCATGTTCAATGACTCATACATCACAGTGTTTCAATGATGATTGTAATTCATACATCACAGCGTTTCAATGATGGTTGTAATTCATACACCACAGCATTTCAATGATGATTGTAATTCATACACCACAGCGTTTCAATTATGTTTGTAATTCATAAATCACAGCGTTTCAATGATGGTTGTAATTCATACATCACAGCGTTTCAATGATGATTGTAATTCATACACCACAGCGTTTCAATGATGGTTGTAATTCATACACCACAGCGTTTCAATGATGGTTGTAATTCATACACCACAGCGTTTCAATTATGATTGTAATTCATACACCACAGCGTTTAAATGATGGTTGTAGTTTATATTAGAAATTATGATGATAATTCTAGCCTTGGTTTGACCACTAAAACACAATTAAAATGCTATCAAGAGGCCCATCAAGGGCCCTTGGTGAGGAAGGTCATGTCATGCTTAACTTAACTTGGGCTCTCGCTCAGACAACACTGAACAATCCCCTGCAACTCCTCTAGTTCACATGTACAAGTTTTGGGACTGCTCCACTGCACATTACAGTATAGCCTGGCTCTACTCAACAACATGTGACAGACCTCTATGATAACTAATTACTGGAGGCATGTACACATGTGAATATTTATTGGACATGAATATCTTAATGTGTAACGTGCATTGTTGGAAATTATACTTCGATTGGATAAAAAATGCATGGGTGTGAAAGAGGTGAAATGGTAAGGAGCCTCAGTCTCTACATCAAGAAGTGGTAAAGTATTGATTGACCAGTGGCAGTGACTAATCATCAGTGAACTTTGGAAAGCCTCCCTAAATTACATTCAGCCGTGGGACGATTTTTCCTTGAGCGGATGGTTCGGGGGCCGGGACATAATCATACATAATTTGTACACTGCAAATTTACCACGAGAATCCCAAACAGATATAGTAGGCTATTTGACAAAAACAAAATAATTTCAAACCTTGGTTAGGCTACATTGGTCACATATGCTTCTCAATTTATGCATGGAAATACTTGGGAACAGATAAATACAAAAATTACATGAAGTAATTAAGTGATTAATCCTAAATTAAAATCACTTTGAGATGATTTTCTGGTGATTTTACAGTCTTATGTCAGACAACAAACTTTTTTTTATTTTATATAAATCAAATGATGTTTTTATAAAATCACCCACAGGCCGCCTATTGTGAAACCCTAGCCTATAGTCAACATTCATATTTATATTTGAGCCATTTACCTGTTAAAATTATGATCATAACGAATGAATGAATGAAAACATTATGACTTGTCTGTTGAAGTATCTTACATAGATGTGAATTACAATACAATATTGTATGTAAACTTACTGAACAGAGACTGCATTCATTCATGTCAGGCTGGTAAGTGAATATGGTTTTAATTGCGTAGTAGCAACCAGACACTATACCCTTTTTATTCATCATAATACATACAACCCCCCCAAAATTAAACGAAAATCAGTCACAAGTGCATAGACAATGGTTTTAGGATTTTATAAAACACCTATGATTTCTTAAATATTATGTTTGCTATTTTCTATTGACGCAGAAAAATGAAATGGCATGTTTGGTGTAGCTGTATAGCCTATCTGAGCATTGGGCATTGTTGTAGAACGCGACAAGCAATCAGATAAAATCTAATTGTATTCATAGTTGTACTGATCTGTGGCATACAACATTCAATCTAACTGATTTCAGCGCTTCATCCTACCTTATGTGCTGATATTCAGAATAACTGAAGATTCCTGAAGAATTACATCGCCAACACGCATTTTCATCCCAAATCACATTCGCACATGGATGGTCAGTTTGGAACTAGGTGTAGACGCCGAAGGGTTGTTTTTCAGATTGATCACCTCATAGTGAGCCATTCAATCAATAGGAAATGTTACAACCATGACCAGTCAACGTAGTGTGGGGCATCTGTGGGAGAGGTTCATTCGGGTGAAGGCATAGGTCTTCTTGACATGGACGCGTTTTATGTCCACGTGACTGTGCAGTCGGATACATGACGCCTATACAATTCTATGATACATAAACCTCTTAGTACACGGCAAGATTATGTCCATTGCAAGAGCAGCATTGTGCACAATATAGCCTACATAAGACCTGTTCAATTATCAGCATATTTGCTCAAGAACGTGGTGCTCTTTAGAGAAAAGGACCAGTGCGTTTCCATAATCCCGCCAGTTTTGTGAATGACAACGCTCATGTTTTTGAGGGATGTAAGGTTTCTGCGTAGGATCCAGTCTTTAAAAAGTACTTAAATCGAGTTGTTTGCTCAGTGCTCCCTCTCCTCACTGGGTAGCACAATATGTATGTGTGATAGTGAGTGTCTTGCCTCCATACAACACCGTGTATGTCTACTTCCGTTTATTTAGCATACACTTACTTAACACTTATTTTTTTTAAACAACATTGTTGGTTAAGAGCTTGTAAGTAAGCATTTCACTGTAAGGTTTACACATGTTGTATTCGGCGCATGTGACAAATGAGTCAATCCTGTTAACCGGTGTTTTTTAATGTCCCGAGGAAATCCTACTTCATATTTGATGTAAAATATTTCAAAAGTTTATTAAAAAAGAATTTGAATTATAGGTTTAGGTCTTCCTTATCATATAAATATAAAAAATAGGTCTTAAAGATATTATTTTGTATTTTAACCACTTTGTATTTGGCACGTTTAGTTCGTTTTGCCATGTCCCCGGCACAAATTATCAACTTTTACAATGAAGATTAGTCATTAAATAATAAAATACTCAGATGATTTGCTCATTATTTTATAGACCAAATTAAAATCGTTGTAATCATGCATATTTTTCATGAAAAAAAAGAATATTAATAAAACAAATTCTGACTTACTATGTGTCCTTGAAATAATTTTCCACCCTTTTAGTTTGTAGTTTTTCGGCTTTAAAAAATCAGCCTACACTTCCCATGAAATAATGTTCATGAAATGACATCGTTTCCTGTGGCGGGAATTCAACTGAATCAACTGAAGTAAGTATGAAGTTTTATATTGTCAACCTGTTTGTCAAAACCTTAAAGTTCCACCCTGTTAGGCTACTTTATTAAGACAATGTATAACATTCTATAGTTTCAAAAATGGTTTTATATTATAAGTAAAATGCTGTTCACATGTAGGGACTCATGCTAGCTAGGTCATGATCACTCACAGAGCTAGGGCTAACATTTCGGAAAGAATTCCACCCTGTTAGGTGCCCCCCCTAACCGGGTGGAACATGCACCTAACAGGGTGGAAATATTGATAGAAAATGTAGGAAACAAATGGTTTATAATAAGATACATATAATATTTGATGTTGCGTGCTTGCAACTGTTAACTATGTATGCAATTTAATATACAGTGGCCTGCATATTTGAGATAGTGAAGCATTTTATCTTTTTTTGGCTCTTCTCTGGCATGTAAAGGATATGCAACCAAATACTAAACATGACTACTTTTCACATTATGTTAATGTGTCCCTAGGAGCCCTGAAATAGGGGAACTATGTAAAAAAAAAAAGTGTTATCATTTCTAAATGGTGAATCCAATACTTCTGTATTTTAACGGCATACAAATTGGTTACATTTTGGAGTACAAAACCAAAACTTTTTAAAAATAATTCACTGTCCCTTAATGTTATGGTATATTAATTAAATAATTATATTATATTCAGAATAGCCAGTTGTTGTATTTTTTTTGTGTTAAATTTACAAATTGTATAAATTAATGGTAACAAAATGGTAAACATTTGTTAGGAAATGGCTCCAGCTCTAAGCGGAAATGCAGAGGCGTTACAGAGAGAGGAGAGATGCTGACCCAGACAGGTGAGCAATTTACCTCCAGAAAGAGAAGGATAAGTGGCAGAAAGACAGACAGACAGGCAGGGAAAAAGAAGGGAATAGCAGACCTCAGTGAGTGAGAGAAACATCAACAAAGAAAAAAATGGAGAGAAAGGAAGAGGGATGCAAAAGCCAGAAAGGAAGCCAGAGCAGCTATACCCTCTCCCCCTGCAACTCCAACCGCATCCCCTGAACTAGAACCAGTGGCAGGGCCCTCAAGGTTAGAACTGTTAAGAGTAGGAACAATTTTCTTCTTTTGAGTTATTACGTTGAATTGTTTTGTGAAATAAGTGGTTGGTTTATTGGTAACATACTTATCTGATTGGTGGATTGAGCGGATGTATTCACTGATTAAGTGTGTGTGTGTGTGTGTGTGTGTGTGTGTGCTGTTTTCCTCTATTTCAGACAAAAACGAGAAGGTCAACCCCAGAAAGATAGAAACAAGAGAATGCTCTAGAAAAAAGTTAAAAACTGCAAGCTGCCTTGGAAAAATAAAAAAGAGAAGTGCAAGAAAAGATGGCAACTGCACAACACAAAAGAAAAGGATAAAAAATCAAATCTCCACGCACACAACTTAATAAAATGCTTATACATCCTATCCATCCCTCCGTACGCAGGAAACTGCTGCTACATGCATCTGTAGTGGAAGAATTAAGACAAAGATACCGGGCCACAAGAAGAAACAGAGAAAAGCAAATACTGGCAAAAGCCACCTGTGGAAACATTGTCAAGAAATACCGACTGCAGAGGCTAGCTCAAAAAGCTCTAGGCTTTTCAAAGAAAAGAGCATCAATAGACAGAGTAACACCAGAGTGTAAGCAAAGTATAGAAGCTTTCTACTTAAGGGATGATGTGAGCCGCATGACGAGGGGAGACCCACCCTGTTAGCTGAACAATTTCAAAAAATTAATTAACAATAGTTAAAAAATATTTTGTGTGTTATTGTGTTTATTTGCAGAGATGGAAGGGATTAATTGAACATGTAATTGTTTGCTGAATTCTGTTTTTATTTGCCTTTTTTTAAATTAGAGACAATAAACTCGGTTCACACTAAACAAAACACAATGAACACATATACAAAATTGTTTGGTAATTATTTTTAGTCAATAAACAAATATAATAGAACAAGGGACACATAATGCACAAGAAAATGTAATTATTGTTATATATTTAAATTTTTAACACTTTGTGATTGTTATTCATATGCCCTAACGGTGGAATACTGTCATGGTCCATGTTTGAACCAAATGCCCATAATAATAAGGATGTAAGTGCTTGAGCTTGGAAAATATGTTTTTCAGACAGTTAAACATGTCCCTTTTCTGATTAAATGTTTAAAACATGAAACATCAGAAATATTTTTTTCAAAAGTTACCAGGTCCAAAAGGCACTGGTTAACAGGATTGACACAAATACAATTTGATTTGATATTCACACTCCCCTTGGCGTACTGGAGAGCTACCCTTGACAAGGTCGCTAGGTGTTGGTTTAAGGTGCTTCATTATGTAAGGTGATGACTATACCACTCGCGTTGCAAAATAAAATGTACACACGTTATTCAATCATTTCGTCTAAACTGCTCCCTCTCCCATCTCCTCGTTGGTTTTTAGAAGCTTATACCCACGTGGTTGATTGAAAGATTAACTGAGGTCCACACTCCAGTCCAGTTGGTGGTGGTAATGCACCTTAAAGTTGGTTGCCAAACGACATATAAAGTCCACAGAAGAAGAAGAAGAAGAAGACTACTACTGAAGGAGGAGAGATTACTAGAACCTTTTAGTTTCCCCTTTTTTCTGTGGATTAAATGTACATACGATTTTGTGTGACTCAAAATGGGTCCAAATTCTACAAAGATCCAGAAAAAAACAACCCAATGTTTATATCCCAGGACAAATTAGCTAGCAAAAGCAAGCAAGTTAGCTAAATGCCCATGAATGTTTAATGTGTTATTTTACTCATGCTACTCTTTCATATTCTTGCTTGTGCCTGTAATTCTTTCCCAGCTATGACCGTGGAAATGTAATGACCTGTCAAACGATAATGGCCTCAGTTGGCTTTCTGTTGAATCTACATTTTATCCCGAGCGACTTACAGTAGTGAATGGACAAGTTTTCCTACTTTTTTTTTTCATACTGGTCCCCTGTGGAAATCGAAACCACAATCCTGGCATTGCAAGTGCCATGTCCTACCAATTTTAAATCTATAAGAACGCTAAAGCATAATCTGGGATTTAATGAACCTTCTTGACACTTATCACAAGAAAGAGAAGAACGATTACTTTATTTTGATATGTGTTAGTCTTTTGTGGAATTTAAAAAATATATAATTTAATACAGTTGTAATGTTTACAATATACAGTAGATGAGCTGAAATGAAAACAACTTCCGAAAATAAATGCTTGGATTATCGTGAAATTATGTCTGATCTCGCAAACTATGTAAAGTATGTTCCGATATGTCTCGTTGTTGAGTGATTGGGAGACAGGCGCAGGAACACGTAATACGGGTTTTTAATACTCCAACCCACAAATACAACATGCCGTGTAAAGGCACGGGGATGAAGCCCAAAACAAATACATATACAAAAACACAGGGCTGTGACCCAAACTAAAGAGCGAGGTAAACCTCTAATAAATACACAGGACGAGATCCGTAATAAATACACAGTATGAGACCCGAAATAAAAAGTGCACAATATACACGGGACGAGACCGTAATACCAACTGCACAAAACACGCAGCACGAAAGCCAAAACCTGTTTTGAGCCCAACCTGTTTAGCTTTAAAATATATGTATTTTTATTTTTGTTGCCTGTTTCATATGTCATTTTGACATTAATACCTGTCACATATCAGTTTGCAAACGATGTAAAAAAAAATATGAATTGAGTTAAAGCCGCATACAAACATGGTCTCTTTTTTTGCTTTCTTGAGTAAGGCAGCTCCAAAATGCAGGTGTTGCAGCCTAGCTCTGTGCTTTCTGTGGTGGTGGGGCAGCCAGCGGAAAATACGTAGCGTAGGAGTTGGTAATGTTATCTAGTTGCGAGTGATTTGCTCAGTGTTCTGTCACTCATGGGGACACTACTTCACCGCAAAATCTACAGGTAGAGCTTGGAAATTCAAGCCCCTTGGGTGCTGCCATAGACTTACATTAGAAGTGCACATCCAAGAAGGCTCAAGGTCATTGGCCACAGATAAAATGATGTAAAATCTAGTTATATCTACCATAACTTTGATTGGACTGATCATGTCAACATCATATTGTCAATATCTGATCTAGCAAGCTAGACAAGCAGTCATCGTCATGCATCAAGTCGGCAATCTACTGGCAAATCCTTTTCAATCTTTGTCATATGAAGAGAAATTATAGATAAAATGTATTGGTGCTGATCGGCCATTGGACATAAACATTACACAACAAGTTGGAAATCACAAATTCAACAATGAGTGCTAAGGCTCCACTGCAGCCCAGGGTTCGATCCCAGGCACACAATTGGCCCAGCATCGTCCGGGTTAGGGGAGGGTTTGGCCGGCCGGGATGTCCTTGTCTAATCGGGCTCTAGTGACTCCTTGTGGCGGGCCGGGCACCTGCAAGCTGACTTTGTTTGTCAGTTTCGACAGTGTTTCCTACGACAAATTGGTGCGGCTGGCTTCAGGGTTAAATGAGCAGTGTGTCAAGAAGCAGTGCGGCTTGGATCTCGACCTTCGCTGAGTCCATTGGGGAGTTGCAGATTTGATTTGCAGAGTTTCAGAGACAAGATCATAACTACCATATCACAAAAAAGGGGGTAATGCCATGGGCCAGAAAAGTTTGAATACATTGGGCATGCTGTCAATCCAGCATGAGAGAGAGATTGATAGAGTGATGCGGAAGAAGCCTTTTCTGCACACACGCCACAAACAGAGTCGCTTGAGGTATGCAAACGCACATTTGGACAAGCCAGCTTCATTTTGTAATAAGGTGCTGTGGACTGATGAAACAAAGATTGAGTTATTTGGTCATAACAAGGGGCGTTATTCATGGCGGCAAAAGAACAGTGTTCCAAGAAAAACACTTGCTACCCACAGTAAAATTTGGTGGGGGTTCCATCATGCTGTGGGGCTGTGTGGCCAGTGCCGGTACTGGGAATCTTGTTAAAGTTGAGGGTTGCATGGATTCCACTCAATATCAGCAGATTCTTGGGAATAATGTTGAAGAATCAGTCACAAAGTTGAAGTTACGCCGGGGATGGATATTTCAATAAAACAACGACCCAAAACACTGCTCAAAATCTACCCTGGCATTTATGCAGAAGAACAAGTACAATGTTCTGGAATGGCCATCCCAGTCCCCAGACCTGAAAATCATTGAGAATCTGTGGGATGATTTGAAGCGGGCTGTCCATGCTCGGCAACCATCAAACCTAACTGAACTGGAGATGTTTTGTAAGGAGGAATGGTCCAAAATACCTTCATCCAGAATCCAGACACTCATTAGAGGCTATAGGAAGCGTCTAGAGGCTGTTATTTTAGCAAAAGGAGGCTCTACTAAATATTGATGTGATTTTTCTGTTGGGGTGCCCAAATGTATGCACCTGTCTAATTTCGTTTTGATGCATATTGCACATTTTCTGTTAATCCAATAAACCTAATTTCACTACTGAAATATTACTGTGTCCATCAGTTATTTGATAGATCAAAATGAAATTTCTGATCCAAACACCCAATTATTTATAAATGGAAATCATGGAAATTGTCAGGGGTGCCCAAACTTTTTCATACGACTGTAGACAGAGCAAGTGTTTGGTTGTTGCAGCCATGTTCCTCCCGTCTGTTAATTTATTCATATATGCAAATATACTCAGTGTGTGTGTGTGTGTGTGTATGTATGTATGTATGCAAATGAAGTACATATCATTTTCTTTAATTTAACACAAGATATAATAAAATACCTTATACAATAAGAAACCGTATATATGAGTGCATTCACTCTGATGGATTATAACATTTCTAAACGTTGTGCGTATCTTCATTCATTGTCCAACTGTTGCATTTATGAATTGTTTTTAAAACCTTTTAACAATTTTGATGACCATTGCTAATTACTAATAGCTATAATCACCACTTGAATCTTTTTTTTATTTTTTATTACAATACAAAACATATGCATACTAACCCACACAAACATCAAGGACATCACCCCTGCCCAGATCCACCTGCTCACACCCCCATCTCCAGCACCCACATCACTCTCCGCCACATGGCTTCAAACTACACCATTTTGTTTCTCTCCGTCGCTTACGCACTTTCAACATTTAGATAATACAGCTTTTGACTTTTCCATTGTGTTAACGATGGAGGATGCGTTGATTTACAGTTTTTAAGTAGAAGTTTTTTCAAGATGATTGAAGAGAAAAGATAAAAGTATAGTCCAACCTATGGGGTGTCTCACTGCACCCTCGTATGCCATGTCTTTAAATATGCAGACAGACGGATTAAAAGTACATTTTGCCCATAACTTTTTAACTTTATAGCATCCCCAGAAGGCATGGATTATTGAGTCTTTGTTAGTTTTACACTTAAGACATGACTCTGCTTTTGTGCTGTAGAATTTGTTTCTTGTATAATACATTCTATACATTAGTTCCATTTACTGTAACAAGCATCATCACCCACTGAGCACCGACCCACACCGGACGTCCCTGGACTTTGAAAAGTATTAGAATGTTGTCCAGTCCACCCTGGCCAGACCAAATTTTAACCAATCAATTTTTGTAAATAAACAAACACATACATAGACAAAAATACACAACTTAACATTTACATACATACATTTCCACAAATATTATTGACATCACAGACCCACATGTTCCTACTGTAATTTTCTTAGTCATGTTCCAGAATTCCCTCCATCTTGTGCCAATATCAGTTATTTTTATGTTTTGGTTCCAATCATTTATATTTGTTTCTAAGAGATTGTTAGTTGGATAGGCTCTCTGCAAGGTTTTGTATATCTTACCTATCGTATGAATATCATTTTCTGACTCAAATAGGATTTCCTCAACATTGCTCTGATGTCCAAAGGCTTTCAGCTCAAAATTGCTTGATATAAATGTGTGGGCCAATTTATCTGTAAATTCTGAAAAGCTATCCAAGGACTGTTTCATAGGGGTCTGTTTTTAGGAAGTAATATTGGTTATTGTAGAATCTGTTTAATTTTCTTCCATGTTGTAATATTGTACTTAACTATGAAGTTGTTAATGTTAGCTCGATTTTTTGAAAACAGACACGTGAAAATATTCTGTGGATGAGTATGTGCATCTTCAATATGTACCCATTGTTCCTCTTTAGTGCATTGAACAATATGTTGCAAGTAAAAGGCTTGGGTGGCAAGTTAATACAATTCCAAATCTGGAAGGTTAAAACCACCCTCAGATTTAGGGACATGTAAAACTTCCCTATTTATTCTATTGTATTGTATTTACCCATATAAAGTCTGTTATGACCTAGTGTACTTTTTTAAAGAATGTCTTCGGTGGGGTAATTGGTATTACCTAAAATAAATATAAAAACTTTGGGAGCCATGCCATTCTAAAGTGATTTATTCTATCTGCAAGATCATGACCGGCCTTGATTGGCAGTCCCATAGGGAGGCGCACAATTGGCCTAGCGTCGTCCGAGTTTGGCCGGTGTAGGCCGTCATTGTAAATAAGAATTTGTTCTTAACTGACTTGCCTAGTTAAATAAAGGTTAAATTAACAATAATAATAGTAATAATTAAAATGACACATTTTAAATGTTAAAAAAGATTTGTGGTGAAATCTTTCCATTAAATAGTTCTGCTTTCATGTTTTGAGTAATGGGATAAAGTTACCTTTACATATTTGTTAAGCATCCTAAGTATTTAATATTTTTTGGGTCCACCTGAAGGATTTCTGCAGAATATTCCCATTATTATACTTTTTTCCACTTTAATTTTGTATCCTGAGATTTTAAAGTATTCCCAAAAAATGTTTGAACAAGGGGGGCATTTACTTTTCAATATGAGTCAGGTTTACCAGGAGATAGTCGGCAAAAAAGTTGAGTTTATATTAATGTTTACCAATACTGATACCTGTTGTGTTTGGGTCCTGCAAGCAGTTTAATTGCCAGTGCAAAGAGAGAGAGGACATCCTTGTCTCGTGCCCCTTTCTAAAGCAATTTCATCACATCATGTATTATTTGTGTACATTTTTGCTTTAGGATATTTATATAATATTTGTATTAAATGTATTAATAAATGTGTTTAGCTGGAAAGTTGAATGCTTCCAAAGTTTTGAATATCATTTTTTTTAACAGTGTCTAATATTTGTTTTGGTTGATTTCCATTTTTTGTAATGATTTTTTATCTGCTGATAGATAGATAGAGATAGATAGATAGGTACTTTATTGTTCCCTGAGGATCAATAAAGGGTTATTGTGTCTAAGAAGGCTGTAGGAACAGTCCCGCTGTTGTTAAATTTAGATTTATATAGATCAGATATAATTTCCAATTAATGTATTTGTATCTATCGTTTAAGATTAGAACTGGTTTGGCGTGTATTGGTTTTGTGAAGGCTGCGAGATGTTTGCCAGGTTTATTGGCTATTAAGTGGTAGGCTTTATTTGAATATAACCTGCAGTTGTTGGCTCTCTTCAAATGTAAAAGTAAAATATCATATTTCTGCTTGAGTTCAGAAATGTTATTTTCTTCTTTACCTTTTCTAAGATAGTGATTATTAAAAAAAAATTCATTTTAATTTCTAACTCAGATTTAACTTTTGCCGTGCATGATATCACCATTCCCCTAATGTACGCCTAAAAAGCATCCAACATTTTCTCTGTCCTCCATGTCTACAGTTGTAATGGTTTTTATTTTTTTATTTACGTATTTAATACATTTCGGGTCTTGAAGATGCACTCTGTTCATTCTCCATACAATACACTGTTGCTAAGTGTATTTTCTGTATGTGTAATTAAGCATGATACCATGTCATGGATTTTTTAAGCCGGAACATTTTTGAGTGCATTTTTGTAAAAATAGTTGGGAATAGTAATCTCAAGGTGTCCTGTACATTTGTAGAGATTAAAATGTTCAGCCTCTTTGTAGTCTCCTTGAATTTGCCTTTTTTTATTGCTATGTCTGTCAATCTTATCGAATGTATAATTTAGGTTGCCTGGTAAAATAATAGTTTCTGTCTGATATAGCTTGACTTCTATCTAAAAACTTTCTAGGCATCACTAGTATAAATATAGGATAATAATAATATTGCTAATACAATTTGACATTTTGGAATAAATATTTATTCCTATGGATAGTTAAGAGAAGACACACTGTGTAGCTTTTGAATTGTATTGTTGAACTAAGTAAACATCTTATTCACCAACTTGCAAAGTCCATTTGAAGGTGAACTCAAGTCTGAGCAGGCGTGCACGAGAGATGTGTGCTGTCTGGCTGCTATAAAACCAGTTTACGGGAGGTCTGGATCAGGGAGGGTCTGCTTGAACTTCCGTCTGGACAAGATGTCTGGCTTGTCTGAGGTCCTGCAACAGAATAGTAGGAGTGTTAGGAGAGATGGCCTAGCTCATGATGAATACATTTTTGTTTGTGAGATATGTGTGTGTGTGTGTGTGTGTGTGTGCATGTACATGCATGCCCACGTGTGTGGATGCGTGGCCGAGTGAGTCTAACTGGGTCAGACATGCATGCCCTGCAAGGTTGGTGAATAACAGTCAGATGCAGACAATGAATAAAATCAGGGGTCTCTCGGTTACCAAGGCAACAGCATCCGGACCAATTTGATTTCTTGGTTATGACAAGGGATAGTGGTCTCCTTATATTTATAGTACTGTTCTAATCAACTTAGACAGGACAGCCATATTGGTCCTTTGCACTGAACTGGTTTTGATACTTTTTCCTTCTTTTTGGGGGGGGAGAAGAACACACATGAAACACATGAACCAATTCATCTATGAGAATATACATTTGTTAGATAGCAATGCTAATGTTTTATATGCTACAGTGCTTAACTTCTTTCTCCATCGACAGTTAGCCTCTATATTCTCACTGTCTGCTAGTGCCACTGACTCCAAATGATGCCATTAGCATTCACCTTGTCATGGTTCTTAGATGAGCAGTAGTATGCATACATTTATTTTATTTGTAATCAAAATAACAAAGGAGAGAACAAAACCACGAACTGATGTGCCTAAAGCAACAAGCAAAGAACCACACGCAGGTGGGGAACTAATTAACTTAAATAGGATCCCCAATTAGAGACAACGTATGGCAGCTGCCTCTAATTGGGGACCAACAGAAACCAAACATAAAGCCGCCTAGACAACCCTACTGTCAAGCCCTGACAGCAAACTCCAGACACCATAGAGATGCCTAGAGATCTTACTCTAGTCAGGACCTGACACACCTGGTCCCAGCAGAGACTATCAAAAACCTTAATTGAACTGAGTGAGAGAGAAGCAGGCAGGAGCATAGCAAGATACAAACAAGCAGGCTGCAATCCAAATCATTCCATTACTCTGGAGTGCCACTGAGTGGCTGGTTGTTACCTAGGCATCAGCAGCTGATTACATACACAACCAAAGGGATTCCCTAGGATACACGGTGAAACTAAAATGTACATGTATATTCCAGATTCAGCTCTGAGTCGCTGTCAGGAGAAAGGGAGCACAACAACGCCTGGATCACATTGAACAGTGGGAGAATGTATGAAGCAAACATATTCATTATTCAACAGCTACCTGAAGTTGTACAATGTGAATACAATAAGCATTATTAGCCCATGCCTGTCTGAGAAATGAGAGAAGTGTAAACAAATAAACACTACTGGCTATGCAGTGGTTCGGCTGGTCTTAGCTTAACTTAGTCTAGCCATCTCTCCACATAATTTCTGTTATAGAATAGACTAACTGCTATGGTAAGTGGCTGCGGTGCCTGTGCAGCATCCTTCAGACATAACTCTCTCCAGCCCAATTGCTGCTGTTCAAAGCAATCTCCATCTCATCAAAGAGTATAAAGGAGTGAGTGTGATGAGTATTCTCTAATGTAATGGGCATGCTCTTTTATCACACACTCTCCTGGCATAGTTCATTATCATACCCTAGCTGGCCCGACCTGCAGAGTTAAAAAGCATTTTACTTTTACGAATTTAGTCGGATCTCTGCCAAGGTATCATGGATTAACTGTCACTATCGTTCACAAAAAAATGTGTTCTCTACAACAGCACCTAAAAACTACAAACATAGCTATCTGACATTAACCTTCTTGTTTCAGTGTCTCTGGATGCTCCGGGCCATGAGGGTTAGCAGGTATAGGGTGCACTCTGAAGTTTCCTGTGAAGAGCAGAGGATAAAACATTTTTAAGAAACAATTTCCTTGCAAATGGATTTGCTTGATGTCAAATAAAATGGGAGACATTGATAACTTACCCAAGGTGGGGAGAATGTTGTTATTGTTGAGCCAGGCTCTTATGAAGGGGAAGACAGAGATGATGAGGCCTGGAAAAGAAAGACAATGTTGACACTAGTTGATATCAGTTGACCATGGTGTTGAACTACCAATAAGGGTGTAGTACTGCAAGTGTAGGAGTTTACCTTCATTGACTGGTGTGTATTGATTGTAGCATATTAGGGTGGTTTCAAATATCCTTTTTGATACTGTAAATGTCAATTAACAAACAGATGGAAGCTAGTGTTTGGTCTCGAGCACAGACCAGAGTTAGTGGCGTAATAAATCGCTGGGTTCTCAAAAAACAAACGTCAGATAAACAAAGAAAGTTGCAATGACATGGGGACTGCTCCCTGGAGAGACACAGGAGGCACATCTCATTAAATTGATGTCACATTACCTTGAAGTGACTCATCAACAAACACAAACCTAAATGACCATCTCTCTGCTCACGCGTATTTCAGTTCATGACAAGCTGCTAAATTAATTTTAAAGGGGCTTTTTTTTTTTTTATTCATCACCCCAACACCAACATCTGTGAAAAGGGCACGTTTCTATGTTCTGTAGTAAAAAAAGACAGGGGAAGATTAGTGTTTCCAATGACATCATTGACATATTAGTAGACAATTAGTAGGCAATGCATACTCATAATTACTACAAAACATAGAAAACCACCATTTTCATGTACAGTATGTTGATGTTGGGGTGGTGCTGAACATTTTAGAAATGACCCTTTAAGTGTTTTTAAGAAAATATTTGACTGATATGGATGTTTATCATCATTATGCTGAGTATGAAAAAAGGGGACAGATTCCCATCTGGTGCTACTCAATTACAAATTAGCTCCCATATGATGGTTAGCCTACTGGTCGAAGAGAAGTGGATTTGCCTTGATCCATTTTCTTAACCCTGACCCTCCTGCAGTCTCAGGAGCCCACTAGGACTTGTGAATGCATCCAAACAGATCTAACTACCCTTGAGCAGGCAGGCTGAATACACTTATTGATGTCCCTTCTGAGCCACCAAGAGAGCTGCCATTAAACAGTGGCTGGTCCTGAGGGTGGCTGTGTGTGACACGTGTCTATGCTGTCAGAACATCTCACCAGTCGCCAGGCTGCAACAGGAGCGAAAAGATCCTCGCAAGAACACTGAGTTTTGTTCGGTCAGTTCATAGCAGTTCATAGCCTACTCAGATCAGTGACTGTACTCTTTGGAGCAAATACTAAGAGGACACGTGCACTTCAGGACACAGCAAAGAAGGGGTTGTTTGTGTGACGTACAAAATGTCACATTTGAGAAATTCAAAATGCTACCATATTGTTTTGTTAAGAAGCAATAAGTTGTTGTTTCAGTTTTAGTTTTTGGGATGATCATGGCAACAACAAAAGGCCAAAGTTCACTTTGAATGACTTACACTCAGTGTAGATCAAAAGCCGGCCGCTTGTTTTCTACTCTCTGACACTGCACTTCACATAATCTCCTGGGTTGAATGGAATACCCTGCTCCCCGTGCTGCAATCAACTGTCTTAGATTACACCAGAGTATCAGATGATTCCCAGGTGTGTTTTGATGGAAGTGGATGGAAAATGGCATGGGCCACTGATCATTCACACAGTGTGCTACAGTACTTCGCAAATATTAGACATTGCAGCAGGCCTTGTACACCTGAGAAAGGAAGGCCTCTTAAACCCATATGACACCTTAGGATAGAGATCAAATTGTCTACCGTTTCAACATTGCAGTATAAAATCCCTCAGTTACAGTTAAGAATAAAGATAGATGTACAGTATATGTTTTTGTTGAAGAAAGAAAGGACAGCCTGGACTGTAAATATTGTCAAGATAGACCACAGAGATAAAAAAAAAAGAGTACATTCAATATGCATGAAGTTTTATCTATTGGGGAAATGTCCCACTTGTGGTGCCACCATCAACGATTCACTACGGAATGAGCTACCAGTACATTTCTGTAGGCATGCTGTATACTGTAGCTTTAAATAATGTTTGCATGCCTCTTGCAATGCTATGCCCTGCAAGTCCCAATGGAATTTTGCAAAGCATGTTTTGCATAGCACATTGCATAGCACTCAACAAAATCAAAGACTAGGTGCACTTCTGGATGTACTCACCCAGCCCCCCCGCACCCAGGAAAATTCCCCCTACGGCATCCGCATCACACTCCCTCGACACCCCGATAATGATGCACCCCGCCACGATGCTGAGCAGGGCCGAGCCGACCCGCAGACCATGGTACTCCCCAATGCTGACAGCACTTATTCGGCAGGTGGAGAGGAGCCCCCCCACCTGGTCACCAGCCTCTGCCAGCTTAAGGCCCTAGACATGCAGAGGGACTTGGACTGGCACAGACTGGACCTAACCTGGGCCTTCAGAGTCAGACCCAACAGTAGCACCTGTGTCAGCACCAACTTTAGTTGCAAGTACCCACCGCTACTCTCACTGTCACAGGACACCTTTCTCTGCCAGCCAGGCAGTGTCTCTGCTCTGGCCTGCTTCAAGACTCCTTATGCATCTTTAAAGACATGGCTCTGGTTTCCCTCTGCCACCATTCATTCACCCTCCAGGCAGGGATATACAAACTACTCCACAAATCTGGTCACAGCTACTCCTCCCTCCCTCTCCCCCACAGGAATACTTAGACCACTGATGGCTGATGGTAATTAGGACTAAACTGAGAGTGGTCACAGAGCCTCTATAGTTCCCCTCTCTATAATACAGTGGTAAAGGCTGGGTGTCATAAAGCATAGCCTACTGCTCTCGAGACCCTGGCTGACACTGAGATTAAGGTAACAGCATTCTTGTGATTATGCAAAAGAAAAGCAGGAGAGAGAGGCGGAGAGAGAGAGAGAGAGAGGGGGCAAGAGAGAGAGAGAGAGAGACAAAGAGAGAGAGAGAGAGAGAGAGAGAGAGAGACAAAGAGAGAGAGAGAGAGAGAGAGAGAGAGAGAGAGAGAGAGAGAGAGAGAGAGAGAGAGAGAGAGAGAGAGACAAAGAAAGAGAGAGAGAGTGAAAGGAAAGAGAGTGAGAGAGAGAGGATGAGAGATGGAGAGAGGCTATAGAGGGAGAGAAAAAGAGAGAGGGAGAGGGGAAGAGAGAACACTGTCACTGATATCGTCTGTGAGCTAAAAAGGAATGTAATGAAAGGTTCTGAGAGTCCTCTGTGGTCGGGGCCTGAGGCCGTCCACAAAGGCCCATAGTTGCCATAGGAATAGCATATCCATGGCAACAGAGCGTGCTGAGCGTGAGCAGAATTAACACCAGCGAGTTGGGTAACAAATGAAATTATTGGGAGGGAAGAAACATATCCTGTTCAAGCTGCATAATATATATTTTTTCCCTTTAATCGTAACATCTCATATTAATGCATTGTGGTAATATCCTGGTGCTTGAAAGACACATGTTTGCTTCCAGACAGTATATTACTTCGTAAGAATGTGACAGGGTAATTCAAAAGAGAGGCACCAGGTAAAACGGTAACTTGTCCCTGAAGTGATTGATCAAAACTCTGTCTTCCCCTGTATAATACAAAGACATTAGGATTGTGTAAAATAAATTATGGCAGCAGTGAAAAATGTACAATACATTGTTATCCCCAACTTCTGCAGCAGTCGAAGCTTCCCTCTGTTCCTCACATATCAACAGCAAGTTGCCTAGTGCCAATTAGCCTAGGCTGAGAGAGGCCCCCTGGTGAAACCAGGCTGGCTGAATCATTCATGATAAACTCTGTACTGTATCCAACATCCTCTTCCTATGTGTGGCAATGGCCAGGTGATGGGATCTGTCTGCTCTGTCTGTCTGTCCATCTCCACCCTTCCAGCCTGAAGGTATGGATATTTACGGTGGGGAATAAGATACATCAACAAGGTTAGAGCTACAATTTAAGGGTTCGTTAAAGATATGCAGTGGGAGGATAATGAGCTACATCAAATTAATGTTGTGGAAACGTTGTCTCAGTGAATGATAATCTAGGCCTGTCTCAATAGCAGGGGATGGACAACAATGATGACTGGCGTGGGTTTAGAATGATAAGGCCAAGTCACTGTCAACAACCATTTCTCTCAAGCTGAAAGCAGATCAGCCCATTTCCAACACTGATGGCATGCAAAAACATTTCCTCTCATCTCCCTAGCGACTGGTGATTAATTTGTTGACGAGGCAATACAATGGCCGCTATCTGTGACTGTGTAGGTAAACCAACCACTTAATAACTTACAGTATTAAGCTCTCCTTTTTTGGAGGTAAAAAACAACATTTTGGGACATTGTGTACATTGTGTACATCAAACGTATAGTATTTGACACCTACAGTACCAGTCAAAAGTTTGGACACACCTACTCATTACATTTTTCTTTATTTGTACTATTTTCTACATTGTAGAATAGTAGAGAAGACATCAAAACTATTACATAAAGCATATGGAATCATTTAGTAACCAAACATGTGGCCACCCTTTGCCTTGATGACAGCTTTGCACACTCTTGGCATTCTCTCAACCTGCTTCATGAGGAATGCTTTTCCAACCGTCTTGAAGGAGTTCCCACATATGCTGAGCACTTGTTGGATGCTTTTCCTTCACTCTGGGGTCCAACTCATCCTAAACCAACTCAATTGGATTGAGGTCGGATGATTGTGGAGACCAGGTCATCTGATACAGCACTCCATCACTCTCCATCTTGGTTAAATAGCCCTTACACAGCCCGGAGGTGTGTTTTGGGTCATTGTCCTGTTCAAAAATCCCACTAAGCGCAAACCAGATGGGATGGCGTATTACTGCAGAATGCTGTGGAGCCATGCTGGTTAAGTGGGCCTTGAATTCTAAATAAATCACTGACAGTGTCACCAGCAAAGCCCCCCTACTCCATCACACCTCCTCCTCCGTACTTCACAGTGGAAACCACACATGCAGAGATCATCCGTTCAACTACTCTGCGTCTCACAAAGACACGGTGGTTGGAACCAAAAGTCTCACATTTTGACTCATCAGACCAAAGGACAGATTTCCACCGGTCTAATGTCCATTGCTCGTGTTTCTTGGCCCAAACAAGTCTCTTCTTCTTATTGGTGTCCTTTAATAGTGGTTTCTTTGTAGCAATTCAACCAGGAAGGCCTTATTCAGGCAGTCTCCTTTGAACAGTTGGTGTTGAGATGTGTCTGTTACTTGAACTCTGTAAAGCATTTATTTGGGCTGCAATCTGAGGTGCAGTTAACTCTAATGAACGTATCCTCTGTAGCAGAGGTAACTCTGGGTCTTCCTTTCTTGTGGTGGTCCTCATGAGAGCCAGTTTCATCATACTGCTTGATGGTTTTTGCAACTGCACTTGAAGAAACCTTCAAACATCTTGACATTTTCTACCTTCATGTCTTAAAGTAACAATGGGCTGTCATTTCTCTTTGCTTATTTGAGCAGTTTTTGCCGTAATATGGACTTGGTCTTTTACCAAATAGGGCTATCTTCTGTATACAACCTCTACCTTGTCACAATACAACTGATTAGCTAAAATGCATTAAGAAGGAAATAAATTCCACAACTTAACTTTTAACAAGGCCCACCTGTTAATTGAAATGCATTCATCATGAAGCTGGTTCAGAGAATGCCAAGAGTGTGCAAAGCTGTCATCAAGGCAAAGAAAGGGTGGCTACTTTAAACAATCTCAAATATAAAATATATTTTGATTTGTTTAACACTTTTTTTGGTTACTACATGATTCCATATGTGTTATTTCATAGTTTGTCTTAACTATTAGAAAATAGTAAAAATAAAGACAAATTTTGACTGGTAGTGTATATAAAACGTTATATTTAATCTTGTTTATTTAAATCTTACTTCTATTGAAATTCCATAACTTTATGTGATCCTCCTTCCTGGCACCCATAGGCCTGCTGGGTCATTCCTATTATGCGGAGCCTTTTCTGTCCCCAGGAAATATCACTTATAATTTGGTGTATCATGTGTCTTTTTCCTTAACACAAACATATGGATCTTGAAACTACATTTTCAGCATTTTATAAGTTTTTTTTCAGTGGATGTAGGAGTGTTATTCATCAACTTCCACAAGAAATATAAGCCATAAAATAATTATTTTATAGTCCTAGTTAAATTCCCTCTCATCTTTAATGTTTTTTTTCATGATTATTGCATGTATTATTATTTTATTTAAGATGTTCTTGTCAGGATTAGTGTTCCGAGATGTCTCTTCGAGGACCGCCAGAGGATGTGACCCGAACGGCTGGCGGCTTCTCTTCCCAAGGCTCCTGGGCTGGAGCCCAGCCCGGTACCTCCAACGCCGGTTCTCAGCCCGGTACCTCCAGCGCCGGTTCCCAGCCCGGTTCATCCTGTGCCGGCTCCCCGCGCACGACCTCCAGTGCGTGTCACCAGCCCAGTACCTCCAGCGCCGGTTCCCAGCCCGGTACATCCTGTGCCGGCTCCCCGCACCCAACCTCCAGTGCGTGTCGCCTCCCATGCGTCTCAGCAGCCCTTCTGAGCCGGTGCCCAGTCCGGGACCGGTCGCCAGCCCTGCTTCAGGACCAGAGCCTCCAGTGAAGGTCCACAGCCCGGAGCCTCCAGTGACAGTCCACAGCCCAGAGCCTCCAGGTATGGTCCACAGCCCGGAGCCTCCAGTGACGATCCACAGCCCGGAGCCTCCAGTGACGGTCCACAGCCCGGAGCCTCCAGTGACGGTCTACAGCCCGGAGCCTCCAGTGACGGTCCACAGCCCGGAGCCTCCAGGTCGTGTCCCCAGCTCAGTAGCGCCAGAGCTGGTTCCTAGCCCGGTGGCTCCAGTGCTGGTTCCTAGCCCGGTGGCTCCAGTGCTGGTTCCTAGCTTGGTAGCTCCAGTGCGTGTCCCCAGCACGGTAGCGCCAGTACCGGTCCCTAGCACAGTAGCTCCAGTGCCTGTACCTAGCCCGGGAGTGCCAGTGCCGGGTCCTAGCCCTGTTCCATGGCCGGAGCCTTCCTCTGCGCCAATGCCCAGTCCAAGCACGGAGTCCAGTCCTGCTCCATGGCCGGAGCCTTCCGTTCCACCGGTGCCCAGTCCGGAACCGGTGGTCAGCCCCGCTCAAGTGCCAGAGCCGTTCTCTACACCGTTGCCCAGTCCTGGACCGGTCGTCCGCCCCGCTCCAGTACCGGAGCAGTCCACCACACCGGTGCCCAGTCCGGGACCGTCATCAACCCCGCTCCAGTGCCGGGGAGGTTGGGGGGGGGGGGGGGGGCACTGTCAGGATTAGTGTTCAGTGAGACCTCTCTGGAATACTCCATGTGAGTTTTCTTGTTTGGTCCCCAATTGGAGGCAGCTGTGCTGCGTTGCCTCTAATTGGGGATCCCATTTAAGGGTGCTGCCTGCCCACGTGTGTGTGGGTCATTGTTTGTGTGCATGTGAATGCGCCTACGTTGCGGCTGGTCATTGTTTATTGTTTTGTGAGTTTGCTAAATAAAGATGTCGAACCACCACTGCTCTGAGCCTTGGGTTCTGTCCTCCACTCGCTGTGACAGTACTGTTTGTCCCTGATATCACTTCCTACCCTGTTAGTTTGTTGTAATTCTCACTTTAAGAAAACAACCCCTTTCTAAAATGACACAACATTCAGGAAGTATCATAATTTCTTTGGTGGGAAAACAATGGTGCAAAGCTAAATAAATATAAAAACAGTTATATCTATTTTTCCATGTTTCTTGTTGTTAATCTTTATGTCCCACTCATAAATGTCCTCCCGTTAACCTAAATTATAGAGAAAATTAACCACATTTCAAAATGTTAAAATGTGTTTGATAGAGAAGTTAAAAGCCTGTTCAAGTATTCATCATTATGCTAGCTCAATCTTTCTCACTCACAGAGCTATAGCTAATTTAGGCTCCAAATTTCCATCCTGTTAGGATTATGTACCTAACAGGTTAGAAAATGCGCCTAAAAAAAATAATAGTCCCTGAGCTTGACCAATATGTTTTTCATATGAAGTGGGAAACACATGGGAAACAGCATCAGGAGAAAATGGTGTCCCTTGAGATGGCAAGAATGAGATGTATGTTAGGAGAAGTACAGTATTATCATAAGGAGACATATATTTGGAATACGGAGGAGGAATGGAGGGAAAAAGTGAGGCAGAGGAGGTCGAAGAGAGACAGGGAGGAAGAGGGTGAGCTTGAGTCGGGTAAAAATGGTGGGAAAAAGGGAGATGGTTTGTCAAATAAGACTGGTAGAAAGTGTAAGCAGAGTGAGCTTACCTAGCCCGGTGGCTGACCAAAGTGGTCTGACAGATAGATAGATAGATAGATAGATAGATAGATAGATAGATAGATAGATAGATAGATAGATAGATAGATAGATAGATAGATAGATAGATAGATAGATAGATAGATAGATAGATAGATAGATAGATAGATAGATAGATAGATAGATAGATAGATACTTTATTGATCCCCGAGGGGACATTTCTTTGTCAAGCAGCTACAACAAAAACACAGGGTAGGTGCAAAATGCCAGAACGAAAGTACACAAAAGACAGATACACGATACATGATACATAGAGCGGCAGTATGAAAAGGTATAGAAATACAAGAAGTCTGGAGTGCAAAAAAAGCTATAAAAAGACATTGCATAGTATGGGTGGATGGCTGAATATGTACACTATAATGTACGTTGGTGGATGGTGCATGGTTAACTATACTAAACAGGTCGATGGCAGAGAAATACTTCAATAGATAAAAGTGCGTATGATATGAGTGAGGGTAATAATAGTTTACTTAATATACAGACTGGTTAAATGAACAGGTAAGGGAATATTTTGACTGAAGGTGCTCCTCTGCGTCATAACCATGGCATGCAGAGGGTGGGTGACGTTGTCCATGATGGCCAGCAGTTTGGCCAGGATCCGTCTCTATGCCACCTCCTCTAGAGTGTCAAGGCTAATCCCCAGAACAGAGCTAGCCTTCCTGATTAGCTTATTTACCCGAGAAGCATCACCGGCTTTTATGTTGGCGCCCCAGACACCACTGCAGAACCACAGACTGGTAGAAGGTATGCAGTAGTTTACTGCACACGTTGAAGGACCTGCGCCTCTTCAGGAAGTAGGGTCGGCTCTGGCCCTTTTTGTACAGGGCCCGGTGTTACCAGACCATTCCAACTTGTTGTCCATATGGACTCCCAGGAACTTGTATGACCCAACCATTTCCACATCCATCCCCTCTATAGGGACTGCAGTCAGGTGTGCCTTGGTTCTCCTGAAGTCCACCACCATCTCCTTTGTTTTGCTGATGTTGAGTCTGCTGTTCAGAGGGAGCAGGCACTTCACACCAAATGAATGGGGGCAAGAGATGTGACTTGTTTTGCTCTCAAGAAAAGAGTGCCATTGAATGGAGTGATTATTGGGGTAGTGTGAGGGAAAGATTATGTATTTAGCTGATTTGTTTGATATTAATAGCTAACGATTATATACTTAACTATTAGTAAGACATTTATGTTCTATTACATGGCTGTGTGAACTGAGAGGAGCCTGAAAACCTGCAGCTGGCATTCCATAGATAAGATGTGGTGGGGGTAATGAGATAAGGATAGCCTGAAGGAAAAGAGAAAACATCTCATTGTTTGTTCTCATCCTTTTATCTGGGAAACTAAGCCAGGGTGGAGTTAAGACAACACCCCCCGTACCGATGACCACAGGATAAACCCAAAGTGGCTTATGATGCCCCTGTGTCTGCATAAGAGGGCTGGAATCAGCCATGACATTAGCTATATTAAGAATTCCGCATTTCTGTAAAGGTTAAGCTACTGTTTACCGGTTTCATTATTGCAATAATTAATCGATATTGAATAAAGATGATTGTTTGAAGAAATGACAGTAAAGTCTTTCTCACTTGAATAGAACATTCCACCACAGTAGCGGTAAATGTGAAAGTGGACCAAAAGATGGGAAAGATTCCGGTGTTTGTGATGCTTGTCGTTTGGTGCGACGATTAGACAGTGTGGCGTGAGTGGTGAAACAGAAGAGTCATTGTATGTTCTTTTGAGTTTTGATGTTGAGTCTCTGCCCGACAAAGTGATGTAAGGATATTTCAGTTATCCTATATGAGCTTATGTGCCGAATACATTACGTTGTTACAGGTGTCAAGCTTATGGCATGTGGCAGCAGTGTATGGGAGGGAGGTTTCTAGGTGTGAGAAGTGTGCAGAAGGGCATGAGACAAAGTAATGTGTAGCATCGGGGAAAGCGGTATGTGTTAATTGTAGGGGTGCCCATGGGGCTGGGGATCAGAAATGCCCAGTGTGAGAGAGGCAGGTTGAGATTACAAGGCTTAGAGTAGAGCAGAGTCTGTTGTATGCTGAGGCAGTGAAGAAAATTGGTCAAGGGGGAGGGATCCTGAGAGTATTCGTGTGAGTAGTAGATTTGTATCAGTACAGACGGATAGGCCAACAAGTGATATATGCTTCAGTAAGATTGGCTTTTTAGTGTTCATAGCTTTGGGAGCGCCGACAAGATGGCAGCACCACGATTAGCTCTTAGGAAACTCTGCAGTATTTTGTTTCTTTATGTACAATTTTTTACGTTATTAGTTCAGGAATTGTTTTGCATCATTACATACAGTACAGCCGGGAAGAACTATTGGATATTAGAGCAGCGGTAACTCACCTGAACCAGCAGCATTACACTTCCTGAGTCACTCAGGAGTGCACACCACCCACCGCTCCTGAGTATTTTACTTGCTAATTTCCAATCTCTGGATAATAAGGTTGATGAGCTCAGGGCGAGAGTTGCTTTTCAGCGAGACACCAGAGATTGTAACATACTCTGCTTCACAGAAACATGGCTTTCTGGAAATGTTCTGTCCGACTACGTAAAGTCAGTTGGGTTCACAGTACATCACGCCGACAGAAATAAACGTCTCTCCGGGAAACATAAAGGTGGAGGTATATTTTTGTTTTTTTATTTCACCTTTATTTAACCAGGTAGGTCAGTTGAGAACAAGTTCTCATTTGCAACTGCGACCTGGCCAAGACAAAGCAAAGCAGTGCGACAAATAACAACACAGAGTTACACATTAAACAAACAGTCAAAAACACAATAGAAAAATCTATATACAGAGTGCAAAATGTAGTGCAAAAATGCAGTAAGGTTAGGAGGTAGGACAATAAATAGACTATAGTGGTGAAATAAATTACAGAATTATCATCATTAACACAGGAATGAAGGATGTGCAAATTATGATGTGCAAATAGAGATACTGGAGTGCAAGATTAGTGAAAATAAACAAAAATAAATATGGGGATGAGGTAGTAGTGTGGGCTATTTACAGAAGGGCTATATACAGGTGTAGTGATCGAATAGCAGCTTTGACAACTGATGCTTAAAGTTAGTGAGGGAGATAGGAACCTCTAGTTTCAATGATTTTTGCAATTCGTTCCAGTCATTGGCAGCAGCGAACTGGAAGGAATGGCGACCAAAGGAGGTGTTGGCTTTGGGGGTGACCAGTGAGATATACCTGCTGGAGCGCATGCTACGGGTGGGTGTTGCTATAGTGACCAGAGAGCTGAGATAGGGCGGGGATTTACCTAATAAAGGTAGGATAGTCAGTTTACAAGGGCATGTTTGGCAGCATGAGTGAAGGAGGCTTTGTTGCGGAATAAGAAGCCAATTCTGGATTTAATTTTGGATTGGAGATGGTTGATGTGAGTCTGGAAGTTGAGTTTATAGTCTAACCAGATGCCTAGGTATATGTAGGTGTCCACGTATTCTAATTCGGATCCGTCGAGAGTAGTGATGATAGTCCGGTGGGCGGGTGCTGGCAGCGTTCGATAGAAAAGCATGCACTTAGTTTTACTAGCGTTTAAGAGCAGTTGGAGGCCACGGAAGGAGTGTTGTATGGCATTGAAGCTTGATTGAAGGTTAGTAAACACAGTATCCAAAGAGGGGCCAGATGTATACAGAATGGTGTCATCTGCGTAGAGATGGATCAGAAAGTCACCAGCAGCGAGAGCGACATCGTTGATGTATATAGAGAAAAGGGTTGGCCCAAGAATTGAACCCTGTGGCACCCCCATAGAGACTGCCAGAGGATCGGACAATAGGCCCTCCGATTTGACACACTGAACTCTGTCTGCAAAGTAGTTAGCGAACCAGGCAAGGCAGTCACTTGAGAAACCAAGGCTGTTGAGTCTGCCAATAAGAATGCGGTGATTGACAGAGTCGAAAGCCTTGGCCAGGTCAATGAAAACGGCTGCACAGTACTGTCTTTTATCGATGGCGGTTATGATATCGTTCAGTACCTTGAGCGTAGCTGAGGTGCACCCATGACCAGCTCGGAAACCAGATTGCATAGCAGAGAAGGTACGGTGGGATTCGAAGTGGTCAGTTATCTGTTTGTTAACTTGGCTTTCGAAAACTTTAGAAAGGCAGGGCAGGATGGATATTGGTCTATAACAGTTTGGGTCTAGAGTGTCTCCTCCTTTGAAGAGGGGGATGACCGCGGCAGCTTTCCAATCTCTAGGGATCTCAGACGATACGAAAGAGAGGTTGAACAGGCTAGTGATAGGTGTTGCAACAATTTTGGCTGATAATTTCAGAAAGAGAGGGTCCAGATTATCTAGCCCAGCAGATTTGTAGGGGTCCAGACTTAGCAGCTCTTTCAAAACATCAGCCGTCTGGATTTGGGTGAAGGAGAAGCGGGGGGGGGCTTGGGCAAGTAGCTGCCGGGGGTGCAGAGCTGTTGGCCGGGGTAGGGGAAGCCAGGTGGAAAGCATGGCCAGCTGTAGCAAAATGCTTATTGAAATTTTCGATAATCGTGGATTTATCGGTAGTAACAGTGTCTCCGAGCCTCAATGCAGTGGGCAACTGGGAGGAGGTGCTCTTATTCTCCATGGACTTTACAGTGTCCCAGAACTTTTTGGAGTTAGTACTACAGGAAGCAAATTTCTGTTTGAAAAAGCTGGCCTTTGCTTTTCTAACTGACTGTGTGTACTTGTTCCTGACTTCCCTGAATAGCTGCATATCGCGGGGGCTATTCGATGCTAATGCAGTGCGCCACAGGATGTTTTTGTGTTGGTCTAGTGCAGTCAAGTCTGGGGTGAACCAAGGGCTATATCTATTCTTAGTTCTACGTTTTTTGAAAGGGGCATGCTTATTTAGGATGGTGAGGAAAGCACTTTTAAAGAACAACCAGGCGTCCTCTACTGATGGGATGAGGTCAATATCCTTCCAGGATACCTGGGCCAGATCGAATAGAAAGGCCTGCTCGCAAAAGTGTTTGACAGTGATAAGGGGTGGTCGTTTGACCGCTGACCCATTGCGAACGCAGGCGATGAGGCAGTGATCGCTGAGATCCTGGTTGAAAACAGAGGAGGTGTTTTTGGAGGGCAAGTTAGTCAGGATGATATCAATAATGGTACCCATGTTTACAGATTTTGGGTTGTACCTGGTGGGTTCCTTGATAATTTGTGTGAGATTGAGGGCATCTAACTTTGATTGAAGGACAGCCGGGGTGTTAAGCATATCCCAGTTTAGGTCACCTAACAGTACAAACTCTGAAGATAGATGGGGGGCAATCAATTCACATATGGAGCTTAGGGCACAGCTGGGGGCTGAGGGGGGTCTGTAACAGGCGGCAACAGTGAGAGACTTATTTCTGGATAGGTGGATTTTTAAGAGTAGAAGCTCAAACTGTTTGGGCACAGACCTGGACAGTATGACAGAACTCTGCAGGTTAACTCTGCAGTAGATTGCAACTCCGCCACCTTTGGCAGTTCAATCTTGACGGGAAATGTTGTAGTTGGGGATGGAAATTTCCGAATTTTTGCTGGCCTTCCTAAGCCAGGATTCAGACACAGCTAGGACATCGGGGTTGGCGGAGTGTGCTAATGCAGTGAATAAATCAAACTTAGGGAGGAGGCTTCTAATGTTAACATGCATGAAACCAAGGCTTTTACGGTTACAGAAATCAACAAATGAGAGCGCCTATATGTTTGTCACGATGTGGGTGTGGGAATGACCAAGGTGCAGACTTAACATATATAACATATATAGGACCCCTAATTAGAGACAATGCGGTGCAGCTGCCTCTAATTAGGGATCCAACCCAAAACCCACACAGAAACAGAAAAGAAAGACACTGTCAGACTCTGACCATAGCTACATAGAGAAGCAAATAGGCTTCTCTATGGCCAGAGCCTGACAATGTTTCATGATTAACGACTTATGGTGTAACTGTGATAACATACAGGAACTCAAGTCCTTCTGTTCACCTGACTTAGAATATCTAACAATCAAATGACTGTCGTACTAGCTGTGCTAAAACGCTCGACCATTGTTACACTTCCTTCCAAAATGCATATAAGGCCCCATTCGGGAAATCCTCTCCTCCTATAGGCAGAAACTCAAACAGAAAGTACCCGTGGTTACAGTTGAAGTCTGAAGTTTACAAACACCTTAGCCAAATACATTTAAACTCTGTTTTTCACAATTCCTGACATTTAATCCTAGTAAAAATTCCCTGTCTTAGGTCAGTTAGGATCACCACTTTATTTTAAGAATGTGACATGTCAGAATAATAGTAGAGAATGATTTATTTCAGCTTTTATTTCTTTCATCACATTCCCAGTGGGTCAGAAGTTTACATACACTCAATTAGTATTTGGTAGCATTACCTTGAAATTGTTTAACTTGGGTCAAACGTTTCATGTAGCCTTCCACAAGCTTCCCACAATAAGTTGGGTGAATTTTGGCCCATTCCTCCTGACAGAACTGGTGTAACTGAGTCAGGTTTGTAGGCCTCCTTGCTCGCACATGCTTTTTCAGTTCTGCCCACACATTTTTTATAGGATTGAGGTCAGGGCTTTGTGATGGCCACTCCAATACTTGACTTTGTTGTCCTTAAGCCTTTTTCCACAACTTTGGCATCATTGTCCATTTGGAAGACCCATTTGTGACCAAGCTTTAACTTCCTGACTGATGTCTTGAGATGTTTCTTCAATATATCCACATAATTTTTCTTCCTCATGATCCATCTATTTTGTGAAGTGCACCAGTCCCTCCTACAGCAAAGCACCCCCACAACATGATGCTGCCACCCCCGTGCTTCACGGTTGGGATGGTGTTCTTCGGCTTGCAAGCCTCCCCCTTTTTCCTCCAAACATAATGATGGTCATTATGGCTAAACAGTTATTTTGTTGTTTCATCAGACCAGAGGACATTTCTCCAAAAAGTACAATCTTTGACCCCATGTGCAGTTGCAAACCGTAGTCTGGCTTTTTTATGGCGGTTTTGGATCAGTGACTTCTTCCTTGCTGAGCGGCCTTTCAGGTTATGTCGATATAGGACTATTTTTACTGTGGATATAGATACTTTTGTACCTGTTTCCTCCAGCATCTTCACAATGTCCTTTGCTGTTGTTCTGAGATTGATTTACACTTTTTGCAGCAAAGTACGTTCATCTCTAGGAGACATAACGCATCTCCTTTCTGAGCGGTATGACGGCTGTGTGGTCCCATGGTGTTTATACTTGCATACTATTGTTTGTACAGATGAACGTGGTACCTTCAGGCGTTTGGATTGCTCCCAAGGATGAATCAGACTTGTGGAGGTCTACAATCTTTTTTCTAAGGCCTTGGCTGATTTATTTTGATTTTCCCATGATGTCGAGCAAAGAGGCACTGAGTTTGAAGGTAGGCCTTGAAATCATCCACAGGTACACCTCCAATTGACTCAAATGATATCAATTAGCCTATCAGAAGCTTCTAAAGCCATTACATGATTTTCTGGAATTTTCCAAGCTGTTTTTAAAAGCACAGTCAACTTAGTGTATGAAACTTCTGACCCACTGGAATTGTGATATAGTGAATTATAAGTGAAATAATCTGTCTGTAAACAATTGTTGGAAGAATGACTTGTTTCATGCACAAAGTAGATGTCCTAAGCGACTTGCCAAAACTATAGTTTGTTAACATAAAATCTGTGGAGTGGTTTAAAAATTAGTTTTAGATAGATAGATAGATAGATAGATAAGGTACTTTATTGATCCCCCGGGGGGAAATTTCATTGTCAAGCAGCTACAACAAAACACAGGTGCAAAATGCCACAACGAAAGTACACAAAAGACAGATACACGGTTTAATGACTTCAACCTAAGTGTATGTAAACTTCCGACTTCAACTGAACATAGACTGGCCATTTTAATAATGGAACACTAGTCACTTTAATAATGTTTACATATTCTGCATTACTCATCTCATATACAATACAAGCATTTCGCTACACCGGCAATAACATTTGTTAAACAGTAAACATCGCCCGCCTCTGGTCAGAGGAGGGATTGCAATGTGTAGGTTCACACAGTTCAAATTCATCCAAGCGCGGGGTGACTTCGCTGGAGGGCAAGCATTTTAGTGGCGAAAAATGTTATACAGTTACCTAGAAATCATTGAGAAGTTCACCGCTGGCTATTTAGTGCGTCTTAGCAAGGGCTTCTGTACTGCAACCGTGGAGCGACTTCTAATACAGACTACCAAATCTCAGGTGAGTGCATGCATGCGGGAAAAAAGCTTTTATCCACCTGTAACTCGCATGTACTGTATCTTTCGGGACGTCAACTACTTCAAATCTCAAAACTGATTTGGTCTAAGGTGTTAGCTTTATAAATAAGGTTAATTAATATTATGGATGGTGTGCTGACACTAAAGCTATGCTTTCACCAGTAACTTTGTATTGGTTCGCCAACGTCATTATCTTATTTGCATCTTTATATTAAAAGGAGTTTGTCGAGTGACTGAATAAAGTCCATCCCAGTGTAGAAAAACATGTACAGTGATATAAGTTTTAGTAAATGTAGGCCTATCAGGTTCAGTCCTCAATCATGTAGGTTAGGATCGTCCTAGTTCCCCTAGTCTGTTTTCCTTATTTCATGCATGACTATCAGCAAAGACAAAGAAATGCCCATGCCATTTGTCTCAGTTAGTGTGCCCTTGCCTTCCTCAGGTATTCAAGTATCAGCATCCCTACTGGCGTCATCTATCAAGGTCAGGGACACACTCACACTCTTCAAAGAAAATCCACTATTCTCTTTCTCTAAGAGTAAAACATGGCTACAAGATCAAGTTTATTCTATTGACTTGTATAGTAGAGAGAGAGCTATACATTGTAATTTCCATTCAGGTCCTTGAATATGTTGTGGCCCTGGTAATTAAAATCCTACACACACATGGCATGAACATATTCCCAAGTAAAAACTCTAGGCCAAGTTCAATGCTATATTGTTTTACTGCGGCTCTCATAGAAATGAAATTACAACCAACAGCAATTCAGAGTTTGTCTTTGAAAAGCTGCTTAGCAATGTTCTATACCTAATGGAATCTGTGAATTCCTCATAAGTCAAATCCAACCTGACATGTAGGCTACAACACATGAAACACAATCAAAGGATTCCAACTATGTCACTGTACTAGAAAGGGAAGTTTGGGGATGAGGTGACATGTTGATGAGTTGTTGGGTAACTCACTTTCGTTCTTACTATTAACAGACCCCCACCCACCCCTTCCCTCCAATCCAGAAGCCCCAAGTATTTAGATTGTATGTCCTGTCTAAAGGATAATTTAGCAGATGCTTACATCCAAAGCAACTTACAGAACTGTCTACATGACCTGTGAGCAACATATTCAGTATTTGGCCCATGGAGGAATCAAACCCACAGATCTGTTTTTGCCAGTACCCTGCTCTAACCACTGAGACATTGGAACCAATTTTATTACAGACATGACTGAGTGCAAATGGCTAGTCGAGTGGACATTGTCCATTCTTTAGCAATGAAGTTGGGCAATAACCCGTAGACACCAAAACAAAGAACATACCCATGGGAAATTATATTCATATTCAAATGTCTTTGTGTCTACTTCACACCCCTCTGCTCTGTGGGTAACTTACTGGAAGAGATGGGAGCACTTTTGTATGCTCCTTTGTGACACTGACCACCAGTTTATCATTGTAGTCATTTGCCTTGTGGACTGTTCAGACTTGAATCATGGGATTTACTTCTCAAAAGTAAATACTCATGGAAACGATTTTGTAGGCTAGGGCAGGACAGAGAGGTTGGTGAGTTAGTTCAGCTCTTACAAGACTCATCCAGAAAACCACCCCACACCAAATGGGAAGTTGGTATCTAGGCTATTTAGGTCACCTTCTCTGTAGCCTGTGGTTCATGTCGTACTGATATCATTTTCATTTATGATCCCATTTGCGGTTCTGTTAGTCTGAATATTTGCAGTGATATTGGAAATGGTTTCTGTAGAATAGTGTAGCTGTCAGTTGTGTTGGAAATGTACACTTGGTTTCAGTCTTGTATGTGGTTAGGATATTGATCAAATGGTAGTTCAAACATTTGGGTGGATGGGTCTCTGGTCTCTGCATTTGGTTTGGAACAAGTTATGCAGCTTTTAAAAATAGAAAATGTTTTTGATTTACTCACAGCTAACATCATAGGCCCTAGTACATTCCTGGATGTATGGTAGGATGTAGGTGATGTCAGATGAAAAACATTCAACGCCACCTAATGCTGAGATGGCAGTGAAACTTGTTGCAATTGTTCATGAGCGGAAAAAGTACCCCTGTTCTCGATGACCTATAGTGGTTGACAACTACACCCAGTGTGGGACTACAGGTCCAGTCAATCCCACATTTAGACTGATGCTGAAAAGAGGGACAAGAGGTTGATTGCTCTCTGTAAATACTGGAGATTTGCCCAAAACCTCAGCCCCTAGGGTAGTGGTGTATCTGACTTAGAAAGAAAGAATGAATGAGGGAATGAATGAAGAGAAATATGTAATGTGTGGTCAACCTTGTCTGTACTTCTAGGGTGTTTGTTAAGGTCTGTTTCAGCTCCTATCACATTTTCACTTTAGAGATGTGATGCTGTCTTCCTCCTCCCCTCACCCCATCTCACTTCATCATCTTTCTCCTCATCCTCTTGTGTCAGTCTCAAACACTGGCTCTATGCCTACATTTGAACACGGCAACTTGGTAAGAGAAATATGCACTCAAAGCCCTCATCCCTATGAGTATGTATTACAATGCATTTCCACATATCACGATGAGACAAGCACGTTCCATTAATTTTCAATGGAGGGAAGCAAAGTGGGCGTAGGGGCCGCAGGGCAACATGAGCATTGGAGAGGGAGCGTGAACAAGGCGGGATCAAAGTTGGGGAAAGCGGAACTTTATGCAAATACTCTGCGATATCACGTTATTGACCAATCAAAGCTCACTATAGCTTCCAGACCCTACTGGATTGGCTGTTGATATACCTAGCACTACCTAGCCTGTTTGTTTTCTTGTTTATCGTGTTATGTGGAAATTAACTGTATGCAGCCAGGTCATCATCACGTAATGATGGTATATTGACTTTTACACAGTGTATCCCCCCTGTGCTTTACCCCAGGGAAAGTCCTAAAGCACTGTGTAAACCGACACAGTTGTCAATATCTTTTTTTTTTTTTTTTCTTTTTTTGCCTCTACACTTCTTCTCATTCCAGTCACCTTTAAATTCCAATGTAGGGATGAGTGAGTAAATTTCAAGTCTGTTCTTCTACTACAACGCCCATCAGCAGTTCTCAGTGCCTAAGGAACAGGTAGAACCAGTGCTACTGGAAGTTAGTGGAACCTGTCATACTGTGATGGTGTACAGTAGGTGGAACCCACCGGAGCAAACTCCATGCCTGTCGCTGGGTGGTGATCCCTCAGGCAGGGTAGGGACACATTACATCCCCATTATTCCCTGTCAAATCCCCCTGCCTCATAATTATTCACCATTAGCCCTGACTCTGGGTTGACGATTGGGTTTTGATGATGATCAAAATTACAGTGATGAAAAGATTGATAATGATACTAATGGAAACAGGGAAATTATAGGAGCGTTAGTAATTATTATGATAATTTTCTCAAACTTCAGTATCACTAACAAGAGCAACGGCCTCAAATTATATTGTTGCTAGCAAATTATTCAGAATTTAAATGCTTTGCAAACATAATTTTATGTTGAGCTCCCAAGCAATGGAAAGACAGATATTTTTTCCAATCCTTTTACATTTTCATCAGTCATTCTTGTTATTATATGGGATGTTAATTTTTGTTACATACAGGTGTGCTATGTGATGGGTCCCCATTTTTTAACAAACAGGCCATTCAAACTCACCAGAAGTCGCTACTGGATTCTACCTCACTTACTACCTTCAGATACCCAACCCTTTTCAGACGACCAATGGCCAATCCGCCTTTTTCTGCTGAACCAATCAGAGAGAGGAAGAGTGAGTTTAGATGTTGAAACAGGGTGTGGTCCTGAAACTATGTGCGCGTTGTCACTAAGTAGTGTGCTTGGCCTTGGGTGTTTAAATCTTAGTTGAATGAGTCCCATTGCTGTCCTCCCACATAGTTATACACATCTCTCTCTCTCTTACTGACTTAATCTGCACTGGCCTTCTGTGGCTATTTCTAAACTGTAGAAACATTTTGAGGAAGAAACAAGCACTTTTTTTTTTCTTCAGTTAATCTCTCTTTGTTTTGCTAGGCCTGGTTCATTGTGAGCTCAGTGGTTGTAGCTCTGTCTGTGTGCCTGAAGGACTGACGATTTGGGGACAATACTGAGGATAACTCGGCAGGTGAGTCTTGTGTTAACAGAAAATGGCTGACTGTATAGTCGCGGTGATGCTCAGTGTTATACTCCATCTAACACTGCTGTCTATTTACTTTACTTCAAGTGTTTTACTCTTATAACGCACATACCGAAAATGTCAGGAGAGGATTTCCTTCTACCTGTAGGCCTTGTAGTTAGACCCGTATAACTTGGTGGATATGATGACACTGTCCCATCTTTTTCATGTGTGTGCAGTGGGTTTTATTGCTATTGTATGGAAAGGACATAAACAATAGTGTCCCACATTCTCTCTCTCTCTCTCTCTCTCTCTGTCCTTAGTTTGCCGGCTCACCTCCAACCCATTCCATCTTCCTGTCATTTTTCTCATTCATTCCTATCTAGTTACCTCAGACCACTTACTGGCTGCTCAAATGTGTTCACCTCTCTCTCTGCATCACTTGTTTGACTGTCTCTGTTAGTCATTGAGAGAACACTTCGTTGTATCTAAGGAGTAGCTAAGGACATGTTAAATACTGCTGAACAAGCACTTTGTAAAACTACTTCCGTCTTGTATTTTTTATGGAACCCAATTAGCAGCTACTCTTCCTGGGGTCCAGCAGGTATTAAGGCAGTTGTATACAACAAAAACATTACATTACATTACATTTCACAACAGATTTCACAGCACATTAAGTGTGTGCCCTCAGGCCACTACTCTACTACCACATATCTACAACTCACACGCCATGTGTACGTTTATTTATTATTATTTATTTGACCTTTATTTAACTAGGCAACAAATTCTTATTTAAATGACGGCCTACACCGGCCAAACTCAGACGACGCTGGGCCAATTGTGCGCCGCCCTATGGGACTCCCAATCACGGCCAGTTGTGATACAGTCTAGATTCGAACCAGGTTGTCTGTAGTGATGCCTCTAGCACTGAGATGCAGTGTCTTAGACCACTGCGCCACTTAGGAGCCATAGTGTGTGTATAGTGCATATGCTATCGTGTGTGTACTTGTGTCTGTGTCTCTTAACAGTCCCCACTGTTCCATAAGGTGTATTTTTATAATTTACTGCTTGCATGAGTTACTCGATGTGGAATGTCATACTGTGTTCATCCCATAGTCTGTTCTGGACCTCAGGTGGCATGTCTTGTGGGCTATGCATGGGTGTCTGAGCTGTGTGCTAGTAGTTTAAACAGACAGCTCGGTGCATTCAAAATGTCGATACTTCTGTAGTGATGAAGTCAATCTCTCCTCTACTTTGAGCCAGGAGAGATTGACATGCATATTGTTAATGTTAGCTCTCCATGTACATTTAAGGGCCAGCCATGCTGCCCTGTTCTGGGCAAATCGTAATTGTTCTAAGTCCCTCTTTGTGGCACTTGACCACACGACTGGACAGTAGTCCAGGTGTGACAAAACTAGGGCCTGCAGGACCTGCCTTGTTGATAACGTTCTTAAGAAGGCAGATCAGCGCTTTATTATGGACAGACTTCTCCCCATCTTAGCTACTGTTGCATCCATATGTTTTGACCATGACTGTTTACAATCGAGGGTTACTCCAAGCAGTGCTCAATATCCACATTATTAATTACAAGATTTTTGAGGTTTAGTGAATTATTTGTTTCAAATACAATGCTTTTAGTTTTAGAAATATTTAGGACTAACTTGTTTCTTGACACCTATTCTGAAACTGACTGCAGCTAAATGTTGCAGTGATTTCACTTACTGTGGTAGCTGACATGTATAGTGTTGAGTCATCAGCATAAATAGCGATCAGGCTTTACTCAGAGCCAGTGGTAGGTCATTAGTAAAGATTGAAAAAAGTAAGGGTCCTAGGCAGCTGCCCTGGGGAATGCCTGACTCTACCTGGATTATGTTGGAGAGGCTTCCATTAAATTAACACGCTATGTGTTCTGTTAGACCGGTAACTCTTGATCCACAATATAGCAGTTTTACCAGCAGGAGATTATGATCGATGATGTCAAAAGTTGCACTGAAGTCTAACAAAACAGCTCCCATCTTTTTATTATCAATTTCTCTCAGACAATCATCAGTCGTTTGTGTAAGTGTTGAATGCCCTTCCCTATAAGCGTTCTGAAAATCTGTTGTACATTTTGTTTTACTGTGAAATGGCATTGTATCTGGTCAAACACCATTTTTTCCCCAAAAAAGTTTACTAAGGGTTGGTAACAGGCTGATTGGTCAGCTGTTTGCCAGTAAAGGGGGCTTTGCTTTTCTTGGGTAGTGGAATTACTTTTGCTTCCCTCCAGGCCTGAGGGCACACACTTTCCTGTAGGCTTAGATTGAAGAGATGGCAAATAGGAGTGGCAATATCGTCCTCAGTGATTTTCCATCCAAGTTATCAGACCCAGGTGGCTTGTCATTATTAATAGACCAAAACATTTTCACCTCTTCCACACTCACATTTTAGAATACAAAATTACAATACTTGTCTTTCATTATTTGGTCAGTTATGCATGGAGGGTAGGTTCTGAAGTTGTTGTTGGAATGTCATGCCTAAATTTGCTAATCTGGCCAATAAAAAATAATTTAAGTAGTTGGCAAAATCAGTGGGCTTTGTGATGAATGAGCCATCTGATTCAATGAATGCTGGAGCAGAGTTAGCCTTTTTGACAAAATGTAATTTAAGGTGCTCTAAAGCTTTTTACTATCATTCTTTATAAAAATGTATCTTTGTTTCCTAGTACAGTTTCTTCTTCTTTTTGTTCAGTTTATTCACATGATTTCTCAATTTACAGTACGTTTGCCAATCGGCTGTGCAGCCAGACTTGTTTGCCATTCCTTTTGCCTCATCCCTCTCAAACATAACAATTTTCAATTACTCATCAATCCACAGGGATTTAATTGTTTACAGTCATTTTCTTAATGTGGGCATACTTATTAGTAACTGTAATAATTAATTTCATAAATGTGTCCAGTGCAGAATCTGGTTGCTCCTCATTATACACCACAGACCAGTAAATATTCTTTACATCTTCAACATAGGAATCACTACAAAACTTATTGTATGACCTCTTATACACCATATTAGGCCCAGCCTTTAAAACTTTGGTTTTCCTAGATATGGCTACTATATTATTATCACTACATCCAATGGATTTGGATACTGCTTTAAAGCACATTTCTGCAGCATTTGTAAAAATGTGATCAATACATGTGGATGATTTCATTCCAATGTCATTTGTAAATACCCTGGTAGGTTGACTGATAACCTGAACCAGGTTGCAGGAACTGGTTACAGTTTGAAGCTTTTTTGGGTGGGCAGCTTGATGAAAGCCAGTCAATATTTAGGTCACTCAGAAAATATACCTCTGTTGATATATCACATACTTTTCACACGTTTTATCCAGATATTGGCTGTTAGCACTTGGTGGTCTATAGCAGCTTCCCACAAGAATAGGCTTTAGGTGAGGCAGGTGAACCTGTAGCCATATTACTTCAACAGCATTTGACATGAGATCTTCTCTAAGCTTTACAGGAATATGACTGAACATAAAACGGCAACACCTCCACCATTGGCATTCCTGTCTCTTCTGAAGATGTTGAAACCATGTTTTGCTACCACTGTATCATCAATGGTATTATATCTAAGTGAGTTTCAGAGATAGTCAGTATGTGAATGTTATCTGTTACTAGCAAGTTATCGATTTATTAAATATTTTTTCCCCCTCAATATACACACACATAATACCCCATAATGACAGAGCATTTTAGAAATGTTTGCAAATGTATTAAAAATAAAAACTGAAATCACATTTACATAAGTATTCAGACCCTTTACTCAGTACTTTGTTAAAGAACCTTTGGAAGAGATTACAGCCTCAAGTCTTCTTGGGTATGATGCTACAAGCATGGTACACCTGTATTTGGGGAGTTTCTCCCATTCTTCTCTGCAGATCCCAAATCCACTCCTGCATTGTCTTGGCTGTGTGCTTAGGGTCGTTGTCCTGTTGAAAGGTGAACCTTCGCACCAGTCTAAGGTCCTGAGCGCTTTGGAGCAGTTATTCATCAAGGATCTCTCTATACTTTGCTCCTTTCATCTTTTCCTTGATCCTGACTAGTCTCCTAGTCCCTGCCGCTTAAAAACATACCCACAGCATTATGCTGCCACCACCATATTTCACCGTAGGGATGGTGCCAGGTTTCCTCCAGATGTGACGCTTGGCATTCAGGTCAGAGAGTTCAATCTTGGTTTCATCAGACCAGAGAATCTTGTTTCTCATGGTCTGAGAGTCCTTTAGGTACCTTTTGGCAAACTCCATGTTATATGCCTTTTACTGAGGAGTGTCTTCCGTCTGGCCACCCTACCATAAAGGCCTGATTGGTGGAGTGCTGCAGGGATGGTTGTCCTTCTGGAAGGTTCTCCATATCCACAGAGGAACTCTGGAGCTCTGTCAGATTGAGCATCAGGTTCTTGGTCACCTCCCTGACCAAGGCCCTTCTCCCCTGATTGCTCAGTTTGGCTGGACGGCCAGCTCTAGGAAGAGTCTTGGTTGTTCCAAACTTCTTCCATTTTAAGAATGATGGAGGCCACTGTGTTCTTGGGGACCTTCAATGCTGCAGAAATGTTTTGGTACCCTTCCCCAGTTCTGTACCTAGAGACAATCCTGTCTCGGGAGCTCTACGGACAATTCCTTACTGTCAACTGTGGGACCTTTATATAGACACGTGTGTGCCTTTCCAAATCATGTCCAATCAATTGAATTTACCACCGGTGGACTCCAAGTTGTAGAAACATCTCAAGGACGATCAATGGGAACAGGATTCACCTGAGCTCAATTTCATAGCAAAGAGCCTAAATACGGTATTTCTGTTTTTTATTTTTAATACATTTGCAAACATTTCTAAAAACCTGTTTTCACCCTTTGTCATTTTGTGTAGATTGATGAGGAAAAAAATATATTTAATACATTTAAGAATAAGGCTGTAACGTAACATAGTATGGAAAAAGGGAAGGGGCTGAATACTTGCCTAATGCACTGTATATATGCCATTTAGCAGACACTTTTATCCAAAGCGACTTATTCATGCGTGCATACATCTTGTGAATCGAACCCACTATCCTGGCGTTGCAAGCGTCATGCTCTACCAACTGAGCTACAGAGGACCGCATATTCCCTCCTCGTGTAGGTTACAGATGGTGGGACAGTAATTGCCTGGTATAATGTCAGGTTCAGCTATGTAAATAAAGTCTACCCTCAAGGGAAACTAGGGGCCTTACTTTCCACTTCCATATGGTATAGAACTGTATGGAAATGTACCTTTGCCTTTGTTTTTTACTAGAAACTGAAGGATATACTGAACAAGTGAAATGCAATTTCGAGTTTTAATTGAGTCGGTGTGTCGGTTTGTCTTTGTAATCTGTTGTTCAGATAGCACATCAACTGTTTTATGCAGACCTGGGTTCAAATACATCTGTATTTGTTTTTTACAGGGTTTTTTACTGGATCAAAAAGGGGCTTTGATGGTGGGTGTAGCCAGCCCTTCAGCGCAACTGTTGGATACTTAGATGGCCCGAAAAATGCTTAGGAGGCCCACCCAATACTTCTCTATGAAAACCTGATTTTAAAAACTCATTTTCTGTGTATATCAGTATTTTCAAATAATGTGACCCGAATCAACTACTTCTATTTGAAAGCATTTTCTAATAAATTTCAAATACTATTTTCAAGTACCTTGGTTAAATGCATGGGAGTGTATTTGAATCTGTGTATTTGAGTATTTTCAAATACAAGCCAGTACTTTACAAGTGTATCTCCAAATACATCACAATATTCCATTACTTATCTTTTCAAATAAAACACATCTGAGTACTTACTTCAAAATGTATGTGAAAGTAATTTAGATATTTGAAACAGAATTTGAACCCAGGTCTGTTTTTTATATCCATGGCTGATAGTGGAATAAAACACTTGGCTATTATAGAAAAGTGACTAATATTACTAACGCTACTTATAAATAATCCCAGTAGGATCTATTTGCCCTCTGTAGCAGTTTTTATTGTTTGATGTATTTGTTTTGTCTATCAATATCCCTGTATACTACCTACATTGTGCCCTGGAGCAAGGCACTTTACCCCTACATGCTCCAGGGAAGCCGTGTGCTGTGCTGCGCTTCTTCCAGCCTGTGATGTGTTGTGTGTCATGTTTGGTACTACGGTGACAACAGAAATTAAGTATATCTGTGAAAATGGACCAATAAAGCAAGTGTTGTTTTGTTTTATCAGATAGTCAGTCAGTCAGTCAGTCAGTCAGTCAGTCATCAAAGCGGAGCCTTGGGTTCAGGTATATGATGGGCCTGTGCAGCTGTCTCTGTTTAGTGTGGGAGGCAGTGTGACATTGCTTTTGTTCACCATGTTACGTCTCCGTGTCTATAGGCCTCAGTACACCTTACTGCATCCCTGTAGGCATAACCACATAACCTGCCAACATAACCATAATTTTTGTCTGTATATTTCAGGGTTTTTTTAATCAACTGAATAAAGGAGAAAAGAGGCCATCAAAATGCTGGGAGAAGTGGGATCCAATATTATGGAGTTTTATGAGTATGCATTGCAGAGAACGGGTGAGTGCTTTGATCATTTTATTATTTCAGATTTATTTCAATCAATTTGTTAGTTTGAATTGCAGTTTAGTGTTTTGTAGTTTGGTGATTTGCAGTTTGTACCATGCGATTGGTGTAACCTGTATTGTTGTCTCAAAGATATTGATGAATTTCTTGATTTCTTGTCCTCAGACCACCGGTTGTTGCCCTACCCGTTGATGCGGAACCCCGTCCAGATGACCAGCATCCTGATGGGCTATGTATTCTTCTCACTGTACGCAGGGCCTCGACTGATGGCCAACCGCAAGCCCTATAACCTCAAAACAGCCATGATTGTCTATAACTTCAGCATGGTGTCCCTGAACGCCTTCCTAGTCTATGAGGTGAGCATAGCAGTTAGTCATTCAGGAGAAGGAAAGTTCTTCAAAGAAATCAAAGAGCCTTGTTGTGAAGACATACTATACTCTAGTAAGACTTTTCCCAGCGTTTATGAATTGATTAAATCACAGCGAGTTCTGTGCTTTGCCTTTGCAGTTCCTGATGTCAGGATGGGCCACCACCTTTAACTGGAGATGTGACCTGTGTGACTACTCAAGCAACCCACAGGCTCTAAGGGTATGTTTTTTTTTTTTCTTTTCTTGAGGAGAGAATCTGAATTGCATCTCATGAGATGGTGTATGGTTTTTCATAACATTTCTATTTATTTATTTTTTATTATTATTTTACTTTACATTCGAACATGCATATGATGTGATATTTTATTCCATGCTATTTCTTTTCTGTACTTTTTTCTCCTTTTGTCAGATGGTTGAAGTGGCCTGGTGGTTTCTTTTCTCTAAATTCATAGAGCTTCTGGACACCGTAAGAATGATCAGAACATCATGTTTGTGAATGAAATGTTTGATGCTAGCCTAAATCATTTAGATTTTGAACATGTTCTGACTGAATCTTTCTCTGACGCCCTTAGTAAAATACAAATGGAGATTTCTGAACAATGTTTGCTCAAAGTAACTTGACCTCTTGTCTGGTTTTCAGTTTTTCTTTGTGCTGCGTAAGAAACACAGCCAGATCACATTTCTACACGTCTTCCATCACTCCTTCATGCCCTTCACGTGGTGGTGGGGAATTACCATTGCTCCTGGTAAGCTTGACCTCTGACCTCATGATGACATCATCCCCATGCAGTTTGCATACAGCTGGTCATATATATATATATATATATATATATATATATATATATATATATATATATATATATATATATATATATATATATATACAGTGGGGAGAACAAGTATTTGATACACTGCCAATTTTGCAGGTTTTCCCACTTACAAAGCATGTAGAAGTCTGTAATTTTTATCATAGGTACTCTTCAACTGTGAGTGACGGAATCTAAAACAAAAATCCAGAAAATCACATTGTATGATCTTTAAGTAATTAATTTGCATTTTATTGCATGACATAAGTATTTGATACATCAGAAAAGCAGAACTTAATATTTGGTACAGAAACCTTTGTTTGCAATTACAGAGATCATATGTTTCCTGTAGTTCTTGACCAGGTTTGCACACACTGCAGCAGGGATTTTGGCCCACTCCTCCATACAGACCTTCTCCAGATCCTTCAGGTTTCGGGGCTGTCGCTGGGCAATACAGACTTTCAGCTCCCTCCAAAGATTTTCTATTGGGTTCAGGTCTGGAGACTGGCTAGGCCACTCCAGGACCTTGAGATGCTTCTTACGGAGCCACACTTTAGTTGCCCTGGCTGTGTGTTTCAGGTCGTTGTCATGCTGGAAGACCCAGCCACGACCCATCTTCAATGCTCTTACTGAGGGAAGGAGGTTGTTGGCCAAGATCTCACGATACATGGCCCCATCCATCCTCCCCTCAATACGGTGCAGTCGTCCTGTCCCCTTTGCAGAAAAGCATCCCCAAAGAATGATGTTTCCACCTCCATGCTTCACGGTTGGGATGGTGTTCTTGGGGTTGTACTCATCCTTCTTCTTCCTCCAAACACGGCGAATGGAGTTTAGACCAAAAAGCTATATTTTTGTCTCATCAGACCACATGACCTTCTCCCATTCCTCCTCTGGATCATCCAGATGGTCATTGGCAAACTTCAGACGGGCCTGGACATGCACTGGCTTGAGCAGGGGGACCTTGAGTGCGCTGCAGGATTTTAATCCATGACGGCGTAGTGTGTTACTAATGGTTTTCTTTGAGACTGTGGTCCCAGCTCTCTTCAGGTCATTGACCAGGTCCGGGCTGATCCCTCACCTTCCTCATGATCATTGATGCCCCACGAGGTGAGATCTTGCATGGTGCCCCAGACCGAGGGAGATTGACCGTCATCTTGAACTTCTTCCATTTTCTAATAATTGCGCCAACAGTTGTTGCCTTCTCACCAAGCTGCTTGCCTATTGTCCTGTAGCCCATCCCAGCCTTGTGCAGGTCTACAATGTTATCCCTGATGTCCTTACACACCTCTCTGGTCTTGGCCATTGTGGAGAGGTTGGAGTCTGTTTGATTGAGTATGTGGACAGGTGTCTTTTATACAGGTAACGAGTTCAAACAGGTGCAGTTAATACAGGTAATGAGTGGAGAACAGGAGGGCTTCTTAAAGAAAAACTAACAGGTCTGTGAGAGCCGGAATTCTTACTGGTTGGTAGGTGATCAAATACTTATGTCATGCAATAAAATGCTAATTAATTATTTAAAATCATACAATGTGATTTTCAGGATTTTTGTTTTAGATTCCGTCTCTCACAGTTGAAGTGTACCTATGATAAAAAAATTACAGACCTCTACATGCTTTGTGAGTAGGAAAACCTGCAAAATCGACAGTGTATCAAATACTTGTTCTCCCCACTGTACATTAACTTTTGGGGGAATGTTAAATAAACCTTATCAACACAATTAATATTTTACAAGGGAATAAGAACACTAAACAAAATCCATTTAGTAACATGCATTTTGTTATCCTCCTGTGACTATTAAGAATAACTTTTGGAGTATGTTTGTGTGTTTTTAATACTGTGCTTGTCATATTGTGAACCTCCAGCAGGGGGAATGAGCTCATTCCATGCCATGGTCAACTGCTGTGTCCACGTCATCATGTACACCTACTATGGCCTGTCCGCTGCCGGGCCTCGCTTCGAGAAATACCTCTGGTGGAAGAAGTACATGACGGCAATCCAGCTGGTGGGTGTTCTTTCTTAATGATGTACTATTGGAAGAAACTATGTTAAAGGGAAGCATTGATTTGTGGGTAGCTGCCAGTGTTACTGTTGTGAATTGGTGACTCCCGCGCCATCTACACACTATACATCAATATGTTAATCTTTCTTCCTTATTTAGATCCAGTTTGTGCTGATCTCACTTCACATATCTCAGTACTACTTCATGGAGAAGTGTGACTTTCAGGTGCCCATGTTCATTCACCTTATCTGGATGTACGGCACCTTCTTCTTCCTACTCTTCTCCAACTTCTGGATTCAGGCCTACGTGAAGGGGAAACGGCTGCCTACTGCAAACATGGAGAAGCTAAAGCAGAATGGCGTTCTCAATGGCGACGTTATCGTGGTCTTAAACGACAAGCCACTGGAGAATGGCAACAGGACAACAGCGCATTGTGTCAACGGCCATAACCAACTAGGCAAAGTGAAGGAAGTCTAGTTTTGACCTTTTAGAAGGGGAAACATAACTGTCTGAAGGAGCCTTCAAAATACCAAAGATGCCAAAGAATTACTCTTTATATTAGCTACTGATCACTTTCCTCAAATGTATATATTTATCCGCAGTTCGTGGGATATGAATGGTGTAAAGGATTTGACATTTAGTCCCTACTTGCCACACTATGTTAAAGGTGTCATCGTCACTAATATTCACCTCAAATCCAGGCTTGAAACAGCCAATGATAGCCCACCCATGGACTCTTCTGGTTGTTTTGGCTGGTGAGAATATTGTAGTTTTGACTGAAATACGCTTGTAAATAGCGTACACAGTTCACTTTCAAAGAGGTGGTGCTTCCGTTCAATGTCCAACAGTTTTTTGCTGCGGTTTGTATATTTATCTTTTTGAAATAAAACCAATAAGTGTAAGGCTGTCAGTAACTACTTACGTTGAGGCACATAAGGCATCCACTGTATCTGGTCTGCAGCAGCAGTCTTGGTAAGGGTCCTTCAGGTCAAGCCACTTTATTCTTGTTGCTTTTGGATGTTCTTTCCTTCAGATGTCCAGCATAGAGCGCATGTCTGATGGTAGTCTGCAAAAATCCCAGCCATCTTTTCCTCACTTTCAGTCAAGGGTGTGGTCTGAGTTCATTACAGAATCTCGTCCAACACCTATTGTGAATCATCCTTGCCTCGTTAGGTTTAACAGTTACCTGTCTTGCAGAGACATTCCAGAATTAATTCCTGGAGTGTTTCAGGAACTTACCAGATCTTAATCTGAAGAATAACTGGAAAGCACCCATTGGTTGTTCACTGAAGTTGCACTGCTAGAGATTGCTGTTCCTAAGATGTTAATGCATCTGTATATCAGACAGATCTAGGACAAGCAGTCTTGAAGTCAACCAATTGTGTGCCACAGATTGCTATCTAGGCGTAAGATCTGGCAGGCATCAGCAACGCACCCAATATTATGCACTCCAGAAATGACATCTTGGTTATTAAATACCAATACTCATTAAACTAGTGAAACACCCAGGACAACTACAAGCATGTGTTAACCACAGGCAAAAATTAGTTTGGGTTCCAGCAAATAAATAAAGTTCAGTTCCACATTGAATGAGTGACTGCCCTAACAGTACTTGAAAAAATGAAGTCGTTATTATAATCCAGATTTGCTATTGTCATTATGAAACAAAATATTCAAACGCAAGATAATAATGTAAGTGGCCATCTTTATTTCAGTGATTTAAAAAAGAAAATGTACATAATTTAATCAACATACAATACAAAAGTCTGTTATCGGATAGATTGGTGTATAATGCTGCTGGTGGACTTAATCATCTCCTTGGCCTTCTTTTTGACTGGATCCAGCTCAAAGCTCTTCCAGAGCCGGACAGTTTCATCACCAGCTACAGTGGCGATAGTTGAGCAGTCTGGACTCATGGTAATGTTCAAGACTCTGCCCTCATGACCTGGGGCGGAGAAAAAATAAGCGGTTATGGGTTCAGTTTTTAACTTTGACCCCTGAATAAAGCCAAGGCTATAGTTTGAAACGTGTGCTCTGAGACCATCTGCAGGATACACAGCCCAAATGCACACCTCCCCACAATTCCCAAACAATGCAGCTCCAGTACAAGTCCTATTAATTTGAATGGGTTGACAGTTTAACAGCTTCAGACAATAGTCTTTGTCAACTGACATTAATGACAACTTCACACAGAGCTGTTATGTATAAACTTAACGTATAGCAGTTTCAGACCAGACACTTACCATTGAGCTCTGCCACCTTAGTCAAGGAGGGGTACTTCCAGATGACTACATTGTCATGGGCATATCCGTGGCTGGAGACCAATTCCTTGTAGTTTGGCGCAAACATCAAAGAGGAGACCTGTAAAGCAGATTTGACCACCAGTTAACTTCAGATCACATGGCATAGCAGTTATGGAATGTAAACACACTTCAAACGTGACTTGTATGCAAATACACATGCTGCTATGACAGAGCAGGGCCCTGAAAGTAATATCAGCCTGGTCAAAATGTTTAGACTTCAAAACCCCATTAGAGTTCAAGGTGGGTGCAGTTACCTGAGACTGAGTGTCCAGAGCACTGATGCAGGAGCCACTGTTGACATTCCAGATGCGGATGTGTCGGTCACTGGTGCCACCCCCAGATGCAAGAACGTTGGGTTGCCATGGGCACCAGGCCAAAGCCTAAGACATTTTAGTAAGATAAAATCATTAGGGTTGTGCATGTCTCTTCACAGCAAGGACATCATGCCATCAAATTGTGTCATGTAATTCAACACCAACTTCTTCCTTCAATAAAAACATTAATTTATCATGTCACACCAAGAATGATATGTTTAAGTTCAAAGGTTGTTCACCTTGACTGCTCCTTGGTGCTCACTGAAGCGGTGGACAGAACTGCTGCCTTGGCCGCTGCCCTCCTGCACACCTGGCCACACATAAACCAGGTTGTCATTGCCTCCACTGGCCAGGTATCTCCCATCAGGGGACCACTTCAGCCCACACACCTCCTGAGAGTGCCCAGACAGGGTGAAGATGTGGTGGTCGGCTACCCTCACGTCATGGTGGTGGATGTGACCCGATCTAGAGCCACTGGGAAAAGAGCAAAAAAAATGTTTAAATCAACACTAAGGCTGTTTGCAGTCAGGCCAATTCTAATATTTTTGCCCAATTGACAAACAAAGTGATCAGATTTGTCAAAAGGCTAATAATTGGGAAAAATATTAGTTGGGCTATCTCTAGACAGATTAGAACATTTTGGCCACAAGCATCACAAAAGATCCTAGCGGGACAGAGACTTGACTATTTTAAATGATGTTCGAGCCATTATACTTTACCTGGAGAGAATATGATTGTTCCAACTCAGGCTGGCAACTCTGGCAGTGTGGCTGGCCATGCTGCGTAGACGCTTCTGGTACTCCACATCCCACAACTACAGTCAGTCAAATTCAGGTGAAATATTAAAAAGAGCATCAAACCATTATTTTCTCTCCAACACCATAAAAATTAAGCAAAATCATTTTAGATGAGTGCTGGGTTCACTTCAGACATTTACCTGAACTTTGCAGTCACTGGTACCAATGGCCAGGAAGTTGCCCTCCTTGATCCAGGACACAGAGCAGATATAGTCCTCCTCCCGCTCCATCTTCATCAGCAGGACGATGTCACCCTGGGTGGCATCCCACAGGTAAACACTGTTGTGAAGGGCAACCGCTAAAAGGTTCCGACTACTCCAGTCCAGTAGGTTCAAATCTGTGGGAACAGACAAAGGTAAATAGACTTAAAATAATTCAAAGAACGCTCCTCTGCCACCACCACTGATTGAATTAAGTTGATAGTGAAGATGGAAGGGCCACATCACAACTTGAGTTGATTTAATCCCCTTCTACAAATGTTCCACTGATATCAATGTGTGATTTACATGCAGACAGCAGTCCCATGTTTCACCCACAGCTAGGATTACTCTCCAGGTAGGTTACTGGACATTTACTCTGTTGGCAGGAGACTCAGTCCTCATTTTGTAGTTCAGGAGCATCTAAGACACAGACCTCCAGGATAAGGCCCTCTGTACCTTCTCCCCAGACAGGTTATTAGACATTTGTGGTGCTGTGTTCGCAGGAGACTCACAGAAATCATTTCGGAGTTCAGGAGCGTCTAAGATTCTGTCAGGCACAGATGATATGTATCTGGTCTTTTTGGTGGAGACTGGGGTAGGAACTTGACTGTAGAGGACTTTCAGGTTGTTCTGGTAACCTGCAAAGAAAAGAGAATGGGACATTAGATTCTGATATCAATCAAGTGACAAGTCACCATCATTAGCAACGGTAGGCCTACCTTCTGGAGCATTCAAAGGTTTGCCTCCCAGATGCAAGATCTTTGCCTCCTCAATGTCATATCCGTTGAGCGTGACAGACCAAGCCTTCTGGTTCTCCTACAAAGACAAATGTGCAGATGTTGACCTACAATACAATATTAACAAATGTGCTGATGGGCAATGTTAAAGAGCCTCACTGATGTTGCAGCAGAGGGGTTTGTGTCCATAGGCTCATTTTCCTTTGAGAGTAGGAAGCTTGCCACGTCCATCTGTTTGTTGTTCCTAGTGGGAATGAAACGGTCACCACCTGCCTTTGAAGGTGTGCACTTACCATTCTTACCTAAGAAAGAGAGAAGGGCAAATTGGAACCCAAATTGGAACCCTTGATGAAACCACTGATTGGCAACCCATAGACAGTTTAAATACACTAGACAGGAGCAAATGTAGCAGAGAAAATCAAAAAGTGAAAGCAATATGGTAGTTAGGTACCTGGTGTTTTACTAGGCGTCTTGGACATACTAAGAGATCTATTTGCGGATTTGCCAGGTGATAGAGCGCTGGTGTTAACACTACTGGTCGACATGGACGAACTGGCTTTTCTTTGCCACCTCGCCATGGGCACGTTTGTGATTGGCATATCCAGTTTCAGAATGCTGTGAATGTCATTCTCGAATCCATATTGGGCCATGTTTGAATCTGCCTTTCGGACTCCCTGCAGGATACAATAATACAAATAAGTAGTAAGACGTTAATTAGTTAACGTTAGGTATAACTTTATATAAAATGAAGCTAACTAACGTTACCAGGCAAACTTGCTGCCTTTCCACGTAATTTACTATTTACATTGCATGGAACAAAACATTAAATGTAGGTGTTATTAAAACGTTAGCTATGCTACTCACGCCAATTTAATTCCGCACGTTGTTATTGAGAAACTGTACTTCTTTCTGCAGCAGTTCCCGTTAGAAATTTCAAACAAGAATGACGAAACTTCTTTAAATGACGAAATGCGCTGTCGTGATTGGTTTATTCAAAATATTTAGGAGGTAATCATGGAAGTAGAATAATATCCGTTAGTTTGATTGGTGGAAAAGGTAGACGTCGACTTCCTGAATAAGCAACGACAAAATAAAAGCTCGTCACACTTTTTCAAAGGACAGGATAGAATCAATAACATCGCCGCCTAGCGAAAACAATGTGCAGACCGCTGAGTATTTAAAAAGTTTGTTTCAGTTTTTATTTTATTTAAGTCAAACCTTATACAAAACAAGACAACTGTGATAGAAACAGGACGTTTCGGATGAATTTTATCAATGCAGATAGGTGTTCTGACCATGTTCAGCAAGGGAATATTCTGAACAAGAAAATCACAAGTCACGTCCCTGGAGCTTAGGCTAAACTGACGGGGGTCATTTCTGGGGTTCAACTATCTATGTCCATAGATTATATAAAATAAAATATAGAGGGGTCATAGTGGTCGGGGTAGGCCGTGATTGTAAATAAGAATTTGTTCTTAACTGGCTTGCCTAGTTAAATAAAGATTAAATACAATTAAAATAAGGTGTTTTAAATGCCAAAGAATAGGACATGTAGCGGATCTATGCTAAGGAACTGCAGAAAGAGGCTAGAGAGGCCCAAAGATATAAAATCACTCATAATGTCTCTGATGCAGAGGGTGCAAGGCAGATTGGGGGAACTATTCGGCAGAATGATGGAGATAATAGGGTTACTCATGGAATAAATTGAGTTTTTAGGAGTAACAAATGTTACTGTTGCCATGACTGTTGATATGTTGACTCCTAATAATACTAATTATGGAATGTCTCAGTATTATTATAATTAGAGTTCAGGTTTTTCTTATCCTTCAGTGGAATGCCAGAAGCCGTATTGCTAATGGTTAGGAGTTTAAGAAATATGTCATAGATTTAGAGATCAAACCTGATGTGATATGTGTTCAAGAAACATGGCTTAGACCACATCTTGATTTTATTAATCCTGGTTATTGTTCAGTCAGATCTGGTAGATCGTTTGGACAGGGTGGTGGTTGTGCTACGTTCATAAGAGAAGGTCTTATGTCATAATACAACTGTCCCATCTGAATATGAATGTGTGATGGTGGAAATCTACAGTGCAGGTAGTAATATTAAGTTACACAATTTTTACAACCCTTGTTGTCAACTACAGTGGGGAGAACAAGTATTTGATATACTGCCGATTTTGCAGATTTTCCCACTTACAAAGCATGTAGAAGTCTGTAATTTTTTATCATAGGTACTCTTCAACTGCGAGTGACGGAATCTAAAACAAAAATCCAGAAAATCACATTGTATGATTTTTAAGTAATTAATTTGCATTTTATTGCATGACATAAGTATTTGATACATCAGAAAAGCAGAACTTAATATTTGGTACAGAAACCTTTGTTTGCAATTACAGAGATCATACGTTTCCTGTAGGTCTTGACCAGGTTTGCACACACTGCAGCAGGGATTTTGGCCCACTCCTCCATACAGACCTTCTCCAGATCCTTCAGGTTTCGGGGCTGTCGCTGGGCAATACGGACTTTCAGCTCCCTCCAAAGATTTTCTATTGGGTTCAGGTCTGGAGACTGGCTAGGCCACTCCAGGACCTTGAGATGCTTCTTACGGAGCCACTCCTTAGTTGCCCTGGCTGTGTGTTTCGGGTCGTTGTCATGCTTGAAGACCCAGCCACGACCCATCTTCAATGCTCTTACTGAGGGAAGGAGGTTGTTGGCCAAGATCTCGCGATACATGGCCCCATCCATCCTCCCCTCAATACGGTGCAGTCGTCCTGTCCCCTTTGCAGAAAAGCATCCCCAAAGAATGATGTTTCCACCTCCATGCTTCACGGTTGGGATGGTGTTCTTGGGGTTGTACTCATCCTTCTTCTTCCTCCAAACACGGCGAATGGAGTTTAGACCAAAAAGCTCTATTTTTGTCTCATCAGACCACATGACCTTCTCCCATTCCTCCTCTGGATCATCCAGATGGTCATTGGCAAACTTCAGACGGGCCTGGACATGCGCTGGCTTGAGCAGGGGGACCATGCGTGCGCTGCAGGATTTTAATCCATGACGGCGTAGTGTGTTACTAATGGTTTTCTTTGAGACTGTGGCCCCAGCTCTCTTCAGGTCATTGACCAGGTCCTGCCGTGTAGTTTTGGGCTGATCCCTCACCTTCCTCATGATCATTGATGCCCCACGAGGTGAGATCTTGCATGGTGCCCCAGACCGAGGGAGATTGACCGTCATCTTGAACTTCTTCCATTTTCGAATAATTGCGCCAACAGTTGTTGCCTTCTCACCAAGCTGCTTGCCTATTGTTCTGTAACCCATCCCAGCCTAGTGCAGGTCTACAATTTTATCCCTGATGTCCTTACACAGCTCTCTGGTCTTGGCCATTGTGGAGAGGTTGGAGTCTGTTTGATTGAGTGTGTGGACAGGTGTCTTTTATACAGGTAACGAGTTCAAACAGGTGCAGTTAATACAGGTAATGAGTGGAGAACAGGAGGGCTTCTTAAAGAAAAACTAACAGGTCTGTGAGAGCCGGAATTCTTACTGGTTGGTAGGTGATCAAATACTTATGTCATGCAATAAAATGCAAATTAATTATTTAAAAATCATACAATGTTATTTTCTGGATTTTTGTTTTAGATTCCGTCTCTCACAGTTGAAGTGTACCTATGATAAAAATTACAGACCTCTACATGCTTTGTAAGTAGGAAAACCTGCAAAATCGGCAGTGTATCAAATACTTGTTCTCCCCACTGTATCTGTAGCGATGTTTGATGAAATATCGGGAGAATTGGTCTCTAGAGAGATATGGTGCGGTGACTTTAATGTACATAATAGTTTATGGGGAAGAACACATACAGATGGTAATGGTACTATTGTGGAAGATATGATGGAAACAAGAACATTAGTATGTCTTAATGATGGATGTACAAGAGTTTGTTGGAGGGGTTACATCCTGCCTGGACCTCACACTGGCATCTAACTCTATTGCGTCTATGTGTGAATGTAATGAATGATTCTACTGTTGGAAATGATCATTTTCCGATTTCGTGTACCATAAACTTTGATGTTACTATTCTAGATAGGGTACCATTCAGAAGATGGTGCTTTCATAAAGCAGACTGGGAAAAATTTGGTGATCATTGCTTAAAATCTGTTGGACAGTTGTCTTTAGAGAGGCCGGTTGATGTACTGTATGTGCTGCCTCTGTGACCTCTGATTTTGAGTGCTGCAAATGTATATGTACCAGTGAGTTAAGTGGGTGAGAAAAGGAAGGTGATTCCTTGGTGGACTGAAGAGTACACTGCGGCTATTCGAGAAAGAAATTGGGCTTACAGAGTGTTGCGTAGGAATATGATTCCTGAGAATCTAGTTGATTTCCAAAGGATGAGAGCTTTAGCACGTAGGGTCATTAAGTCTGTCAATAGACATACATGGAGACAGTTCTGTTCTACAATAGGCAGGGGTATTGAGCTGGGGGATATATGGTCTATGTTGAAGAAGATGACTAGAAGAAGCAAGTCCACTCGAATTCCTGTTTTGGTTGTGGGTAAAAAAAAAAAGGCTGTCACTGATAAAGAAAAAGATTACTTGTTGGGGAAGACATTTGCTAGGGTACATAGTGGGGTTACTTTGGATTAAGTATATAAACAACGCAGGTGTGAGATTTTCAATGTTCATGTTAATGTGTATAAGAAAAGGAATACGGTTTACTCTTCTTTGGATGCTGTTTTTACAATACATGAGATGCGTTCAGCCTTAATAGGCTGTGGATTTACAGCCCCAGGTCATGATCAGTTGTGCTATGTAATGTTTAAGCATTTACCTGATGAGATCATGCATGTTCTCCTGGGATTATTTAATAAGATTTGGAGTGAGGGGGTTGTACCTTCTGGTTGGAAATGTGCAGTAATATTACCTTTTGTAAAGCCTGGTAAGGACCCTTCATGTGCTGATAGTTATAGACCAATAGCACTGACCTCTAACTTGTGTAAACTATTGGAAAAGATGATAGTCAATAGATTGTCATATTTCCTGGAACATAGAGGTTTATTGAGCCGATGTCAAAGTGGATTTCGTAAAGGTATACAGTTGAAGTCAGACGTTTACATACACCTTAGCCAAATACATTTAAACTCTGTTTTTCACAATTCCTGACATTTAATCCTAGTAAAAATTCAATGTCTTAGGTCAGTTAGGATCACCACTTTATTTTAAGAATGTGAAATGTCAGAATAATAGTAGAGAGAATTATTTCTTTCAGCTTTTATTTCTTTCATCACATTCCCAGTGGGTCAGAAGTTTACATACACTCAATTAGTATTTGGTAGCATTGCCTTTAAATTGTTTAACTTGGGTCAAATGTTTCAGGTAGCCTTCCACAAGCTTCCCACAATAAGTTGGGTGAATTTTGGCCCATTCCTCCTGACAGAACTGGTGTAACTGAGTCAGGTTTGTAGGCCTCCTTGCTCGCACATGCTTTTTCAGTTCTGCCCCACATTTTTTATAGGATTGAGGTCAGGGCTTTGTGATGGCCACTCCAATACTTGACTTTGTTGTCCTTAAGCCTTTTTACACAACTTTGGCGTCATTGTCCATTTGGAAGACCCATTTGTGACCAAGCTTTATCTTCCTGACTGATGTCTTGAGATGCTGCTTCAATATATCCACATAATTTTCCTTCCTCATGATGCCATCTATTTTGTGAAGTGCACCAGTCCCTCCTGCAGCAAAGCACCCCACAACATGATACTGCCTCCCCTATGCTTCACGGTTGGGATGGTGTTCTTCGGCTTGCAAGCCTCCCCCTTTTTCCTCCAAACATAACAATGGTCATTATGGCCAAACAGTTCAGACCAGAGGACATTTCTCCAAAACGTACGGTCTTTGTTCCCATGTGCAGTTGCAAACCGTAGTCTGGCTTTTTTATGGCAGTTTTGGACAGTGGCTTCTTCCTTGTTGAGCGGCCATTCAGGTTATGTCGATATAGGACTCGTTTTACTGTGGATATAGATACTTTTGTACCTGTTTCCTCCAGCATCTTCACAAGGTCCTTTGCCGTTGTTCTGGGATTGATGAGCGGTATGACGGCTGTGTGGTCCCATGGTGTTTATACTTGTGTACTATTGTTTGTACAGATGAACGTGGTACCTTCAGGCGTTTGGAAATTGCTCCCAAGGATGAGCCAGACTTGTGGAGGTCTACAGTTTTTTGGCTGATTTCTTTTGATTTACCCATGATGTAGAGTAAAGACGCACTGAGTTTGAAGGTAGGCCTTGAAATACATCCACAGGTACACCTCCAATTGACTCTACATCATCAAAAGCTTCTAAAGCCATGACATCATTTTATTTCCAAGCTGTTAAAAGGCAATTTCTGACCCACTGAAATTGTGATATTGTGAATTATAAGTGAAATAATCTGTCTGTAAACAATTGTTGCAAGAATTACTTGTGTCATGCACAAAGTAGATGTCTTAATCGACTTGCCAACACTATAGTTTGTTAACATGAAATATGTGGAGTGGTTGAAAAATGAATTTGAATGACTTCGACCTAAGTGTATGTAACTTCCGATTTCAACTGTATCTCCTTTGGATGCATTAGTAAAGGTGAGCAATGAAGTTGAAAAAAATCTGGTCATGAAAGAAGTAATAGCTACTGTCTTTTTGGACATTGAAAAGGCTTATGACACTATGTGGAGAGAAGGCCTACTGATTAAGATGGAAAGACTTGGTATCGGTGGGAGATTATATAACTGGGTTTTGGCCTTATTTAATCACTCTTTTCGAGTTAAAATAGGATCCATTTTATCTAATGACTATGGAGTTGACAATGGTAATATTATTCAATATTATGATTAACGATGTGTTTTCAAATGTAGGTAGGGCTGCTGGGGCTTCGCTATATGCTTATGATGGAGTCTTATGTGATCTAATCTATTCAACAAGCTGTAGTGGACGGAGAAAGATGGTCGATTGACTGGGGTGTTAAATTGTCAGTGGCGAAGTCTTGTTGTATGTTCTTCTAGAAGAAGAAAGTTGCTGATAATATACAGTTGTTTCTGTATGGACAGTCTATGGGGAGGGTTTCTAAGTAAAAAAATATTTGGGTCTATGATTCAATGAGCGATATACATGGAAAGATAATTTAATACATGTTGAAAGAAAGTGTAAGAAGGTGGTTGAATCTTATGCGCTCGGTCTCTGGTTATGAATGGGGTGCTGACAGACAATCGTTGATGGATAAATAGAGCTCTGATCAGGACGACAATTGATTACAGGTGTGTCGTTTATGGAACAGCTGCAAAGACTTGGCTTCAGAAGCTGGACAGAATCCAGCATATAGTTTTAAGGATATGTATTGGTGCATTTAAATCAACATCTGTGTGTGCCTTACTAGTGGAGGCAAGTGAGATGTCTTTGGATATACATTATATAAAAAATAATGAATTAGCTTATTGGGTTGAAAGACAGTGAGGTTGAGCATCCCACTGCTACTGTTCTAGTTGGGAATATACTAGTAGACAAGGCAGTGGTTTTGGTTGGACAGTTGGAAAGCTTGCTGATTAGAGTGGTTTGAAGGAGGTGGAGGTTGGCCCTTCTGTGGTGATAGGGGATGGTCCTCCATGTTTACTACCAGATCTTGTTGTTGATCTAACCTTGGCAGAGAAAATTAAAGATTGGTCAGAAGTCAGTGATATAGGGAAACTGGTTGACCATTACATTGGTAGATGTTTTTATGCTTTTTTACTGCTTTTCACAGATTGATCTAAGGACACGGATATTGGGCGCGCAGGAGCAGGTGTTTACGTTCCTGAATTCCTGTGTAGATACAGTATGTAGAAGTTGCCGACAATAGTTTCCCTCCAGTGGGTGGAGGACGTACAACCTGTTAGAATTATAGTATGCTCAGATTCTCTGTCTGTATTGAATAGTTTATAATCTGATAAATCTAATAGGAGTGACCTACTATTGGAGGTATTAATGTTATTATGGAGAATTGAGAGAATGGGTGTAGTAGTGAGATTCTGCTGGGTCCCAGCACATTCGGGGGTGGAAGGGAATGAAATTGTAGACCAGTTAGCTAAAATAATTGGTCTATAATTGATATTCATGTTCCACTGGGTGGAGGTGAGGCCAAATGTAAGATCAGAGCCATTTTTGATAGATATATGCCCTCCAAAGAAAAGTCGGTGGACCAAGATTCCTAGGTCAGATTAGAAAGGAAGAGGTGTTGTTTGCTTGATTGCGCTTAGGACATATTGAAGTGTAGGGTCATTGAGGTTGAACGGGGTTTGGAAGGGATTTGTGGGTGGGGGAGGGTCTATTAGAAGTTAGTAGGGCTCTTTTTTATTTTCTCAGAAGTCCTGAGTTAGGTAGGAGGATTTAGAAATGTTGTAAAACGTGATTGACCACACACTCCAGCACAGTAGGTGGCGGTATGCACCTTTAACGTTAGTTTTTGGACCGACGTTATATCATAGAAGAAGAATAAGAATAGTAGGAGGCGGAGGAGGAAGAAGAATAAGACGTCACATCATTTCACTACGCAGCCCTTTGCAACGGCAGTTTCGGGAGGAAAAGCTAGCTAGTCATTAGCCAGCCATTCTTAAACGTAGCTAGCTACATATTCGTATTTATTGGAGACCCTCCGACAATAAACCACCAAGATGTTCAACAGAATGACAAGCCTTTGGATGGGTGATGTATGTTCGCTCTGTTTTAATCATGTTGCAGTAACGTTGCTGGTAACAATTGTTTTAGTTAGCTAACCAATTTAACTATTTTAGCAACGTAATTTACTAGTTAGCTCATGTTAGGTAAGCTTCCCACACAATTGTTGAGGTAATGTGTATGATATGTTAAGAACATGGTAAGAAATACAGTAATGATGTATTCGAAGTGTTTACTTCTCTAAAGTAACGTTAACGTTCCCGACAGTTTGGTTAACGCTCGCTAACTACGACGTTATGGTGTTTTGGCCCTGGCTGGGCCTAGTAGTAGTTATGGCAGCGCCATGTATTCTACTAGTAGTTAGTACTAGTAGTACCTAATAACAGTTACTCCTGGGCCCAGGTAGAAATGTGGGTAAACATTTGTTGAATGTAATTCTTTGTCCACATTATTTATCTAACTAGGTCTATCACTATAATCTATCAATGTTCTCTATACATTAATCTCAATTTCCTGGCATGACTTTTTATATTTCATGGATATGAATGGGATATTTAAGCAATAATGCCTGATGTGTGGTGTATGGCCAATATACCACGGCAAAAGAGCTGTTCTTAGTCACAAGCAACTCTGGAGTGCCTGGGCAAAGCCCTCAGCCGTGGTATATTGGCCATATATCACAAACCCCTGAGGTACCTTATTGCTATTATAAACTGTTTACAAGTAGAGTAGTACGTTTCTTTTCTTCTTTTTTTTTATACCAGTGGTATAAGGTCTGTTAATAAACTGGGTGGTTTTAGCCCTGAATTCTGATTGGCTGAAAGTTTATAATAGCAATAAAGCTCCTTGGGGATTTGTGCCTAAGAACAGCCCTTAGCTGTGGTATATTGGCCATATGCCTCACCTCGGGCCTTATTGCGTAAAAATACCACAGCTTTCATCCGTGTTGTGCATAAGAACAGCCCTTAGCTCTTGTACATTATATTGGCCGTATACCACACCCCCATGGCCTTATTGCTTAAGTGTATATCTTATAGACTACTGTACTCAATAATCTTTTTGGTATTCTTTATAGCTGGACCCATACATGGATGAGAACTTCATCAAACAGGCCTTCAGCACTATGGGCGAGACGGCATATGGTGTTAAGATCATTACCCACAGAGTAACGGGGTATGTTAATCACAGACATATTAGTTTAATGTAGTGAGTGATATCATGTGTTTAGCTAGCTCTCAAAAACCCTTCTCTCCATGGAGTTTTCAGCCGAAAAGTTGACAAAACAAAAAGGAGAATAGACAATTAGAGCAAGCACAATTAGAGCAAGCAGGTATGATTTCCTCTGATTTTTAACCCACAACAAGAAGGCACCAGAGCCTGCAATGCTAACAGGTTCCCACTAGATAACAAGTCTGAAGACATGAGGGGTGGCTAACGTTAGCCAGCTTGAGCTAGCTACTGAGCTAGCATACAAACTCGGTAGCACAGAATGCATCCTCCATATGACGTCGAGAAAGTTAATTGTGGGTAGTTCCGAAGATGTCCAGAAATAAGTTCATAAATGTAACCAGATTGTGAATTTACGAAGTCTTTGACCACACTGTGTTGATACTTTGGTGAGTAAAAACTCATTCCTCCTACCCTTGAACGTTTAGAGCAAGTGTTGGGGATCTTAACCTTTTGATGCGTAAGTTCTAAGTACTAACAACGGCCCTTACAGTGAGTTCTTTTTGCACGCGCTACCATACTTCTAGCATATATGAGCATATATGACATATGGCGACCATTGCTAAGGCCGGGAAAGGCTGGCATCCTAAATACTTTTCCTTAATTTTTTAAAAATTAATTAAATGTAACGTTATTCTCCCCTGGAAAAACTTGGCTACAGTGGTGGTTACAGTTTCATCATGTCAACGTATTATTACCACTGGACATGTAGCCTACAGATGCCTGCCTCGTCACCAAGTGAGGAAGATTTTACTCATAAAATGCGGTGAGTTTTATGGCCTGGGTAGGTTTTAGCCTGGTGGAGGATAATGAGAACATGGTGGTGGACAAAGTCATGTAAGCAACAGATTGAATGATGTGTGCGTGTAATCAGATATATTGTATGCAGAGACCGTGGCATGAGTGAAGTGAGGTCATAGATATAATGGGTTATTGTAAACTCCACTTCCCCTTTCCAGGGGTTTTATTTTTATTCAGTTTATTAACTTCTGCTGTGTTTGCCCTCCGTTTATTGATAAATCCCCCATCATAGTAATATGTCCTCCATGATACCCCCCCGCACCTAAAAACCCCCCACAAATTAAATGAACCCCCCACAAACCCGACTTAAATGGTTTCAAGCCTGTTCACGCTACGGCTGGGCAGTAGGCTTGATTAATCTGTGAGGTGATAACATTTTATTTGCTTTGTGATTGGTCAAAAACTGTAAACAACTTGTCAAGTATTGTGCTCCGGTTCTTGTATACACTGTAACAAGCTCATGCAGATTTGTAATGTGCTGAAAATGGGCCAAACTAAGTTGATATTTTCCTTGCAATGGTCGCAGACATCTTTGACTTTGTTTATTTGCGTCTTATGCCGCGTTCAATACAACTGGGAACTTGTTAAGGTAAAATCATGACATCAGTGATCTTCAGGTCTGAAAGTCAGAGCTCCAAAATGAGGACCAGAATTGGAATTCCGAGTTGGATGACCGTTCAAATCAAATTTTCCCAGTCGGAGCTAATTTTTTTCCAGAGTTCCAAGTTGTTTTGAAATCACTGGTTGGAAGTTGGGAGATTTCAGAGTTCCCAGTTTTGAATGCGGCGTTATAGTGGATGGCATTCTGGGATTAGGGAGTTTTCACTTGTCAAATGTAAACAAACATGGCTGCCATCATAAAGAATTTAGCTGCTGTTAGCTTAGCTTGACACGCATTTCTTTTCTAAACATTACATTAGTCTCATGCTCACCAGAGATGTGGTACATTGTAATCTAGTCTAGCTGTTAGGTCGCTAATTTATTTTTAGTTTTTTGTCAGCGCAACCTGTTACTTAGACTGCTTTATGGAATGAGTTTGGCTGTGGATGTGTTCCGTGTGATGCTTGGATGGTGACGTTCGCATTTATCTTTTACAATAAAAGGTAAAATTGAGGAATAAAGTTAAGACCTTTATTTTCCATCAGTACAACAATATTTAGATGCTGTTCAGACAACAATGGTTTTTAGACGTTCTGTTGCTGCTGTTCCAATCACATATTTGAGATCATACGCTGCAGTGACCACTGAACAATGATCACAAATACGTGAAAATACGCGTCAAAGGGTTAATAAAAGTCCCCCAGGAAGAAGATGCCTTCATCAATATGTGCTGAAGGTAGTTAGTGTAAGTTTCCTCCTTTGAAAGTAGGCCACTGACCAGTTTGTAATACACACTGTGGCATTGTATATAGATCAAGCCACTGCATGCCCAAATTAGCATCTGTCAGTGATCAAAATACAATGTAATTGAACCCCACCTACAATATCTAACCTAAAACATGACTTGTTCTAGAACCACCTGGATGTAATTGGTTTACCACAGCGCTGTGAATTGATACTGAAATTTGAAAATACTGTATTTGTGGGATATTATTACCCTACATTGGGTTTTTCTATCCTGTTTCAAAAATGTGGTTGTATCACATTGTCACCAATACAATATCTTGTTCTACAGAGGATCGGCAGGCTATTGCTTTGTGGAAATGTCAGACGAAGCCAGCGTTGACCGATGCGTTCACAGACTGAATGGGAAGCTAGTTCCTGGATCAATTCCGGTGAGCATTCATTATAAGCTTGACATTTCTAATTTTCACATTTTATTTAAACTACTTACTGATGATGTATTCGTGGACAACCACCCTCTCGTTTTAGTTTGATACTTTTTTTCAAAATGTGTTGTGGATAGCGGAGCTTCACTAGCATTGGCCCCCACCTTAATTTGAGGTTGATGGAACAGATTATCTCAGATTTATATGACAGACAAGTTACTGAGCTCCGTTTTCTTCCTGATGAAGGTGGTTGAGGCTGTTTTGTAAATTTACTTTGTTTGAAGCTGGTGAATAAACTCTGTTAGGAACTAACTGACGAATGGGATAAAGCCTGTACTGGGTGGTGGAGGTATGTAAACCAAATAAAATGTTATTCTCTAATATACTCTTTATTTTCTAGCAATATATGTCCTTACTACACACATTTGTCTTTGAAGGTGCTTGACTGCTTGTTCTTTCTTCCTGTATAGCCCAGAAAGTTTAAGTTAAACTATGCAACTTACGGGAAACGGCCAGAAGCTGGGTAAGCTGTCTAATTAACTTTCTTCCTCATTTTGAGGCATGCTTCTGTTTTTAGAACCTGCAGTAATGTGTTTATGTACAATGCTCTGTGATATTTTCCACCTACAGAAAAATGAATTGTGAAAAAAAGAAACCGCTAGACGGTGTGATGTTGGTAATTTAGTACACCTTAGTAATCTCTCTCTCGCCGTCCCTCTCATGCGTCTGCGCAGCCTGGAATTTTCAGTCTTTGTCGGAGATCTGTCTTCAGAAGTGGACGACTTCCAACTCCATCAGTTCTTCCTGAAGAAATACCCTTCCTGCAAAGGAGGCAAAGTGGTCTCTGATCAGTATGGTAACTCCAGGTATGAGCACTGAACCGACAGAGTCGTTATTTGGTGATGCTAGCAATGCACCACCTGATTTGAACACAATTTGAATGTAATTTCTGCTTCAGATGGATTTATCTGACATTTCATTACATTTAAATTCCTTGTAAAATCTCATGACATTTTAACAATATCTTTCTTTAATTGGATTGTGTGTAGACATATATTTGTCTTGCGTATCTTCACCGCTGTTTACCACTGGTATATCTTCCCCAAAATACTGGAAAGGGCATGTTTCTGACATTTATGCTAAAACTATTGTTTTCCCCATATAGGGTAAGCAAGAGCAACTCACAATTGAAGTGATGCTACTTCATATTAAAAGTAAAACAACAAGTTTCAGTTCTACCATACCATTTTTGTTTTCGAATTAATTACGTGTTTGATTAGCATGATACGGTGAGCCCGGAGAGAATGTGTGCTCAGGGTTTTAGCGTTGTTCTTGGTCTTGCAGAGGTTATGGCTTCATCAAGTTTGGGGATGAGGACGAACAGAAGAAAGCTATCGATGAATGTCAGAACGCATCAGGCCTGGGGACGAAACCAATCAGGATCAGCATAGCTGTGAACAAGAGGTATGGTTCTATTACTGTGGAAATTATACAGTATGAGGTTTGATTAGTGTCATGCTGGTCTCTCTTTCTTGAAAGTTGATCTCATATGCATGATTGTCCTCCTAACTTGACATCCTCTAAACCGAGGTTTAGAGGATGCTAAAAAGCATGTTTTCTTGCTTTTTAGCCATAAAATGAACAGCTATAACAACCAGAACCAGAACCACAACTCCTACCACAACAGTTACCAACAGCCATACTATCAACAACCCAACCAGAACTACTACCCTAATTGGGGCTATGACCAGTACAATAGCTACAACTACAGTGGCTACGGTCCCTATGGGGGGTACCCCCCTCCAGGCCCCCATGGGATGATGGGACCCCCACCTCCCATTGGCATGCCCCCCATGCCCACAGACATGCAGACTTCCTCCGAGGTAAGGCTTCCTGACAAGCTCCTGGGATCTTTCCCATCATAATTCCACATAAATTATCCCTTAATGTCCAAAAAGGGTTGCCAACCGTTGTCCTCAAGGGTTCATAATGATTAATTTCAGTTGTCTTGTTTTTCCCATTAGCATACACAGGAGTCCACAGATGAGCCTGAAGAAGAGGCTGCAGAAGGTAATTCCTCACTGTTCTTTTACATTGTACTAAAGGAAAATGCACATTTCTGCAGATAAGCTTTTTGTTTTTTCTTTTAAATGTATTATTACTAGGGATGCACCGATCACTTTTTTTTTAGGCCTTTGCCGATTTCCAGTCTTCAAAATCGTTCGATACCGATTTTATACATTTTATACGTACATTATTCATTAAAGATACATTTTTATTCCAGATAAACTCAAAATTAGTGGTGAATTGAAAGCCATGCAGTAATGCAGGCTATAAACTGACAGAAATTGACACTAACTATTATTTAGGAACAAAACAGAATAACCTGACAAAGTGACACTAACTGTATTTTAGCAACAAAACAGAGTTTATATAATAGGCTAATCAAAATATTTTTCAGCATAAGTCACCTGCTTATGGCCTATTTCCAAATCGGAATATTTAGAATACTTAAATGATGCCAAAAACCTATGTAAATAGATAACTAAAAAGCCAACAAATAGGCAATAAAAGGAAACAAAATTAGTAGGGTTTTTGTAAAAAAAAAAAAAAAACATTTTACGAAACAAATGAATTAGCCTATGAACATGGACCTTTGAAAATAAGTGAGGCAGTGAGAAACTTAAAATGTTAATTTGTCAATGCCATATGGCTACATCTCCTATTTCTCACTTTTAAGCATCAATGGTAGATTTCTTTTAACAAAGACGAGCATCTCCACTTTTTCAGAAGACAGTCTGTTCCTCTTTTCATCCACGACATGTGAAACAGAGCTAAACAAGCGTTCGCTGTCCACGCTTGTGGAGGAGCAGAGAGGTCAGCTCGTGCCACGGTTGTAAAACATTGGTCGTTGACCCCATAAAACATTGGTCATTGACCCTGTAAAAACATTGGTCACCAACCTTATGAATGTTTTTAAAAAACCTGACTTAAAAAAGTAAGCCTATGTAACATTAACCAATTAAAAACAGTTCTGTAGCAATGAGATTTGTGCAGTACGCGCACAACATTATCACTGCATATTGTCTATGCTTTAATTGCCCTGCCAATGTTTTTCTCAGACCATTTTGAAATTATATTTCATTATATGATCACACTGGTAATAATAATTGGTCAGGGAGGGAGGGAGCAGCGGCGAGGCTGCCTCAACTGGCTCTCTCCCTCTGAGAAAAGGGGACAGTCTTCCAGCTGATGGCTTAACTCAAGTCACACTGCATTATTTCTGCCTCATGCACCAAATTATGTTACTCCTATGACCAGAGAAAGTGAAATATTCCTTGACATTAAAAAAGGCAAGGCGCTAATAATAACGCAAACTTTTCGGAACACTTTGCTATACTCATTAATTGCAGCTGGTTGTAGGGAGTGTGCATATATAAAAATGTTGACTGCTGAATAAGAACTTATCCATAAACGTATGCATAAAAACAGAAGCTTGTTGCTGTATTCATTGAGTCTCTCTAGTCATTGTTTTCAGTTTTGTTTTATCTCACGGTATCAACGTTGCTGTGCGTTCAAGGCTTCTTTTTAGTCTATGGCTCGAGGAAACTGCAGACAGTAATCTGATTGGCCAGCGGTAGGCCTATGGGTGTACTTGATTTGCTCTCTGGGCCTGCCGGGTAGGCGGTGTTCTACTTTCAGACTCATGAAATGGTTCAAAATGGGAACACTTTGCCTTCCAGGGCGCTAGGGCTGCTGAATCAAGTGTACCTACCGCCAACAGCGCAAAACAAATATCAAAAACTAGGATAAAAAAAACAACTAAGATCAATAAGGAATGCCTTGGAAACCACTGCTGTGACCAATGCCTTGGAAACCACTGCTGTGACCAATGCCTTGGCTTGTTGTCTTATTTACTCTTCTTTATTCTCTTCCCTGTCAGACCCCAACCTTCAGCTGGATGTGGATGCAATGAACACAGAATACATGGAGAGTAGTGAGGAGCTCTACGATTCACTCATGAACTGTCACTGGCAGCCACTGGATACCATCACTTCAGAAATCCCGCCTTTTTCCAGTTCCTGATCTGTTTCTGTATCTTCTCTAAAAGAGCAGAAAGTCGCACAGAAAACATTGTTTTTTTGTTTTTTTTATCACCATTAGACACAGCGTGTTTCTGCTCTACAGCTTTTGCCATTTGTATATATTGTCCACATCCTTCAATGTCAGGTTTAGATTTTTTATTAATGGAAGGAATGTTTTATTTTTCGGTGTTCACTAAATTGTCTTTCTTAATGCTAGTTAAGTCTTTCTTGGAGTGCATTTGTATTTTTTTCTGAAACTGCATTCTTGCATTTGATTAAATGAAGCAATCAATTCTCGTCATTTCCCAGACATGATTTGTTTGTATTTAACACTGTTTTGGGTACCATCTTATCTTCAGGAAGAAAAAACATTTAGGTGTGTGACACTTTATTTTTCACAAATTAAAAACTTCCATCTAAGCTTGTATTTCAACAGTTTGCATCATACCTTTTACTTGTGCTTGAAATCTATGGGTTTCTTTTTAATGGTGCAATCGGTCTGCCATTTCCTGTTTGCTAAAATTCTAATAGTTCGCCTAATTTCAGTTTGCCAAAACAATCAATGTACCATCTCAACTGCTGTGAAATATATTTTCAATAACCAAAAATATTGTGTTTTCAGCTGTTCGAAGCTGGTGTACCTAACTGAAAAGTAAAATGCACAAACTAAACATAATAACGTGAAGCATTTACTCATACTTTCTTTAAATGAGTGACAGATCTATAACTCATGTTTGGTCGGGACACCCAAAAAAATTGAATATTGCACCTTTTTTTTAATTTAAATGTGAATTCAGCTTTCATTCTCATGATATACAGTTTGTCTATTTGTCTTAGACTTGTAGGTCATGTTATCTTTTTTTTTGTGCCTGGAGCTTTTGGAGTGATTCTATTAAAGCTGATTTGGGGACAAAACAGATTGTTTGCTATGTATTATCCAGTTATGACAGAACAGTGGTGCTTATGCAAAGTTTAACATGTTCATTTTTTCAGAAAGTCACAATTTAACTTCTTACCTACATGGCTTGCACTGTCAGATGCATATGTTCAAAAAGAAACAGCATTATGTAATCGGTGCCTTACATTTATCTCATAACTGCTTTTAGACAAGTTCACAAATGTCTTAAGTACAATAAGTGGATGACCATTGACAGCAGTTAAAAAAGGACTTGAAATTAGCCTCTCACTAAGTTTAATTAGCCTCACTATTTCATGGAAGGACAAAGGAAAATCATTAGGCCAACACGTATTATGAGATGTTTGTATGGCTGCAACCATTTCTCCCCCTCTTTCACTCAGGCTTAACTCTCTTTCTTGGTTAATAGTCCCACCCCTGGTTGTCCGAGGCAGTACCAGCCCTGATACAGGCACCCCAGGGCCCCTCCTAGGATCTGTGTGCGGCAGTAGGTCAGCAGACAGAGAAGCAAGAACACCCAGAGGCCCAGCAGGATGACACAGAACAAGAAGAGCAGGCGCAGCTGAACCACCGAAGTACCGCCCTGAGTCAGGTAGGGCCCGAAAACGGACGTCTCCTCGACCACCAGTATGCAGCAGAGACACAGCAAGAAGATGTCCTCAGAGACTTCATCGCCGTGCCACAGCATGCAGTTTCCCACACAACTGCTTGCTTGTACCCTCCCGTAGTAGTAGCAAGGGCTGGCAATCTACAACACTGAGGGGCTCGTAGCAGCTCTCTGGCGTTCTCAAGGACATCCACGAGCTTCCAGAACCCCACCCACAGCACACCTGCCACTACCAGCTGAGAGGTGTTGGAACGAGGGATCTGAGCACTGAGAAAGAGGAGGAAGCAAGGGTCAGTTTGTTAAATCTGATGTTATTATCCGGTGTCTTGTGTGAATTTAAGTATGCTCCCTCTAATTCTCTCTCTCTCCACCTCCCCTCCCGGAGGACCTGAGCCATGCTTCAGGACCACCTGCCCTGATGACTCCTAGCTGTCTCCAGTCCACCTGGTCGTGCTGCTGCACCGGTTTCAACTCTTTTCGCTCTCGCTCTCCTAAATGCCTGGCTATGAAAAGCCAAGTGACATTCACTCCTGATATATATAAATAGATTTGAGTGACCAATCCTGCATGTTATAATCCAAGACCTGCGATTGTTGTAAATCAATATCCATGGAATCAGTCCAAAGGTTTGGTAATTCAATCAAGATGCAATCCTCTGCGGGTGTGTAGATGCCTTGAATAAAGTGGCAGGTGTCAGAAACAAACTTATTTGAAAGTATACTGTAAAATCAAGTTGTTTACCTCACAGTTGCTGTATCCACAAATATTGCTGTTTTCTGCAGTTTAAAATTATTTTAATCCTTACCTTGACTAGGTTTCCACGCTGGATTAACTTCCACATTTCGCCATGGTTCTTTCTGTTACTCAAGAAGCATAAAATAATGTGCTCATCCACAATACAGTAGACTGAAGTGAAACCGTTAGAGCTGAAGTTAGAAGTTCTCATGTCCCCCATGCCCTCAGCACCCATCTCACCACCCTTTCACCTTTTAATCGACACCAACAGAGTGGGACATATGTTCTCGACTTTGGTATATCCCCCTGTTACAGGTGTCACATTACTTTTACAAAGTTCAGGGGTTACAGAATGCATTGGATGAATCAACAAGTAGTGTGAAGTTGTACAACAATATTTGATCAATGGAAGCGCAAGAGCTGCGGAAGATTGTCCTAGTTGAATTTGTTGGCCCACAGTTCTGTGACCGTGCATGTTGTGTTCTTTAATGCTGTACATGTCAGTAGAATTCTAAATAAGTCTCCTCCATTTGTCTTCTATTTATATATATATATATATAATCTCTGGACTGTATCCACACCATCCCATCCACTGATGTTCTCTCCCTTAGACTGTTGGTCTAAGGCTGTTGGTGTAGGCCTAGAAGGCTATCTGTCAATCATTGAGCTCTGTCTCTCACTCACCAACTCTGCCATTTCTAGCTCAAGTACTGCTGACTGACTTCCCTCAACGTATATTTTACCTGTACACCTATATACAGAGACGGTCTATATCTAACGTAACTTGTAGGGGTAAATTCGCCCTGGCTCTTGATTTTTTTTATTTAGGCCAATGATTGTAGCAGGCTTATCTATCATTGCACATCCCTCTCTCATAGCATAAATGTTTTAGCACGAAACTTGATCTACTGTTAACAAGACACTCATCTCTCTGCATGTTTTTGCACTAGAGGTGTAGGCATACGTGATGAAAATATGAATATATGCCTTTTAGTATAGACATTACATTGAAGTCTATGTGTTCGTAGCTTCAACCCTGCAGCACACACATACAGTGCCTTCGGAAAGTATTCAGACCCCTTGATTTTTTTCTACATTTTGTTCGTTACAACCTTATTCTAAAATGGATCAAATAAAATAAAGATCCTCAGCAATCTACACACAATACCCCATAATGACAAAGTGAAAACAGGTGTTTACGTAATTATTCAGACAATTTGCTATAAGACTCTAAATTAAGCTCAGGTTTCTTCAACTTGATTGGAGTTCACCTGTGGTAAATTCAATTGATTGGCACACACCTGTCTATATAAGGTCCCACAGTTGACAGTGCAAGTCAGAGCAAAAACCAAGCCATGAGGTCGAAGGAATTGTCCATAGAGCTCAGGATTGTGTCGAGGTACAGATCTGGGTAAGAGTACCAAAACAATTCTGCAGCATTGAAGGTCCCCAAGAACACAGTGGCCTCCATCATTCTTAAATGGAAGAAGTTTGGAACCACCAAGACTTCCTAGAGCTGGCCGACAGGCCAGACTGAGCTATCGGGGGAGAAGGGCCTTGGTCAGGGAGGTGACCAAAAACCTGATGGTCACTCTGACAGAGCTCTAGAGTTCCTATGTGGAGATGGGAGAACCTTCCAGTAGGACAACCATCTTTTCAGCACTCCACCAACCAGGCCACTCCTCAGTAAAAGGCACATGACAGCCCGCTTGGAGTTTGCCAAAAGCTACCTAAAGACTCTCAGACCATGAGAAACAAGATTCTCTGGTCTGGTGAAACCAAGATTGAACTCTTTGGCCTGAATGCCAAGCGTCACATCTGGAGGAAACCAGACAGTGAAACTTTGTGGTGGCAGCATCATGCTGTGGGGATGTTTTTCAGCTGCAGGGACTGGGAGACTAGTCAGGATCGAGGCAAAGATGAAAGGAGAAAAGTACAGAGAGATCCTTGATGAAAACCTGCTCCAGAGGACCTCAGACTGGGGTGAAGGTTCACCTGCCAACAGGACAACGACCCTAAGCACACAGCCAAGACAATGCAGGAGTGGCTTCAGGACAAGTCTCTGAATGTCCTTGAGTGTGCCAGCCAGAGCCCGGACTTGAACCCGATCGAACATCTCTGGAGAAACCTGAAAATAGCTGTGCAGTAATGCTCCACATCAAACCTGACAGAGCTTCAGAAGATCTGCAGAGAAGAATGGGAGAAACTCCCCAAATATAGATGTGAAGCTTGTAGCGTCATACCCAAGAAGACTCGATGCTGTAATCGCTGCCAAAGGTGCTTCAACAAATTACTGAGTAAAGGGTCTGAATACCTATGTCAATGTAATGGTTCAGTTTTTTTTTTTTTTTATAACTTTGCTAAAATGTCTAAACCTGTTTTTGCTTCGTCATTTTGGGGTATTGTGCGTAGGTTGATGAGTGGAAAAAAACAATTTAATACATTTTAGAATAAGGCTGTAACGTAACAAAATGTGGAAAAAGTCAAGGGGTCTGAATACTTTCCGAAGGCACTGTACACACAAACCGATTAATGGACTGCTGAATGTATATTTTTTCCCACTTGCTTTGTTTGCTCTTTTAAATATTATGTCTATCTCTGATAAGCTACCCAGGAAAGGGCTGAAAATAACTCATATTAATATATGTAGTCTTAGAAATAACATTAATGAAATCAATAACTTACTAGCATCAGATAACATTCATATATTAGCCATTTCTGAGAATCACTTAGATCATTAATTTGATGGTCTACTTTCTTGGGGATCTGAATCTTGACTGGTTTTCATCAAGCTGTCCGCCCAAGAGGAAGCTTCTCAACGTAACCAGTGCCTGTACTCTGGTTCAGGTTATTAATCAACCGAACTGGGTGTTTACAAACACTACAGGAACAAGATCATCCACATGTAATGATCACATTTATACTAATACTGTAGATCTTTGTTCTAAAGCTGTATCCGTACCCATTGGATGCAGTTATCACAATATATTGGCTATATCCAGGAAAGTTCCAAAAGCTGGGCCTAAAATAATGTATACAGTGTAAGAGATTATACAAAAGATTTTGCTATGACTTATGTGGATGATGTTAAAAATATTTGTTGGTCTGATGTAATTAATTAAGGAGCATCCAGACACTGCACATGGTGAATTTATGAAAATGCTTCTTCCAAATATTGATAAACATGCACCTGTTAAGAAACAGACTGTTAGAACTGTTAAGGCTCCATGGATTGATGAGGAATAGAAAAACTGTATGGTTAAAAGAGATGGGGCAAAAGGAGTGGCTAATAAGTCTGGCTACACATCTGACTGGTTGATTTACTGCAAATTGAGAAATAATGTGACCAAACCTAACAAAAAGAAGAAGAAACCAAGATCAATGATATAAAGAATGATGGAAAAAATACTTTGGAGTATTTTAAATGAAATTATGGACAGAAAGACAAATTCAACTCCATCTTTAATCGAATCAGATGGCTTATTCATCATAAAATCATTTGATGTTGCCAATTATTTTAATGATTACGTAATTGGTATAGTGGGCAAACTTAGGCAGGAAATGCAAACAACAAACAGTGAGCCATCGTACTCATGCATAAAAAAACTAATAATAAAAGAAAAGCATTGCAAGTTTGAATTTTGTAAAGTTATTTTGGGAGAGGTGGAAAAATAATAATGACTGGCATTGACAACTTAGAGGGAAAGCTACTGAGGATGGTAGCTGACTCTATAGCCACTCCTATCTGTCATATCTTTAATCTGAGCATAGAAGAACGTCTTTGTCCTCAGGCCTGGAGGGAAACCAAAGTCATTCTGCTACCCAAGAGTGGTAAAGCAGCCTTTACTGGCTCTAACAGCAGACCTAAGCTTGCTGCCAGCTCTTAGCAAACTATTGGAACAAATTGTGTTTGACCAAATACAATGCTATTTCTCTGTAAACAAATGAACAACAAAGTTCAGCATGCTTATAGAGAAGGGCACTCAACATGTACTGAACTGACACAAATGACTGATGATTGGTTGAAATAAATTGATAATAAGAAGATTGTGGCAGCTGTACTGTTAGACTTCAGTGCATCCTTTTGTAAAAAAGAAAAATGTTTCCCCAATTGGTCGTAGTTAGTCTTGTCCCATCACTGCAACTCCCGTACGGACTCGGGAGAGGCGAAGGTTCGAGAGCCGTGCATCCTCCGAAACACAACCTCGCCAAGGCGCACTGCTTCTTGACACAACGCTCACTTAACCTGGAAGCCAGCCACACCAATGTGTTGGAGGAAACACTACACCTGGTGACCAGAGTCGCTAGAGAGCGATGGGACAAGGACATCCCGGCCGTCCAAACCCTCCCCTAACCCAGACGACGCTGGGCCAATTGTGCGCCGCCTCATGGGTCTCCCTGTCATGGCTGGCTGCGACACAGCCTGGGATTGAAACAGGATCTGTAGTAACGCAGCTAGCACTGCAATGCAGTGCCTTAGACCACTGTGCCACTCGGGAGGCCCTGCAGCCTTTGATATTATTGACCATAATATGTTGTTGAGAAAACGTATGGCTTTTGAACCTCTGCCATATCGTGGATTCAGAGCTATCTATCTAATAGAACTCAGAGGGTTTTCTTTAATGGCTTCTCTAATGTCAACTAAGTAAAGTGTGGTGTACCACAGGGCAGATCTCTAGGCCCTCTACTCTTTTATATTTTTACCAATGACCTGCCACTGGCATTAGACAAAGCATGTGTGTCCATGTATGCTGATGATTCAACCATATACATATCAACAACCACAGCTAATGAAGTCACTGAAACCCTTAACAAAGACTTGCATTCTGTTTTGGAATAGTTGACCAGTAATAAACTGGTCCTGAACATCTCTAAAACCAAGAGCATTGTATTTGGTACAACCCAGATTTAGCAGACTCTCTTATTCAGAGCGACTTCAAATCAAATCAAATGTATGGCTTTCTTTTTACCCTAACACTTTTTCTCCCCAAATTCAATCTTGTCTCATCGCTGCAACTCCCCAACAGGCTTGGGAGGCAAAGGTTGAGTCCTGTGTCCGAAACATGACCCACCAAGACACGCTTCTTAACACCCGCCTGCTTAACCCGGAAGCCAGCCACATCAATGTGTCAGAGGAAACACTGTTCAACTGACGACCAAAGTCAGCCTGCAGTTGCCCAGTCCACCACAAGGAGTCGCTGAGCATGATGAGCCAAGTAAAGCCACCCGGGCCAAACCCTCCCCTAACCTGGACAACACTGGGCCAATTGTGCGCTGCCCTATGGGACTCCCAATCACGGCTGGTTGTGACACAGACTGGGACCGAACCCGGGTCTAGTAGTGATGCCTCTAGCACTGCAATGCAGTGCCTTAGTCCGCTTGTGTCATTTTGAGAATGACACAAGTATTGATAGCAATTTGCATATACTCCAGAATGTCATGAAGAGTGATCAGATGAATTGCAATTAATTGCAAAGTCCCTCTTTGCCATGAAAATGAACTTAATCCCAAAAAACTTTTCCACTGCATTTCAGCCCTGCCACAAAAGGACCAGCTGCCATCATGTCAGTGATTGTCTCGTTAACACAGGTGAGAGTGTAGATGAGGACAAGGCTGGAGATCACTCTGTCATGCTGATTGAGTCAGAATAACAGACTGGAAGCTTTAAAAGGAGAGTGGTGCTTGAAATCATTGTTCTTCCTCTGTCAACCATGGTTACCTGCAAGGAAACACATGCCGTCATCATTGCTTTGCACAAAAAGGGCTTCACAGGCAAGGATATTGCTGCTGGTAAGATTGCACCTAAATCAACCATTTATCGGATCATCGATAACTTCAAGGAGAGAGGTTCAATTGTTGTGAAGAAGGCGTCAGGGCACCCAAGAAAGTCCAGCAAGCGCCAGGACCATCTCCTGAAGTTGATTCAGCTGCGGGATCGGGGCACTACCAGTGCAGAGCTTGCTCAGGAATGGCAGCAGGCAGGTATGAGTGCATCTGCACGCACAGTGAGGCAAAGACTTTTGAGGATGGCCTGGTGTCAAGAAGGGCAGCAAAAAAGCTACTTCTCTCCAGGAAAAACATCAGGGACAGACTGATATTCTGCAAAAGGTACAGGGATTGGACTGCTGAGGACTGGGGTAGAGTCATTTTCTCTGATGAACCCCCTTTCCGATTGATTGGGCCATCTGGAAAACACCTTGTCTGGAGAAGACAAGGTGAGCGCTACCATCAGTCCTGTGTCATGCCAACAGTAAAGCATCCTCAGACCGCTCATGTGTGGGGTTGCTTCTCAGCCAAGGGAGTGGGCTCACTCACAATTTTGCCTAAGAACACAGCCATGAATAAATAATGATACCAACACATCCTCAGAGAGCAACTTCTCCCAACCATCCAAGAACAGTTTGGTGACGACCAATGCCTTTTCCAGCATGATGGAGCACCTTGCCATAAGGCAAAAGTGATAACTAAGTGGCTCGGGGAACAAAACATCAACATCTTGGGTCCATGGCCAGGAAACTCCCCAGACCTTAATTCCATTGAGAACTTGTGGTCGATCCTCAAGAGGCGGGTGGACAAACAAAAACCCACAACTTCTGACAAACTCCAAGCATTGATTATGCAAGAATGGCCTGCCATCAGTCAGGATGTTAATTTACAGCATGCCAGGGCGGATTGCAGAGGTCTTGAAAAAGAAGGGTCAACACTGCAAATATGGACTCTTTGCATAAACTGAATGTCATTGTCAATGAAAGCCTTTGACACTTATGGAATACTTGTAATTATACTTCAGTGTACCATAGTAACTACTGACATAAAGATCTAAGAACACTGAAGCAGCAAACTTTGTGGAGACCAATACTTGTGTCATTCTCAAAACCTTTGGCCACGACTGTACAGCATTGCAGTAGTCTAATCTAGAAGTGACAAAAGCATGGCTTAGTTTTTATTTTCTGCATTCAAACAAAAAGTTTCAGATTTTTGCAATATTGCGAAGATGGAAAAAAGCTGCCCTTGAATTGTTCTTGATATGTTCGTCAACGTGTTTATAGATGGTGTCAAAAGCGGCACTAAGGTCTAGGAGTACGAGGACAGATGCAGAGCCTTGGTCTGACACCATTCAAAGGTAATTTACCACCTTCATGAGTGCAGTCTCAGTACTATGATGGGGTCTAAAACCAGACTGGAGTGTTACGTATACATTATATATTATGCTCAGGAAGGCAGCGAGTTGCTGCGCAACAGCTTTTTCAAAATGTTTGAGAGGAATGGGAGATTCGATATAGGCCGATAGTTTTTACATTTTCAGGGTCAAGGTTTGGCTTTTTCAGGAGAGGCTTTATTAATTCCACTTTTACCGAGTAGTAGACATCTAGAGGATAGCGAGACTTTTATTATATTCAACATAGGACGGCCGAGCACAGGAAGTAGCTCTTTCAGTTTAGTTGGAATAGGGTCCAGTAGCTAGCTGGAAGGTTTAAAGGCCATGACTATTTTCGTGAATGTGTCGAGAGATACAGGCAGTTCTTTGCTGACTCAGGAGTTTTGGAGAAATACGCAGATTCAATGAGGAGTCCGTAATTTGCTTTCTAATAATAATACATTATTTTGTCTAAGAAGATCATGAATTCATCACTGCTGATGTGAAGTTCATCCTCTCTTGGAGAATGCTGCTTTTTAGTTAGCTTTGCGACAGTATCAAAAATAAATGTTGGACTTAAAGGGAACTATGATAAACAAGCTTGCCAATATTGATACAAAACCTGACATTTAACCTACATTGAAATAACAGAGTATAGAGTTATACTGCCCTACCAAGCAAAAAGGCAGTAACTGCTCATAGCGTGGAACTTTTATTTACCTTGGTTTTACAGTAACCTTATGAAGTTACTGCTAACATGACCCTCAATTTCTCCAAAACACAATACAATAGAGGCAGGATACTTGTCCACATGATTCAGCCTGTATTTAATGTAGCAGTTACTGCCTTTTTGCTTGGTAGGGCAGTAGAGGGAAGAATTTATTAGTACCACTTTCATGACCATAGTCATGGTAAATGGCCAATGAAAATATATGGCAGAAACAATTTATTAGTCCACTGGCTATTCAAATGAAATCAACATCAGCATTAGTGAAATTTTCTTCCACCCACACGCAAAAGAGCAAACGTCTCTTCAAAGGTTGGTGGTGGTAACAGAGTAGCCTGGTGGGAGGAGCTATTGAAGGATCGGCTCATTGTAATGGCTGGAATGGAATGAATGGAACATACTGTATCAAGCACATCAAACATATATAAACCACACGTTTCACTCCATTCCATTCATTCCAATACAATGAGCCCATCCTCCTATATCTCCTCCCACCAGCCTCCACTGGGTGGTAATGTTACGCTAAAACCACCATGTAGGCCTACAGAAAAATACCCATTTTACCAGGGGAATGTTCCCCACATAGTCTTACTGGCAACGCCTGTAATAGCTTATGAATGAGTGTACCTGCTGATAGTTTCCCAACAGGTAGAGAACAGGTTATATATACAGGTACTGAAGGTAGCGTGTAGCTGAAAGGTATATTCTAACCTGTTCGATTGCATTTTGGGAACTATGCACCTTTGACCTGTATCACTTTTGTATAAATAAATATACTATTTTGATGAAGTTTTGAGTCCATAGATCCCTTTTTGCAGTGTGCAGACAGCAAAACCTCTTTTGAAACCCACTTTGCTGATATTCATATTTGATTGATGAGTAAATAGTTTATTCAAGAAACAACAATATACATGTCTTTAAATATTTTAGCTGGAGGAGTGAAGAATGGTAGCAGCAGATGATACCCTCTTGGCTAAACTGTAGTGTAGTGAGTCCATTGCTCTAGTTCTATCACTTCAATTCCCATTCTTAAAATAACTAGGTCAGTTTATAGGCCTATATTAATGTGGTGTTACTGCCATCATGTGGCTAAAAGCTGCACTACACATGAAGGTTTTACAGAATTTGAGAATCCCCAACAACATAGTGGTATGTATGTACTGTATATACTATATATACTGTTTTGAAAGCAGAGCTAGAGAAGTGCTGGATGTATCCTAGTATATTTGTCATTGTGTCAGAAATCTAGAATGTGTGGAATGCCACTTGTTTCATAAGGCTCCTACATCCCTACAGGAGAAAAACTCAAAGCTGACTGGTTCCATCATGCACTATGGCAACATGAGGTTCAAGCGGAAACAGCTTGAGGAGCAGGCAGAGGCTGATGGCACTGAAGGTGAGACCTGGCTAATTCTTCAAAGTAGCCACCCTTTGCCTTGATGACAGCTTTGCACACTCTTTACATTCTCTCAACCAGCTTCATGAGGTAGTCACCTGGAATTCATTAAAATGAACAGGTGTGCCTTGTTAAAAGTTAATTTGTAGAATTTCTTTCCTTCTTAATGCGTTTGAGCCAATCAGTTGTGTTGTGACAAAGTAGGGGTGGTATACAGAAGATAGCCCTATATGGTAAAAGACCAAGTCCATATTATGGCAAGAACAGCTCAAATAAGCAAAGAGAAATGACAGTCTGTCAGTACTTTAAGACATGAAGTTAAGTCAATCCGGAAAATTTCAAGAACAATCAACAGCCTGATCAACTCTATGCCAAGGAGATGTATCGCACTACATGAGGCAAATGGTGGTCACACCAGATAATGACTGGTTTTCTGATCTACGCCCCTACCTTTTTCTAAAGGTATCTGTGACCAACAGATGCATATCTGTATTCCCCGTCATGTGAAATCCATAGATAAGGGCCTAATAAATTTATTGACTGATTTCCTAATATGAACTGTAACTCAGTAAAATCGTTGAAATTGTTGCATGTTGTGTTTACATTTTTGTTCAGTATACATGCACTACACTTTGTGTTCTTGTTGACTCAGATAAGATAGTCCTTTATGGAAAAGACCAACTGTAATAAAAAAAAAATGACTAAGTATGTACAGTTATACTGAAAAGAGAATGAAGTAGAAAAGGAAACATACACTCAAATGTTTTGCTTATCTTTTATTTCATGAGTAATATTCACATCACTAGTTAACAATTAGTCACAATGAACATCTCTTTCATCTCAAATCGAAGGGGAAACAATGAACTCCTATCTATGTACAATCCATTGTCTTCTGCATGCTCTTATGGTGTGCACTACGGAGAATAACACACACTACAGGTGTGCTCTAAGAAGCACACCTATGGGCTCCTTGATGCTTTACGGAAGCACGCTACATAACACATGCCAAAAGACAGTTACTGTTAGTCTCACATGGGAGGTGTGGGAGGGATGTCTGGATGACATTCAAGGGCTGTGTGTGTCAGGTTCTGCATTTGGGAGCATGACCTTCAACCTATCTTCACAATGCCTGGTTCCTGATTACAGTTGGGCACTCGGTCAGCTCACCAGTGACACAAAACATTTGGAAGAATAAGCATGAAATCTGATTATTCTTCGTTCCTTGTAGATTTCTAACATATAGTGAGTAAGAGTCTTACTAAGTGTAAGAGGCAGATAAAAGTGTTAATTTATTCAAGCAAATATCAGTACATCTTTTCCTCTACAGAGTTGGAGTTGGTAATAGCACACCTAGACCAACCATTGAGATGCTAACCATCGCTGAATGCTGAAACTATTCAGTCTGCTGCTGTCCCCATTCTGGACTCGACACACACTTCCTGCTGTCAAGTCAAATTTAGATTTAGGGCTCTATTCAATCAGATGCGCTTTTAGCTGACAACCGCATAGTGTCGGTGGTGGAACTGCGTTAGAGCTGTCAAATCCACAAGTGGCTCCCGGTATTATACCTCAGGCGGACATTTCCATTGGCTGCACAGTTACATTATTAACAGAAATCCCATGCAGTTTAAAAATTCAAACACTGGAATGTGATGTAATCTACACCTCGATTAGGACGATGGAAATCCTAATTTTCGTTTAATTTTTTTATTTATTTGAGTTTAATTATTTATATATACAGTATATAGCCTACACGTTCTCACTCTGAACTTCTAATATGAGTGGGGGCTCCAACGCAGTTCCACCTCCGACACCAACAAAACATGCGCTATGCAGGTGTCTGCTATCGCCGGTTAACGCTTGATCTGATTGAATCTAGGCCTTAGTATGTGCCCTATTGTGATTTTTAAAACAAAACAAAAAGTTAATACATATGATATTCATATCTTGCATCTTAAATACATTACATTTTAAAAAACATTCTTGTACTTCAGCCCTTTCTGAAAGAAGGCAGACTCCAGAAAGAAAACGCTCTCTGAAAATGGGTTCATGAATGTAAAAGACATTTCTCAACATCCATGAAGACAATTATTATTATTTTTTTTTCTGTGGTGATAAAAACATGTGGATGTCTATTTACAAACGACTGCGTGAAGACTGGTGAAAGGATGGTGTTGCAAGCAGTGGTTAAGCGTTTGGAAAGGTGGGTGTTAATAAACATGGCGTCTAACAGGCACAAGGAGAACAGAGTGACAATCGTCCCAAAGCACGACACCAAAGTCCACTAACGTGACCAGTGAGCAAGGCTACCACCAAGGAGACTAAAAGACAAATCTGTTCATCCAATCATGCCAACAGTTCAAACATACTGTAGAGCTCAAACATAAAATGCACATACAGTACCACTGTGCATTCAAAGTGCTTTCATCAGTGTAAGACTTATTCTTCAGGAAGAATTCAATTAATTTTTAAACTTAACCATGGGAATGTTGGGGGGAAAGAATACTGTGTACATATCATAAGGTGCTTTTTCCCTCATTCTCGATAATTTGATCACTTGGTCTTTGATTATCTCTGCCATTGATGATCACTATTATTTCCTCCACTGCAGTGCATACACTCAAATAAATTAAAATGACGCCTTACCGACATCAAGCAGCATCATATCACAAATATAATTATTTGGGAAATGTACACCTGTTACAGTTCAGACAAAGGTTTTTATAACTAACCGAAAAAATACAACCGGTGTTGTTTCCAATGGGAGCAAATTAAGCATATTGAGCAGAACAAGCAAAGAGGTGGGCAGAGCCAAGCATGAGCTAGCATGTATTTGCATATTTACGTTAGAGAAACGCCTACTTTGTGAAGTCGTGCTTGTGCAATTACTCAATTTGACCTTACAATCCTTCTAAACAATGCAATTTTTTAGAAAGGGTCAAGTCTAAAAAACTATATTGCGATCGAATATGTTTCATCTATGAGAAAATGTGCAGAAGTTTCATCTAGCTCCATCTTCTCCCACTGGACTTCTTCTCATCGCAATATTTGGCGGTGAGAAGAAGTTCTAAAGGGATGCTTCAGATTTATACATCCTGTGAGAGATCTGGTCCTGTGGTTCAGCCTTGAAAATCTACAAGGCACAATTACACATTAATATCTGGGGCCATTATCCTTCTTGTTGGAGTTGTGTGATAGGTGTCTCCAAAAGAAGGTGACTTTTTTGTACTCTAAGAGCCAAACTACCAGTATTTTAAAGGCAACGAGGTGTCCTCGACCTTTGATCCAGCAACAATACCACAAATCTGACAAACTCCGCAGACGCCTAAATGTTGATCCCAAAATGAGACCATCCCAAAGATCGTTCAACTACTACACACATACACACTGATTCCTAATTCATAGTCATGTTATGTTAGACAATTCCGCCAACCTCTTTACAAAACCGACAGCAAGTTAATATGAGTAATTAGCTTCTTTGTACAAAAAGAAAAAGAAAACTTTGCTCCATTAAGCAAATTGTGCCCTAAACGTTACACAATAATGTCACTTTTCACAGTGGAACCAATAGCATAAGCAGCCATTCAAATGAATTCACATTTAACAGTGGAGTTGTTGAGAAAACTGAAAATATACAATTGTTACATTGGAGAACAATTTATGACTTTCTTTGTTCTTCACAAACTTCTATCTAAATCTTGCTTTCCTTCAACATGGCGTTCTATTCGTCTTCCCAGTCCTAACGATTTGGCCAACACTACAGAGACAACACAAACGGCACTGGAGTATCTTCACTCCCCTGGTGCAATCGTAGGCCTTTCCTCGCTGTTTGCTGCCTCCTGCTTACTATATATATGAGGAAATTGTATCCTCAGCAAAGACCACTCACTGTATTGCTTTCAGAGAGATGTAACAGTAATAGGAAAAAGGGTATATTATGATGAAACAACATAACAACACATCAGCTCATTGTTACAATAATTTACTAAAACACAATAAAGAGTTTTTTTTTTTTTAAAAGAGACGTTAAATATCCTACTGTTTGTCAGCCTACTAGTTTCTTATTGTTGAGAGTGCTGTGGGGGAATCACAAGTTTACAAAGAGTTATCTAGACACACTGTATTGGTTAAGAGAGGGGGTAGCATATTAACCCCTGTTCATTGGGATGACATGACAATCCCACATGCTCACAACAAGGGGTGCTTCCCAAAATCGCCATAGTATAATGTACTGTATACAACTCAAGTGAAATCTGGGGTCCCTACAGCACAAGGGGAGTTATGCTCATCCAGAGAGATAAGTACAGTAAGGAAGGTGTTACGTCTAGGTTAAGGCCTGTCACATAGATAGCATTGGCTCATTGTGATGGTCTCTGACGTAAAAGGCGCACTGACAATATACAGTGCGACACTGTCGGTGTTTGTGATTTCGATCGAGGTGGCACTACGTACAAGAACAGTGTTTATAGGCTGGGACAAAAAAAGTAGGCAGTATAATACGTTTCACTCTGCGCTGACATAACTATAACAGAACACTGAGGGTCTAGATTCTAGAAGGTTCACTCTGAGGTCTTACTACTCCCCTTATATCACAGCAAGTGAAGCCAGGGCAATCCAGAAGAGAACAAATCCCACTGTACAGATCTGTCTGAACTAGGGTCTCCAAATTTTTAATACTGGCTCCTCTGAGACCAGAAGACTAGGACAGATATTCCACAAGGATAAAGAGTAGTGATGACATACTGTATGGTAAAAGGAGAGGTAAAAGGTCAAAGGAAGGTGCTGGAGCAAGTTGGAATGTGCTAAAGAAGTCCTCGTCCTGATAGTATTCAGTAGTTGTCCCCCTGCCCAATGGCTGGGTGACAAGAGGCTGGGTTGGAGCTGGAGGGTGTGGAAGAGAAAGCTGGCGGACCCCAGAGAAACACTGAGAGAGGTGCTGCGATGAGGGTGAGGGGTGGCTGCCAATCGGTGTGGGCCGGGAGATGATGTCAGCGCTGTGGTTGGTGCGAGCCCGTGCACGCTTGCGAAAGCTCAGCTTGTAAGACTCAATCTGCTGGCAGATAAACAGAGTGGGACACAGGAAGTAATGGAGAGAAGGGGAGTGAAAGGGGAGAAAAATAAGAGGAGAAAGAGTAGAGGAGTGAGTTAACTGGTAAGACTAATGGCATAAAATAACATACACATTATTTGAATAAAGTATTTGCAGGAGGCAAAAAACTAGCCTACTTCACAACAATCAGTTATCTATAATATGAGCACCCAGCAGTGACAAGAAACCCAATAAGCAATGTGAGACAGGCAACGGAGGTCATCTCAAAGTTAATGCTCTGAGAGTTCATGGCAGTGAAAGTGAGATTTGAGAAAGACCACAGGGTGTTTGTTGGGGAAAGAGGCACCTACTTGTCTCAGGGATGCATTTGTCCATGCCCATGCCTATCGGGTTCCTCAGCCCATCCCCCCCAAAAGGATTAGGGTGAGGTGTTGCCTCCTTATGTCCGTTCTCCTTAGTCATGCTTCCTGCACCTGTGGCTGGAGCACCACCAGGGGGAGCTGTTTTCCCCACGGTTTTCTCCGGCATCCCCCCAGCCTGGAAACACGTGAGCAGCAGGGTTTAGGACATGATAATCTGACACACACTGAAATCAATTACCATAATAATATGTCAATAAAAATTGTGTGTATAAATTCCTATAAATTCAATGATCTTTTCTTTATAGGTTGTGTTGCTATGAAAGGCTGGGTAATCATTAATGCCATCTAGTGGACAAACAGGTTAAAGCACGATGACGCAGCTTGTTTTAATAGGATGAAATTGCTCTCTGTATGTAGGCAACCAGCATGTTCAAATAAAACGTTTCCACCACCACAACCTCAAACCTCTTTTTGTGTTGTGCAATAATCAATTACTTTATAACTTTAAGCTTTCTGAAATGTATTTGAGTAAAATCTTGGTTTGGTAAATGACTATGTGACTACAAGAGAATGGTGACCTTACCTTGTTTTGTCCATCCTCTGCCTCAAGGCCAATATTGTCCATTGACCCCACCTTGGGCTTGCCATTACCATTGTCATTGACCTTAGCCTCAATCTTCACATCTCCGCCCCCTGTAGGGGACATACCTTAGTTACAAGTGGTGTAAGAAGAGAATTCATTTGGTATAGGATGCTTCCCAAATGGAACCCTATTCTCTATACAGTCCACTCTTTTTTTGAGTGGGGAAAATGAGGCTCTGGTCAAAGGTAGTGCACTATGTAGGGAACAAGGTGCCATTTGGGATGCAGACCTAACTTCCTAAACCATAAGACGTCTACCTGGCTTGTGCTTGATGTTGTCCTTAGAGCCACACTTGGAGGTCACTTTGCTCAAGTCCACCTTCTTATGCTGAATCTGGACCTGAATGCGCCCAAACAAACAACACAAACGTTGAAGTATGAATGGCAAAGATGAAACAACACCCACTCTGAAATTCTCACACCATGCCTTGAATCACTCTCACCCATCAGTATATCACACTGATTATGACATTTGGAAAAATAAAAAGTTGAGTAATCTAGTGTAAAGTGGAGAAGTGGACATTTTAAGTATCCATTTAAATAGATTTAGTTGTCACTAAATAAGGAAATGTAATACTTGTTGCAATGCAAAAGAGACTGAATGGAACAGAAGCAGATAGAAAACTAGTATCTCTTAAGCTAGTTAGTTGGGTGAGACAGTTTGCACAAACAGCACAGCACTCAGACCTAACGCTATATCTAGGCTGGCCAATGGGGCTGACCATAGAATTAGAATGACTAGAACGTTAGGACATTACTCTGTTACAAATGGGGCAGACTTCCTTTCAGTCCAATCGAGCATGTCAGTGGGATGTGGGGAAAGAGGCAGCAGCCACATGGGAGCCCCAAGTGTTGTACTTACATTCCCTCCACCAGGGACATGCTTGATATTATCCTTGGAGCCACAGCGGGAGGTGATATGGCTGAAGTCCAGTTTTTTGTGTACTATCATAACCTACAAAGAAGCACAGTAGCAGAGGGAACGGTTCACTATGGTGATTCTAGAATTAGTGGAGGGTGGTGGAGGAGCAGCCAGGATGAAAAGTGAAAGCAATCTAAAGAGCATACAGTATGTTGTTAACTCATTCTTATACATAGTAAGTAAAGTCAGTCACACAACAGTCAGAGTGCTGGCTGGTCAGATGTCAGTATTTACATGCAAATGAGCTCAAATATCATCCAATTCTAGATGTGGCTGATCAAAGAAGATAACTATTGCAGTGTTTATGAACAAAAATAATACACACACACACACACACCACACACACACGGGCGCACACGCACACACACACACACTAGCCAGCCATTTCTTCCCTGATATCAATTGCTGATTTCAAAACATCGTCACTCTGCGAAGGAACAGAACTGCTGTTCAATAACCTTGAATGAAAAGCACTAATCTGTTTTCTGCATTTTTTTTTTGCTTGGTGCCTGGAGTTTAGATTTGTTTGCGGCTCTGTGACGCAGGTAGCAGAGCAGACGGGCTGAATCACCCTCTAAAACACAAGGCCACAGCCAAGGTCTGTTATTTCCAACTGCTTGCTCACACTTCCAGCTCATATCTGCCTCCAGCTCATATCCAGCTCATATCTGCCTCCAGCTCACACTGCCTCCAGCTCATATCTGCCTCCAGCTCACACTGCCTCCAGCTCATATCTGCCTCCAGCTCATATCTGCCTCCAGCTCATATCTGCCTCCAGCTCATATCTTACTGAACTCAACTCACAGGTGTTGGCTTTTTTGCTATATCACTCAGCTGATATGAAGACAGCAGCAAGTGCTTGCCACAGGACAAAAACTGGTTGCATCAATGTTGTTTCCACGTCATTTCAACAAAAAAACACAAGTCTGATGAATTTGCAAAAAGTTTCTTTTTTTTTTTCACCCAATTTTGAACCTAAATCCAATGACATTGTTGATTTCACATTGAAATTCACATTAGTTGACATCTCAGCCAAATGTAAATCAAAACTAGATATTGAAATGATGTCTGAGCCCAACGGGTTGTTTCTGAGTTGCTTATCTTACCATTATAATCCTTAATTGAATCATACTAATAGGACTGTGAAAAAGGTTTAGGGTAAATTACGTAACAGTACTCAAGCTCAGGGCCGTTCAAAATGTACCAGGTGGGAGGACCTGCGCAGAACAATGGTCACTGTGGTGTTATTTCATGAGGACGTTCATGAGGTTTCTGTGCCAAATAACTGGGATGGGTAGTGCCACGGTTGTAGAGGTCAGGTGGATGATGGCAAGGTCATCTTTAAGCTGTTAAGCTGTGCATTTCAGGGGAGACTGAGACTTGGAGTACACTGTCCACAACCATTCACGTTTTTACAGCGGACAGTCTATCATGAAGAGGAAGAAAGGATGAGGATGTACATGACTGAGTATGTTAGAGTGGGAGTGGGAGTGGGCGATGTGTCTGTATGTGTTTGCATAGATAGGTTCAAATAGTCAGTGGACAAAAGAGGTCCACTTATGTCTTTTCCTTCAGTGTGATATCGGAGGAGAGAGAGAGTGGTTGAGCAGATGGGTGAGAATGAGCAAGGGGTGTGTGATGATGGCGATGGTAGGAACTCACTTTGCCCTGGCCGTCTTTGGATTGGGAACCCCCTGCCGAGGAGACCTGAGGGGAGACAACCACCCCTGGGTCAATACCAGGAGACATGGCTGCCCTGGGCCCTGGGTCAGTACCACCAGTCAGGGCTCAGGAGAATGTGGTGAGGTGGGGTGTGTGGATGGAGGGAACTGCTCTGCTTTTAGGCTACACCACCGGTCTGTGTGACTGATAGGTTTCAAACCCAGGTCTCCTGCATGCCAGAAGAGGGCATTGGCTGGCAAGGCAAGATTAGTGCAAAGTGTGTGCAGGGCTGTTTCTGAAACAATGTGTTGAGAATCTGTTTCTATGGAGTCTCCCTTTTACATACTGTGACAGGTAACCTTTTGTGGATGGACACTGTCACAACCTATGCCAGAATGCAAACATACAATTCTAGGTTAGCTATGCCATCGGTAAAGACTGAATATGATGGCTACTTTCCAAGACGATCATCTGTATGAAAGCATTTCTCTTTTCAGAGTGATCTTATGAATACAGGTGACAGCATCAGTCAGCCAAATGAGTGAAGGCAGCTGTCAGTTCTAATGTAGAGCGATGAGAGAGAGAAAAGAGAGAGATAAGGAAGAAAATAAAAAGTTACAGAGAGGAAAAGAGAGAAACAAAGGAGAGAGAAACAGAAAGGCATCAGTAGACAGATACACTACATGACCAAAAGTATGTGGACACCTGGTCGTCGAACATCTCATTCCAAAATCATGTGCATTAATATGAAGTTGGTCCCCCTTTGCTGCTGTAACAGCCTCCACTCTTCTGAGAAGGCTTCCCACTAGATAATGTAACATTGCTGCGGAGACTTGCTTCCATTCAGCCACAAGAGCATTAGTGAGGTCGGGCACTGATGTTGGGCGATTAGGCCTGGCTCGCTGTCGGCGTTCCAATTCATCCCAAATGTGTTCGATGGGGTTGAGGTCAGGGGCATTGTCATGCTGAAACAGGAAAGGGCCTTCCCCAAACTGTTGCCACAAAGTTGGAAGCACAGAATCGACTAGACTGTCATTGTATGCTGTAGCGTTAAGATTTCCCTTCACTGAAAACCATTAATCGTCCTCCACTAAACTTTACAGTTGGCACTATGCATTAAGGCAGGTAGCGTTCTCCTGGCATCCACCAAACCCAGGTTTATCCGTCGGACTGCCAGATGGTGAAGCGTGATTCATCAACCCAGAGAACGCTTTTCCACTGCTCCAGAGTCCAATGGTGGCGAGCTTTACACCCCTCCAGCCGACGCTTGGCAATGTGCATGGTGATCTTAGGCTTGTGTGCGGCTGCTCGGTCATGGAAACCCATTTCACGGCGAACTGTTCTTGTGCTCACGTTGCTTCCAGAGATAGTTTGGAATTCTGTAGTGAGTGTTGTAACCGAGGAAAGACGCTACATGCTCCAGTCCTTTTCTGTGAGCTTGTGTGGCCTACCACTTCGTGGCTGAGACGTTGTTGCTCCTAGACATTTCCACCTCACAACAACAGCACTTACTGTTGACGGGGCAGCTCTAGCAGGGCAGAAATTTGACGAACTGACTTGTTGGAAAGGTGGCATGGCCACGTTGAAAGTCACTGAGCTTTTCAGTAAGGCCATTCTACTACCAATGTTTGTCTATGGAGATTGCATGGCTGTGTGCTCGATTTTATACACCTGTCAGCAACAGGTGTGGCTGAAATAGCCGAATTCACTCATTTGAAGGGGTGTCCACATACTTTTGTATATATATTGTACTTTGCATAACATGTTTTCTCCAGGGGTAGCAATCATTGTGCCACTATTTAGTTGAGGAAGCCAAAAATGTTGGTAATGACTAATGAGATGGTGGTACAAGACCTTGTTATATGGTGGCAGTGGAGAAGTGAGGAGGCTTTTGATAATATGGAATTTGTATGACGTTGAATGAGAATTTTGAATGGCATTTGACAGCATTGAAGGCATGATATATCTGTCAATACACAAATGTCTATATCTCATGTCAGTCCTCTTAAATAGACCTATTTCCCAAAGCTTTCATACAGTACATCTCTATCCCATGTTACCGCACCTTGCCACCAGTAGACTGATACTTCATGTTGTCTGTGGAGCCAATCTTGGAGCGCACATTCTTCAGGTCTGGCAGGGGTGCATTGATGGGCCTGGGAGTCCTAGGAGCTCTGGGTACAGGAGGCTTCCTCTCCATAGCCGTCTGCTTGGGCACCGGGGGTTTGGTGATGCGTCTGCGAGGCTGCTCCCCGTTGGTTGCAGGAGTGCTTGGAGCAGTAGCAGAAGTGTGAGGTACCCTGGGCTTGGCTGGAACAGCGATAGAAATAGACAAAGGGTATGAGGAACTATTGAACCATACCCTCTAAGGGCTGGAGCTGAGCACACACACAAACAATAACAACAATGAATCGCTAGGAAACAATAGGATGGAGGCTAACTAGTCCCCAGGGGAGAGTATGAGGAACCACACTACCACTACCTACAGAGAGTAGATACTGTGGTCACTGGTAGTGGGTTTTCAGCAGCCTCTGATTTGATGACTAATGAATATCTCAGAGAAGGACATGACAGGCCTGAGGCGTCAGTCAGTGTTTTCAGGAAGTGTCTGTCTCCCTCTGCATCCCTGTCTATCTCCTAGCATCACTGTCTCTCTCTGTGTAGTCATAATGACACTGTCAGGAGAGATAACAACAGACTACACTTGTCTGTCCTTACAATTTCAAAGAACACATTCAACTCCAGGGTATTTTAGTTGTATAATGCACAGGTGTAAATACTTTAAAGTACTACTTAAGTCATTTTTTTCACTATATTCCTAAAGAAAATATTGTAATTTTTACCCCATACATTTTCCCTGACACTCAAAAGTATTTGTTACATTTTGAATGCTAAGCAGGAAAGAAAAAAAGTCAAATTCACACACTTATCAAGAAAACATGTGGTCATCTCTACTTCCTCTTATCTGGTGGATTCACTAAACACAAATGCTTTGTTTGTAAATTATGTCTGAGTATTGGAGTATGCCCCTGGCTATCTGTAAATTAAAAAAACAAGAAAATCGTGCCGTCTGGTTTGCTTAATATTTGAAGTTATTTATACTTTAATTTTACTTTTGATACTTAAGTACATTTTATCAGTTACATTTACTTTTGATACTTAAGTATATTTAAAACCAAATATTTTTAGACTTTTACTCAAGTAGTATTTTACTGGGTGACTTTCACTTTTACTTGAGTAATGTTTTCTATTAAAGTATCTTTACTTTTACTCAAGTATAACAATTGGGTACTTTTTCCACCACTGATATACTTGGGTTAGATTGTGCATGTTGGTTCGCTGTTACCTGGTGTTGTCTTCAGTGTACTAGGCTTCTTCACGTCGCCTGACTTGATATCAGTCTTGGGAACTGTAGGGTAGAGAACATATACAAGCTCCCCTTTCGTGATTGAGACTAGTGGATATTGTATTCATTTAGGGATGACCAAGGAATTCTGACTTTGGCTTTTTGAATATCACTATCATCAAGAAAAAAGTACCTTAAAGCATGTAAGCTTGAACTGTACAGTTACGAGTTAGTGCTCACCTGTGTTTCGGCGAAGAGAGGGGGTGCTAGCAGAGAGGCGTGGACCAGCAGGTTTAGTAGTGGCAGTAGTAGAAGAACTGTTCTTATTGGCCGTGCCATTGGCCTTTGGCACAGGAGGACGTCTATCAGAAGTGCCGTTTTCCGGAGTCTGAGTAAGCAAACAGGAAATCAGAGAAGGTTGTGGTGTGAGAGAGCGCTGGACAAAGAGAGGCTTGGTTGGGAGAGGCAACTAGAGTTAATAAGGGAGATGGAGAAGGCTGAGGGAAAAGATAGATTGGCGTGTGATGAAAAACACACCAAATGGAATTTGATTAAGAAATTAGGGGAGTAAAGATTGAAAACAGAAAGGAGATATTGGAAATGCATGCTGGGATCTTCCGGGATGTTCTAGAAAAGATTCAGTTGGTAGGACTACATGGTGAAGAGACCGGACAGAGGTTATAGTGCATGGAGTTGGTGGTCCACAAACTGTGAGTGAGAGTCAGGAGGTGGACACTGGGAAGGGGGACAAGGTGCCAACCACAAGAGGGAAGGCCAGTGAGCAAAGACACGAGTGAGGGAAGTGGGAGTGGGAGTGGGAGTGGGAGGGGACTCACCTTGGACTTGGTGGCTGTAGGGGTTTGATTGGCAGCGGCAGTTGGCCGCTTGGTGCCAGCAGTGGGAGTGGTTGACTTGGTAAATTGACTTTTTTTATTGGCAGAGCTGGAAGTGGGGGAGGAACGTTTTGGGGGGGCAGCTGCATCCCCAGTGGACAGAGAGGTGGGCCGTGTTTTGGCAGAGTTTGGTTTGGTTGACCCAACAGCAGGCTGTACAACAACGTCACACGATAAAGGAGAAAATAAGAAAACCAAAAGCATACAACAGATGACAATGGCAGCATGGTAAAGCAGCAGCGGCAGCATTCACTATAAACCACAAATCATAATCAAACCAGGAGCATCAGCAGAGCTAACCCTTTTAAATTTTAAATAGCACATAAGCGTGTGCACACACGCACGCACGCACGCACGCACGCACGCACGCACGCACACACACACACACACACACACACACACACACACACACACACACACACACACACACACACACACACACACACACACACACACACACACACACACACACACACACACACACACACACACACACACTAGAGATGGCAGTGACAGTTGCAGAAGCAGCTTGCACTGAAATGAATGGTAACATTGCCCCAGCCTTTCCCTGACCTACCTTGGCCTTACTGTCTGGGCTGGTGAGGTCTTGCTTGTTTCCGATGGTTGTTGGGGACTTCGCAGTACCTTTCCCAGCCTTTTCATTCTTCTCAACTTTCACCATCTTGTCCGTCTTCTCTCCATTTTCTTTCTTCTCCATCTTCTCATCTTTGTTGGTCTTCTCTGGCTTGTCCACTTTTTCATTTTTTACATTTTTCTCTGTCTTATCAATCTTCTCTTCATCTTTGAGGATCTTCTCAGATTTTTTTGTCTTGTCGGCATTGTCGACTTTCTTAGACTGTTCTTCTTTCTCTTTCTTCTCTGCCTTCTCTTGTTTGTCCTTGTTTTCTGCTTTCACTGTAGAGAGACAAAATCGGACATATATTGAGAAAACCCACAATACCGTATGTCATGAAAAAATACCAGAATTTATCTGAGGATCAAATACAGGTCGAGAAACCTTTCATAGTGCCAGTGTTACTTTCAGCCATGAGCAAGAGCATATCTGTTTCAAATCATGGGAAACTAACTTACCATATGTTCCTTTACATTTGTGATTCCCAGATACTTAAGACCAGTGTGGTCGTTGAGGAGGAGATAAAGGGCCTGAAACCGTCAATGATCTGACATATCAGTTCACTTTATGTTCCACTGACAAACAGCATTGTATGTTATTAACCGAACCACAGATTCAGACTGGCTTTAGCTTCCAAAGAATGCCACCTACGAATGGTATCACTGTACTGTATATGGACAACAGGACTCAGTACAGATCTGCTATCTTAATTTGATCACTCTGCTGATGCAGAGAACGTTCCTGCACAGCAGGAAATGCTAAATTCTAGCGTATGCAAGGTTTAAAAAAGTTTTTCAAATTTTCACTTTAAAATGTCAGATTTGATTTGCCCTAACGAAAAATATAACAACGCCTACAAAAATGTCCATTTATAATAATCCACATAATAATTCCCATTTATTATTTTTCTACAGTGAGAAGCAGAGTTAAATTAAGAAGGTCATCTGTATATATTGATGCTATTCAAAAAAGCAGCTAAATGTAAATTCTCTAAAATCTTGATGGATCTTTATCACAACAGAACACTCTGAATATCTGTGATAATATTTTGTACTACACCGCAGAGCAATTCAGTAGGTGAGGAACTGAGAGTTAGTAGACTAGAGTGGCCATGGCATGCTGGTGTGGAGTCTGGGCAGGGCCACAGAGTCACAGAGCCCAGGGCCGAGCTGGACAGACAGAACAGCACATTGTTGGCATGGGCTCCTTATGTAACCCAGCTTCAGTGACCTCTACAGAGAGAGTGTTCATCCCAAATGGCACTCTATTCCCGATGTAGGGCACTACTGACCAAGTCAAAAGTAGTGCCCTATATAGGGAATAGGTTGCCATTTGGGATATAACATGCGAGAGGAAAACCAATGTGCCAAAGAGATGAGGAAATGTGGGACAGATTAAGCTAGGTCAAAAGAAGACCCACTGCCGCAATGAATGAATCTACTTTTCAATGAAAATGCAGACCAATTAGTTGGCCTTGTTGTCGCAATGGCTGGCTTTAGGAGCCCTGGTTCCAGTAACTGTTATACACTATAGACTCTAGTATAGAGCTGTTCTGTATGTCTGGCCAGTGGTGTAAACATACACTATAGACTCTAGTATAGAGCTGTTCTGTATGTCTGGCCAGTGGTGTAAACATACATTATAGACTCTAATATATAACTGTTCTGTATGCCTGGCCAGTGGTGTAAACATACACTATTGACTCTAATATATAACTGTTCTGTATGCCTGGCCAATGGTGTAAACATACACTATAGACTCTAGTATAGAGCTGTTCTGTATGTCTGGCCAGTGGTGTAAACATACACTATAGACTCTAGTATAGAGCTGTTCTGTATGTCTGGCCAGTGGTGTAAACATACATTATAGACTCTAATATATAACTGTTCTGTATGCCTGGCCAGTGGTGTAAACATACACTATTGACTCTAATATATAACTGTTCTGTATGCCTGGCCAATGGTGTAAACATACACTATAGACTCTAATATAGAACTGTTCTGTATGCCTGGCCTGTGGTGTAAACATACACTATTGACTCTAATATATAACTGTTCTGTATGCCTGGCCAATGGTGTAAACATACACTATAGACTCTAATATAGAACTGTTCTGTATGCCTGGCCTGTGGTGTAAACATACACTATTGACTCTAATATATAACTGTTCTGTATGCCTGGCCTGTGGTGTAAACATACACTATTGACTCTAATATATAACTGTTCTGTATGCCTGGCCAATGGTGTAAACATACACTATAGACTCTAATATAGAGCTGTTCTGTATGTCTGGCCAGTGGTGTAAACATACATTATAGACTCTAATATATAACTGTTCTGTATGCCTGGCCAATGGTGTAAACATACACTATAGACTCTAATATAGAACTGTTCTGTATGCCTGGCCTGTGGTGTAAACATACACTATTGACTCTAATATATAACTGTTCTGTATGCCTGGCCAGTGGTGTAAACATACACTATTGACTCTAATATATAACTGTTCTGTATGCCTGGCCAGTGGTGTAAACATACACTATTGACTCTAATATATAACTGTTCTGTATGCCTGGCCAGTGGTGTAAACATACACTATAGACTCTAATATATAACTGTTCTGTATGCCTGGCCAGTGGTGTAAACATACATTATAGACTCTAATATATAACTGTTCTGTATGTCTGGCCAGTGGTGTAAACATACACTATAGACTCAAATATAGAACTGTTCTGTATGCCTGGCCAGTGGTGTAATCACAGTGTCACGTATACAGTATTAGAGCATGACTAACACACAGAGACATGATGGAGCTGGTGCTCGTGATATTTCACTACAGGCGACCAGCATCACACATCAGACACCCACATGCATAAACAAGCATACGCATGCACCCCCACACACACACACACACACACATTATATGAAGTGATGATGCATATCTGTCGCCAGAATTTGTCAAATGTGCAACTGTACAGTTTGTCTTTGAATGACCATGCATTGGAGAGAAACAGACAGGCACACAAGCAGAGGGATTATTTTCCGATGATCTTCATTCATGAGGTAGACATGACCCATGTTACAGCAGGATGACGCTGCCAGGCAGATACACTTTTGGTCATGTAGTGCTAGTCGAACATCTAATTTCAAAATCATGGACATTAATATGGAGTTGGTCCCCCTTTGCTGCTATAACAACCTCCACTCTTCTGGGAAAGCTTTCCACTAGATGTTGTAACATTGCTGTAGGGGTTTGCTTCCATTCAGCCACAAGAGCTTTAGTCAGGTCAGGCTTTGGGATTGGAACACTAACAGCAAGCCAGGCCTAATCGCCCAACATCAGTGTTGGGCGATTAGGCCTGGCTTGCTGTTAGTGTTCCAATTCATCCCAAAGGTGTTCGATGGGGTTGAGGTCAGGGCTCAGTTAAGTTCTTCCACACCGATCTCAACAAACCATTTCTGTATGGACCTCGCTTTGTGCACAAGGGCATTGTCATGCTGAAACTGTTGCCACAAAGTTGGAAGCACAGAATAGTCTAGAATATCATTGTATGCTGTAGTGTTAAGATTTCCCTTCACTGGAACTAAGGGGCCTAGCCCAAACCTTGAAAAACAGCCCCAGACCATTATTCCTCCTCCTCCAAACTTTACAGTTGGCACTATGCATTGGGGCAAGTAGCGTTCTCCTGGCATCCGCCAAATCCTGATTCGTCCATCGGACTGCCAGATGGTGAAGCGTGATTCATCACTCCTGAGAACGCATTTCCACTGCTCCAGAGTCCAATGGCAGCAAGCTTTACACCACTCCAGCCAATACTTGGCATTGTGCATGGTGATCTTAGGCTTTTGTGTGGCTGCTCGGCCATGGAAACCCATTTCAAGAAGCTCCAGACGAACAGTTATTGTGTTAACGTTGCTTCCAGAGGCAAATTAGAACTTGGTAGTGAGTGTTGCAGCCATTTTTACGTGCTGCGCTCTTCAGCACTTGGCGGTCCCATTCTATGAGCTTGTGTGGCCTACCACTTGACCGGGGCAGATATTTGACGAACTGACTTGTTGGAAAGGTGGCATCCTATGATGGTGCCACGTTGAAAGTCACTGAGTTTATCAGTAAGGCCATTGCATACACCTGTCAGCAACGGGTGCGGTTGAAATAGCCAAATCCACTAGTTTTATATAGCTTAATAGCACAATATAGATATTGGTCTCCACTAGGGTACGGCGTACAAGTGTCTAGTGTATCCTAAGGTTACGAATGAACTGTCAAAGTTTAGTTCAATCATGGCTTGAGGTGGTCTAGCGGTTAGTGCTACTGCCTTCAGTGCGCACATATAGGCCTACCGTGTAGGTGTGGGTTCGACTCTGGCACAAATAACTAAATCCCCTGATTTACTTGATGTATATAGTTACACATTTCAAATAGATGATGTCTGTGTCCTGCTTGCAACCAAAGTCTCATGACTACATTTGCCCTCATTTACTGAACAAGCTTATGAGGTTAATCTCCTTGAAATGTCCCTCACTTGGGAATGACTTACTTTGTAAAATGGACTGTGTTTTAAGGACTCATGAAGAGATACAGGAAAACCAATACATTTATTAAAAATTACAAGCATTGATGTCTCCACGTTTCTGGTTTTGAGGCTTGGGCATCCGGTGACTGCAGTTCATCTGCTTCAGTGTACTTAGATCTTTAGTTACTATGGTACACTGAAGTATAATTACAAGTATTCCATAAGTGTCAAAGGCTTTCATTGACAATGACATTCAGTTTATGCAAAGAGTCAATATTTGCAGTGTTGACCCTTCTTTTTCAAGACCTCTGCAATCCGCCCTGGCATGCTGTCAATTAACTTCTGGGACACATCCTGACTGATGGCAGGCCATTCTTGCATAATCAATGCTTGGAGTTTGTCAGAAGTTGTGGGTTTTTGTTTGTCCACCCGTCTCTTGAGGATCGACCACAATTTCTCAATGGGATTAAGGTCTGGGGAGTTTCCTGGCCATGGACCCAAAATGTCGATGTTTTGTTCCCGAGCCACTTAGTTATCACTTTTGCCTCCATCATACTGGAAAAGGCATTGGTCGTCACCCAACTGTTCTTGGATGGTTGGGAGAAGTTGCTCTCGGAGGATGTGTTGGTACCATTCTTTATGCATGGCTGTGTTCTTAGGCAAAATTGTGAGTGAGCCCACTCCCTTGGCTGAGAAGCAACCCCACACATGAATGGTCTGAGGATGCTTTACTGTTGGCATGACACAGGACTGATGGTAGCGCTCACCTTGTCTTCTCCGGACAAGGTGTTTTCCGGATGGCCCAAACAATCGGAAAAGGGATTCATCAGAGAAAATGACTCTACCCCAGTCCTCAGCAGTCCAATCCCTGTACATTTTGCAGAATATCAGTCTGTCCCTGAGAGAAGTGGCTTCTTTTCTGCCCTTCTTGACACCAGGCCATCCTCCAAAAGTCTTCGCCTCACTGTGCGTGCAGATGCACTCACACCTGCCTGCTGCCATTCCTGAGCAAGCTCTGCACTGGTGGTGCCCCGATCCCGCAGCTGAATCAACTTTAGGAGACGGTCCTGACGCTTGCTGGACTTTCTTGGGTGCCCTGACGTCTTCTTCACAACAATTGAACCTCTCTCCTTGAAGTTATTGATGATCCGATAAATGGTTGATTTAGGTGCAATCTTACCAGCAGCAATATCCTTGCCTGTGAAGCCCTTTTTGTGCAAAGCAATGATGACGGCATGTGTTTCCTTGCAGGTAACCATGGTTGACAGAGGAAGAACAATGATTTCAAGCACCACTCTCCTTTTAAAGCTTCCAGTCTGTTATTATGACTCAATCAGCATGACAGAGTGATCTCCAGCCTTGTCCTCATCTACACTCTCACCTGTGTTAACGAGACAATCACTGACATGATGCAAATTGCCATCATCAACAATGAGGCAGTAAACTTTGTGGAGACCAATACTTTTGGCCACGACTGTACACATGTGGGTTCAAGCCCCATCTGTGTCGCAGCCGGCCGCGACCGGGAGACCCATGAGGCCCAGATTAGGCGAGGGTTTGGCCGGCCGGAATGTCCTTGTCCCACTCTAGAGAAAAAGGGTTAAAAAAAAATGTATTGCCCAGCACTGGGCTTGAACTGATGATGCTTGGAGCTGAAGCATGCTGCTCAGACCACTTAATGACACTTAATGATAATTGATGGTATGAGGTCAGTTGATTTGCAGAGCCTTCCCCAAACCATAGCCCCATAGGTACGGTACTGCATTGTATAGCCTACAAACACCGTTTCCAGCTGTCCCCTGGCGGTGATTGTAAATATTCAATATTAATTCAAATCCTCCTACTGCTGGATTGTTTTCCTCCTGCGATGAAATTGGTCACATTAAGTTCCGACATCTGTATATACTGCAAGCAAAATGACCTTAGGCTCCAGACTGTCTACTTGTCGGGTGTTACTGAATCTAAGTGTATGTATGGATAACATAGAGTAGTCATGCAATCTGAAAGCATACCCAGGAGTCCCAACATGGCACCACCAGAAATAACTACTCCCTGTTTAAATGAATACCCAGATTCAATTTCAAATCAATCCCACTCCCTTCCCTTAGTGTAGCCAATCGATGGAGTGCCACTTGATGTGACGCATCCCTAAACAATACAGTAATTTGAAGATGGGGGTTTGAAAGCGTAAATTAACCTCAGCATGTCAATAGACACTCATATATTTAGAGGAACTTGACACTTTGTCAAAACAAAATTGTAGACAAAAAAAACGGATGTACAAATTATATTATTCTTTCTGAATTTTAAATTGTGCTGCTATCTTCAAACCAACGTTTTTTTTGAGAAGCGAATCATCCTAGCCTAAATATACAAAAAAGCGATTTCTAACTGGTATAAAAAAAAATGTTTTTACATCCATTCTTCTTTTGGCTCCCTCCATTTTGTCTTTCAGCACTCAATCATGGTCGATGAAACAAACAACTATTCCAGCCTAGACAAACACCACTGTCCACTGATCTATATCGTCAGACATCACAAATAAACCTGCTCCCAAATCTATGTACTTAAATGACTGTAGACCAGTAGATAAATGACCAATTAGAGATTGAGGAACTAAGTCAATGATGAGTAGCATGTTATAACAAAATAATGAGATCTGTTCCAAACACAGTGGAATAGGCCTCAAATCAGTCACCTACCCTCCGTGGAGCTTTTGCTATTGATGCTGTTGAAGGATTTTCCACTGAGGGGAACTGGCAGTAGGACACTCTCACTCTGGCTCTGTGACATCCCATTACCAGTACCTCTCCTGGGTGGAGGGGAGTTGGGGGCCCTGACAGGGCTCAGTGGGGACAGAGGAGAGAGTGTGGGCGACACGGTCTTTCTCTCCTCACCCACTGTCAGAGAGCGTTGGATCGCTGAATGTGGAGACTTGGACCCCATAACGTTACTTCCAGGTGAGGGCAGGTACACCAGTCCACCAGGCTGCCCTGGGTACTGGGAAAAGTCCAAGCTACCTGGCACAGACAGGTGGGAGCAGTCAGACATAGCGCGCCTCATGGCTTTGTGTTGTTGCTCGGTACCTCCTCCTCGAGGTAAAGTAGGCCCCATGTCCTCGTCACTGTCCTCTGAGAATCCTGACACAGTGCAGTCTCCACCCTTAGAGTAGTTGTCATTGACAACACCAATGACACAGTAGTTAGCTGCAGGTGCAGGTGCAGCAGGAACAGTCTGAACAGCAGGCTTGAGGCCTAGCCCAGAGAAGGAGGGATTCCATACGCAGTTGTCTACCTTCTGTGTGTTAGGGAATGGTGAGGCATCCTGCTGCATAGCAGGGGACCCTAGCGGGGCTGCGGCTCCATTGGCCCTGTGTTTTTGTCCTGGGGTGGAGAGGAGTTTCCCAGGTGAGGCTGGAGAGGATGAGGAGGAGAGGGGACTTGTGGGGCTCTCCCCGGCGCTGCCCAGACCCAAATACGACCCGTGTCCGACACCCATCCTCTCTGGCACCTTGAGGTCAGACGACTCCACTTTGAACCCTGATCCAGATGGTCCATCAAAGAGGCTTGAGAGCTTGTCCTCGTCGGTTAGCCTGGGTGCCTCTGGGCTACCCCTGAAACCCTGTGGTCCCATCTGGTCCTGCTGCAGGTCCCAGCCCTGAAGAGCCTGCTGAGGAGACGCCGTAGAGACAGAGGGCACCTTGCCCAGCTCAGTGTACTCACATCGCTGTCCACCACCACCACCACCCTGCTGCTGATTGGAGAGAGAAGACATCCTCACCTCTCTCTCTCTCTCTCTCTGCTGCTTTATTTTGATGGATATTCTTTATTCTTCTAGACAGCAAAATAAATGAATCTTCCCTTGGCGGTAAGGAAGGCTGGTAATGTAATATATCTGTGTTATATGGTGCGTCTGTGAAGCGCAGTCTATGTGTGCGAGTGTAGTAATTGTGTGTATCTCTATGTGTCTTTGCTCTAAACTGATGAGATGGGGCTCTGAGGATGAACTGAATGCTGCTCCCTCTCTTTCTCTCTCTCCATTTCTCCCTCTCTCTGACATCACAGCCCTAACAGAGCTTTGGTCACATGACTCCACAGAACATATCCCTATTCGCTAGAGCAGATTCTCGACTCATGCCTCCCACCAGTAAGCTCAGTCACACACACACACACCCACACACACACACACACGCACGTACGTCACTGACACACAAAAACTAATACACACACCCTCCCTTGGTGTCCTATAAACCGCAGGTCTGACTTGTCATTTATAGGCAGCTTGGCATTACAGCAGAAACATAGAAAACAGAGAGAGTAGCTCTGGGGGATACAGTGCCTCAGTTTCCACTGGAATGAATCTGTCCTCTCTGGAACAGCATCCGTCACTGCTACACATCTCTCCACGGTTCTGGTGGTATAATGTGCTTTCCCATGCTGTTCTATCATCTCCCATTCCTTCCCTATCACCCTGCTCCATGCCCACTATTGTACCCACTACCCCTTTCATCCACCCTGCCCTCCTGCCCCCATCAGGGGCGCTGGGTTTACATCTCTGGCTCCTGGCCCTGGACCCTGTGGTTCTATTGTTTATTGTTTTTTGTTTGTGCACTTGGTTGCGGACACTGTGTCGTCGTCCCCAACCCCCCCCCCCCGCTGTGGGCTACTCGGTTAGGAAGGTATTGAATGACTGGCCTCGAAAAGAGCTTTGGGCCAGTAACTGAAAGGTTTTTGATTTGAATACCCGTTACCAACAAGAATAAAAATCTACTATGGATGACCTTGTAAAACAACACATTTCCCAAATGGTGCAGTGGTCTAAGACACTGCATCTCAGTGCTAGAGGCGTCACTACAGACAACCTGGTTCAAATCCAGACTGTATCACAACCGACCGTGATTGGGAGTCCCATAGGGTGGTGCACAATTGGCCCAGTGTCGTCCGAGTTTGGCCGGTGTAGGCCGTCATTGTAAATAAGATTTTGTTCTTAACTGACTTGCCTAGTTAAATAAATACAAAACAAATGAATGTGACAATAAAAAACATACTTTGTCTTTACCCTTCAAAACCACAGAAATCCACCTCATCCAGACATCAAACCTCTCTGAACTGAATTTACACCCGCTCACTTTCTTCACACAAACACTGTGTCCAAACGCTCACTCCAACGTCACTGATTCAGTCCTGGACTAGATACTAGAACCCCTCTTGGCAATTGTCGTAGAAGGCAGGCAGATGACATCCCCTTGCCCCCATCCCACCTCCAGCCCCATGAGGACTGGGGCCAAATAAAATCTCATTAAATATAAATGAATGAAGATTAGGTAATCCCCCAAAAACAGTCCCCCATTTACCGTAGGAGGGGACAACAAGGGGAATGAGTACAGTGGAGTGAGGTTGATGGAGAGCAAGACAAATACGGAGAAAATGCTAAACCTATTGGAATCAGACAGGACATTGTCAACTTCTGAGATTATGTGCTGCTATCTTAAGCAATATTATATTTCAATAATACCACATTCAAATTCACACAATCACTGCAAAATCATAATGCCCTTTTTTTTTGTACATAATTTTACTCATGCACTTACTCAATCCTGCTCAGATAAGTATCCACATGCACTGTACTGAAGCCTCACTAGTCAACGTAGTTATATATTGTTTTAAATGTTGAGGGTAGATAGATTGTGGCTTCTATCAATGTAATTATCTGCATCATTTTCAATCTCCCATATATTTTGGGGTAAATATATATATATATACATATATTCCAGCTTATACATACTATATACATTTTACGGACGCAGTATATTTTACATCAGTTATCATTTCTACAGCCCAATACAGACACAGTTAGGGAAAATTCACAATTACACAATTCAACAACAGCCACAGACAGCCACAGTCAGCAAAATTCCCAAAACAGAGCTTTTCTCTCTGTTCATTACACCATGGTAATGGGACTGCTTCTCATGAATGGACATTGTTATGCAAGACCATGTCCAACATATTCTGTCTGTTTGTGTTTACATCTCTCACAGAAATATTACTCTAGCTTTAACAACATTCATAATCCATGTTAAACATAATCCATGTTGTTTTATTCTCCTAATCACAGAGACACATACAGAGGTCTGTCCAAACAAACATTGCACAAATCATTTCAGTTCCAGGCAAAGTACAATGCTTCACTGCAGGGAATGAAAAATGGACTTGGAGGAAATGGAACCCGATTTTAATAGCCACAATGCCACTATGAAGACTATGAAGACATTTTCTATATGTTCCAGTGTATGTCTGTGTCCAGTGTGAGCGAATATTGCTTTGTTGAACGTTAGCATACCAGTATAAGAAACAATTATACTGAGCATAATCACCCAACCTGGACAGCATTTCATATTATTCTGTAGATAAATCCGAGACACTCCATTTAGTATGATATATTATGTTTCGTATGTGTCACGAGAATTTCTATCTCAATGTTCTAAATGAACTATCACTCTAGCTTTGATGAATTCCCAGAGGTTGTAAGGCTCTAGTTAATGAAGAATTAAGCAAAGTCTCAGTCTGCAACAGATCAGTCGTTTATTCAGAGAGCTCTGCTCCTCTCATGAGGAGCCCCTTTTTTATACACACACAAGTTCCTGTTATCTCAGGTCACTCCCTTCAAGACATTCTGTACTTTTCCACTAACTACGTTCATACCTACCCAAAAAACAGACATCTCCTAGTCGCTACACTAACTGCAGTCTTTCCTAAGCCCCCACCTCTTATGATTCTAATGCATTTCACATATTTCACACAGTTCATACAGTTTCGGGGTGGAATACTTTAGTCATTACTTTAAACATACAAATTCTTCTATCAGTATGGCATGTATTAACTTGTGGATGTCCATCACCCAGTTTCGTATGATATGTTACGAATTGCAATTCGTATTATATGTTACACATTTTTTAAATATACTGCATGTTATGAGTTTGCAAAACGTATGATATGTTACGAATTCTAGCTAGGTGGCTAGCTGGCTAACTTTAGCTAGGGTAGGGGTTAGGGTTAAGTTTATAAGCTACATTAAAGTTAGGGTTGGGGTTAAGGGAAGGGTTAGCTAAAAGGGTTAGGGTTAGGTGAAGGGTTAGCTAAACGGTTTAAGGTTAGGCGAAGGGTTAACTAACATCCTAAGTAGTTGTAAAGTAGCAAAGAAGTAGTAAGTAGTTGAAAAGTTTAGCTAAAATGCTATAGTTGTCCGTGATGAGATTCGAACACGCCACCTTTGGGTTGCTAGACGTTTGCGTTATACACCCGACCAACCACCCTACTTTCGTAACCATCTGTCTTATGTAACCATACCAAACGTGACATATCATACTAATTTGAGTGTCCTGGATTTACATTTACTATGTTACATCTAGTTTATGAGACCAGGCTGAATCACCTCATACCATAACAGCCTTTGGTGTGACAAGACTTTTTACAAGGTGAACATTTAAAAACCAACAGAAAGTCATTGTTTGAGAAAAGGAAATGAGGAGGGTGGTGGCTGGTGGGTCATGTGCAGTAGCAATCCTCAGCCATCTACAATATGCCATGTATGTTTTGAGAGGGCCTCAGAACTCAGAAAAGTAAGGGGAAAGTGATAATATACAGCTTATAGTCCGTGGTCTTGCGGAGGATAGAGCAGAGAGGAAGTCTGTCAGAGAATTCTATTTCTGGCATCCAACCTCCTGACTGTCACACCCCATTTTTTTCCCTGGCAGTCCTAAGTAGTTCCATCTCCACGGTAACCACCTCGCATATCCATGGCAACAAGCTCCCAGTCAGAAATAGGCTGCTATGATTATGGTACGTCTGGGAAAAGGGGTTGGAACGTAAAGTTGGAGGATGAGAGAGAAAAGGAGGAAGATTGATGAACACAAATAATGAAGAAGGAAAGAGAAGAAGCAGAGGTAGGGATGGGGAGAGGATGCAAAATGATAGAGAGAAAGGACAATAGAAAATATGGAAACTCATCTCACTACACTCATCCCCTCCCACGTCTTCATTGGTAGCTTACAATCTATCTTGTGGAATGGCAACACAATTGGGTTAGATTAGGCCAAATACAGTATTACATCTAAAGAAGCCACAGAGACATGAATGCACACATCTGATGGTCCAGCAGACTGAAGTGGACACACTAATTAAACAAAATCCAATAATTATGTTCCAAACTAAAATAGGGTAAAAAAGGGAAAAGCTTGAGACATAAACAAAAGACCACAGAGATAAAAGGGTTTATCTTGGCTTTGTAAACATAATATGTCTGGCTGAGAAATCAGAACATAGCCATTGAGGGTCACCAGAAATTTGAGGAAGCTGTTTTCTGATCAAAATGATCAGAACGGTGAATACACTCATAGTTGCAGTACATAGAGCATGTTTTGATCATACACACAACGCTTAAGCTAGTAGCTATCATGCCACAGTATATTACCTCACTGTGTCACTGTGGGAGCAAAGTAATGTAAAGCAATGTCTAGTGTGTACAACAACAATGCCACCCATATGGGCATAGAGACCTGGTAAAGTGGCTGAAGCATACAAATGGTTAGCATAAAATATTAATGCTATTGTTTTTCAAGTGGCCTAGTTCTGATCATGCTATCATTCAATATTTACTTCCAGCTTCAGGCCTATTGTAGATTAGATTATTAGTAACATGCACAGGGTTGCAGATGTAATTTTTTATTTAACCTTTATTTAACTAGACAAGTCAGTTAAGAACAAATTCTTATTTACAATGACGGCCTAGAGAAGCCAAACTCTGACAATGCTGGGCCACTTTGCACCGCCCTATGGGACTCCCAATCACAGCTGGTTGTGATACAGTCTGAATTTGAACCAGGTTGTCTGTAGTGAAGCCTCTAGCACTGACATTTAGTGTCTTAGACCGCTGCGCCACTTGGGAGCCCTGGTAATTGCAGGGTACAGTGAAATTCTTAAGCTCTAGCAGCGCAGGTCAAAAAAAGAAGTGAATGAAATAATAATAATAATAATAATAATAACAATAAAAATAATAATAATAATTAAGAAAAATATATATACAGTATATATACATATTTACAACTGTAACAATGATAAATCTCCATTGGCGGTGGGGTCAGGGTAAATTAAGTCCACAATCATCTCCTTTGTTTTGCTGATGTTGAGGTAGAGATTGTTTATCTGGCACTACGCCGTCAGTCCCTACCTCCTCTCTGTAGGCCGTCTCCTCATTGTTGGTATTCAGGCCTATTACTGGGGATGGCCCATCAGGAAGTCGAGGATCCAGCTACACAAGGAGGAGTTCAGTCCCAGGGCCGTGAGCTTTGTGGTGAGCTTAGATGGCACTATGGTACTGAAGGACAAGCTCTAGTCAATGAACAGCCTCCTCACATATGCATTAGTTTTGTCCAGGTGGGTGAGGGCAGTGTGCAGTGTAATACGTGATCGTTAGGAGCCCCTGCCACATACGCCTTGTGTCCGACCCACTAAATTGCTCCTCCACTTTGTCCCTATACTTGTGTTTAGCCATGTTAATCGATCTGCGTTGGTTGTATTTGTACTGTTTAATCATACAATCATCCTTGGTCACCTTGCCGTGTTTATAAGCAGCCTCTCTCTCCTTCAGTTTCCCTACAAGGCTGCCATCAATCCCCGGTTTTTGATTCAGGTACATTTTGAAAGACACCATCAGTTTTACATCATCTATATATTTTTTGAGAAATACGCTGATTGAGTCGCCGTTTTTATTGAGGTTATTGCCAGAGGCGCCCGGAACATATTCCAATACACGTGAAGCATGGATTCTGATTGGTCAGACCAGAGTTGTACAGACCTGACCACCGGAACTTTCATCTTGAGTCTTTGTTTGTAGGTTGAGAGGAGCAAAATGTAGTCGTGGTCAGATTTGCCGAAAGCAGGATGGGAGAGGACCTTATACCTTATGTCGAAAAGGCATATAGCAGTGGTCAAGAGGGGAATTTCCGTGAATTGGACAGTCAATGTGTTGATAGTAATTCGGGAGCATGGACCTCAAACTACTTTTGTTAAAGTACCCAGCGAAAACGAATTCTGCCTCTGGGTACGAGGTCTCCAGTTTGTTTGGGCTCCAATGAAGATCTTTTAGAGCTTGGGATGTACACAGCCGTGGCGATAATCCATGAAAGCTGTCTCGGAATGTAAAAAGGACGACATTTGATGACCAATAAGTCGGGAGAGCTGTTCCTGTACATTTTCATGAAGCAGACACCACCACTTTTGTTCTTGCCAGAGAGAGCTCACTTTCTATCTGCTCGATGAACTGTAAAACATGCTGGTTGTATATAATCCATCTGGATGTCGAAGGAAAGCCAAATCTCAGAAAAACCGAACTAACAAAAAACAAAATCTGATCAAATCAAATGTATTTATAAAGCCCTTTTTACATCAGCCGATGTCACAAAGTGCTATACAGAAAGGCAAAACCTAGGAAGAAACCTAGAGAGGAACCAGGCTCTGAGGGGTAGCCAGCCCTCTTCTGGCTGTGCCGGGTGGAGATTATAACAATTCATGGCCATAAAGGCCAGTTCTTTCTCCGAGATGTTCAAATGTTCATAGATGACCAGCAGGGTCATAATAATAAAAGTAGTTGTGGAGGTTGCAACAGGTAAATACATCAGGAGTGAATGTCACTTGGCTTTTCAGTGCAATAGAGCGCAGGTGCGGTAGAGCGAGAGCGAGAGCGAGATGAAAACAGCAGGTCTGGGACAAGGTGGCACGTCCACTGAACAGGTCAGGGTTCCATAACCGCAGGCAGATGTCCTTCTGAAATGAGATGCTCGCTCTGAGTTTGTCAAGTTTATCTGTGAATGATTGTACTGCCAACATGAGATCTTGTTCTCAATCCAAGATCTAAGAACTTGTTTCAGTAATTATATCGATATTCTCTGGATTGAAGCTTAAAATCAACTCATGAAGAGAATCTCTTTCTATTCAGGTTATTATAATGACAACTAAAAGTAGGACTGTGGGACTGTGGTCGCCAGTGATGCTGTCTCTAGCAGAATCTTCACAGGTGTATTCTCTGATTACCGCAGCGCTATCAGTCTGGAAAGGATACCATTGAAGCCGTTTTGCCCGAAATCTTCAACCAGTCAGAAAACAGATGCCACAGCACAGCATTTTGTGGAAGTAAAACAAGCACCTGCCGTCTTTCTAGAGAAAGTTATATCGAGCACCAGGACAAAAACATGTTAGCTAAGCTCACGTCTTCCGCTCTTAGCCAGATGGAATCTGTGTAGCGAAATAAAATGTAAGCTTGCAAGACTTCCGGATGGTTGTACGAAGTTAGCTTCAACCAACTAGACCACATTCAAAGCTACAGCAATAACCATCATATAACCACCAGTAATTTATTGAACCACCAGATGATGGCCTCTTTGGTCAATTAATAAATCATATAAAATAGCATTGGTTTTAAATCTAATCAATATACAAACAACACTTAAATAGCACCTGTCCCTTTACACATATGGTCCAGTGTGATGACATGCGCTGTGACCTACAGATATGCACTTAAAGCCAACAGCGTGATGATTAAGCACTACCCATCTCAATCAGTACTATAGTGGTGATGCTTTGTCAGGCTGAGCTGGCTCTCTGTTTGGCTGGATGGCCTGTGCTCAGCTGACCAGAATAATGACTATGCAGCAGAGCAGAGTATAGCAGAGTATTTGTATTTGTATTTATTATGGATCCCAATTAGCCAAGGCAGCAGCTACTCTTCCTGGGGTCCGGCAAAATTAAGGCAGTTATACAATTTTAAAAACATTACAATACATTCATTACAGAATTCACAACACACTAAGTGTGTGCCCTCAGGCCCATACTCCACTACCACATAGCTACACAAAATCCATGTGTACATGTGTGTATAGTGCGTATGTAATCATGTGTCTGTGCCTATGTCCCTGCTGTTCCATAATTTGTATCTGTTTTTTAAATCTGATTCTACTGCTTGCATCAGTTACCTGATGTGGAACAGAGTTCCATGTAGTAATGGCTCTATGTAGTACTGTGCACCTCCCATAGTCTGTTCTGGACTTGGGGATTGTTAAGAGACCTCTGGTGGCATGTCTTGTGGGGTATGCATGTGTGTCTGAGCTGTCTGCTAGTCGTTTAAACAGACAGCTCGGTGCTGTCTCACAAATACAAGTAGTGATGAAATTTCCCCCCCGGGGGATAAATAAAGTACCTATCTATCTATCTATCTATCTATCTATCTATCTATCTATCTATCTATCTATCTATCTATCTATCTATCTATCTATCTATCTATCTATCTATCTATCTATCTATCTATCTATCTATCTATCTATCTATCTATCTATCTATCTATCTATCTATCTATCTATCTAAGTCAATCTCTCCTCTACTTTGAGCCAGGAGAGATTGACATGCATATTATTCATGTTTGCTTTCTGTGTATATCCAAGGGCCAGCCGTGCTGCCATGTTCTGAGCCAATTGCAATTTTCCCTCTTTGTGGCATCTGACCACACGACTGAACAGTAATACAGGTGCGACAAAACTAGAGCCTGTAGGACCTGCCTTGATAGTGCTGTTAAGAAGGTAGAGCAGCGCTTTATTATGGACAGACTTCTCCCCATCTTAGCTACTGTTGTATCAATATGTTTTGACCATGACAGTTTACAATCCAGGGTTACTCCAAGCAGTTTAGTCACCTCAACTTGCTCAATTTCCACATGATTTATTATAATATTTAGTTGCGGTTTAGGGTTTAGTGAAAGATTTGTCCCAAATACAATGCTTTTAGTTTTTGAAATATTTAAGACTAACTCATTCCTTGCCACCATTCTGGAACTAACTGCAGCTCTTTGTTAAGTGTTGCAGTCCTTTCAGTCGCTGTAGTAGCTGATGTGTATAGTGTTGAGTCATCCGCATACATAGACACACTGGCTTTACTCAATGCCAGTGGCATGTCATTAGTAAATATTGAAAAAAGTAAGGGGTCTAGACAGCTGCCCTGGGGAATTCCTGATTCTACCTGGATTATGTTGGAGAGACTTCCATTAAAGAACACCCTCTGTGTACTGTTACACAGGTAACTCTTTATCCACAATATAGCAGGGCGTGTAAAGCCATAACACATAAGTTTTTCCAGCAGCAGACTATGATCGATAATGTCAAAAGCCGTACTGAAGTCTAACAAAACAGCGCCCACAATGTTTTTATCATCAATTTCTCTCAGCCAATCATCAGTCATTTGTGTAAGTGCTGTGCTTGTTGAATGTACGTCCCTATAAGCGTTCTGAAAGTTTTTACTGTAAAATAGCATTGTATCTGGTCAAACACAATTTTTTCAAAAACTTTACTAAGGGTTGGTAACAGGCTGATTGGACGGCTATTTGAGCCAGGGGGCTTTACTATTCTTAGGTAGTGGAATGACTTTTGCTTCCCTCCAGGCCTGAGGGCACACACTTTCTAGTAGGCTTAAATTGAAAATATGGCAAATAGGAGGGGAAATATCGTCCGCTATTATCCTCAGTAATTTTCCATCCAAGTTGTCAGACCCCGGTGGCTTGTCATTGTTGATAGACAACAATACTTTTTTCACCTCTTCCACACTCACTTTACTGAATTCAAAATGACAATTCTTGTCTTTCATAATTTGGCAGGTTACTTGGATGTGTAGTGTCAGCGTTTGTTGCTGGCATGTCATGCCTAAGTTTGCTAATTATTATAGTAGTTGGTTCTCCAAGTCATTTATCTTTGTTTCATAGAGTAGTTTCTTCTTCTTTTTATTAGTTTAGTTGCATGAGTTGTACAGCCAGACTTATTTGCCATTCCTTTTGCCTCATCCCTCTCAACTATACAATTTTTCAATTCCTCATCAATCCAACGGGATATAACAGTTTTTACAGTGATTTTTTTAATGGGTGCATGCTTATTAGTAACTGGGATAGGCAATTTCATAAATGTGTCAAGTGCAGTGTCTGTTTTCTCCTCATTACACACCACGGACCAACAAATATTATTTACATCAACAACATAGGAATCACTACAAAACTTATCGTACGACCTCTTATACACTACATTAGGCCCATTCTTTGGAGCTTTGGATTGATTAGAGCAGGGCAGAGTAGAGTAGAGCAGTACCAGTGAACAGACCGGCGAGCCTCTGCCTCCCTCTGCCTACTGCACACACCCAGATCACCGGCTATAAAAAGACAAGGGCTGCATGCCTTACGTAACTGCAAAAAAGTCCCAGCCATCAATATTGCATTAGGGAGAGGAGGATGGAGAGGGAGAGAGGGAGGGAGAGAGAGAGAAGAAGAGAGAGAGATAGGGGGAGGTGGACAGAGAGAAAGAGAGGGAGAGGCAGCAAAACAGAGAGGCTGCTAGGGGGAGAGAGGGAGGGATTAAAAACAAAGATGGTGATTGAGCGAGGAGGTTGTGGGATGAGGATACAGAGGCCAGTAGAGGCCAGTCCCTCACTGTACTGTCCCTCCACACACAACCCGCCTGCCCGGTCCTTTGTAAATAACCCATTACCAGACTGCTGAATGGGGATGAATGGATTGAGTAAGGGAATGTGAGGGGTGCGGACAGACAAGCAGTATGCTAACGACTTCCACCATTTGTCAACTAAAAACACCTGTGTCATCAAGGAAGGAGGAACAGTGTCTCTATAGCAACCTTACACTGCAGGGTGGCAACTTAGGAAAGCAGTGTTAACTCAGCTACCAGTCCTTAGAATCTCAAACCAAGAAACCAAAGTAAGAAGGACCAACAGAGAACACTACAGTCTCTGAACTAGGCCAAACTAACTCTCATTTGAATGAGCAAACTAGCCAGAAAACGTCCCAGCTTTTTCCTGACATGGACAATATGTCAACAATTGTGAGAGAGCCAAAGTACATGAAATATTAAACAGAACAAAAACCTGTGGCAAACGTTTGTACCAAATAAGGAAAGAAATAAACACTGAATTTCACATCATATTATTCCACTGATGAGAAATCAAAATATTCTCAAAGGCAATAATGGAAATGTGACTCACCTATCATCATCATCAGAGCCATCATCAGGAGATGCAGTACATGTGGGGGAGAGAAAAGACAAAACATAACTGTCAGTCATTTCAGTTTGCTTTATCATGCAAACATTTACATGACAACTTGCACATAGAGCAATTGTATTTTTATTTTATTTTTTTAATCTCCAATCAAAAATTGCCTGAAAGTAAAACGTGTATGTGTTTTAAAATGGTCAAATTGCATAACTAACAATTCCAGCCAGGAACATTTTGAGATATTCAAAATGGTTCTGAAAGTGAATTCACATACACAAGTAGAAAGAGAATGTAAACGAAAAGCAGTTAGTGACTCCTCAGTCAGCTCATGGCTATTTGAGGTATTAAGAGCATAATTTAGTCAGGGAGAAAGCAATCTCTTGAGAGAAAGAGAGAGAATCACACTGCAAACCAACATCCCTTTGATTAGAGAAGAGAGGTTGAGTCAATGTCAAAGCGTTAGGGTGTAGAATTACTCATTGCAATTTAGGATAATGGCATTCAGGGAGGAGAAAGCTAGCTAATTCTATTCCAAGGAGAGTGGAGTCACTCAAGAGTCACACACACACAGTAATCTACAGAGACAGTAGAGTAATTAGTATATGATTACAGTGTTAGAAAGGAGAGATATAGGAGGTAAAACGAGCTGGGCCGGGCAACGGACACAATCAGGTAAGTAGACAGACACATAGCAATGAATGTGTTATTATCATGATCATCATCATCATCATCATCATCATAACAGCACTACAGAGACAGGCCAGACAGTCAGTCAGGATAGAGGGACTCAAGGCCCAGCCATTAGGGACTCAGTCAGACGCAGTCAGATAGAAGAATAGTAGTAATTAGTTAGCATGTTACTAACAGTGCTATTAAAAAACATAATGGCCGAGCAACAGCAGGCCCAGTCCACAGAGAGAGCCATGCACTACAATGTCATCATTCACCCCCATACTGATAGATCCCCTCTTCAGTGTCACCAACCTTCCAGCAGGGGGGGCTCTGGCAGCGGTGGCTCCTGGTGCTCTGTGAGTGGCAGTGCGGTGGGGATAAAGGGAGAGGCTGCAGGGTTGAGGCCTGAGCCCACTGCAGGGCGGGGACCGGGAGTGTCGTGATCAGGCTGGGAGGAGTGGCTAAACAGTGGAGGAGGAGTGCTCTGGAAAGAAGAGGAGGTGGTGGTGTTTGGAGGAGGACCCTGGGTAGTGCTGGTCTGAGACTGGGCCTGTGGCTGTGAAGCAGGGGTGCTGGCTGGGGGGGTCTGCAGGACAGAGTCTAGGAAAGAGAAGGTCTGTGAGACCTGGGGGCTGAAGCCTGCGGAGCTCTGAGGGCCCAGCTGCCTATGGTCAGTAATAGATGCGTTGGCCTCAGGACGGCCATGATCAAAGGAGGCTTTGTCAGTGAAGGAACTAACTGCCTCCTCCTTCTTGGGGGGTAGGACATCTTTAGTGGCTATGGGAGGGGTCATGGTAAAGTCATCAATATACATGGGTTCATAATGGAGGGGAGCAGAGGCAGTGTTTTTAATGGGAGCCTCAGCCTCCCAGTCCATGTTGACCTTTGCTGGAGAAGGTTGCTCAAACATGTTCAAGTTACTAGTGGAAGTGTCTGTAAGGGCAGGGTCCTTGTTGAGGATTTGACTTGGTTTGGGGTTCTCAGTGAGGGATGGGGCAGTGGAGGTGTGAGAGGGTTTGGTGTCCTCTATAAAACTGCTAAAGGGGTTAGTCTGGGGGTCGGCTATGAGAGAGGAGATGTTCTCCAAGGTTGAACTAAAGGGACCAGAGGCCATCACCATTGCAGACACCGAGGCTGGGGTGGCATGGGGTGTTGTGGGCTCCTGGGGTGTTGGACCCCACTCCTCTGGCAGCTTCATCCTGCTCTTATTCTTCCTGCCCCTGACCCTACCCCCACCCCTCCCTCGGATCTCACACTCCCAGCTCTCCTCCTTGCTTGGGGAGGATGGGCTCAGAGGGCAGTCAGAGGCTCCGCTCTCTGTCTCGCCCTCCTCCTCCTTTGAGTGCGGAGCCACCTGCCTGTCCATGAAGTCGTACACTTCCTCTCTGGGCCTCCTTTTCTTCTTCTTCCTCTTCTGCTGCTTGCTGCCACTGTTGACCCCCTCGGTCCCCTTCTCGTCCCCAGAGGCGGTCTCCTGGCTGTGGGAGCCGTGGGGGCTGAGGGGGTCTGAGTTGGGGCTCTCCTCCACTGAGTCGCTGGGGGAGAGGGTGAGACCCTCTGAGACTTGCAGCCCGGACTCACCACCTGCCCAGGGGTTTGGGTTTGTCCAAACTTTTTGATGAGCAGAGAGGAGGAAGGAATACCCATAGTAAAGAAGACCAACAACCAATTGCCAATCATCTCCAGAAGAATTCTGATCTACATTTATGAAACTCAATGTGGCTGAGTAGAACAAATTATCTTATTAAACTACAAATAAAAACGATTCAATAAATCAAATTGTGACTTGAATTTTGAATTTCTGTCATTTCTGCTACTTGAAACGGTGCCTGTGGAAAAAGGCCTGCAGCATCATCAAGGACCCCACACACCCCAGCCATGAGCTGTTCACTCCCTTACTGTTGGGCCCCACACACCCCAGCCATGAGCTGTTCACTCCCTTACTGTTGGGCCCCACACACCCCAGCCATGAGCTGTTCACTCCCTTACTGTTGGGCCCCACACACCCCAGCCATGAGCTGTTCACTCCCTTACTGTCTGATAACAAGAAACAGCTTCCATCTACAAGCCATCAGACTGCTGAACACTTGAACTGGACTGACCACCTGCACTGACTCTTTGCACCTTAGAGCAAGCACACAGACACACACACGTACCAAAAGTCCTCACAGGAATAGTAAACCAAGGAAAATTCAGAGAAGTGAGGGCATTTTACAGGTCCTCACTTGTAAAACAGCTATTTTAGGCTTAGGGGTTAGGGTTAGGTTTAGGGTTATGGTTAGAATTAGGGTTAGGGTTAGAATTAGGGTTAGGAGTTGAGGTTAGGGGTTAGGGTTAGGGTCTCCAAAAAGTCCTCACAAGTATAGTAAGACATAGTTGTGTGCGCGCACACACACACACACACACACACACACACACACAAACACACACACACACACACACACACACACACACATACAGACATCACAATTGCTGCTACCACTCTTATTTACTATTGCTAATTCTGCACAATTTAAACACTTGCCCCCGTATCCCCCCTTTCTTCAAACCATTTACTTTATGTTCGTATTCTTATATTTTATTATTTGTTATTGTCGAGAAGGAACCTGCAAGTAGGCATCCTAATAAATCTTGAAACTTAAACAATATTGACACAATCCCCACTATAGTTTCTTTATCGCCTGGCCAGTAGGCTTATAGAATGTGACTATTAGGTTTATGGATTACATGTTAGCCTTATGAGAGACAGTTTTTTTTGTTTGCAATGCTCCGAGCTTGCAGCTGATTGGGTGTGATTCTCTCTGGCAGGGCAGGGGTAGAATGGAGATTGTGCTGAGTGTTGTGTGTACTGTATACTCGACAGCACATCGCATGAGCAGATAAGCAAATTAATGAATGTACAAGTAACAGACATGCTGCAGAACAACAGAGGCAGGCGACATAGACAAACACAGACAAACAATAAACCCAGAGGAAGGGGTCATGTGACATGGGAAACCTAGTACAAACACACTGAGGAGGACAATGTTAGTAGTAGACCATATTAACACAAGAAAATCTAATGATAAAATCATAGTGAATACACACTTAAAAACATACATGAATAAATTAAAGATAATGTACACACAAAAACATACAGCGCAAGCACTTTTTAATTTTGTGATAAAGACATTACAGTGGGCAATCCTCTCTCCGTCCATGTTTTTTAGTTAATACTGATGGGTAGTACCACCCCAATACTTCTCATGACAGGGCAGAGAGAAATTAAAAATAGTAATACCCTCCCCTCCCCTCCCCTCCCTCAACCCAATCGGTAATGATAATGGCTTTTTCTAAATGTAGTATCCTTGCCCTCCTCTCTAATTGATTGATGTGCTATTGTCCTCAATGTCTTTTACTGATTATGTTGCCATAAAAAAAACACCTTTGTGCAGGAGATCCGGTAGCATTATGATCTATGTTTCATGCAATATTGATATTTAAAAAGTGAAGAGTGCATCGTAGTCCAAAGCCTCAGCCTGGCCTCCTGCCAGAAGGCACATTAATCATAGTCTATACGGTTGCCTCACTCAGAGAGCAGCATAAAAGGTGGGGAAGGAGCTCATGATAAATCTTTTAAGAAAAATCCACTATTCCAAATATAACTGAGCACTTAAATTAGGCCTCGGGGAGATTATCTAAGGAAATATTTTTAATAAAGAAGGTTAGGTATCTCATCACAGATTTATTCTTGTTTCTCAAACAAATTTAATAAAGTCTCAGAAAGGTCTGAGGTATTGCATAATAAACCAAAGAAGAGATGGCCGAGGGCTGGAAAGGTCCAGAAAGTTGTACCCTGGTTGTCTGAGAGTGAAACATCTTAATTTAAGCCGGAACAACATTGAATTTCTGCTCCGATGGCTGCCCCGCTAAGAAACAACTAATACCACTAGCTATCTTTTAACTATAAGCTCTGCATTTAGTTTGTAAATAAAACAGAGGTAATATACAGTATATAAAACCTTCCCTTTGGATGAAGATGACTGGCACTTTGAGGAACCCTCTAGAAAAAGTGACGGTCACAGTTTACCCTGTTCACGGTCAAATTTAAGATCTAGCTATCATCCAAACTTATTTGATTTCCTAACATTTGATACCATGTTTTAACTGGTGACTGGACCTCTGGACATCCCGCCCCAGGCCCCCCATCTAACTGCTCTGTGTGAGACAACCTCTTACCTGCAGGGTTGTCCTGTGACTGGGTGTTGTGGCCCGGGGAAGAGGGGTAGGGGTCGTTGGGCTTAAAGGAGGCCTGGGACTGGGGCTGCTTGTGGGGCTCAGCGGCAAACAGAGGAGAGGCTTTCTGAGAGTTGCCCATAGGAGGCATGCCTGTCTGAAATGGAGCCATGCCCCCCATACCTCCTGAACCCATGTTCATATTCATCATCCCTGGCTGGGAGAAACCTGGGAGCGGAATTAAGACACCCAGGTTAATACTATATTTAATGTTATAGCTACTCTATTATACAGGTTATTACTACTCTATTGTGCTACAAGACACAGTGATACGCACTACATGCTGGTGTTACATAAACACTGTACAGTATTGTTAAGCAGTACCCATGAGAGAGTCTGGTATGTTGCTGTCCTTCATTCCTTTGTTCTGGTTCCCCCACTGATCACCAGGCATCCCCAACATACTAGACACTGGGCCTAGAGGTGAAATAGGGGGAGAGAGAGAAAGAGATGGTGGAGTGAGAGAAAGAAAGGAGGATGAGACGGAGAGCGAGAGAGATTTCGGGGATATCAGATGTCAGATACCAACAACCGATGAATACACCACAGACACAAACCAATAACCAGGCTAAAACCTCAGAAGGAGATGGTAATCACATTCTCAATCACACAACTCAGTTAACTCTCAGTCAGTCATGCAATATTAACGTGCAGATGGTCAAAGAAGAAGACAGCATCTTGGGCTATTGATGATGACCGAATTGAAAAACACTAATGGCAGTAAAATATAATCAGATATGGAAACTGTGGAAACCTGACCTTCCACAAAATGCCTTTTCATTGCCTTTTTGACTTGTTGAGCATGCATAAAACACTAGAGGAATAGAAACAGGGGGAAAAGGGACTCACCTGAAAGGTAGTCAGCATTGAAGGCAGACTGTTGTCCAGTTGGACAGGGACGCTTTTCTCCCATTGGTTCCTGCCACTGCATCCCCGTCCCCATCTGTCCTGGCATCATACTGGAGCCTGCAATGAAGAGGGTAAAAAAACTGAACATCAACATCAGGACCGAAAATCAAATGTTAGACACAGGGCCATATGACCATGTCATGTGACCATGTTAGCCTAAAGCCCCTAGCTCTGTTGCCCCCTGCCTTAAATTTAAAGTGACAAATTGACCAAAGGTGTTGGTGCTTTGGGAAATTAAAAGGAAAATAAAGTTTTAAAAGTTTCACAGTTATGATATACTATATTTGGTGGATACAGTATCACAAGTATCCACCAGACAGTTTAAATAGGAATTCTAGTTCTAATCAGCGTCTGTCCGTAATTTGTTTGTTTTTGGGAGGGTCCGCCATTTTGCCTGGGACCAGCTCCTGCGAGTGCAAACTGTTGTAGATTGCTTGTCTGACGTCCTAGAAGAAAACTAAAAACATCTACTTGGAATTAGTCTACTCTCTATGTTTACATCAAAATCGTTCAGTTTCCTGACAGTATTTTAAACTAATGGGAAACGTAATGGTACGTTTCTCATTCCTCCACAGTTTGGCTAGGTGAGATTACCTGCTGCTGTTCACATCCTCCATTTTTAGCCAGCTAGCTATCCGTGGTTACATAAGAGACAGTTGTGAAGTGACAACAAGCATATCATTACTGGAAACAATCGGTATTGACAAAGTAAATACATTTTTTAAATGTATTTAACTAGGAAAGTCAGTTAAGAACAAATTCTTATTTACAATGACGGCCTACCTACAGGGTCAGTGATAGTAGTACGGCACCCCTGGAGCAAATTAGGGTTAAGTGCCTTGCTCAAGGACACATTGACAGGTTTTTTTTTCACCTTGTCGGCTCTGGTATTCGAATCAGTGACTTTTGGGTTACTGGCCCAACGCTCCAACCGCTAGGCTACCTACCGCCCCCAATACCGCTAGGCCTACATACTGTTAGCTAAATCTGCCTAGCCTGCTAAGTCTGTCTAGCCTAGCTACCCTTGTATTGCTAAATTGGTGACTGACCACACTGACAAAGCTTGCCAAGAAAATGATCCTCCTGGTTTCAATGTAGGCTACATGGCCCTCCATAACTTGCCTAGTTAAATAAAGGTAAAAAATAAATAGAAATAAAAAGTATTTGAACACACCCACATAAAAAACTACCATAGAGTACTATGATATAAATACCATAATATTCACTGTAGTGTTTTTGCTGACTTTACAGTTTACTATAGTATAAATACTGTAGTAAAATAACTTAGTAGTATATACTCCAGTAATTAATGTAGTGTTTTTGCAGACTGTACTATACTGTAGTATATACTATACAGTAGTATTTACTACTTATTGCAGACATTACTGTGTTTTTTTTAAATCTTTTAAGTGATAACGTTCAGGTAGGACTGAAAAGATAGTTCAGCACTTTTGCTATTTTCTATAACCTGTAGATAGATAGATAGATAGATAGATAGATAGATAGATAGATAGATAGATAGATAGATAGATAGATAGATAGATAGATAGATAGATAGATAGATAGATAGATAGATAGATAGATAGATAGATAGATAGATAGATAGATAGATAGATAGATAGATAGATAGATAGATAGATAGATAGATAGATAGATACTTTATTGATCCCCGGGGGGGAAATTTCTTTGTCAAGCAGCTACAACAAAACACAGGGCAGGTGCAAAATGCCACAACGAAAGTACACAAAAGACAGATACACGGTACATGATACATAGAGCGGCAGTATGAAAAAGTATAGAAATACAAGATATCTGGAGTGCAAAAAAAAGCTATAAAAAGACATTGCATAGTATGGGTGGTTGGCTGAATATGTACACTATACATTGGTGGATGTTGGATGGTTAACTATACTATACAGGTTGATGGCAGAGAAATACTTCAGTAGCTAAAAATGCGTATGATATGAGCGAGGGTAATAATAGTTTACTTAATAGACAGACTGGCTAAAAGAACAGGTAAGTGAAAATTTTGCATGGTTAAATTAGCTGTACAGGTAAATACAGTTATATTTACAGATAAGTGAATACTTGCATGGTTACACAAACTGTACAGGTAAATGACAGGAAGAGATACTTTAATAGCTAAATGTGTGTATGATATAATTTGGGGTAATAATAGTAATCCCCTTAAAATACAGTCCTTAGTGCGCAGGGTTTAATTACAGACAACTACACGTATTGCACATTCAATATACTAAAAGCAATGAGAAAAGGTGCAACTGACAGGATACTAATATGCATTCCTGAGTGAATGCCTACGTAAGTTAGGTCCAAGAATTACTAGCAATATTGCACGTGATATGATATAACAACTGTACATGAGTATGTATATACAGACCTGCATGAATAAATAGGTCCTGAGTGAATGAGTGCTGACAGACCAGAGTTACTCACGGATGGATGCATAATTGTTAAACTAGGTCCTAGCACCCCAACAGTTCCAGATCTATGTTGCCGACGGCACGGCACCCCGGTGAGGCATTATATAGTCTAATAGCCGCCGGCAGGAAGGACCGTGGTGGGATCAGTCTGTGACTGAAAGTGCTCCTCTGCGTCATAACCATAGCGTGCAGAGGGTGGGTGACGTTGTCCATGATGGCCAGCAGTTTGGCCAGGATCCGTCTCTCTGCCACCTCCTCTAGAGTGTCAAGGCTCATCCCCAGGACAGAGCTAGCCTTCCTGATCAGCTTATTTACCCGAGAAGCATCACCGGCTTTGATGTTTGCTCCCCAGCACACCACTGCAAAAAAGATGGCACTGGCCACCACAGACTGGTAGAAGGTATGCAGTAATTTACTGCACACGTTGAAGGACCTGAGCCTCCTCAGAAAGTAGAGTCGGCTCTGGCCTTTTTTGTACAGAGCCCCGGTGTTACCAGCCCATTCCAGCCTGTTGTCCATATGGACTCCCAGGAACTTGTATGACCCAACCATTTCCACATCCATCCCCTGTATAGGGACTGCAGTCAGTTGTGCCTTGGTTCTCCTGAAGTCCACCACCATCTCCTTTGTTTTGCTGATGTTGAGCCTACCGGTCAGGTAGTCCGTGACCCAGGGGACTAAGGGTGCTTCCACTTTCATCCTCCTCATCTTCTCACCCAGTAGCAGGGGCTGAATGGTATTGAAGGCACTGGAGAAGTCAAAAAACATAACCCTCACAGTGCAACCTGCGTTGTCCAGGTGAGAGTAGGCCCTCTGCATCATCCACCCCGATGTTGCGCTGGTATGCAAACTGCAGGGGGTCCAGTGATGTACACACCAGGGGTCTGAGGTGAGCGAGGACTAACCTTTCCAGGGTCTTCATGATGTGGGATGTGGGCACTGGGACGAGGCAGGATGTTTTCCACAGCACAGGGACCCTTTCTAGGCTCAGGCTAAGGTTGAAGTGACGCTGGAGTATTCCACAGTTGGTCAGCACAGACCCTAAGCACCCTTGGGCTGATGCCATCAGGGCCCGCCGCTTTCCACTGATGTAGGCTCTCAAGCTCTCTCTTCACTTGGTTGGTGTTGAAAGCCAGCCCAGGTGGGGGGGGTGGGGGGAAGGGGGGTGTTGAGGATCAGTCCAGGGGGAGCAGGGGCGGAGGTGGGGTCACTGATTGTCTCAGCAGAGGTGTTGTGAGCAATGTGGGGGTGGGACAGCCGTGAGGGTGTGTGGTCTGGGGAGCTGGAAGGGAGGTGGACAGGGCCAGTATCAAACCTGTTAAAAAATTGGTTCAGCTCATTGGCTCTGTCCTGGGTCCCCTCCGTCTGCCCACTGTTTGACCTTTTGAAGACAGTTTTTCTAATACCCTTCCACACCTCTCTCACCTGGCTCTGCCTCAGCTTGTCCTCCATCTTCTCCTTATACACTCTCTTCCCCTCAGCAATCCGCAACTTCAGCTCCCTCTGGACGCATTTCAATTTGTCCTTGTCCTTGAAGGCCCTCTTCTTCTCATTCAGCAGGGCCTTCAGGTCGCTGGTGACCCAGGGTTTATTGTTTGGGAAACAGCGTACCTTTCTGGTGGGTACAGTGTTGTCTACACAAAAATTTATATAGTCTGTTATGCAGTCAGTAAGTCCATCGATGTCCTCCCCATGAGCCTCACAGAGCACATCCCAGTCTGTTGTTTCAAAGCAGTCCTGTAGGGCCTCATTCGCCTCCGGGGACCATCTCCTAAAGGTCCTAGTGGTCGCTGGCTGCTGTTGGACCATAGGTCTGTAGAGTGGGGTGAGGTGAACAAGGTTGTGATCAGATCTACCGAGGGGAGGGAGTGCAGTGGAGCTGTATGCGTCCTTCACATTAGCATATAACAAGTCCAGAGTTGTATTATTCCTGGTTGGGCACTTCACAAACTGTTTGAACGTGGGCAGCGTTGAAGAGAGAGATGCATGGTTAAAATCCCCCGAAATGGCAAAGAAAGCACTGGGATGCGCTGTCTGTAACCTCGCGATAACAGAGTGGATGACGTCACACGCTGTGTTTGCGTCAGCAGAGGGCGGGATGTAAACAATAACAGCAATGGCCGCCGTGAACTCCCTTGGCAAATAGTAGGGTCTCAGGCTAGCGGCTAACAGTTCAATGTCCGGGCTACAAAACTGTTCCTTAAGAGTAATATGTTTCGGATTACACCATCTGTTGTTGAACTAATAAAGCCAGCCCACCACCCTTGCTCTTACCGGAAGAGACGCGATCCCTGTCCGCTCTGATGGTCTGGTCATCGACTCCTGTCGATGTTCAGCTGCGATAAAATCCATAATCCTGAACTATTATAGTTCAACTGTAGCAAAATAAAAAATAAAACTAAAGAAAAGAGACGAAAAAAACCGAACTAAAACAACAATTTATGCACGAACAACGGGAGCTGCTTAACAGGCGACCACTCAGGGCGGCGCCAAACACAATATATTAAGGAACACAATATATGGTCTATACCTGGCATGTAGGTTTCTCACATGGGTGGCACAAATTGTGATATGGGGGAGGGGAATGGGCAGGGTATATGAAATTAAATCCTGTCGTTTTTTACTATAGTAAAATAAAAAGGTTGTGTTTTTGTTTTTAGATCTTTGTCAGTAGTTACTACGGTACACTAAAGTATAATTACAAGTATTCCATAAGTGTCAAAGGCTTTCATTGACAATGACATTCAGTTTATGCAAAGAGTCAATATTTGCAGTGTTGACCCTTCTTTTTCAAGACCCCTGCAATCCGCCCTGGCATGCTGTCAATTAACTTCTGGGCCACATCCTGACTGATGGCAGGCCATTCTTGTATAATCAATGCTTGGAGTTTGTCAGAAGTTGTAAGTTATTGTTTGTCTACCTGCCTCTTGAGGATCGACCACAAGTTCTCAATGGGATTAAGGTCTGGGGAGTTTCCTGGCCAGACCTTAAGCCACTTAGTTATCACTTTTACCTTATGGCTAGGTGCTCCATCATGCTGGAAAAGGCATTGGTGGTCACCAAACTGTTCTTGGATGGTTGGGAGAAGTTGCTCTCGGAGGATGTGTTGGTACCATTCTTTATTCATGGCTGTGTTCTTAGGCAAAATTGTGAGAGAGCCCACTCCCTTGGCTGAGAAGCAACCCCACACATGAATGGTCTGAGGATGCTTTACTGTTGGCATGACACAGGACTGATGGTAGCGCTCACCTTGTCTTCTCCGGACAAGGAGTTTTCCGGATGGCCCAAACAATCAGAAAGGGGATTCATCAGAGAAAATGACTCTACCCCAGTCCTCAGCAGTCCAATCCCTGTACATTTTGCAGAATATCAGTCTGTCCCTGAAGCTTTTCCTGGAGAGAAGTGGCTTCTCTGTTGCCCTTCTTGACACCAGGCCATCCTCCAAAAGTCTTCGCCTCACTGTGCGTGCAGATGCACTCACACCTGCTGCCATTCCTGAGCAAGCTCTGCACTGGTGGTGCCCCGATCCCGCAGCTGAATCAACTTTAGGAGACGGTCCTGGCGCTTGCTGGACTTTCTTGGGCGCCCTGACGCATTCTTCACAACAATTGAACCTCTCTCCTTGAAGTTCTTGATGATCCGATAAATGATTTAGGTGCAATCTTACCAGCAGCAATATCCTTGCCTGTGAAGCCCTTTTTGTGCAAAGCAATAATGACGGCACGTGTTTCCTTGCAGGTAACCATGGTTGACAGAGGAAGCACAATGATTTCAAGCACCACCCTCCTTTTAAAGCTTCCAGTCTGTTATTCTGACTCAATCAGCATGACAGAGTGATCTCCAGCCTTGTCCTCGTCAACACTCTCACCTGTGTTAACGAGACAATCACTGACATGATGGCAGCTGGTCCTTTTGTGGCAGGGCTGAAATGCAGTGGAAATGTTTTTGGGGTGATTAAGTTCATTTTCATGGCAAAGAGGGTCTTTGCAATTCATCTGATCACTCTTCATGACATTCTGGAGTATATACAAATTGCAGGCAGCAAACTTTGTGGAGACCAATACTTTTGTCATTCTCAAAACTTTTGGCCACGACTGTATACTACAACATTCTATAGTAAGTAATACACATGATTGAGGGATAATACAGTGTGTAGTATACAGTTTACTATAGAATTCTATATTAAGTACTGTTGTATTCTATAGTAAACTGTAGTAGTTTTTCATGTCGGCAGTAAGATCAAAGTTGTTATTTTTGCTATAGGCTACTCCATAAATGTTTAGTTATGGACTACACCTCCAACACCTGACAAACACATTGAATACAGCCCACCTGGTCTAAAGTGTCAGTTGATGTCTGACCTAGACTAGGCTATACTCTAATGTGTCTCATGGTGCTGTCCCTAAAAACAGCCCTCTCTAGAACATAGCAGAGGGGTGACAGTGACGAAAGGGGACAATACAGGACTGTGTGCCATTACTATGGTTACGCAACCGACCACCCAGATGAGAGCATCTGAGGTTCCGGGCGGCAACCCGTCTGTGTCATAAATTATTGAAATCCTCAGCTCAAGTTTAAATTCCAGCCTCGGGGAACTCACAAGTTTGGACACGATGTAGAAAATTGTAAAAATAAATAAAACCACTTGAATGAGTAGGTGTGTCCAAACTTTTGACTTGGACTGTAGGTGATATTACAAAAATAACCATATCCCCTTCAAGTCTCAAAGTCATCCATAATCAGAGTTGCAAAGCTACCGGTAATTTACCAAAGTTACGTGAATGTTCAGTAATTTTGGTAATCTAAATTTGGTCATTTATACTTGAATAAATTGTAAAAAATGTATTCATATATAACATAAATGTTTTATATGTGTCCATATTGTCCATGAGTTTCTAGTGGATAGACTACATGTTTCAAGAGAAAATAGCCCAATTATTAAAACGCATCTAATCAATAAGGGCATTATTTTCTATTAACTCTGCAACTCTTCCAACTATTGACTTTTCTTCACAACTGCCACAAGTTTGACGCAAAAATATTGACAAGAAATACTTGACAGTTAAATAAATAAGTGTGTGAAAAAAAAGGATAATATATTCACTGCTGAAACCCTCATATTAAATACCAACGGTATTCACTACGTGGATGGTTTTTATTTAGGATAATATGTTACAGCTTTGTCATTAGTTTATTTTAAAACCATTTCATTATTTCATATATTTTACATGTGATAAGGCCACACAGAGGGTCAGATAATTACAGACACCTGTGCTAATCCAAAGGGTCTTTCGATAGATTACATACAATCCTTGAAAGATACCAATATTCTGGTAGTTTACTGGTAAACTTTGAATGTTTCAAGTAATAGACCCTCCCTTTGCAACCCTATCCATAATATCAGTGTGTAGAGTCAGATACTGTGTGATATGTCCTGAAATGAGACATACAAAATACCAAACAGGGAGAAATGCACACACAACTAGTTCTAATGTCAAATATTTGCACAACTTCCATGACAAAATAAGCATATTCGAAAGAGTCAGGGAATTAAGATGTAAGTCACAGTACATTGGGTTTCTCAGCAACAGTAGCCTCTGGGGACCATCAAGGTGTTGGTCCTCTTGGTACGTTCCTTGTAGCACGTCCGCCTCTCCTCTGAACCCTTTAAGTGGAGTTGTGCCAACACAGTCCAAAAACCACACCCGCATCCCCACAGCCCCAGCAACACCCTTGCCGGGCTGGCACTGTGTCTGACCTGACATCAGTCCTGACATGCAGAGCATGGCAGAGACTTCCCTGGCATAGGAGACCAGAGTTTCCTACGCCCTAGAGCAGTGATTCTCAAATGGGGGTACGCGTACCCCTAGGGGTACGTTGCGGGACTGTAGGGGGTACGTGAGATATATTTAAAATATAATAAAAACAATTATAATAATTAATTTAAATTATTAATTTAATTTAAAAGATATACAAAATCATCCATGATTACTAAAAATATCATACGAAAATAAGTTTAATAAAATGTTTATGTAAACCACATTTTTATATAAAATGTTTCTATTTTAAATGTGATTGTAAACTACCTAAATCAGAGAAGAAGAATTTGAATCACGCCGAGCGGGAAGCCAGTTGCTTTACTGGAAACAAACAGACATTTAAATGAAATCCTGGTTAAAACGTAGCAAAACTACAGCGGAGAACTGGGAGGATGAAGAAAAAAAGAAAGCCAAAGTGGAGCCAACAAAATACCGTCAATATCAGGAGGGGTATGTTTTGATCGGATTCACGGCAACCCTCCCCAGGCATGGTGTTTTTTCTGTGGGGAGAAACTAGCTAACAGCTCGATGAAACCGGCGCACCTCCAGAGACATCTCAGCACCAAACATCAGTGTCATGTTGGAAAGCCACCAGAACTTAGTTTGTTGTTTATTATTACAAGTGTTTATTATTATTACAAATACTGTTATCCTTCCACAAGATATAGTCCCGACACAAATCTTGGCTTGCTACCCAAACTGGCTGGTTGTTCGTTCTATCGGTTTGGTTGCTAGAGATGCGACCCAGTTGTTCAGTCTTTTTGTTCTGGACCTAGATTTCGTTCTAAACGTTCCATTGCCATACAGGCTGGCAACGTTCTTATCCATTGCTTGCAAGCTATCCAACTAAAGCTAATTTACAGTCACGTCCAATGACAGCAAAGTAGCCGCATTTGCATTTGTTTAAGCTGTTTTCTAGTGACATTTATTTGGATACATCCATAACAATGAGCTAATTAGGTGCGATTTCCCCTGGCATAGAAAATGCACTCACTCGTCAGGACACTGTTGTTCAGAGTAGCTAGCCAACAACACAGCTAACACAATTATTTCAAACTGAAGCTGGAAAGACTGCTTACTTTGTTTCGTTTTACTTTTTTCAATTTACATTTCTTTGTATATATCCATAAAAATTATGCCAGCTGATTCATGACGATTTCGACTGGTTGAGAAACGCTGCCTCCCTGTCCGTCTTGTCCTGACTCCCAACACGTTCATAAATATGGGACAGTTTGAGATCGAATTTGAATATTGAAACAATGTTTATACAACCCTCCGCTGTTGAAAACTAAATGTTAGTCGAAACGAAATGTGAGATTATGTCTATACATTTCTTGGCTGGGTTGATGAGACAGTGGATTGCGCAGTCAGATGGAACAGAGTAAATAGGCATTTTGACGTCATAGATGTAGCCGGTGGTAACTTGTGGAATAGACACCAGCTGGAATGCCATTTTAACCAATCAGCATTCAGGATTAGACCCACCAGTTGTATAAAATAGAATAAATGTGGCAAAAACAAATGTAGACATGAATAAATGCATTTCTATAGCTTCCAAAATATGTTTTAAACTGGTGGGGGAGTGCCAAGATGGAGGCGAGGTGGCTTCAAAACAGCACTCTGTCAGTACACCTAAATGTTGTGTTTGGGGGGCGTTTAAACTCTCCGGCTTCAGATGTGAACTACAGTTGATGCCCTGAGATCACTGAGGGAGCCAAGCACCACAGGCTACTTGTCTTGAATATGCATATCTCTGAAAGTAGGGGAATTAGGAACCCAAACTGCAGGCAGGGAGATAAAATAAAAACAGATCTTGTTATGACACAAGGACCCAGGAGCAATAATAACAATAAGGAAATAAAATCACAAAACCAGACAGACTGCAGACAGACTGCAGAGTCATGCTGGGTGCAATGGCTCCCTCTGTACTCTGCCGGAGGAGTCACAATGACCTTACTTCCCTCTCACTCCATCAGCACAGCAGCCTGTCTGCTAGTCTGGCAGTTACGTAAGGACCCTGCAGAATGGAGGTGAAGCAGGGGTTTGATGATTTATGTGTTTAAACAGTAAATAATTAAGGCTGTGGTTGTGAGAAGTGAAGTGTAACATACGTTGTGCGTGATTGAAATTTATGAGCATGTTAAATGAATGGGGTTTACGAGGATGGAGTTGTGTTGTGCATACAAGGGATGGCTCACACTCCATGGACTACTGATAACGTAGGTGCAGTGAAATGTGTTGTTTTACAGGGTCAGCCATAGTAGTACAGCAACCCTGGAGTAAATTAGGGTTAAGTGCCTTGGTCAAGGGCACATTGTCATATTTTTTACCTTGTCAGCTTGGGTATTCAAACCAGCAACCTTTGGATTACTGGCCCAACACTCTAACCACTAGGCTACCTACTGCATGTTCTGTTAATAATGAGTTAACACCCACACTGAATGAACATGTAATTAGCTCATACTCATTGTTATGGTATAGGCCCTTTAGGCTGTAGCTAAATAACACAGGTCTTACGCTAATTTCTAAGACATTGTTCGAGGGCTACAGTATTTAACATTTCTAAGCCATTTTTCGAGGGCAATTTCTCATTTCTAAGACATTATTCGAGGGCTATTTCTAAGAGGCCAGAGAGCTGATAAAGTTCATCATCCTCTATCACTTCTATCGCCTGACAGAGAATCAGCCCCAGCGTCAGCCGGTCCCTGTGGGGTTGATATGCACTCAGCTTGTCAAACCTCTCTAGTGCCATGCCACAATTTGGCAGGACCATCCAGCTTCAGCCTCCTCGTCCATGGTAGGCATCTTTCAGCTGCATAAAAATCTCTTCACCGCTTATGGGACAGAAAAAATATTAATACTGTACAATGAGATGAGCTGTTTTATATTCCCTACTGTACATGTATGGGGTTCTCTCATTTTGGGTTGCTATTTATTCTTTGCTACAAACAGATGAAGGGAAAAGCCAAATCAAAGTATCAAATTCTATATGACTACATATGACAATCTCTAAAGTAACCAACCAATGACTTTGCGATTGAAGGAAATCGGGGGATGGAAGAAGTGGGGATGGGGAAGATTTTATTCTGGGAAGGCCTTTAATGATTAATGAATATAGCAATGCCTTGGTGTAGGTCACGGAGAGTTCAGTGTAAGATGCATTTGATAGCACTGCATAATAACAACATGGGTTGAATCCCTTGAATCATGCCGTAAAAAGGAGCACAGGTGCTGTAAGAGGCTCCACAGCCATATACAGCAGTATACATCTGAACACTGTAGACGAGGTGGAGTGACAGAGCCCATCCTGACATGATGGGATGATAATCGACTGATATAATAACTTATATTAGTGTTTGTATTTCACACTAACATTTTACATACGTTTTCCTACTTCAATGTCAAGGTAGTGTGGCTTCAGTTCAGGGAAGAAGGCATGTCGAATTGTCACTCCACAAATCAGACAACCCAAGAATTGGGACTACATCAAACAGAAGCTAAATCAGTTTAAAAAAGTACAACGTAGAGTATTAAACAAGAAGAATAGTGTACAGTATGTGACTGATGAGCAGCAAAAGCTTTCATATCTCATTGGGCAAACCTTGATCTACACAGTGGTTGTCCAGAGCTGTTGCTCTAAAAGCATCAATCACATCATACAGTACAGAGGAGGTGCTGAAACCAGCACACACACACACATACACAGACCGATCTGCACTGCCAACAGTGGTGTTGAGTGTACGAGTCTGTTTGATGAGCTCACCAGCACTCTTTCCTTCTTCTGCTATTGACTTTCCAGCATACTGCAGTCACATGCTCTGTACTGAGCCCTATCATGCAGCACATTGCTGGCACTAGTCAACATGCTACACCGTATGCCCTCCTGAAATAAACCCCATACTGTAGCGTAGCCTAAGGATGTTGGTTGATAGACATAATTAAATCAAGCAGCTGTGTGGCAAAGCTGACGTCATCTGTGTCAATCAAGTACATTTTATCAAAGAAATCAATGTGTCCATTTCAGATTGACATAGAGGTCATAAAGCCTCAGAAGGCAAAGAATACCTCCTCTGATCCATCCCTAATCCTAATCCTTTGTTTTGACTGAAAATGCATGTACATGTTGACAGTTTGAGAGCAGAATAATTAACATGCAACCGATGTTGCCAAGATGTCAGAGGAGAAGCCTGGGTGATATTTGGCCTGGGTGTTAATTGACGTTGTGGTGTCCTGACTTGTGCACGGCTGAGTCTGTGATGTTGCTCCAGTCAGAGCTATGCTAATGCTGCCCTGTCTCCAGGCTGACACTTCTGGAAGTGACAGGATGCGAGGGGAGACAAAGAGAGAGAGAGAGAGGGAGTGAGACAGAGGCAGACAAAGAGAGAGAGGGAGTGAGAGAGAGAGGCAGTGTGGGAGAGATGGACAAAGACTGGGATAGACAGTTAGATGGGAAGAGGGAGAAAGAGAGAGAATGAGAAAGTGAGAGAGGTGGAGACAGAGAAAGGTAGAGAAATAGAGAGGAAGAGAGTGAGAGTGCTTTTGGTGCTGGGAGTTCTGTCAGGTATAATGAGACCATGTCTGTGGTTAGAGGGCTGGATCTGAAGGAACTGCCTGGGGGAAATGATACCATCTAGAGTGGAGAGGAGACTAATCGCAGTACATATGAGCTTTATCATATTATGTCATATTTAGTGATTCTACTGTTACTGTGAGAAGCAGTGTTGTCTAATGGTAGAGCTATTAAATAGAATCTTTATTCTCTAAACTTTTTGTTCTATAATTTTTTTCTCTCACTTTCTCCGTTGTTATTTCTGTGCAAATTAGATACTGTACTCTGGGGCTAAAATACAAATTGCCATCTAACACAGCCAAAGCGGATGATTCAGCTGTCCCCATGCTTCACAATAAACAATTACATTTGAGGGTGAACAACAGTGACAAGTATGGCCCGAAGGAGTGAATATCCCCTCATGCTCATGACAGTTTCTTTTCAGTGAAATTTCTCTCAGATAAAGTCAGGGGGAAGTTGCCACCCAAGATGAAGTTCACAATAACATCAGTGCACATTACCACTGAATCACAGAGATCCCAATGACTGCAATTACTCATTTTTATAGTGCATTCAGAAAGTATTCAGACCCCTTGACTTTTTACACATTTTGTTAAGTTACAGCCTTATTATAAAATGGATTAAATCGTTTTTTTACCCTCAACAATCTACACAAAATACCCCATGATGAGAAAGCAAAAACAGGTTTATCAAATGTATTAAAAACAAGTATTCAGACCTTTTACTCAGTACAAACGTCTTCAATTTAAGAATGATGGAGGCCACTGTGTTCTTGGGGACCTTCATCCTGTCTCGGAGGTCTACGGACAATTCCTTCCACCTCATGGCTTGGTTTTTGCTCTGACATGCACTGTCAACTGTGGGACCTTATATAGACAGATGAGTACTTTTCCAAATCATGTCCAATCAATTGAATTTACCACAGGTGGATTCCAATCAAGTTGTAGAAACATCTCAAGGGTGATCAATGGAAACAGGATGCACCTGACCTCAATTTCGAGTATCACAGCAAATGGTCTGAATACTTATGTAAATAAGGTATTTCTGTTTTTATTTCTAATACATTTGCAAAAATGTTTATGCGCGGTCATTATGGGCTATTGTGTGTAGATTGATGAGGGACTTGTTTTATTTACTCAATTTTAGAATAAGGCATTAACGTAACAAAAAAGTGAAGGGGTCTGAATACTTTCTGAATGCACTGTACATAGCCATTGTCCCTACTTGACTCTGCTCTTTGGTTCAGGTTGACACACCAACTTAAACCAAAACAAAAAGCATATGCACACACACACACACACACACACACACACACACACACACACACACACACACACACACACACACACACCCACGTGGGTGTACAATCCCCCCCCCCACACACACACACATACTCGTTTAAAATCAGACAGTAGTCATACAGCCTGAGCTGTGGCAGGAAGAGAGTACAGTTAATAGCAGGCAGTGAATGGGAGTGGCTCTCTTCCTGAACATTGTATGGCCTGGTTCCTCTGTCCCTTACGTCTCCTCTCTCACCATGATTCAACACATTCACTTACACACTACACATACTATACTGTACACAAAGTGTACTGTATATACTATATAAAAATAGCAGATGTGTATGTTATTTTGTATGCATACATGAGATAATCTGCATATATACAAAGAAGGATTACATTGGGGGAAGGGATTTCAGCTGTAAGGCAAGCAGCTGCCATTCAGGTTTTTCATCACAATGTTTGCTTTTACTGAGTAAAACAATTAGCAAAATCCTCTCACTGGATTGTCTCTGCTGCCCCAATTCTCTATGGGTTTTCCCAATACCACAAAGTCTGCATCCTGTACCCCAGCTTACCTTTCCCATCCTTCCCATCCAGCAGAGGGCGGAAGTCAGTCTTTCCTACAGTCTCGCCCACTTTGTCATCAAAGGTCTCTTTCTCAAGGGAGGCCATGAAACCCCTCCTCACCAGGCTCTCCGGTCCTGACTTAGGCGCCCCGTCTGTAAGAGCGTCATGCAAGCTCAGGTCCATTGTCCTGAAAGGGAGAGACCACAGAGGTTAGAGACCACAGGTCATCATCATACCCATCATTATCATCACCGGTACACGATTTGGTGCTAACCCAATACTGCATTCCTCCACAGCTGTATACTGGTTTTCAGGCCCACCAGTCAAAGCTCATATTGATGGCTGATCTTGGCTAATGGATGTCACCATATGCACACTACTAAATCCAGCAGCAGACAAACCACTGTCTCTTTATCATGGGGGGGGTATTTAGGCCAAAAGGTAATCTCCCAGTGGGGGGTTGGGGGGGGGTTGAGGCCGAAGGGATGTAGCCTAGCTGATAGAGACCATCCCCCAGCCCACAATAAGAACAGGGTTTTACAAAAGACTGAGTTATTGCTAGCCAAAACTCATGGGTCTACATTGTGTCGATAAACTAGACACAGTGGCTCTTGGAAGAGACCAGCTCAAGGTCCATGTAAAATAAAAATAAAAAGTCTGGAACCGTAAAAGATGGGAATGAACAATGTCACCATCATCTGGGCCAGTTTCCTCCTACAGACTTGTCTCTCCCACATCCTCTTTCCCCCACTGCAGCTAGCTGTGCTGTCTTCACCCTACACTAGTACACCACCACTGCAGCTAGCTGTGCTGTCTTCACCCTACACTAGTACACCACCACTGCAGCTAGCTGTGCTGTCTTCACCCTACACTAGTACACACCACCACTGCAGCTAGCTGTGCTGTCTTCACCCTACACTAGTACACACCACCACTGCAGAACACATTATCAACTAGGCCTATTCAGGCCAACAGACCATTTGTCGTGCTGTGGTTTTTGCATTGCTCTCATTTCTCACGGGGCACTATCTGCCTGTTAAGTGAAGACCCCCGTAGTGATCAGCTACTGACAGAGTCATGCTCTGCTATCTCCTCTCACATCGAGCATTGCCTCCTTCATGTGCCAGCATTATGAAAGATTGCTGCAGTGCCATGCAGCCCACTTAGTGGGGCCAAGCTCAGTTTGGCTTCTTTAGTTATTTTAATGAGATATCACTGCTCCTCTCTGCTACTGTATACGTGTGTATGTGTGTGTTTTATCGTCGGCCACCTGGTCCTACCAATAAACCCCCACAATATTTGGCCTTATCATGGTTTGAGTCATATTCTATCTTCATTATGGTACAGTAACAACAATTATGCAACACTAAAAGTGTTACGTTATTGGTTTTGCATTATTGCATAGTTGCACAAATATTACACAGATATTATTTGACATACATTGGGTAGTCATATTTCCACTGGGGTTACAGCATATAACAGAATTCATTGATGACCCATTTCTTCCTGGGTCACCCCACTGTAGTTAGTGGGTCAATTATAAACATTTGAGGTGAGTAACAGCATCAAACTGGGTGTGAACTACTGCATCCTGAGCATGGAAGACTGTTCCTAGTTTGACATAAAAGGGGTGTTAGTGTGCCAATGAACCTGGAAAAGTATCTACTACTCATGGGGATTAGAGTTCCTGGATGAGAGTGTTGTAGTTGTAATGAAATCAGCATGGTAGAGGTGGAGTTGTGAGAGTGAGACGCTCTCTGAGGTAAGAGCAGACACACCTGAGACCAATTAGACATGTTCAGTCGTTAACCTGTACCAGGTGAGGCGTCAGGTGTCGTTCTAGAGCGCCTCCCTTTGAGAGAGGTAGTTACGACCAGCAGCTGTGTAATCAAAGCCAGTTATTGGCCACGTTCCAGGTAATCTTTTTTGACACTGTGCATCTCCGAAGATTGCAATAGCCTATCATATGAAAGTGGTTTCCAGCTGCCGTTAGATCTGATAGCCTGAGCAGTATAATAAAGACGACCTGGAACCCCACCACTGTGTCCCAAAAGGCAGAGAAGCCATTCGGGAGTACTGAACACATACAGTACAGTAACCAATGAATGGAGAGTACTCACTACATCCAACTGTCTATACAAAGAACCTGAAGGGTTCGCTGTCTAAACCGTGGAAGTTATTCATTTAATGAATTATCCTGGATTATCATTTCAAATTATTGTAAAAGATGGTAGCTATTGCTACTTTGTTGGAAAACAACATGTTTTGTTTGTCTTAAGCGATCCAGCTCTGCTTGCTACACACACACACACACACACACACACACACACACACACACACACACACACACACACACACACACACACATACACACACAATAGGGACAAACTGTTTTCCTCCGTCCCCTCCACTCCTCCATTCATCACGCTCTCTTCCTTCACACATGAACAAGCGATCATTGTCCTGACACTACACAAACACACACATCCACGAACACACAGGCACACACACACACTCAAACAAATATCTCCATGCTGCTATTGTGCACCAGCAGATTTGAGTATGTACAGTGTTTGTTGGCCATGGTTGGAACTGTGACCCATTGTTTTGCGAGCAGCCACACTAAGTACAGTAGGAATAGTCAGATTACTACATTGATACACTTTGTAGCAGCCCCTAGGAGAGAGAAAATACTGCGTGACACACAGAAAACTCATCAAAATACACTGTCAGAAAGCGGCAAACAAGTACGCTTTCAGGCAGGACCATAGCAGTTAATAAAATAGCTAAATCACAGCTCAGCTTTTGTGCATCCATCCAATGTAGGAAATACGCTAATGTAGAGGTCAGTAAGTACCTACTAAGGGCCAAATAAATTAACAGGGTTGACAGTAAAATATATATTCCGGCACAAGATTTAGTAACAGTATTTCATAATACAGGAACTATCTTTTCATGCCCACCCACCCACCCACTATCCCACCCACCCATATCTTCCCTATGGCTGGGAGAAGAGCAGACAAATCATAACATAAACATTAATAATAATAGCACAAAAAGAAAATACAGAGAAGTAAAAGCAAACAAAAAAAGGAGAAATACAGTTATTCAAGCATGAGTATTAAATAGGTTGTTACAGTACATTTGTAGTATACATTTAGTGGTACATTGGATCTGTCACACATCATTGTCTTACTTCATCACATGCTGAGATTCTGGACTGCTACATCCACCAGTCTGACTGCTACACGTACAGTAGATCTTTGAGTGTAAAAGCCTGAGAGACCCAGCTGGTACTGCTGCATGGGGATTAGTGCTAGCTAGAGTCAACCCTAGTCTACTGCTGCATGGGGATTAGTGCTAGCTAGAGTCAACCCTAGTGCCCACTTCCACATGCAGCCAGGCCCTGCTATATTAGTGCTAGCTAGAGTCAACCCTAGTCCCCACTTCCACATGTAGCCAGGCCCTGCTATATTAGTGCTAGCTAGAGTCAACCCTAGTCCCCACTTCCAAATGCAGCCAGACCCTGCTATATTATATTCACTCAAGCCCTCCCTCTGTCTGTCACGCAATCATCCCAAAAAATACAGCAGGCCTCCTGTACTGTAACACAGAGCATAGCCTAACACAGTGAGAGTACAGAGTAACACACAGAGTGGACCTAGGCCAGCAGCTTGGCAGGGAATCCCTGGCTTTATCCTGCCATCCAAAACAACAGCATATTCCAATAGTTCTAAATCTCACACAGCAATTGAAGTACTGTACTCACCCACTTTCAGTCACTTTATTGACAGATACTGTAAGTATCATCTAACCTCTGACTGCCAACACTAGATGACTGACTAACATAACTCCACCCACCTACAAACCTTTAATCTGCTGCACTAGGTTTGTTCACAGGTGTTATTATTACAGTACTATGGGCCATTCAGCATTAGTTATGTCTACATCACAGGAGGTTGGTGGCACCTTAATTGGGCAGGACGGGCGCGGGGTTATGGCTAGAGCAGAATTAGTGGAATGGTATCAAATACATCAAACACATGGTTTGATGCCATTCCATTCGCACCGTTCCAATATATTTCACAGCGGTTTAGTTGGTAGAATGATTCCCTACACTATACTTGCTTGTTTTGTCACATAAACTGAAATTAGGCGAACTATTACAATTTTAGCAACCAGGAAATGGTGGAGCAATTTCCGCATTGTGCATCTTTAAGTGAGGGGGCTGGTTCCCTGACCCAACAGGCAGTTTAATGTCAGGTCATAAACAGTAGTCAGCCAGTTATAGTTAATCTCAGATATACCTTAAACAGCTGTGTAGTGCTAGGGCAAGAAACGAAATGTGCACCCGGGGAGGTCCTAGGACCGAGTTTGGGAAACCCTGCCTTAATGTGTTAAAAGTGTTGCCAGGTCTCCTAGTGTTCCTCATGAGTCTGCGTTATTATGTTTCTCTCATGCATGGTGGGCACCAGCTCTGGTTACTGCTGATATAATGCTTTGTCACCCTGTCTCATCCTCTCAGGAGAGACACACACAGTCCCTGAAAACAGTCAGTCACTTAGTCAGAGGACAGTGGTGAAGTCTGTATTTATCCCCAGTTTGTGAACACTCATCTAAATCAAAAGGCTTGAGGACTGGCTGTGAGGAGTGTGTGTGTGTGTGTGTGTGTGTGTGTGTGTGTGTGTGTGTGTGTGTGTGTGTGTGTGTGTGTGTGTGTGTGTGTGTGTGTGTGTGTGTGTGTGTGTGTGTGTGTGTGTGTGTGTGTGTGTGTGTGTGTGTGTGTGTGTGTGTGTGTGTGTGTGTGTGTGTGTGTGTGTGTGTGTGTGTGTGTGTGTGTGTGTGTGTGTGTGTGTGTGTGTGTGTGTCTGTGTGTGTGTGTGTGTGTGTTTGTTTGTGTTAGAGAGATAGAGCGTGTGGGCTTGTGTATCAAAGCTGCACGGGAAGACAGTGGTCTCTGTTCGAACACAGTTAATACAAGGGGCATTTGCTCTTTGCACTTAGCAGGACATTTAGGTTGCTATGTCAACTCTCAACAATCGTAAATTCCTTTGTCCGTACTCTGAAACATAGGTTGTGCACCTGACTCTGTGCATTGTCCCTGACCCTGGAGTTAATGACCTGGTCCTTTACGCATAGTGATAGATTTTACTTTCTCATTTACACTCACATGTGGCTCCTCATGGCAATTACCATCCCCAGTCTAGCTTCCACGTTAAAAACTCACAATCTTACAGAATCATGTTAGATTCATAACACTCCGCATGGCAAGGTACAGTATCTCAAAATGTATTGCAACCTTACAACTCCTCTATTATTTACTGTGACACTAGCAATGAGTAACAAGTGTGTAAGCCACCTAACTAAACAGGTCCTCAACATTAGTCATCTAGGAAATATTTCTCAAAAGAACCCATTTTCAAACTGAGCCATAGTGACATCCAATGGGGATGACATCACATTCTACTCCTTCGGATTCTTCTCAAAGGACCCTGGCTCTCAGACCTCATACCGCAACCTCACATTGCCTCTATTGTTAAGCTCTCTGGTAATGGAGGCAAAGGCCTCTGTGAAAAAGGGGAGGGCTGGTGTTCTCGTGGATTACAGTGGATATCATCTCACAGTGGAGATGATGAGGATGGCTTATGACAGGAAAGCTAGACATCACAACAGAGCAGCAGACCTTGACCTGACACCAAGACCATGCAGTGGACAAGGAAGCCGCACACCATGGCATACTGAGCTTCCCCCCGCAACAAACATATAGTGTCACTTTGGATTTACTTCACTGTGCTCTCACAATGAAGGATCGTTTTTACTGAAAATAGAAAGTTCCATCCCTTTTGTGCGAAGACAACTTCAATATCACTTGAGTGCTTTTCCCTGTACCACACATCTCAACTCATAGTACCATAGCAATCTGTAAGGAATGACTGACTGGCAGTTCTTTGGGATTTGCCTCTGCATTGCTTTGTGAACCTTGATGGACAGACGCTGCTGTGCTGTCCAAGTCCCTCTGGCTCTGTCTCCCATAATCTGTGGAGGATTGCACTATAATCCCACCATTCCAGACAACTGAGAGAGAGAGATTTTCATGTATGGCATGCATTAGGCCAGGGATGGGCAACTGGGGCCCGCGGGCCCCATGGTCCCCCTTTTGAAGGCCATCTGATTAATTTCCCCTACAGAAATGTGGTTGTGCAACAGCAGTTTTACTCTTGTTGTGTCCGTCACTGATAGTGGGGTAATTGAGTAATAGTGGGGTAATTGGGTAATTGGGTAATTGATAGTCAATTACCCAATGTCAGCTAAAAACTTGTAGATCGCTAAATTAGTTAGCGGCCAGCTATCTAAACTTGTTATCTTGGTCAAATTACCGGCCAGGGGGCCCCCATTGATATTGTTAGTCAGTCTCACTGAGATATCAAATTAAAAACTGCAAAGATTTCTCTCCACCTTATGGCAAAATGAGTAGAATTGCATGAAATGTATTATAAAATTGCTAAATCTTCTCTCCGCCCCATGGCAAAGTGTGTACAGTTGCAGAAAACTTGATTTAAAACTGCAACATTTGGTCTACACCCCATAGAAAAATGTGTAGAATTTAACGAAATTGACTCTAAAACAAAAAGTAATGTCCTTATTGTCTGTCTATCAAGGCCTATTTATGTACAGTATCTATCGAACAATGTGTCTTTGTCTGTCTGTCAGTCTAAATAATATTCGTTGTGTGACAAGACCAGTGTTTTCCACTAGCGCCGGCTCTCGGCTATTTTTCAACCGGGTACTTTTTCCACTTCCATTAACTTTTAACTAGGTTACTTTTAAAATTTCTAGTCAGAAAAAAGTCTGCCGAGCCCTCTCCCACTAGAATAAACAATATGCATCTTCTAGTGATCTATTCATAGGGCAGCCTTGTGTCAATCACAAAGTGAGCGATGACAGGGAAACACTGCTGGTTTGACAGTCTTCTGTCTGTCCCACCTCTCGGTACCTGTGTGTGTGTTGTGTGCGCTGTGGTTGCAGTCACATGAATGTGCACGTCCCATATAATCTGGTAATGATGAGTCAAAATTCACTTATTGTTTTCTGCCACATTCATTTATTTTGTTTCGCATGAAGTGTCCGACATTAACGATGGTCCGCTGGCAGGGGGCCAGTAAAAACGTGTTGGGCCAGTGGATCCCATCAGTCATTTTTTGCATTCCAGTTCAACATTTACCTACTCTGTCGCAATCTTCATTGAAAACCATTGAAGAGCACATGCTATTTGTATTTGAGAAATACGATTTGGCCGTTCATTCAAGCATCACCACGCTCCTGCTAATCACAGTTCACACAGCACACACGAGCTGTCCAAAGCAAAACGAAGCACCCAATCAATCTACTAGCTGAGCTTATTTATTTTAAGGACAGTGATTTACAAAAGTAAACCTTCAATAGTGAACACCAATATGATGGCTACTGTTGATTGTGTGATAGAGATAAACAAGTTTGTGGAATCTTCTTTCGTGGGTGCCTTTTCATTATAGGATAGACAATTGTGATTTCTAGCTACACCAATCAAAGCAGTGGAGCGTGGTCAAAACCATTCATATTGAGGCGATGGGGGGGAGCGGGGTTTCAAAATGCAATCATATCACAGAAGTGAATACAGACTAGCATCCAAAAACATATGTTTGCACCCCGTATTTGAACTTGCTCCATGGCTCACATGCTGACCATACCCCTCGCATCACGTGTGCGAGCGTTGCAAAATAAATGTACACATGCATGTTATTAAATAATTGCAACCACATAAATAAATAAATAAAAAGAAGTTGGTTCTATTCGTGACGCTCAACGCACTGCAAGTCCTGCCTCTCCCATCTCCTCATTGGTTTTTAGGAGCATATACCCATGTGCCATTTCCTCATTGGTTTTTAGGAGTATATACCCACGTGGATGATTGAAAGATTAACTTGTGGTAATGCACCTTATTAATGTTGGTTGCCGACCACCATATAAAGTCCAAAGAAGAAAAAGAAGACTGAAGGAAGGAGGACCGTTTTATCTGTGGATTAATTGTCGGAGTACCTTGTGCATTTCAGGTAAAATAACAACCCAATGTTTATATCCCAGGACAAATTAGCTAGCAATAGCAAGCTAGCTAGCTAAATAGGACAAATTAGCTAGCAACAACAAGCTAGTTAGCTAAATTGCCATAAATGTTGCTGACCTGTCCCCAAATTAATATAATTGGTTCAGAGTTTGTTTTGATATTTCAACCTGCGTGTCCTGATCGCGTTTGGTGTGGGTGGCGCCTGAGTGAACCATCTTAATTTATCCACCATCTTTGCTGTAGCCAAAGATGATTTCTTATATTGCTTAGCTCAGTTGCGACGAGTGTTTCTGATTAATAAACAATGCCATGCTGGTGGTTGGTACCATTCAAATAAAACCCAGCCCTGAAATGAAACGTAGACAAAAAATAATTTACACATAATTTCATAGGAAAAGATACATCATTGGCACGAATTTGCACAAAGCCGGCAGATAGTTTTTTTTCACTTCAAGCCCAAATATATGATACCTTGACTAAAACTATTGACTTAAATCATTGTGCAACATCATGAGTAAGCTCTGTCCGTCGTCTTTCAGGTAGAAAAAGTGGATTTCTACTGGTTTGGGCATTTATGAACTACACAACTGGCCCAAGTGAGGAAAAAAGTTTACGTTGGACCCTGGCGTGTTTCATATGCAGCCAAGGAGTGGTGGTGCAGAGGCTATTTACTGTGCTTTGATTGACAAACAGCACTCTTGACTAGTTTGTAAAAGGTGTCAAACTATATCCTTGTCATTCATAAATCATACAACGTAGTTATATGTTCATGGTATCGCAGATCTTGTTTGTATTTTTTTATATGAAGTCCATCAAGACAGAGACGTTGAAGGGATACTGAGTCAGATGAACTCATGGGATACTATTTTTATGTCTCTGCAGCCAAAATGAAGGAAGTTAGAGGTAGTTTTGCGAGCCAATGCAAACTACTGGTAGCACAATGACTGGAAGTATATAGTATTTACTAGCATGCTAGCAGTTACCAAAGACTTCCAGTCATTGCGTTAACGCTAGTTAGCAATTGCGCTAACGCTAGTTAGAAACTTCCTTCAAACTGCACGCAGACATAAACATTTCATCTGATTCTGGGGAAATAGAAAAAGGGCTTCCTGAAGTATCCATTTAAAGTGAGTGACTCGTCAGTAGCCTACCAAATCACATTGGTAAGAGAGCCATTCATTTGGTTCCCTAATTTGCATATTGATAGGCTTTTTGGCGATTATCTGCAGATAAATAACAAACACATTCGATAAAGATGGTGAATCCTCCTCACTGCAGGAACAATAGGTACCTCACTCTGGTATAAAATACTTCCTCTGCCAGGATCAATAAACCTGGGAATAAAAATCTAAATAAAGCAAAGTGTATGGGCTAAAGCAGAATTTTTTGCAGGACAGTACAGAGGGAATGGGGGGCGGGGGTGGGGGCATTGTGTGGTATTTGCCTTCTCTGCAGAGATGAGCCTTCCAGTGAGAAAAATTACGGGAACATTGAAAGTTAAAACACTGTTTTTTTCCGGACGTTGAAAATACGTATTTTCCGGACGCTGAAAATATGTATTTTCCAGATGTTGAAAATACATATTTTCTGGACGTTGAAAATGCATATTTTCCAGATGATAAAATGAAGTAAGCATTATATCACATAATAATTAGTATTATAATTAATATAAGAAAACAGAGCAAACTGAAAATTTGCAGTAGGCTATGGAAAATGTATTATTCCTCCCATATATAACAAGCACTTATGTTAGCTTTTCAAACTTAGGCAATGCATCTCAGTGCTAGAGGCGTCACTAGAGACAGCCTGGTTTGAATCCAGACTGTATCACAACCGGCCGTGATTGGGCAGTGCACAATTGGCCCAGCATCTTCCGAGTTTGGCAGGTGTAGGCCATCATTGTTAATAAGATTTTGTTCTTAATTGACTTGCCTAGTTAAAAAAAGGTTAAATAAAAATAAATAATAATAATAATGAAGTTTTCAGACCAACAAAAAAAAACAACAGAACACTTCAACTACAATAACATTCTCAGTAAGGATTACAGAAAAGTTTTTATTACTGTGACTGTGATACAGTATGTGGTTGTTTATGTACCTTAGTTGAATGCACTGACTGTAAGTCGCTCTGGATAACAGCGTCTGCTAAAACCACAAAATATAAATGTAAAAAGGAAAACACGCACTAGCACACGCACTCTACACACGTACATTGTAATATTGTTGTATCGTGGTATTATACATGTTGTATTGTAGATATGTAGTGGTGTAATAATATTAGATGATGTACTGTTTTATATTTTGTTTTATATGTAGGCTAATGTATGTAAGTGACTTAATTGTGTTTGGACCCCAGGAAGAGTAGCTGCTGATGGGGATCCCTAATAAATACAAATACAAAAAACACTTGCAAAGCATGCTGGGTATTGTTCTAATGAGTTCCGCCCCCAAACAACACCAAACTTTGTCGATCAGGACCGGACCAAATCTGAACCAATGTTTGGGCAAATCAAGTCCGGTCTGTTGACTTTGAAATCAAATCAAAGCAGGTCCGGACCAGATCAAATCTGAACCAATCATAGACGTCTATGTTTGGGCCAAATCAAGTCGGGCCTGAAATCAAGGCCAGGGCGGACGGACCAAATTTCAACGTCTTTTCAATGTCCTGTCCATGGACGTCGGAGTCGGACGGTGCTCATTGGGATGTAGTATTGCAGTCTTTATGCATCTATCGGTGTAATATTAATTATTTATAATGTCGAAGCTGCATAATATCAAATGTATGTAACGACGATCAATGTTCGCTCTGTTGGCGTGGACGCATCTGGGATGCGGTGGACACCATCTACAGTCAGCATCCCTTTACTCAAATGCGGCACCATAACAAAGAGAATGTTCTGCATTGGTCGTCGTGAGTGAATCAAACACGCCCACTGTGGATATGTAAACAACATCAATTTTGGTACAAAATGTGATACCGTATGAACAATATATAGCGCGCATCACATGCATAGGCAACCAGACTGGGACTGCGACTGTTCTGCATATTGTGAGCTTCTTGCTCCGTAATAAACGTGTAACCATTCATTAATAATGACTACATCTCTGAGTAACAGAAAAAGCTAAATACACAAATACTGCCACCCATAAAATCGCCTGAGCTGCAACGTTCCCGTCAATTGTCATTATTCATAATCTTACTTACCCTATGTTTTCTCTTTTTTATCCGTTTGTCAATTGTTGTCGTGAATGTCGCTGGTAGAAGTCTGTTCTACCTTCTCGTACAGAGCGCTTCACTGACAGCAGAAAATCAGCCCGCCTACTTCGCTAGGATCAGCCTATCACCGTCGAGAAATGCTGCCGTGTTTCGTTTGATTCTCTCTTTTTGACGCAGAGATTGTCAGCGCGGCACACAATTCCCACACCGTTTCTGCGTAGATGCCACCCACATCTGTCGAAGGACAGCTCAACTGATGTGATTGTGCAAAATGAACTATCGTCAATTTCTCCATTCTTGAGACGAAATTTGGCCAATAATTTACAGTAGACGACAGTTCTGTGTACACTGTATGGGCACGATACGCACTGATTGGCAATATGGAGGCCGTTCTCAATGCCGGACACACGCGCAACGGGGGGCGTGCCACTCTCAAATCTATGCAGGGATATTTTACATTCTGTAGTTTCTCTGTTCATCCTCACAATGGAAATAAAGCCTGGCCTGTCTCGCTCAGCTCATTATTATGAAATCGAATTGGTGTTACAGGCTCGTGTGTAATTTTAGTCTTCCCCACTCAGGGATTAATGGTCTGCTGCTTTATCCTTGGGCATGTTGCCCTGACCTCAATGACAATAATAAAAATCTGTCTCTCAGTTAATGAGGTAAACAAAGTCAGACCAACCAGGCGTTACATCTAAGACATTGACTACCGCCATCATATCAGATTCACTTGCTGTGCTGTAATGTAGTGCTTTCTATAAAATTAAGAGATTACAGGTCTAATTTGATTTGGTAAGTATATAATCCCTGGTAGATGAACCCAGTGTTGGACCAGTCAAATCTAAAGGGCCTTTCATCTATAGGCAAACTGTTGCTCCTTATTCATAGGTTTTGGTTTTAGGGTAAGGACTATATGATCCATTGACTATGACCTAATATCGCTGTCTCCTGGTCAGAGATAATTTAGGACAGGCTTATTGTAATGGCTGGAATGGAATGTTATCAAACACATATCTTACATCTGTGATTTCGAAAGGGAATCTCAGGACATGATAGTGATTGTTTTTTATAGTGATAGTGATGTTTTTAGATTACTAAAAACATCTGGTTACTGTAGATTTGCACAGGCCTGAGATCCAGATCAGTATAGTGCTTTTATTTGAAGTATATATATGTCATGAATTATTATGAAATATTTTTAGTAAAACACATATGAACAAACATGCGATAAGACATGTGCATTGGCCTGTTCAATTGACCATGTTTGAATAGTTTCAAGGTATGACCCATTTATAAAACAATGCATTTCTTGTTCATCTTTTTATTCAAGAGTAGTATCCAACTGTTCATTATGAAAGATACATCAAACTACACAGTAACTCTATTCAAATGAATCAATAAATACTGTACCCTGGCCCAAACCTGCAACCAGCAATAGATCAGATTTTTACATTATATCTCTACATAACAAGCTACTTTTCTGCAGTAATCTATTTGACAGAAATTGACATTAACATACTATAACAGTATACTGTAGGTAGACTAATGCTACTATTCAGAACGACAATTAATCAATAATTATCCATAATGATATGTTCTTTAAATATATACAAATACATTTCCAAGAAATCATTGAATCTATACCCCTGGTCAAATGTTTTTCTTTATTTGCACTATTTTTACATTGTAGACTAAAAGTGAAGACATCAAAACTATGACATACCATATATGGAATGATGTATTAACCAAAAAAGTGTTAAACAAATCCAAATATATTTTATATTTGAGATTCTTCAAATATCCACCTTTGCCTTGATGACAGCTTTGCACACTCTTGGCATTCTCAACCAGCTTCACCTGTAATGCTTTTCCATCAGTCTTGAAGGAGTTCCCACATATGCTGAGTACTTCCTTCACTGCAGTCTGACTCATCCCAAACCATCTAAATTTGGTTGAAGTTAGAACCAAAAATCTAAAATTTGGACTCCAGACCAAAGGACAAATTTCCACCAGTCTAATGTCCATTGCTCGTGTTTCTTGGCCCAAGTAAGTCTCTTCTTCTTATTGGTGTCTTTCAGTAGTGGTTTCTTTGCCTTCAGTCTCCTCTGAACAGTTGATGTTGAGATGTGTCTGTTACTTGAACTCTGTGAAGCATTTATTTGGGCTGCAATCTGAGGTGCAGGTAACTCTAATGAAGTCATCCTCTGCAGCAGAGGTATTTCTGGGTCTTCCATTCCTGTGGCGGTCCTCGTGAAGCTGGTTGAGAGAATGCCATTGAGTGTGCAAAGCTGTCATCAAGGCAAAGGGTGGCTACTTTGAAGAATCTCAAATATAAAATATATTTTGATTTGTTTAACATAGTATATGATTTCATTTTTGTTTTGATGTCTTCACTTTTATTCTACAATGTAAAAAAAATAGTGCAAATAAAGAAAAACCCTTGAATGAGAAAAAATATTCCAAACGTTTGACAGGTGGTGTAAATATTTTATCAAAAGAAGAGATAAAATCTAAACTAAAATGTACTAACACATACAGGTGCTGCTCTAAAATTTGTAATTCTAACAGTGGCTTTACACTTGGCGTTGCTTGTTACAGTAACGAGTAGTCTGTCTTCTGCAGCCAGAGAGAGAAGGGAGGAGAATTGAGGCCCAGGTGGCACTCCTGCATCATGGAATATTGCTGTGGTCTGACAGATACTTAATTCAGTAGATTAGATCAGAATTCTGTGATCCTCTGCTGGCCTCGGATTGTATATTATGTAATTCAGCGCGCACGCCATCTCATTCAACATCTAGACTAACTCAAAGACAAAGGAGAGAGGATACCACACAATTTACACCATGATAACAGAACAAATGTTTTACACTTTGCATATTGCTTGCTAATTCAGTTCAGTAATTTAAGAATTTGATATGGGTCCCAGAATTCATTGATGTTACCAATTGAGCCGGACAGTCGGTAGAGCAACATCAGTAGACTAATGAAAATTAGCAGCAGCTCTCCCATCACAACTCCACAAGACAGAACAGAAAGTTCTGTTAGTTGGCTAACACTCCAGTTAACCCATACATGGCAACAAGGACATATACAGTAGAGACAGATATTGACTAACAAGGACAAATATGTTTCCATATACAATACTGCAAACTGTAGTATAAATCTGTGAAAAGTGATTCTTTGAGGACTTTTATGACCAGAAAATAATTGTATCCATGCCCAGGATATTGTATTTCGAGGGGCAGAGAGGGAATCAGTTTGGATGTTTTTGTTTGAGTACCTCTTATAACTCCATGTCCATAAGCAGTGAGACTGTTAGTGTTACACATACACTGTATGGCTCCTAACTCTCAGGGTCAGAGCTGTATCTGTGTACAGTAGTCCAGGGGCTCTCCAGGTCCAGAGCTTTGCGTTTCCCTGGCAGCGAGAGCCTCCGCCGGCCCAATCCTGTCCCTGACTCTGAGAAGTTCCCATGGTTGACCAGGCTTAAGGGCTCAGTATCTGTATGGATGGACAAGCCCAGGGTGTGATGCTCAGGGTGGATGCTGTTGCCAAGAGGCAGAGTCACTGAGAGAGTGTCTAGTGCTCGGGTTGGCTCCAGGACTGGGGTAGGCTCCAGAAGACGCAGCTCCACTGCACTGTGGATAGACTCACAGGACTTGGAAAGGCTGTAGTCAAAATCTGTGTTGACCAATAACTGAGGTAGAGAACAAGAGTGAGAAGAATCAGATCGACAGTACACAACTACAGAATAACCTCTCAGAGTGAACATGTAAACATCAAAGTGGGATGATTGGTTGATATACAGTATACTAGATAAGACACACTAAGCAGTTGTTTCCTATGGATCCAGACTAGTGATGATGGTCCTAACTAGCTGATGACCTACATCCAGACAGGGGGTTAGACCAGACCACACTGTGTGCTTAGTGGATTTCCACCCAACATTCAAATGCTATTGATGTCTTTAACCCAATGCTTTCACACAAAAACAAATTATCTCAAACCAATGTGCTACTATCACACTGATGACACAACCTCAACTGCACTTTGTGACCTTACTATCTACAAAGAATGTAGATGTCAGTAAATCAACTGCCCTAAATCAATAACCAGGTTAAATCTATACTGAACAAAAATAAACGCAAGATGCAACAATTTCAAAGATTTTACTGAGTTACAGTTCAGTCAATTGAAATCAATTAATTAGGCCCTAATTTATGGACTTCACATGACTGGGCAATGATGCAGCCATGGGTTGGCCTTGGAGGGCATAGGCCCACCCACTTGGCAGCCAGGCCCACCCACTGGGGCGCCAGGCCCAGACAATTAGAATGAGTTCCTTTCCACATAAAAGGTTTTTATTACAGACAGAAATACTCCTCAGCACCCCTCCACACACACGATCCTGCAGGTGAAGAAGACAGATGTGTGTCCTTTAATTGTCACCAGCACAAGGTGCACCTGTGTAATGATCATGCTTTTTAATCAGCTTATTGATATGCCACACCTGTCAAGTGGATGGATTAAGGAGAAATATTCACTAATAGGGATGTAAACAAATTTGTGCACAAACTTTGAGAAAAATAAGTTCTGTGCATGGGAGCACTTTACGTTTATATTGTTGTTCTGTATAAATACAATCATTTGGAAGATGCGTCCATCAGTCAAGAAGCACCTTTGCTTGGATCGTGTGCCCTGTTGCAAAATGTGGTATACATACAGTACCTGTGAGAGGGAGGCCAGGGTCTCTGAGTCCAGTGTTGAGACAGGCTGCACCAGCCTCTCTGCAGGCCTCGGGGTGAGGGAGGTGGACGGTTCAGGGGGGGACACTGTGCTGTAGGCTGGGGGCACCAGTACCATCTGTCTCTGGAGCAGCTGCATTATGGCCCCGATGTCTGTGGACATCCGTGACTCCATCCTGAGGGATCACAGTAGAATAGTCAGACTACAATCACAGCTAAAGTACCATAGGTCACAGCAGTAAATGGTTATTTGAGACAGCCTCCCAACACCAAAAGATTGGGAAGTCATTGGTTGCATACTGTAGGGCTCTGGTCAAATTACTGCACTATTGGGCCTTGGTCAAAAGTAGTGCACTAAATATGGAATAGTGTGCCATTTGGGACGCAGCCAAGAAAACATCAACCCAAGCGTTCACCTAACATTGACCCAACATTTTCTGACCTGTTGAGCTGTCTTTGCAGCAGGTCCAGCCTGTTCTCAAGCTTGCTGCGCTGCCGTCGGCTGATGTTGTTCAGGACGGTGTGGAGAGGGGGAGGAGGAGGCTGAGAGGGAGGGGAGGCCAGGCAGTGGCAGGGCACCTCCTGATACTGCTGCTGCTCGCGGCTCTCCCCCCAGAAACGTAAGATGTTGGAGACGCTTGAGAAAGCCCCTGACAGAGAGGGAAACAAGGGAGGTTAGACAGACCGCTAGTTTAGCTCATACAGCATCTGTATACTGTACTGTTACGTTCCCACAAGACAAACTCAGTCGCTCACAACAAAGGGAACTAACAAAGAAAACTTTAACAACCAAAATGAAACAGGTGGGTTTCTAGAAAGACACTCATGGTAGTGTTCACTGAAAATTGACTAGCAACAACTGGAACCTAAAAAACACCCACCATGAGCCCCCACTAACTTTGCCCAAGAAGAGGCAAACAAAAGAAAAACCCATACCAAACTTAAAAGACAGGAAGCAAACCAAAAAGTGGATCAAATGAAAACAAGGAAGATCAGAAAAAGGATTGTTTGTTTAGAACTCAACTAGGGAGCGCCAACTAAAGGTGTTAACCCTCCGTCTCTTAAGACAACTGGAGCACTGGGCTAGCCACTTTTAAATAGCACCTGGGCCAGCACAGGTGAAACACCGTCCCTCTAACAAGATGACCAACCTGAACACGTGTAATACAGACTGACTAACTGTCACGAATGGTGAGTGGCAGACCAACACGCAGCGCCAATATAATGCATGATCTTTTATTTTTTTTAAACAAACACAAACGTAACACAGTAGGTTTCCATGCACCTACTTCAAAACAATGATCCACACTGACACAGTTCAGGGCGAGTGCAGGGAGCCGGCACAGGCCGTACCGGACTGGAGAGACGCACTGGAGGCCTGGTAAGTGGAGCCGGCACAGGTTGCACCGGACTGGTGACACGCACTTCAAGGCGAGTGCGGGGAGCCGGCACAGGTCGTACCGGACTGGAGAGACACACTGGAGGCCTGGTGTGTGGAGCCGGCACAGGTTGCACCGGACTGGGGAGACGTGATGGAGACCTGATGCAGGAGGACTGGCACAGGACAGACTGGGCTGGAGCTGCACATTGCACAGACTGGGTTGAGGTTGCTCTCTGAACGTCCGGCCGTGGAGGCTGCCTCTGGACGTACCGGACTGGGAGTGCTCCCTACTTGCACCATCAATCCTGACTCCAATGTTTCGTCCTCCTGCTCTCCCCACAGCTTCCTGAACACCTCAAAGATCTCCTCATACTTCCCCGCCAGATACTGTTCCTCTTCTGCCGACTCCGCCCCCCACTTAAACTCTGGCATATCGTCTTCTCGGCCCAACCATCCCCATAGCCCCCCCCCTCCCATATTTTTTTTAAATTGGGGTTGCTTTGGGGCTGAAACAGGAAAGTCCTTCTTCCTGGAGTAGCGCCACTTGGTCCTGGGTTGGTGGATCATTCTGTCAGGAATTGTGTGAGTGGCAGACCCACACGCAGCGCCAATATAACGCGACATGATCTTTTATTTTTTAAACTTGCCCGAAAAAATAACAAGACACAAACGTAACACAGTAGGTTTCCATGCACCTACTTGAAAACAATGATCCACACTGACACAGAAAAATAATGAACTTAAATATGGCCCCCAGTTGGAGACAATGGGAAGCAGCTGCCTCTACTTGGGGACCAAAAAAAAAAAAAAACATAGACAGATAGATAACACTTGTCAGGCTCTGACCATAGCAACATAGAGGGAGCAAAAGGCTTCCCTATGATCAGAGCCTGACAGTAACGAGGTGACACCAATCGGTGCGCCCCACGTGCTAACGTCCAACCTTGAAATATAAAATGGAAAAACCAAAGCCTGTAACAGCACTGACATAAATAGCAGCATGCTGGGCTATTATTGTGGTGCATCACATTAAGGAAAATAACACAACTGAGATCTAACACAAAGACAAAGGTTTTTAAAATGGTCTACCTGAGAGAGGATTGCAGGTATTGCCAGTCTTCTGCTTCATCTCATCCTCCACAGCACTGCTGATGTTGAGGATGGTGGTCTGACTATGGGGGATCCCCACTAGTGAAGTTGGTTGTACAGGGCTGGTTAACACCGACTCATCATCTTCACTGGAGTAGGAAGGAGAATAGGCTGAGTTCATCAGGCCCTCAGACTCTGTGTTCTGCCCATCTCCCTGGGCTCTGTAGCTCTGGCCTCTGGCAATGCAGACATGTCTCTGGGATGGATATGTCTCCCCTGCATCTGTGAGGAGAGGCATAGAATGCAGAAATAGGGTTTGTCCCTCTGACCATAGGGTAATGCACTATACAGGAAATAGGGTGCACTTTGGGACGCTATATAGTGGATAGAACATATTTGTCCAATCAAGTGTGATTAATGCAAATTCAATGGGTTTACTAAAATCTAACTGAATTACCCATAATGATCTAATCTACCCAGAGTTACCACACCTCTGTCCAAACTGTGACTGAGGGACAGTTTCTGTCTGCGAATACGACAGCTGACTCCACAATGATCCGAGTCCTCACTGCTCATTGAGCCTGCTACCGTGGCAGCCTGAAAAAAATATTAAAGTGAGAAGAAATTGAATGATTTATTTAGTCAAATAATTTGAATTAAAACGATCAAAATATAATTGACAGTAAATTCCCCTGAATGTGATAAATAAGCTGATGAGGAAGGCTAGCTCTGTTCTGGGGATTAGCCTTGACACTCTAGAGGAGGTGGCGGAGAGACGGATCCTGGCCAAACTGCTGGCCATCATGGACAACGTCACCCACCCTCTGCATGCCATGGTTATGATGCAGAGGAGCACCTTCAGTCACAGATTGATCCCACCACGGTGTGCCAGAGAGCGCTACAGGAGGTCCTTCCTGCTGGCGGCTATTAGACTATTTAATGCCTCACCGGGGTTCCGTGCCATCGGCAACATAGACCTGGAACTGTTGGGGTGTTAGGCATCCATCCATCCGTGAGTAACTTTCTGGTCTGTAATCACTAATTCACTCAGGACTTATTCATTCATCACTCATTCATTCAGGACTGTATATACATATTAATGTACAGTTGTTATATCATATCACGTGCAATATTGTAAGTAATTCTTGGACTGAACTTACGTAGTCATTCACTCAGGCCTGCATATTAGTATCCTGTCAGTTGTATCTTTTTTCATTGCTTTTAGTATATCGAATGTGCAACACGTGCATTTATCTGTAATTAAACCCTGTTCTAAGGACTGTATTTTAAGGGAATTATTATTATTAATACCCTAAATTATATTATACGCACATTTAGCTATTTAAGTATCTCTTCCTGTCATTTACCTGTACAGTTAATGTAACCACACAAATATTCACTTACCTGTACATTTAACTGTACATTTACCTGTACAGTTAATTTAACCATGCAAATATTCACTTACCTGTTAATTTAACCAGAATGTATACTAAGTAAACTATTATTACCCTCACTTATATTATACGCACATTTAGCTATTTAAGTATTTATCTGCCATCGACCTTCATAGTATAGTTAACCTTGCAAATATTCCTTATTTATCTATATCAACTTGCAATATTTTTATAATTTTTTTCACCTAACACTCTGTAACAATGTATAGTGTACATATTCAGCCATTCACCCATACTATGCAATGCCTTTTTATAGCTTTTTGCACTCTAGACTTCTTGTATTTTTATACTTTTTCATACTGCCGCACTATGTATCATGTATCGTGTATCTGTCTTTTGTGTATTTCGTTCTGGCATTTTGCACCTGCCCTGTGTTTTTTTGTAGCTGCTTGACGAAAAAATGTCCCCTCAGGGATCAAAAGTCCTATCTATCTATGTGATGTTTCTAGCAAGGAATAGTGGCAAAATTCTGTAACAAAAAGCACACTCACATCCCGGAGGTTGATCGTGATCTCCAGGTTTCCCCAGAAATAGTCAGAGAACTCAGGATACATGTCCAGCACCTCCAGCATGTCCTCTCTGTGGATCTTATGGAGGTCACAGTAGGTCAGAGCCCTCACGTCTGCATTGGACTTCCCTGGACGGGCATACAGGTTAATGGGTTCTCCAAAGATGTCATTCTTACCTGCAGGGGGGAAAGGAGAGATTGTTTACTGGATGCACAGGAGAAGATACATTGATGAGTGGATGCGCTCTCTCATATTCTTGTGATTAACCCATAGCAACCACTAGATGAGGCTGTTAGACTAAACATTGTGGAGGGCTATGGAGGCATAACTCAAGGAGTGGAGGAGATGAGAGAGACTGGGTTAAAAGCCTCTGCAACCATATACAATACAGGTTAAAAGCCACTGCAAGTCAAGTCAATTAAAATTCAAAGTAAATCTTTATTGTGCCATACGGAAATGCAGTTTAGATTATATCCTACCCAGGATGGCCACCACCACATCCCCTCTCAGGATCTCTATGGAGCCACGGGAGATGAAGTAGAGGGCCGAGATGACGTCGCCGGCATGGACCAGGGTGTCGCCCGGCGGGGCATGGGTGGTCTTAAACCTCATGGCCAGGGCCCGAAGGCAGCCCTTAGTGGAGCCTTTGAAGGCCTTACAGTTCTGCAGCAGGGTGCGGTTAAGGTGCAGGCAGATATCAGCCTGTAAGCACTCTGGGAAGCCCTTCAGCACCTGGACAACATAGAGGAGTGGACAGACATCAGATGGTTTGTCTTTGTGTCGACCACTTTGTGTTGCCTTTTTACTACTTAAATGTGTACATTTTGCCACACTTACATGACCAAAACAATTAGCTGTGTGTGTGTGTATGCGTGTGTGTGTTCGCACGAGTGTGTGTCTGACTCACAGCGTTCATATCAATGCCGTTAGTGTAGGACCAGGCATGTTGAAAGTACTCCTCCAGCCGCTGCCTCAGTGGGTTGGGGATCTGGTGGAAGCGGATGAACTCTCGAACCCGCAGCATCTGGGTGTGATAGCGAGCTGTGCCGGAGTACAGCCGCTGGATAATGGCTGACACGTTACCAAAAATGCTGGCATACATGAGAGCTGTAGACACAGAGAGAATAGAAAGGACTAAGCCTTTTCCCCAATCAATAAGCCTGTCAAATTATAATCCTAGAAAAACATGAAGATTTTGTGCCTATAATCAAAATGTAGTGTTTTATATTATTAAATAAGATACAATAAAATTGACATAATCTTTCCTGGGGAAGAAATGCCTTGGACAGTGGGCACAATATGTGTCTGTCCAATAGGTCCAATACACATAATCCTTACATTGCACATTGTCCATCCATGTGTTGTCAAATTTCCAATCATGTGTTAACAGAAGCATAACGTGTATTAAGCAAGATGTATTTTGTATTGAGGGTTTATAATTGGGACTTACAGCCGATGAGCATTACACAGATAGAGAAGATCTTCTCAGAGTTGGTGTTAGGGGAGATGTTCCCGAATCCCACGCTGGTCAGACTACTGAAGGTAAAGTAGAGTGCTGTGACATATTTGTCCCTGATGGAGGGACCTGACCCTGGTATTGTCTGATTGTAGGGCTTTCCGAGCTGGTCCCCCAGAGAGTCCAACCAGCCAATCCGGGCTGCTCCTGCACGCTCCACGTTACCAATTGCGTACCAGATACAGGCCAGCCAATGAGCGATGAGGGCAAAGGTGCACATGAGGAGGAAGAGGACGGCCGCTCCGTACTCAGAGTATCTGTCCAGCTTCCGAGCTACGCGCACCAATCGCAGTAGCCGAGCAGTCTTCAACAGGCCAATCAGGGTTGTTGTCTTAAAGGGTACAGGTTAGAAAGATGTCCAACGCAGGTCATTCACACATGCAGAACACCCAGACATACAACCAAACTCTTGATTATTATCACGATGTGTCAGTTTACTTAAGAAAGTAGAAAGAAATATTTTTTTACAGGAAAATATTGCAGACTCTAAAAACAGACACTCGCAGCAGCAGTTGGATAGGTACAACAATTAGACTTTTAGGTCATTAAAAACCACTAAACCCAGGTCTCCTCACCTCTTCTCCAGAGCGGTATATGAGCAGGTCAAAGGGGATAGCTGCCACCATGTCTATGAGGAACCACCCTTTGAAGTAGTGCACGGCAATCCGCTGCGACTGGCTGACCACCTCATCGTTGGTGTTGACGTATGTCGTCCTGAAGTTGATGATGATGTCAACTATGAACATGATGTCCACGACGAGGTCCACCACGTTCAGTGGAGAGCAGTAACCACAGGTCTGCATGGCCGCCTCCTCCTGGTCACTGAGAAGAAAGGCAGCGGAGTAGGGTGTGAAGATGGCTGTGTAGATGACCAGGAGCAGGATGACCCAGTCCCACACCGCCTTGAAGGGGCTGTAGTGCAGGATGGTCCATTTATGGATGCGGGGGGTCTGGAGCTTGTACTCTGGTAGGACATCTGGGCCTAGTGAGAGTACCTGGGGAAGGACAGAGAGGAACAAAGAAGTTTAATGGGTTCGCACTGAAAAATATGTTGCCTCAAGCATTCACAGACATTTCGGCTTTACAGCCATCTTCAGTGTGAAGGAGATAGAATAAGTATAATGAAACTGAAGATCGAAAGGTGAAAGGCTGTCGGATTTGATGACCAAGGGAGGAACCTGTCCTCTAAACAGGGTGTGAATGTCATCATTTGTTTCATTTTGGGAGATTTTATTTACTTAAGGCCCACACGAGAGCCCTCATTCATAAACAGTAGATAATTGAGAGTAGCCGTTAGGCTTCAACACAACCACAAACCACTTGTTCATTATAGTGCTTGAAACGGTAATGGAGCTAATGAAAACATTTATGAAAACTAAATTCCAACAATTTGGTTATGGTCTGGTAGGATCGAATTTTCATATGACTGATTGTGGTCATTTCAGACTAAACTTCCTGAATGTGTTTGAGTAAACATACAGTATGTTGTGTATGTGGGACTGAGCAACTCCCCTCTCTTTTAGAAAATACAACGGGTGAAATAAGTATTGAACACGTCACCATTTTTCTCAGTAAATATATTTCCAAAGGTGCTATTGACATGACATTTTCACCAGATGTTGGTAACAACCCAAGTAATCCATACATACAAAGAAAATTAAGTTATGTGTAATAATGTGAAATGACACAGGGAAAAAGTATTGAACACACTTACTGATATTTATTTTATACTTTGTACAAAAGCCTTTGTTGGTAATGACAGCTTCAAGACGCCTCCTGTATGGAGAAACTAGTCGCATGCATTGCTCTGGTGTGATTTTGGCCCATTCTTCCACACAAACAGTCTTCTATGAATCTTGATCTTCAGTTCTTTCCATAGATTTTCAATGGGATTGAAGTCAGGTGATTGGCTGGGCCATTCTAGCAGCTTTATTTTCTTTCTTTGAAACCAATTGAGAGTTTCCTTGGCTGTGTGTTTGGGATCATTGTCTTGCTGAAATGTCCAACCTCGTTTCATGTTCATCATCCTGGTAGATGGCAGCAGATTTTTCTCAAGAATGTCTCGGTAAATTTGCCCATTCATCCTTCCTTCAATTATGTGAAGTTTGCCAGTACCATTTGCTGAAAAGCAGCTCCACACCATGATGTTCCCACCTCCAAACTTCACTGTTGGTATGGTGTTTTTAGGGTGATGTGCAGTGCCATTTCTCCTCCAAACATGGTGTGTATTATGACATCCAAACAGTTCAATTTTGCTCTCATCTGACCACACTATATTCTCCCAGTATTTCACTGGCTTTTCCAAATGTTGTGCAGCAAACTTTAAACGAGCTTCAACATGCTTTTTTTTCAGCAATGGAGTCTTGCGTGGTGAGCGTGCATACAGGCCATGGCGGTGGAGTGCATTACTTACTGTTTTCTTTGAGACAACAGTACCTGCTAATTGCAGGTCTTTTTGAAGCTCTCCACAAATGGTCCTTGGCTCTTGGACAACTCTTCTGATTATTCTTTTCACTCCTTTGTCAGAAACCTTGCGAGGAGCACCTGGTCGAGGCAAATTAATGGTGAAATGATTGTCTTTCCACTTCCGTATAATGGCCCCAACAGTGCTCACTGGAACATTCAGAAGCTTAGAAATGCGCCTATAACCAATGCCATCATTATGTTTTGCAACAATTAGGTTGTGAAGGTCTTGAGACAGCTCTTTGCTTTTACCCATCATGAGATGTGTCTTGTGTGACACCTTGGCAATCAGTTGGGACTGAACCAGCTGATATTAATTTGCACTGACACGGGGCTGGATTGCTTTTTAATTACTGATAGTTTTTAGCTGTAGTCTTGGCTTTCCATGCCTTTTTGCACCTCCCTTTCTTCCTTTGTTCAATACTTTTTCCCTGTGTCATTTCACATTATTACACATAACTTAATTTCTGAACGTATTTGTTTTGGTTTCTTTGTATGTATGGATTACTTGGGTTGTTACCAACATCCGGTGAAAATTTCATGTCAATAGCTGTCAGGCTCTGGCCATAGAGAAGCCTATTTGCTTCTCTATGTAGCTATGGTCAGAGTCTGACAGTGTCTTTCTTTTCTGTTTCTGTGTGGGTTTTGGGTGGATCCCTAATTAGAGGCAGCTGCACCGCATTGTCTCTAATTAGGGATCTTATATATGTTAGTCTGTCATTCACTCTGGTGTGGGTCGTTGTCGATGTATTTCGCAGTCACGGTGAAATGTAAGTGTGCTCTTAGTTACGTCCGTTCATTCGTGTTTGTTTTTGTGAACGTGTCGTTTTGTCTTTCGTGTTTGGTTGATTGTTGTAGTTCGTTCATTTAATTATTATTATTATATATAGTATCCAATAAATGTCGAACTACTATCCCTGCGCTGCGTCTTGGTCTGTCTCTGCACCCGATCGTGACAATAGCACCTTTGGAAATATATTTACTGAGAAAAATGGTGACGTGTTCAATAATTATTTCACCCGCTGTATATCAATGCCGTTACTTCCAATCATGCCCCTGCTGTTCTGTTGTTCCTCTCACCAAACTCTCCCTGGCCTCTCAATCTCCCATCAAAACCCAATCAGAACTCACTCAAGTATAGCTGATGGTTGGCCCTCTCTGGGGAACTGCTGGCCAAAGCGGATGATTCCACTGTCTTTTACAGAACTGTAACTCCGTCAAGGACCTAACTGCCAAGTGTATTATTCCCCACGATAGAAAGTGATTTCAATCATCCATTTAAAGTCTATTAATCCACTGTAGGCCTACAGCTTCACACAGTGTACACTTGCAAAAAGCCAGAAACACGCAAACATGATTAACTTACATTATAATCAGATATTTCTCCTGCTCATTACTAACCAGTCGGAATGAGAAATTACAGCACAACCAGAAAAGGCAGTAAATAGATAGCTAGCAAATTAATTACATTTTGGGCTGAACACAGAACATCAAATGTTCCCCACCCACAGTAATGAACATAACAGCAGCACTAAGACTCTTGTTTTCGTCATCCCAGTTGAAAAATAAGATAATTTTAAATGTATGTTCTATTCCTATATCTGGGCTATGATTACCATATACAACGTCACACAACTGGTGCTTCAAATGTATACTTTAATTACTGGGAGTGTGATTTACAGGAACATGGGAAACTTTTTAGGTCACCAAAGTGATGTCCATTGACACCTATTAACACCTCTACATGTTAATTATCAGTTTTGAGAAACATTCCACAAGATTTTCATAAAACATCAATATGTTAATATACTGATATTTGATCAGTTATATTTTCACTCCTGTGTCCCCCTAGCCTAAACCATAAGGGCTTACAGTGTCTCCCTCATTTCACAGCCTCCTAACTTGCCACAACCTCCCTCTCTCTAACCTCCTCCCCACCCCCCTTCACCTCTCTGCCCTCTCTGGAGACTGAGAGTCGAGGACTCTTTCCGTCCATGTCACTGCACCAGTGGCCCTGTGGGCTTGGTGGGCCAGGTGTGGGAGAACCAGCAGGAGGAAGACTGAAGCAAAGAAACTTGTTCAGCAGCTTCAAGACCAGAGTAGGCAGTCATTTTCCCCTGTGCCCCTCAAAGGAACCCCTCACACCAGCAAACATTGTCAGAGCCATCATGCCACGGGTCAGGCAGTAACAAGGCTCCCCAACCTCAGCCCAGCACCAAACCTGCATCCCTCCCAAGCCTCCTGGTCCAGTCCTCCTGACAGGACACTGATGTGATCCTCTCTTCCAGAAGTGTAAATGTTAACAAATACCCAGGTTCCTGCTGGCAGATCTCCCTGAGATGTCTTCTTTAGTTTCACCACCTCCAGCACTCTTGAGATCGCTGGTTTCTCTCTGGTGTCTTGGTGTTCCGATAAAATCAACTCTCCCTCCTCTTGCATTGTTTGAATATTCTACTTTGTACTCCAAGAAGGTCAAACGCTCCTGGGGTCAACTAGTAACTGGGACACAGATGTGTTTCTTACGTTAGGTCTAGATACGGTCTGATGCTATGACCGCTTCTGAATCTAAAAGAGAATCGTGGAGAGAGAGAGAGAGAGAGAGAGAGAGAAGGAGAAAGAAAAAGAGAGAGAGAGAGCCGGGAGTCACCTTCTAAAAGAAAAACAACAGTCCTTCCTATCCACACATATTTGGCTGAGATGACGAGGATATGATACAGAGGAATGGTGACACCATAAGTGTCGTGTGGACAAGGAAGGAGGGTTTAATAGAAAGAGAATGGAGAAGTAGAGCATGATGTCAGAGCAAATCAAATCCCATTTTCTTGGTCACATACACATACAGTGGGGAGAACAAGTATTTGATACACTGCCGATTTTGCAGGTTTTCCTACTTACAAATCATGTAGAGGTCTGTAATTTTTATCATAGGTAGCACTTCAACTGTGAGAGACGGAATCTAAAACAAAAATCCAGAAAATCACATTGTATGATTTTTAAATAATTAATTTGCATTTTATTGCATGACATAAGTATTTGATCACCTACCAACCAGTAAGAATTCCGTCTCTCACAGACCTGTTAGTTTTTCTTTAAGAAGCCCTCCTGTTCTCCACTCATTACCTGTATTAACTGCACCTGTTTGAACTCGTTACCTGTATAAAAGACACCTGTCCACACACTCAATCAAACAGACTCCAACCTCTGGAGGAAGAAGGAGGATGAGTACAACCCCAAAACACCATCCCAACCGTGAAGCATGGAGGTGGAAACATCATTCTTTGGGGATGCTTTTCTGCAAAGGGGACAGGACGACTGCACCATATTGAGGGGAGGATGGATGGGGCCATGTATCGCGAGATCTTGGCCAACAACCTCCTTCCCTCAGTAAGAGCATTGAAGATGGGTCGTGGCTGGGTCTTCCAGCATGACAACGACCCGAAACACACAGCCAGGGCAACTAAGGAGTGGCTCCGTAAGAAGCATCTCAAGGTCCTGGATTGGCCTAGCCAGTCTCCAGACCTGAAGCCAATAGAAAATCTTTGGAGGGAGCTGAAAGTCCGTATTGCCCAGCGACAGCCCCGAAACCTGAAGGATCTGGAGAAGGTCTGTATGGAGGAGTGGGCCAAAATCCCTGCTGCAGTGTGTGCAAACCTGGTCAAGACCTACAGGAAACGTATGATCTCTGTAATTGCAAACAAAGGTTTCTGTACCAAATATTAAGTTCTGCTTTTCTGATGTATCAAATACTTATGTCATGCAATAAAATGCAAATTAATTACTTAAAAATCATACAATGTGATTTTCTGGATTTTTACAGACTTCTACATGCTTTGTAAGTCGAAAAACTTGCGAAATCGGCAGTGTATCAAATACTTGTTCTCCCCACTGTATTTAGCTGAAGTTTTTGCGGTTGTAGTGAAATGCTTGTGTTCCTACCTCCAACAGTGCAGTAATATCTAACAATTCACAACAATACACAAATCTAAAAGTTAATTAATGGATTTAAGAAATATATAAATATTAGGGCGCTGTCTTTCGGTCCCAGCTTTGATGCAGCAGAGACCATTATCCACCTCATTACATCTGTGCAGGGATACTGCTAAGGACTCTGCAAAGCTGGCACTAATGTGGGTACAAGATATTCTGTCAGGCAAATGACCGAAGTGAGCCTGTTACTAAGGATACTACTACTGCTGTATTACTAACCTCTGGTACTGTGCTACATCATTGTAGTATTGCAGTATTGTTACTACAGGCTATTATATTATTATTAGCCTGGTCCCAGATCAGTTTGTGCTTTTGTCAACTCCATTGCTGTCATTGTTGAGCCAAAGACAATTCCATAAGCAGTTGGCAAGAGAGCAGAAACAGAAGGCCACCCTGCCTAATTTACCTACAATATACTACTGCAATGACAGTTGTAAACTACACCTGTACTTCTTGCTGTTGTTGTACTACTAGTACTTATCGTGTTTTTGATAGTAATGTTTGTGTTATTCTTCAGTAATGTCTTCAGAGCAGAGTTCTCTTAACTTTGTTGAGTCTAGTCAAACACCTAAGTAAATGAAGAGAGAGAACTTTAATAATATGCACATCCCACTATTAGAGGAAACCATGTGTAAAGTTGCCTCCAGCAAAGTACAGCAGTCTTAAATGCTGGATGTTTGACTTTCTCTTGTCTCCTCTTCTCATATGTTTGTTTGCGCACTTCACAAATGAGTAACAAGGGGATATGTTTTCAGTATCTGGTGCCTACCCTCAATTGCAAACTGAAAATGAACTTCTTCAATTCAGACTGCATCTTGCTATACCTCTCCAGTGCTCTTTCTAGATTTTGATGTATTTTTTATGCTCTCTGTTGATTTCGTTCCTAAATTGAAAATAAGTGATTTGGGGACTTTGGGGGTTTGGGAGATGGATTCAATCAGCATCTCTAAGGAGATTTGTCATTCTGACTGATGGTTCCGGGAATGGAACCACCAGCCAATCGGATTCCTGTCGCCAGACCTTATTAATCACAGCTCGACACCTCCTCTCTCGGTCCTGAATCCGCCCTGAGTCCTTGAGCATCTCCAGGCCAGATGTGTCGAACCCCTTGAAGCAGGTCAGAGTCCTTGGAAGCCATTCAATAGCAAGAGGGATGGGGCCTTCATCTGCCTCCAAACTCACCAACACTCTAGATTAGTCCAGCCAGATGTAACAATGTGCACCCAAAGTCTGTGTCTGAAATGCCAATCCTATTCCCTATATACACTGAGTGTACAAAAAATGGGTGCAACTCCTAATATTGAGTTGCACCCTGTTTTGCCCTCAGAACAGCCTCAATTCGTCGGCCTCAACAAAAGCGTTCAACAGGGATGCTTCCCAGAGTTGTGTCAAGTTGGCTGGATGTCCTTTGGGTGGTGGACCATTCATAATACACACGGGAAACAGTTCCTAATGTTTTGTACACTCAGTGTAGTGCACTTATAGGCCCTGGTCAAAAGTAGTACACTGAAGGAGTAGGGTGACATTTGGGATGCACACTAAAACAGATGACCCCCCCCATTCTACTTTAACATTCTATGTCAGCAAAGACCTTACTTGGGTTCTTTTGTGAAAATATCTTCTCCCATTCTCATTTAAAAATTGACATATCATTATGAGTCAGAATGTATGACCAGAGGGAGGCAACAGTGGACTGGGTTTATTCAGAATCACAGAGTAGTATTGTGAACCATAACAGTAATACAACAAGTCATCGGTAGCCACTTTGGTATTGGGCAGATATTATGAGTGACTTCAGATGTGGAAGACTGAGGTGTTATTCTCTTCTGTTCTATAAATATTCCATGTCTGCAGTCTAGGTTTCTGATATGGACCAATGTTGGAAACCAGCTGAAACATCAGAAAAATACATACACACTAAAGACTGCTCATTATAAACAGTACAGATGTAGGATCTTAATTAAACTTGTAATGTATTTAAGGTTTAAAAAGTTTGTAATTTCCACTTTGACATTTCTGACTTGATTTTCCCTTACAGCTAAATGTATAAACCCCTACAAAAATGTCCATTAATTATAATCCACATAATAATTCACATGTCCTGTTGCTGCTGGATTATTTTCCTGCTCTAACAAACTGGCTCATTAATTAAGATCCTACATCTGTACGCAAGACAATATAATAACTAAATGATATTATACCCAGTGCTAGGGGATTAACATAACTTTGCAAAGTATCACTGACAAACAGCAGACGATGCATAGGCTATTGTAAATGAGGGAATACTTCAAACATCCAAACCTCTATATGTCCTTTTGTGGTAGAAACTTCTAGTCACAGTAACAAGCGAGCACCTCTGCTTTACCGCACAGCACAGGGGAAGCCCACTTACCCAGCCTGAAATAAATCTTCCCGCACAAGGACCCCTGGGACATGGGATGCCATTTGCCATTTGCCTGATGGAGTGCAGTGTTCAAGGACACTTTTGCCAAGATGGATGTTGGTGCCTTGACCGAGAAACCCCCTTTCAGTGCACTGTGTGCTACATATACATACAGTGGGGAGAACAAGTATTTGATACACTGCCGATTTTGCAGGTTTTCCCACTTACAAAGCATGTAGAAGTCTGTAATTTTTATCAAAAATCCAGAAAATCACATTGTATGATTTTTTATTAATTAATTTGCATTTTATTGCATGACATAAGTATTAGATACATCAGAAAAGCAGAACTTAATATTTGGTACAGAAACCTTTGTTTGCAATTACAGAGATCATATGTTTCCTGTAGTTCTTGACCAGGTTTGCACACACTGCAGCAGGGATTTTGGCCCACTCCTCCATACAGACCTTCTCCAGATCCTTCAGGTTTTGGGGCTGTCGCTGGGCAATATGGACTTTCAGCTCCCTCCAAAGATTTTCTATTGGGTTCAGGTCTGGAGACTGGCTAGGCCACTCCAGGACCTTGAGATGCTTCTTACGGAGCCACTCCTTAGTTGCCCTGGCTGTGTGTTTCGGGTCGTTGTCATGCTGGAAGACCCAGCCACGACCCATCTTCAATGCTCTTACTGAGGGAAGGAGGTTGTTGGCCAAGATCTCGCGATACATGGCCCCATCCATCCTCCCCTCAATACGGTGCAGTCGTCCTGTCCCCTTTGCAGAAAAGCATCCCCAAAGAATGATGTTTCCACCTCCATGCTTCACGGTTGGGATGGTGTTCTTGGGGTTGTACTCATCCTTCTTCTTCCTCCAAACACGGCGAGTGGAGTTTAGACCAAAAAGCTCTATTTTTGTCTCATCAGACCACATGACCTTCTCCCATTCCTCCTCTGGATCATCCAGATGGTCATTGGCAAACTTCAGACGGGCCTGGACATGTGCTGGCTTGAGCAGGGGGACCTTGCGTGTTCTGCAGGATTTTAATCCATGACGGCGTAGTGTGTTACTAATGGTTTTCTTTGAGAATCTCTTCAGGTCATTGACCATGTCCTGCCGTGTAGTTCTGGGCTGATCCCTCACCTTCCTCATGATCATTGATGCCCCACGAGGTGAGATCTTGCATGGTGCCCCAGACCGAGGGAGATTGACCGTCATCTTGAACTTCTTCCATTTTCTAATAATTGCGCCAACAGTTGTTGCCTTCTCACCAAGCTGCTTGACTATTGTCCTGTAGCCCATCCCAGCCTTGTGCAGGTCTACAATTTTATCCCTGATGTCCTTACACAGCTCTCTGGTCTTGGCCATTGTAGAGGTTGGAGTCTGTTTGATTGAGTGTGTGGACAGGTGTCTTTTATACAGGTAACGAGTTCAAACAAGTGAAGTTAATACAGGTAATGAGTGGAGAACAGGAGGGCTTCTTAAAGAAAAACTAACAGGTCTGTGAGAGCCGGAATTCTTACTGGTTGGTAGGTGATCAAATACTTATGTCATGCAATAAAATGCAAATTAATTATTTAAAAATCATACAATGTGATTTTTTTTTTTTTTTTTTTTTTTGGCAGTGTATCAATCCCAACATGTAATGCTAGGAGTATCTGTTTCAATCGCACTCCATACTGCCCTTTCCCACCTGGAAAAAGGAACACCTATGTGAGAATGCTGTTCATTGACTACAGCTCAGTGTTCAACACCATAGTGCCCACAAATCTCATCACTAAGCTAAGGTCCCTGGGACTAAACACCTCCCTCTGAAACTGGATCCTGGACTTCCTGACGGGTCGCCCCCAGGTGGTAAGGGTAGGCAACGCTGATCCTCAACAATGGGGCTCCTCAGCAGTGCATGCTCAGTCCCCTCCTGTACTCTCTGTTTACCAACGACTGTGTGGCCAAGCACGACTTCAACACCATCATTAAGTTTGCTGACGACACAACAGTGGTAGGCCTGATCACCGTCAACGATGAGACAGCCTATAGAGAGGAGGTCAGAGACAACAACCTCTCCCTCAATGTGAGCAAGACAAAGGAGCTGATCGTGGACTACAGGAAAAGGAGGGCCAAACAGGTCCCCATTAACATCGACGGGGCTGAATTGGAGCGGGTCGAGAGTTGGGTCACCAGATCCTTAAAAACTTCTACAGCTGCACCATCGAGAGCATCCTGACCAGTTGCGTCACCGCCTGGTATGGCAACTGCTCGGAATCTGACCGTAAGGCACTACTGAGGGTAGTGCATACGGCCCAGTACATCACTCCTTAACAGCTTCTACCCCCAAGCCATAAGACTGCTGAACAATTAACCAGATGGCCACCTGGACTATTTACATTGTAGCCTCGTTATCGTTATTTTAGTGTTACTTTTTGATGTAATTTTTTTACTTTAGTTTATTTAAACTCTATTTCTTGAACTGCATTGTTGGTTAAGGGCTTGTAAGTTAGCATTTCACTGAATATTCGGTGTATTCGGCGCATGTGACATATATAATTTGACATGATTTGATAAGTGGTAAAGTTTCCCCTAGGTACAGATCTAGGATCAGCTTCCCCTTCCACAATTCTAACCTTAAAGGCCTAGTGCAGTCAAAAACGCTATTTTCCTGTGTTTTATATATGTTTATATATGTTTCTACACTATGAGGTTGGAATAATACAGTGAAATTGTGAAAATGCTGATAATGCGTTTTTAGTGTAAGAGCTGTCTGAAAAGAACGCCTGGAAGTTCAGCCTGTTTTGGTGGGAGTGTTGGCCTGCCTGGTGACATCACAATGGAGTAAATGTGTTAATAAACCAAAAAGAAAGAGAGTTCCAAACCACTCTGAGGAAGATGTCAGCTTGATGTCTAAACTTCAGTCACATCTTCGCATCCTGTACTTTTTTCATTCACCCTTTTGCAGGTTTTACTATATAATTTATGACAATCTAGCAAGGTTTCCTCATCTGCTTGTTGGCTCCTCCCCTATATCAAGGTGTTTTGGTACTTCTCTTACGTACTACACTTTTCTGCGCACCAACTACACCACAGGCCAATATAGTCTACCAGTCTAACTGCCTATCCACCACTCATAGTGACAATAGTGGTAGGTGGATCGTTCGTCCAGATCTGCAATATGCTAACTAGCAATCATACCACATTTAAAATCATTCAAAGCTGCACCAATGTTCAATATAAGCGGAGAGGCCAGGTGTGTCATTGCGCATGAAAGAACAGTGAAGACATGAGACAGGCAGCTCAAAAAATCTCCCCTATTGATCTTGTTCAGGAACAAAAAACATATCTAACCTAGACTAGCCTACAACACCACATTGCAATTAATAATTGCATTATTGTTTTCAAGTGAGTACAAAATTCTACTCTAGACTGTAAACTGCAGTGAAAATGTAATTTGAATAACAGAGCAACAGACCTTTTATTTTAATATTTAATTCCATTTGGATCCATTTGGATCAGTGGGTCTACTCCCAACAGTTTTTGGTTACTACATGCTTCCATATGTGTTATTTCATAGTTTTGATGTCTTCACTATTATTCTACAATTTAGAAACTAGTACAAATAAAGAAAAACCCTTGAATGAGTAGGTGTGTCCAAACTTTTGACTGGTACTGTATTTTATATTTATTAATATAGCATAAAATGTTGAAAGTCAGATTACCACGCATCTGGTCATTGTCTGCAGCCCGCTCTGATCATAGTGTAGGTCTAATGAAACAGGCAGGGAGAGATACCTCATCCGTGGTGGTAGGCAAACCCTCAGCCTTCTGGTCCATAGGCCTGTGTGGCATCAACAGTGCCACAAAAGCATGCAGGAGTGGCAAAGTCGATATCCACGTCTATAAACACAGGGTCCCTACAGTTATTATTATTTGTGGTCGTGAACATTATTTTGAGTTAAATCTACGGGGGGGTCGTGTGAAAATATGACACCTCGAGTTGGAGCAACACTGACTGGGGTTAGTTAGCAGAACAGTAACTTTTATGTATCAAATAAACACAAAATTGCATTAATTACAGTAAAACAAACCAAGGAACCACAACCAGTCTGGATTTAATCTAACCGCCACAGAATGAAGCAAACTGAATAGGCTTTATACTGATGTAAGTACACTGTCTGGAACCATATTAATCTTATTTGAATACCTCTCAGGTATGACACATACTGTTCAAGCACCATGTGCAGGTGAGTAAGAGACCCAATGACCCAAACAACTCTCACAAATAAGGTTATAGGCTATATATACGCTATTAAGGTAATACACAGATAATGTAGTCAAATGCACATAGCAAAATAACAGTTGTGATAATCCTTCAACAGCAATTAATTAGCCTCTGTTTAACAATAATCCTCGACAGACCAAATGTTAAAAAAAAAACATTCCCTGAAAGTCTAACAGCTAAGGTCTCAGTCCCACTACTCACCTCCTGAGCCACAATGCTGGAGATGTGGACAGCCTTCTTCACCCGCGTGTTCCTGAGCTCGTTACTGACTGCTGGCACCCCGTACTGGGATATACTACCCCTTCCCTTGACGGACATGATGGCTGTGCCCTCCTCTTCCCTCTATCTCTTTCTCCACCACGCGACGGCCTCCTATCCTCCCAGACTCATCTCCCCAACCTCACACCCCGTCCCCGCCCCTGGGAGAGCTCACACTCACAGGCTCTCCCTGTGCTTCTCTGTGCTGTGAATCCACACAGGGCTGTTTAGGGTTCTGTCAAACTCCAAAGAGATATTGACAAAACGAATGGTCCATCTATGTTATTCTTCTGTGGGTGAGTCCTGTCACTCATTTCAGTTTAGGTCTTCAAGCAAAATGCTATTGTTCTTTCTCTGAATGATCTGATGGGTCACGGGACATGAGGTGCACCGGTGTGGTTCCACCTATTGAGCATTGTTGTGACTTCATCTTCATGGTCATTCCCCATAATCTTTTTCTCTAAAGCCTCCTCCACTCCCTTCTCTGCCCTGTCTAGGATCAGAGTATCAGTTATGTAATGGCCAGAGACAGGGGTCTCTCTCTTTCTCTCTCTCTGAATAGTCGCCACTCTACTTTTCAGTTGCTTCGCTGTATCTGTGAGGTCCCACTTACCCTTCTCTCCCCCTCTCTCTTTTTCCCTCTCCATTCCCAAACTCTCTCTCCTTCTCTTTCCCCCTCCTCTCTATCTCACCTCTGTAGAAGCGCTAGACCACTCAGGATCAGCTGTAATTGCAGCTGGCTCTGTGTGATCCTCCTCTCCTCCTCTTTACTCCATCCTCAGGCCAGCTGCAGGACTTGATTGATTTCCCCAAATAAACACCAACAGGCTTCCATAAACCTCTCTCCCTCCCTCCCTCCCTCCTTCTCTCCCTCCCTCCTTCTCTCCCTCCCTCCTTCTCTCCCTCTCTCTCTCCCTCTCTCTCTCTCTCCTTCTCTCCCTCCCTCTCTCCCTCCCTCTCTCCCTCCCTCCCTCCTTCTCTCCCTCCCTCCTTCTCTCCCTCCCTCCTTCTCTCCCTCTCTCTCTCCCTCTCTCCCTCTCTCCCTCTCTCCCTCTCTCCCTCTCTCCCTCTCTCCCTCCCTCCCTCCCTCCCTCCCTCCCTCCCTCCCTCCTTCTCACCCTCCTTCTCTCCCTCCCTTCTCTTCCTCCCTCTTCTCTCTCTCCTTTGTCGGGTCCAGGGGCCGCCGCCGATGGAACCGGGGGTGCATAAGCCACCTCGTCGGGCTGTCATGCCCAGGCTGGCTCGAGAGGCTTCTGTTGCCCCGGTTGGCTCGGCAGGCGCCCATCCCATGTCAGGCCTCAGCCGGATTGCCAGGGTTTTACACCTAAGCCAGCTCGTCAGGCTTCTACCGGCTCATCGAGCTCCCACGCCTCAGCGGGACCGACAGGCTTTCACGCCTCAGCCGGATCGTTAGGCTCCCACGCCCCTGCCGGTACGTCGGGAATTCAACCCCAGCCGGCTTGTCCAGTGCCTGTGCCTCGGCCGGCCCTTCAGGCTCGCTGCATTAATTGTCGTTTGTCATGATGTTATCTGGTTCTGACGCTGTTCCGGTCCTGTCCTGTTCCATGTCTGTGGTTATTATGTTATTATTATTAATGTTTTCACACTGCACTGACCCTCCAGCCGCCAACATGTGTTAAAGCTAAGCTGATGTTGTATGTTAAATCATGTTTTTTTTTTTACACCTGACACTGTAGTGTAGACAGTAGGGACCTTCTCAACAGGGCAATGACTACAGACTGATTCTCCTCTAGTATCTAAACAGGTACAGTTTGCCACATCTTGGCTAACTTAGGCATGACCTTAGGGCATACATTGTTACTCTAAACCAATCTCATCTTTTATTGACATACCACTGAGTCTTCCTCCTGAGAAAATACACTCCACTTCAACAACTATGAGTAGGAATATAGATTATCAACACAGAGATAATCAATCAACATAACTTTACAACATCTTTACACTCCAATTCTCATCAATTTTCTAACTCACTTTTGTAAAGAATAGCAGCTTGCCAAAGTATAGAGATGGCAATCAGTCCTTGGGGCATTTATTTCAACCTAATCTCAACTGGGAAGTATTGTATTGGGATTAAACAATCAATCCAGTTGATAAAGTGAAAGAAGATCCAGTGGGTGTTTAAGGAGAGCCCATGCTTCGTTATCTTTCCATCCCATGTATAACCTTCCATTACCCGGGAGCTCACCTTGCATCTGTGTTACCGCCAGTCAATTCAGCTTCACCCAAGGGCACTATTGATGGGAAGAAGCATTTATGGTCTACCAGAGAGTGACTGGGAGCCAGGTCATTTATGACCTTGCCCAGGCGAGTTAAGCTATATGAGCAAAACTGATAATAGGCTGGGATTCTCTAAAAGGCTACACAGTTAGTAGGTGTTAAAAATCAACAGGTTTGAGCTGAACCACCGCATTCAAAGGCAAAGCTTTTGAGAGAGGGGTTTTAACTAATATGCCGGCATTTCAACAGTTTTGTAAGCTCTAATATCACTCAGTCTTTAAACAATTACTCATATTCTACTCACAAGTACTGGATATTTGAACTATTGGTCATCTATTGTGCTGAGTAACCCAAAACATTTACTAGGACTGTCAGAAAATTGAAATGAAATGTCCATAAACAAACCAACTATTGTCTATGAATCACAATAAATGCCCCAAAATGACACACATCACATAGCTGACATGCGGCAGGTAGCCTAGTAGTTAAGAGAGTTGGGTAAACGTAAGGTCACTGGTTCGAATCCCCGTGTTGACTAGGGGATACATCTGCCAAAGTACCCTTGAGCAAGGCACTTAACCCTAATTGCTCCTGTAAGTCGCTCTGGATAAGAGCGTCTGCTAAATGACTAAAAAGTTGTTTGTCGGGGCTGTACATTTACATACAAAAGATAAGCTATATCCTACATGCCAAATGTGTTAAGAAATGAGTCTACAGTACTCCCAATGGAACTATTATCTGAGTGAATCACTCGAGTAGATACATAATAAAAAATTTATCTGGGTTTAAAATATAGCAAATGTTTTGAAAAATAAATACAGAAATATCTAATTTCCATACGGTTGAAGTTGGAAGTTTACATACACTTAGGTTGAAGTCATTAAAACTAATTTTTCAACCACTCCACAGATTTCATGTTAACAAACTATAGTTTTGGCAAGTCGGTTAGGACATCTACTTTGTGCATGACACAAGTCATTCTTCCAACAATTGTTTACAGACAGATTATTTCACTTATAATTCACTATATCACAATTCCAGTGGGTCAGAAGTTCAAATACACCAAGTTGACTGTGCCTTTAAACAGCTTGGAAAATTCCAGAAAATGACATTAAGGCTTTAGAAGATTCTGATAGGCTAATTGACATAATTTGAGTCAATTGGAGGTGTACCTGTGGATATATTTCAAGGCCTAACATCAAACTCAGTCCTCTTTGCTTGACATCAATCAAAAGAAATCAGCCAAGACCTCAGAAAAACAATTGTAGACCTCCACAATCTGGTTCATCCTTGGGAGCAATTTCCAAACGCCTAAAGGTACCACGTTCATCTGTACAAACAACAGTACGCAAGTATAAACACCATGAGACCACGCAGCCGTCATACCGCTCAGGAAGGAGACGCGTTGTCTCCTAGAGATGAACGTACTTTTATGCGAAAAGTGCAAATCAATCCCAGAACAACAGCAAAGGACCTTGTGAAGATGCTGGAGGAAACAGGTACAAAAGTATCGATATCCACAGTAAAACGAGTCCTTTATCGACATAACCTGAAAGGCCGCTCAGCAAGGAAGAAGCCACTGCTAAGACCACGGTTTGCAACTGCACATAGGGACAAAGATTGTACTTTTTGGAGAAATGTCCGCTTGGCTGATGAAACAAAAATAGAACTGTTTGGCCATAATGACCATTGTTATGTTTGGAGGAAAAAGGGGGAGGCTTGCAAGCCGAAGAACATCATCCCAACCGTGAAGCACGGTAGCATCATGTTGTGGGGATGCTTTGCAGGAGAGACTGGTGCACTTCACAAAATAGATGGCATCATGAGGAAGGAAAATTATGTGCATATATTGAAGCAACATCTCAAGACATCAGTCAGGAAGTTAAAGCTTGGTCGCAAATGGGTCTTCCAAAAGGACAATGACCCCAAGCATACTTCCAAAGTTGTGGCAAAATAGCTAAAGGACAACAAAGTCAAGGTATTGGAGTGGCCATCACAAATCCCTGACCTCAATCCTATAGAAAATGTGTGGGCAGAACTGAAAAAGCGTTTGCGAGCAAAGAGGCCTACAAACCTGACTCAGTTACACCAGTTCTGTCAGGAGAAATGGGCCAAAATTCACCCAACTTATTGTGGGAAGCTTGTGGAAGGCTACCTGAAACGTTTGACCCAAGTTAAACATTTTAAAGGCAATGATACCAAATACTAATTGAACGTATGTAAACTTCTGACCCACTGGGAATGTGATGAAAGAAATAAAAGCTAAAATAAATTATTCTCTCTACTATTGACATTTCACATTCTTAAAATAAAGTTGTGATCCTAACTGACCTAAGACAGGGAATTTTTACTAGAATAAAATGTCAGGAATTGTGAAAAACTAAGTTTAAATGTATTTCAAATCAAATCAAAATCAAATGTATTTATAAAGCCCTTTTTACATCAGCCGATGTCACAAAGTGCTATACAGAAACCCAGCCTATAACCCCAAACAGCAAGCAATACTTAGCTATTTGGCTAAGGTGTATGTAAACTTCTGATGTCAAATGTAAGTATACACACCCTTGAGTCAATACTTTGGCGCGGACTCTCGACTGCAAGATCCGGAACACCTAAGGGGGGGAAGGGCGGGAAGCCGGTGTCGGTGGAGACTCCAGATCAGGCGGAGGCTCCGGGCCCCGGCGCAGAACATGGCACCCTGTCCGACAGAGACCCCGGAGCAGGACTGGGCACCCGGTCAGGTGGAGGCTCCGCCCCCGGAGCAAGACTGGTCACCGGGTCAGGGGGAGGCTCTGGCCCCGGAGCAGGACTGGGCACCGGTTCAGAAGGCTCCGCCCCCGGAGCAGGACTGGTCACCGGGTCAGGAGGCTCTGCCCCATGCACAGGACTTGTCACTGGGTCAGGAGGCTCCGCCCCTGGAGCAGGACTGGTCACCGGGTCAGGAGGCTCCGCCCCCGGAGCAAGACTGGTCACCGGGTCAGGGGGAGGCTCTGGCCCCGGATTAGGACTGGGCACCGGTTCAGGAGGCGCCGCCACTGGAGCAGGACTGGTCACCGGGTCAGGAGGCTCCGCCCCATGCGCAGGACTTGTCACTGGGTCAGGAGGCTCCGCCCCTGGAGCAGGACTGGTCACCGGGTCAGGAGGCTCCGCCCCCGGAGCAAGACTGGTCACCGGGTCAGGGGGAGGCTCTGGCGCCGGAGCAGGACTGGGCACCGGGTCAGGAGGCTCTGTCCCCGGAACAGGACTGGACACCGGGCTGGGGACCGGCATAGGTGGTACCGGGCTGGGAATCGGCACTGGAGCTACCGGGCTGGGGACCGGCATAGGAGATACCGGGCTGGGGACACGCACTAGAGACCTGGTGCGTAGAGCCGGCACTGGAGGTACTGAGTTGGGGACACGCAGTGAAGGCCTGGTGCGGGGAGCCGGAAATAGAGCTACCAGACTGGGAACCGGCACTGGGGGCTCTGGGCTGGAAACAGGCACAGGAGCCCAGGTGTGGGAAGCCGGCACTGGAGGTACCGGGCTGGGAACCAGCACTGCAGGCTCTGGGCTGGGAACAGGCACAGGAGCCCAATACCACCCCAAAGTATCGCGACAGGAACTCTTCCTCGTCTTTATCCGACGCTCCCCATAGGAACTCTTCCTGGTCCTTATTCAACTGGTCCCAGCTCTGCAGGGGCTCTTCAGCTCGCCCCTCTGACAGTCCCCATAGCCCCCCCAGAAAACATTTGTATGGGCTTTTTTCTGGGCCTGTCGTTTAGCTCGCCGACGTGGAGCTCGCCGGTGTCGCCGCTGCCCTGGATCCCGAACGTGAGGGTTGGGCTTGGTATCGGGAGGAAGGGCCACCCAGAGTCTCCACCACTTCGCTTGTTCCTCCTTCGACCGATCGAAGAAACCCTCCGGTGTCTTCCTGTTTTCGGCCGTCGGAGGCGGAAGTGGTGGGAGCTGTTCATTCAACTTTGGGTGGCTACCCGACGGTGGATCGCGTAGCGCTGGTACTGAGGTCCATGGGCTGGGAACATGCACTGGATCTCTGGTGCTGGAAGCTGTCGCTGGACATACCGGGCTGAGAAGGTGCGTGGGTAGGGCAGGCCGGGAGCGCGCTGAAGATCTGGCACTGGGACCGGAGACCGAACGCATCATCTCGTCGTCCTCCTCGGCCCACCCGAAATACCTCCTCCGCCGCTTCTCCTCCTCCTTGTCCCTCGCGTCCCAAGGACCCCACAACCCCCCCCCCCACCGTTAATATGGGGGACCTTCGGGGCTGTCCACTGTCGGCCCTTCCTCTCCTCATGCTCCGCTGGTAAGGGCTCCGTCCCAAGCTCCCACGCTGGTCCAGTCACGAGCCCATCTTCTCCCACAGGTGTCGATGAGCCCCAGATGCTCCCCACCACCAGTGGTTGTGTTACCTCAACAGTCCTCACTCCTCGATGTCTTTGATGCCGACGCAGATGCTGTCCATGCTCCTCCGTTACGCCCGTAGTGTCGAAACACTGATAATCCTCATCCTCCTCCTCTCGCTGCGGGTTCCCTTGGTGGTGGATCATTCTGTCACGGTGAGTGTAGAGGGAACGAGGCGCAGCACGAGAGGACGTTGCGAACATGTTTTTATTATATATAATATAATAATAACTGTAACAAAAAACAACAAAAGTACTCACGACCGTGGCGTTGTGTTGAACACACAGAAAACACAAGCAAACAATGATCCACACACAGGTGGATTAGAGTGGATCCTAAATACTATCCCCAATCAGAGACAGCGCTAGACAGCTGTCTCTGATTGGGGATCATAATCTCCCTAATTAGGGTGTGAGGACTTGGTTGTGTGCCTCTCTCCTCCCCTAGGTGGGAGTAAGAGGCCTTACCACAACCAAGCCCTCACACAGTAATTAAAAAGCAATCCAGCCCCCTGTCAGTGCAAATTAATATCAGCTGGTTCAGTCCCAACTGATGGCCTACAAAAAGGTCTCATTGCCAAGGTGTCACACAAGACACATCTCATGATGGGTAAAAGCAAAGAGCTGTCTCAAGACATTCGCAACCTAATTGTTGCAAAACATAATGATGGCATTGGTTATAGGCGCATTTCTAAGCTTCTGAATGTTCCAGTGAGCACTGTTGGGGCCATAATACGAAAGTGGAAAGACAATCATTTCACCATAAATTTGCCTCGACCAGGTGGTAATGATGAATAAATCAGTGATGACTTGAGGTCAACATATTCATATAATGGTCACTATAAAAAATATAAACATCTAAACAGTATTTTAATCTTTTTTTTTTTCTTTTTTTTTGCCAGAACGTTAGCGATGCTGATCAATTTTGGCTGGCAACTGCCACTTAACTCGCCAATCCAAGCTAATACTGTCAATGTTATTACTTCGATGGTGGAAAAATGCTATTCTAAAAACAAATATGAATTTTAACATCATCAGCCGTGGTAGAAGGCACATGTTAATTAATAGAATGTAAAAAGCCATTGGTCTTACCTTGTAAATCGTGCGCTTGGTCTTGGAAGAGGTGTGTATTTTTTTTTTTTTTTTTTTTTTGGCGGACTCGACGGCAGGGCACACGGTGATGACATCATAAACATTGATTGGCTGAGGCAGTTGTTGTCCCAGGGTCATCATAAAGATATTGGTCTCAGGACAACTCCCACTTGGCAAAATCAGGACGTGCTACACAAGATACCCCATAAAGTGGAATTATGTTTTGAGTCAATAAGTATTCAACCATTTTGTTATGACAAGCCTAAATAAATTCAGGGGTAAAAATGAGCTTAACAAGTCACATAATAACTTGCATGGACTCACTCTGTGTGCAATACTAGTGTTCAACAGGATTTTTAAACGACTACCCCATCTCTGTACCCCACACATACAATTATCAGTCAAACAGTGAATTTCAAGCACAGACTCAACAACAAAGACCAGGGAGGTTTTTCCATTGCCTCGCAAAGAAGGGGAAAGGGGAAAGGAAAGAAGCGCCCCTATTGGTAGAAAAAAGCTGATATTGAATATCGCTTTGAGCATGGTGAAGTTATTAATTACACTTTTGGGTGGTGTATCATACACCCAGTCACTACAAAGAAACAGGCGTCCTTCCTAACTCAGTCGCCCGAGAGGATGGAAACCCCTCAGGGATTACACCATGAGGCAACTGGTGATAACTGAGGAGGGATCAACAACATTGTACTTACTCCACAACACTAACATAAATGACAGAGTGAAAAGAAGGAAGCATGTACAGAATAAAAAATATTACAAAACATGCATCCTGTTTGCAGAAAAGACACTAAAGTAATACTGCAAAGAAAGTGGCAAAGAAATGAACTTTTTGTCCTGAATACAAAGCGTTATGTTTTGTGGCAAAAAATAATGGAAAATATATATATTTTTAAAATATATACACTACAAAGAAAAAGCCATATCTCAGACTGGCCAATAAAAAGAAAAGATTAAGATGGGCAAAATAACACAGACACTGGACAGAGGAAGAAATTGCTTTTTCTTTGCAACTCTGCCTAGAAGGCCAGCATCCCGGAGTCGCCTCTTCACTGTTGACGTTGAGACTGGTGTTTTGCGGGTACTATTTAATGACGTCATCTGCCGTTTCTAAAAGTCATTTACAACATCAACAATGTCTACACTGTATTTCTGATCAATTTGATGTTATTTTAATGGAAAAGGACATTTCTAAGTGACCCCAAACTTTTGAACGGTAGTGTAATTAAGGTTTGCTGTAATAAACAAGCTCCCAGCACAGATTGATTTGACTGCCCGGGCCCTCCTGCAGTACAGTATTACTTATCTTTCTGACCATGGACTGTCTCACTGACTTATAACTCCAGCCAGGCTGTTCTGTTCTGCCTCGCTGGGATAATAAGCCCTACTCTGAATATGGATGGGAGAGGAGAACTGGTAAGTATATGATTCTAATGACTAACTGAGGATGGGTGAGGGCTGGGTTAGTGAATGATGCTAACAATTAATATGGCCTGCATAGGTAAGCTAGATCTATAGCTCACTGTTGATGTAATGGGAGAACTGTTATAGTAAATGAGACTCTGGGGCTATAGGGAGGGATTCCCTGTGTTTCTGTGTCTATGCAACAGTAGTGACACCGGCATAGTTTTACTGGCAGTGTTTCACTTGCCTTTAATAGATTAACTATATGTTGAGAGTTATCATATTCTACTCCAGTCAACACTGTTCTTGTGTCTTATTTAGTACAGTAAAAAAAGACCTGGAGGTTTCCATTTTAGTTGGCCTAGTCCTTTTTTTAAAACATAGAGAAGCTGTAGTTAAGACTGAAGTTGCCAGAATAATCAGTGAACTCCAGACAGATAGGTGACTCACAGTGACTCTGATTGGAGCACTGTGTGATTGGAGGTTATATTTGTGTCCCGGGTGTCCTAACACCTTAGTTACTCATACATCCCAGAACACTGCTCCCAGGTCCGAGGACACTGTGTGAAAAATATCAAGCTCCAGACAAAACAATATGGTTTTATAACATTTCTTACAGATTCATCTTGGCACCCAGAACCAAATCAGCTGCTCGGCTGTCACAAGAGACTACCTTAAGACCAACAGAACAAGCTAAGATACTTACAGTGCCGTGAAAAAGTATTTGCCCCCTTTCTGATTTTCTCTATTTTAGCATATTTTTGATACTGAGGGCCAGATGTACTAACGCTTTTGCGCCCACTTCAGGCGTATTTGTTTCGCAAAGTGCGCATAAAACCATGGCGAGGTATGTACGAACGGAACGCACCGAGATGAAAGCGCAGACTGCCTATCGCGGGAACTGAAAATGGCAAAATGCGCTTTTCGTGTCATGCATATGCATTCATGGGATGGTCAAGGGGAAAGTGGGAGTGTCACATAAATAGATGGGAAGTAAACGGCGGCTAATTATGTATTCAGCGTTATGCACAGAAAAAGCCGGTGAAAGCGCGCCTCTATTTTGCGCTGAAAATTCTCCGCCTCTTAAAAGCAGGTGTAATTTAGGAAGCGGGTTTCCTGGCATATGCCTCCTGGTGAAATGGCAGCAGTAATCCGAGCAAGACGAAGACATAGGCTAAGGAGACGAGCTGAAACGATGTTTGCCACAAGAATCACACTTTTTCAGTTGAGTGAAAACGAAATCATTAAACGTTACAGATTAAGCATCTATGCAATATTACAGTTACTGGAAGAAATAAAAGATGACATCGAATCTCTGACTCAGCGTTCACATTCCATTCCAGCAGTTGTTAAACTCCTCGCTACATTACAATTATTGGCATCATCATCACAAAAAGTCATAGCATCAGCAGTGGGAATATCGCTGATCCATGATGGAAAGAGGAGGAGGCCCATTGAATTGCGCGTTTAAATACGCGCAATTTACGGTATAGTGGGTGGGGACAGGCGCTGATTACCTGATGAAATGCAAGTTTGGTACATAACACGCACACTGCGGTTTCACATCAAGCGCTTTCTGCGTCTTGGCCATAGCGCTATTAACGCTGCGTTCGCAAATGTACGTACATCTGGCCCAGAATGTTATCAGATCTTCAACCAAAACTTAATTAGGTAAAGGGAAGCTGAGTTTGCAAATAACAAAAAAAGGTATACTTCTTTTATTTAATTAACTAAGTTATGCAACAACCAATTCACCTGTGTGAAAAAGTAATTGCCTCCTTACACTCAATAACTGGTTGTGCCACCTTTAGCTGCAATGACCGCTTCTTGTAATTGTTGATCAGTCTCTCACATCATCACTGTGGAGGAATTTTGGCCAACTCTTGCATGCAAAACTGCTTTAACTCAGGGACATTTGTGGGTTTTCAATCATGAACTGCTCATTTCAAATCCTGCCAAAACATCTCAATTGGGATTAGGTCTGGACTTTGACTAGGCCACTACAAAATGTCAAATGTGTTGCTTTTCAACAATTTTCATGTATATTTTAGATCATTGTCTTGTTGCATGACCCAGCTGCGCTTCAGCTTCAGCTCACAGACGGATGGCCTGACGTTCTTCTGTAAAATTCTCTGATACAGTGCAGAATTCATGGTTCCAGTTGTCCAGGTCCTGAGGCAGCAAAGCAGAATCTTCAAACCATCACACTACCACCACCATGATTGGCCGTTGGTATGAGGCTCTTACTGTGGAACGCAGTGTTTGGTTTTTGCCAGACATAATGGGACCCATCTTGTCCAAAAGGTTGACTACATTTTGCTAAAAGGCACCTGGAAGCACCTGGATGATCATCAAGACTCTTGGAAGAATGTTCTATGGACAGATGAGTCAAAAGTATAACTTTTGGGTCCTGGCATCCTCCAAACCCAGATTTGTCCGTCAGACTGCCAGATGGTGAAACGTGATTCATCACTCCAGAGAACGTGTTTCCACTGCTCGGTAGTTAGTGTTGAAACCAAGGACAGACAATTTTTACGCACTATGCGCTTCAGCACTCGGCGGTCCCAATCTGTGAGCTTGTGTGGCCTACCACTTCGGGACTGAGCCGTTGTTACTCCTAGATGTTTATAACAACACTTACAGTTGACCGGGGCAGCTCTAGCATGGCAGAAATATGACAAACTGACTTGTTGGAAAGGTGGCATCCTATGACAGTGCCACGTTGAAAGTTACTGAGCTCTTCACTAAGGCCATTCTACGGCCAATGTTTGTCTATGGAGATTGCATGGCTGTGTGCTTAATTTTATGCACCTGTCAGCAATGGGTGTGCCTGAAATAGCCGAGTCCACTAATTTGAATGGATGTCCACATACCTTTGTATATATAGTGTAAATAATTCAAATAGTGAGCTATATTCTATGCAATTATTTTGTTGAAAATTACATTATTTTATACTAGTACAATTACTCAGAGAAAGAGATTTTCTTTAACAAGGAATATTTTTTTCTCAAAAAGGGTAGGGGTCAGAATTATTGACACCCCTAAAGATTCTTATAAGTAAAGTAGTCAAAAGTTTAGTATTTGGTCCCACATTCCTAGAACGCAATGACTACATCAAGCTTGTGACTCTACAAACTTCTTGGTTGCATTTGTACTTTGTTTTGGTTGTGTTTCAGATTATTTTGTGCCCAATAGAAATGAATGGTAAATAATGTATTGTGGAGGCGAAAGAAACGCACACCTGTTTAGGCGCAGTGCCGGCTAGTGGAGTAGAACACTTGAAAAATTAAAAGGAGTGCCGCACACTCTAGGAGCTCAGATGCAATAGTTTAATAACCTAATACCAACGTTTCGACAGACAAGCTGTCTTCATCAGGGTATGCCATTGACCTTAATGAATACCCTGATGAAGACCGCTAACGGTATTAGGTTATTCAATTACTGCATCAGAGCTCCTAGAGTGTACGGCACTCCTTTTATTTTTCAAATAATTTATTGTGTCATTTTGGAGACACTTCTATTGTAAATAATAATAGAATATGTTTCTAAGCACTTCTACATTAATGTCAATGCTACCATGATTATGGATAATCCTGAATGAATCGTGAATAATGATGAAAGCTACAGAGACATGCTAACCTCCAGTTATTGTTAATGGTGAGAGGTCAGCGTGACTTGAGTGAATATCCATGGGGCAACCATGGTAACACTCTGATGTATTAGGCAATACGCTCAGGGCCTTTCCTCAATGGGATTCGCTCAAATGAAGTTAGTTGTGGTGCACACCAGTAGCATGATGTTTTTAAACGTGCGCATGCTTTCTCCTCCAACAAAACAAAAGCTGATTCAAAGGGGGTGTGGCAGATTTCAAAAGACTTCCGCGAAGGACTCAGACAGGATGTATATGACTATCCTGGATGATAAGTGGATATTGAGGAGAGGAGGGCCTTTTCTCATTTGGGCTAGTCTGTCCTCCGCCATCTCTCCTCAGTCCTTTCTCCTCTGTAACCCAGAAAACAATAAGTGGTCGAGGAGAGTGTCAATTTGTTAGTAGGTTAACGGTTGATGGTCCTCTCCTCCTCGATAGCCTCCTTTTGGCGAGGAAGTACAAGTGTATCCTACCGGAGTCCTACCGGAATCTGCCACATCCCCTTTGAATCAGCTACTGTTTTCTCAAAGGAGAAAAGCATGCAGACATTTTAAATATAAATGCTACTACATCCTTTTATCTATAGAACTTGCTAACTAGCTAAGTGATGTTTTTATCACTTTATTCATTTATTTTAAGATTCCACCCTGTAAACGTAATTTGCCTGATGCGTAATTGGAGGAGAGTCTCATTTCATACAAGCGTATTTTTGTCCACTTTCCCTCCCCTTGCAGCCTCTCCTCGATTACGTCTGACCTTTTTCAAAAGGAGGCCAGAGAACGGAAGAGGGAGGACGCAGGAGTTGAGCAAACCAATCGAGAAAAGAAAGCCCATGGACACTCTTCAGTTTGCCAACTAACGAATTGGCATCTCCTCAACCACTCAATCACTTATCGGTTTTCGGGTCACAGGGGAGAGAGAACGGAGGATAGTTTTGCACAAATGAGAAAAGGCCCCACGACTAGTGAACCTCATTATGTCTCCCTCTCCACAGCTGTCCGCTCCATTAGGCAGAATTAATCAAACTCCTCCCAGGTGGCATGGTGGGCTACTACACTGTGTATAATATCACTTCAGCACTGTCCAACTGCCTGAAGTGTTTGAACAAGAAACACTAGTGTTGAAAGAAACGGAACGGCTTTGAGCTGCATCTTTACACCTAGTCCTAGAGTGATTCTGGTGTATAGTGTCTGTGAGAGTTTTCAGGACTTTTTGTTAAGAGTTTGCAGGCCTTTTGATTTAGACCTGAGCACTTTGTGAGGTGACTTTGTTCAACAAAATCACTTAAATTAGTTGATAAGCTTATTGAGACACAATACAAAAGCAATTGACTCTATATTTTGCAATATAACCATGCAGTCATTTCCATCAAGCTCTGTACTCTACAGTGACAAGTTTACCCGCAGCGACTGAATTTAGAGAAAAACTATCTGGATAGTTCTGCCACCCTCAGGACAGATACTGCAATGGCAGACTACATAAGGAGCAAGGTGTCTGTGAAAGCCTCTCGATACTGCAGTTTGTCATGAATTAGTGTCATCCCATCCATACACATCCACTAGTAAGAGAAGAGCAGCGACTAACCTGAGTGACTTTCTCAGTGACCCCGTGTGTGCGGTCCATCAGTTTACAGGGGGCAATGATGTCAATCTCTGCAGACGGGAGGGCCACCAGGGGGTCTGGCTTGTTGTCCAGTGGGTTGAGCTGTGTCACGTGACTTAAGGTCCGGAAGCGGATGAGGTTGGGGTCAGACATGGAGTCAGATGTAACATTACGCAGACTGGACTTCCTTCCGCCTGAGAAAGAATAAATATACAGTCATGTGAAAAAGTAAGTACACCCTGTACAGTCCGCTTCAAGTCTCCCCACAGCATTTTGATAGGATTGAGATCTGGGCTTTGACTCGGCCATTCCATAACTCTCCATTTCTTCTTTTTGAGCCATTCTGTTGTAGCTTTGCTTTTGTGTTTTGGATCATTGTCCTGTTGCAAGATCCATGTTTGGTTCAGCTTCAGCTTTTTGACAGATGGCCTCACATTCTCCTCAAGAATTCTCAGGTACAATATAGAATTCATGGTTTAGTCAATGATGGCATGTTGGCCAGGCCCTGAGGCAGCAAAGCAGTCCCAAACCATAATGCCACCACCTCCATGCTTTACGGTTGGTATGAGGTTTGTCTGTTCAAAGGCAGTGTTTCATTTTCACCAAACATGGCATCTGGCATTGCAGCCAAACAACTCCACCATTGACTCATCTGTCCAGATCACATTGTTCCAGTAGTTTTGGTCTTTACCCAGGTGTTCTCTGGCAAATGTCAGTCGTGTCTTGATATTATTTTTTGAGAGCAGAGGCTTCTTCCTTCCTGACCTCCCATGTAGCTCAAGTTTGTGCAGTCTCTTTCTGACAGTTGACTCATGCACTTAGACATTGATTGTGGCAAGAGAGGCCTGTAGATCCCTTGATGTTACCCTGGGGTTCTTAGAGACTTCTATGAGCATCTTTTGGTCAGCTCTTGGGTTTGGTGGAACGACCTATCCTAGGTAGATTGCCTAGGATAGCTGTCGGACAGTGTAATGTACTTCAAATTGCTTGGAAATGGAATGATGTACTTCGAATTGCTTGGAAATGGATTTGTAACCGCTCCCAGACTCATGGGCATCAATGATCTTTCTTCTGAGGGCCTCGGGTAGGTCTTTTGATCTTTGAATGATGTGTTACCACACACCCATATAGTTAAGACCAAACCAGACCAATTTCCTAATCTCTATGTACTTACTTTTTCACATGACTGTTGATGGATATTTAATTGCCTGTGAGCTGAGTGCATGATACAGTATAAGGAGATATCGAACAGATGTAACATTCATGTAAGACAAGCATTAATCAATTACATGTTCTTTGATCCTCAAATTTCGCTATGCCACCCCCTCCCTAAACCTCCTTTGTGTGTCCCATACATGTCCCCTACCTGCCCCTGTCCTTGTCCTTGCCACCATCCCCATCCTTATCTCTGTCTCCTGCCCATGATCCCTATCCCCTGTGCCCATTTTGCTCTCTACCTGTGCTGCTGGGCCGCCCCCTGCGAGTCTTGATGCCGTCCACAGAGGAGGTGTGCCGCGGGATGCAGAGGCTCTCATAGGAGCGGCTGGGCATCACGCTGCAGTTGGAGCCACAATCCTCGTCCACCCAGAGGCAGTGCAGCCTGGGGGAGGACTGGGAGAAGCCCAAGGCAAGGGACAGGGCTTGAGGGGCATCCAAGGGGTCCCCGGTGGGAGAGACGGGGTCACCTATAAACTCATATGAAATGAATGCCATTTAGCAGACACTTTTATCCAAAGCAACTTACAGTGAGTGTATATATTTTGGTATTTTACCCCAGTGAGAATCAAAGCCACCACCCTGTTGTTTCTAGCATGATGCTCTTACCAACTGAGTCACACAGGACTACTCACCTCCCAGCAAGGCCCTCTGGTCCTCATCCCAGAGTAGTACCCCAGTGCCTCCCAGCCGTCGGCGCTCTGGCAGGGACAGCAGCTTGTCCAGGGCTACAGACTCATGCCCCAGGGCAGGGAGGTCCCGTTGGTGGCCCAGCTCGGTGTCATCCTCCAGGGACTGTTTACTGCTGCTGAGGGAGCGGAGCAGTGCGGAGGGCAGGCGGAATCTATGCCGACGTGCTGCAGGTCAGAGCGGAAGGTCAGAGGGAAAAGGGGAAAGGGGAAAGGTTTCTGACTACATTACACACCGCAACAACATCATTAGTAAAACAATTACTTCATTACTACACTCTTAGAAAAAAAGGTACCGAATTGTACTTAAAGGGGTACAAACGCATGTGACTGTAGTGGTGTCCATTGTACCATTAGTTATAGGTGCATTATTGTCCCCAGTTCGTATCTTAAGCGTTTGTTCCTTTTAAGTGGTAAAAATATACGTCTTCTCTATACCGAGTCTTCAAACACCAATATTGTGAATTCAGGGGGTAACTGGGACTTGAACTTGGATTCAGCAACTGTTAAGCCAATACCTTAACCATTATGCCAAGAGGTACCGCTTGACTAGGTCGCTAAGTGTTCAGTTAAAGGAAAGATCCACTCAAAAACATTATTTTGGTATTTTTTTCATTAGTCCACTGTTAATACAGTAACAGAAATGTTTGCATGTCAACAGTCAAGTTTTCAAGATATTGGACTTTCAAGAAACAACTTTGGGACAGTATCAACAAATAATTGTTTTTCAACTAAAATACCTAAATATATTTGAGTTTTCCTTTAAGATTGCTACAATATGAATTACAGCTCTTTATTGTCACATGCTCTTTATGTGAGCCTTTATAAAGTCTTCAGAAATGGCAGCCGACAAGCTCAACTTGTAATTAACATAAACAGAGACCACTTAAACACTTCCACTCACAGGTGGCCAAAAATAACAAGCTCAAATCCACGCCCCACTAAGCCACGCCTCCAATGATTGTACAAAAATGTACCATTATGCTACAGTACATTATCCACACATGTACCCTAAATCAGCGGTCCCCAACCACCGGGCCGGCTACCGGGCCAAACAGATAAAGGATAATAAAGGATAAATAATTAAAATAAAATAATAATTATATACAATTATAGGCTATTTGTGCTGTAATTACATTGAACTTGGTGCAGTCTGTTGGTCCAATTATCACCACTCTAATATCTTTGTCACCCCCACAACAGTTTACATATTTTGAATTTGAGGTCTGCGTGACCTTGAGGTCTGCGTGAACTTGAGGTCTGTGTGAGCTGTGTTGCCCACCTTCTTTGTACTAGTTTGACATGTTCCAAACATTAGCGGGGATTTGGGGAGTGACTGAGACTGGGCCGTCTTTCTCCCAGCTGGTGCGCGATCACCTAGCTTCGCTGTCAACAGAGTTTGAACGTTACTTCCCAACCGCCAAAGATTACAAATGACGGTGGCCTTAAAAGTACGTTTGACATAACTCCATCTCTGCTGACCTTCTGGATTAAAAGCAAGGCTGAATATCCTGAGATAGCCACAAAAGCACTGAAAAAGTAAATATTGTCTATATGAGATCGGTCCGTGGTGCAAGAAAGGTTGGGGACCGCTGCCCTAAATAGTACTGAACAGTACCATGTGAGATCATATGTATACCTCTGAAAGTAGTTCTATCTTATTGTACCCAAGGGAAAAATACTGTACCCTAAAAACTCTGGACCCCACTCATTACCTCAATCTCTTCCTGACTTACTAGAACTAGATGTTTTAAGGTCTTCCACACAGAGGATCTTCTTTGCTTACCTAGGGGCAGCCAGGGGATGGGCAGCTTGTTGAGCTCTCTGGTCGGGGAGCTGGGAATAGGTGGATCAGTGGGCAGCTCAAAGTTGAGGATGAACATAATCACCAAGCCATCCTCATTCTTCACTGGCACCACGTCAATTTTACAGGAGAAACACATTCCTGGACACAGAGACCCACACATCACCACCAAAGTGAGAAAACCCCTGTATTTCAAACAACATGTATGCACACCAAAGTTCTCCTTTCATCTCTGCAGATGAAAGCTGCAGAGATCTGCCATTTAGTGGTCAACTGGGCAAACCTAAATTCAATGACATGGTGACATTGTTTGTTGATTTTGCATTGAATAAAAAAAAAATGAATGATCTGCTGTTGTCATTCAATATTCAGGATAGTACTGTAATACACTACATAATAACGTAAACATGTCTTTTGATGCAATTTGGTGAGAGAGAGAGAGGCACATAGAAGTCACTGACTGACTGTGGAGGCATGGGGAGGTGGTAGTCAGAGAACTGTTGGCATGAAGGACACATAGGACAGGCCTAACAGGGACATAGAGGTCACTGACTGACTGTGGGTGCATGGGGAGGAGGTAGTCAGAGAACGGGTTAGCATGTAGGACACATAGGACAGGCCTGACAGGGACAGTAAGAATGTACTGTATCATTATCCCCTCCTGGATTAGAGCTCTAACATGGCCCCTTATTCTATTATGATATCATACAGTCATCTACTGTACTGCAAAACCATCTGCTACTGAACACTTTGTTCCCAGACGCACCACATCCTAAATCCATACAGATGTATTGGTTTAGTCACCTTTTACATGTGAGATGTCAGGAAGCCTAGCGGTTAGAGTTTTGGGCTAGTAACTGAAAGGTCGCTGGTTCAAATTCCTGAGCCGACAAGGTGAAAAACCTGTCGATGTGTCCTTGAGCAAGGCACTTAACCCTAATTTGCTGCAGGGGCTGACCCTGTAGATAAGAATTTGTTCTTAACTGACTTGCCTAGTAAAATTAAAAAATCACACCTGAGAACACTTCAATTGTTAGATATAATAACAATGGTGAACCTATCAAAAACTGAGTGAAGCTGTACAAAGGACTTCACTGAAGTCAGTGACTGGAATTATAAGTGAAAAAAGTGACCCAAATGACTACTGGTAGAATTGTATTAATAAACATTAGCATAATGTATATCATATTTTCTGTACCCCTCATCTCTCTTTTTCTCTCTCTCCCTCTCAGTTGTTTCTCCCTGTCAGTCTCCCCCCTTCTCTTTCTTATTTCCACCCTCCCTCTCTCTCCCTCATCATCACTAACTGTGAATTACTCATTGGAGATCTCTCTTTCTCTTCATTAAATATTTACATATTAGCCTGAGGAGAGAGTTGAACTATTGATCTCTCTGTTCCTCCACTATCTCATCTTTGTCTGCAATAACACAGGCAGGCAGGGGACAGCTGAGCTGTTCAGACTGTTTAAAACTTCACCAAGACCAGAGATGAGAGATGCCTGACACAATGATGGATATACATGTTAGACTCAGCCAATAATACCGCTCATCTAGCCTGCATGAATACATATCATTAAGTGATGGAAGAACAATGACAAATCAATGACAGACAGCTCGCATTCCAGCAGTGCCCAACTCAGATAAGCAGCTAAGAGTCCTCTGATATATTGAATATTCCAAAATTCATCACAAGTGTGGACACTGGAGTGGATCATTGAGTGGGTACTAATGATTGATACTAGGTTTGGATACTGTCATGAAGACAAACCTTAAAGACCTCCTCCAGTGATATTTGAACTTTTGAAAAGCGATAAACCAAGTATAAACACAGTAAAGGGAAGCAAAAATACATTTTGAGCAAAATATAATTTTTTTTAGACAATTGTAAACCTCAGGGAGTAGGGCTTTCAAGGAGTTGGTCTGATGGTGCCCGCTGATGTCATCGGCCTCCGGCCTTGCTTGAGGAACAAAAGAGGAGCAATAGAGAACAAAAGAGGAACCCCTCCCTCCGTGCCATGTCATGAGGCACCTGGACCAACTATTGAGATGCCACTTGTGCCTTTTGTTAAGTAAATCAAGTGTTAAATTAGGTTGGACTTTAAGGGTTTGCCAGAATAGAGCTCGCTGTGGGCCCTGGTCAAAAGTAATGCACTATCTAGGGAATAGGGTGCCATTTGGGATGTAGTCTATCTATTAGAGAGGAAATTAGCCTTGGGGATAATTGGACAATTAATGTTAATAAAACACTGCTTCTGCTCTCAGAGGAGAATCACCTTATTATCTGTGGAAGGAATTCTTCATTGTTTTCACTGAGGAGAATTAGAGATAGAGACTGGGACCTGGGCCCTAGTGGAAATAAGACGTTCTCATCAATGTGAAGCGCCTAAAACAACTATTACTTTGTGAGGTTCTCTATTGATTACCTAAGAGGTAAGGAAAACTAATCACTGTATAAAGAATTACCCTAAAACAGATTTTAAGACAGATCCACCTTTGGCTCAGCCCCAAAATCCCACTGAAACACTGTTTCACTTCAACAATAGTCAAACATAGTGTGATTTAGTTTGGATTCCAAGGATACCTTTGACCTGCTAAAAATATAACACTAATGACCACTGAGACAATCCTTAATTCAGAAATATACAGTTATTTTAGAGCCATCGGAAGTCGGATTTACGTGTGAACACACATCTATGAAAAGTTAGACATGAGTAATGTACACTCATAATAGCCATTCACAATGCCCTGTAAGTCATCATCACTCTACCTAATAATAACCTTAGGAGTCAGCCAATAATAGATCAGTGAGATTTACAGTGTGTGGGGTCATTCCTCACCCATATAATGTTATTCTGGTTGATATGAGTGTCTTACATTGAGACTCCCACAGTACCTATCTAACATTACACTTCCATGATCTCTGATGTTATTGATCTGCATTATATCATACATTATATCTCACTAGACACAACATCAATTCAGGGCTGATGGCACAATTACCGGATAACCATGTAACCGACGGTTATGGATGAAGACCGTCATGAAAGTAAAATAACTGTCATAACTGTTTAAATCAGTAGAGGCTCCTCAGAGGAGGATGGGGAGGACCATCCTCCTCAGTGAATTTCATAAAAATAATAGTGAACGTTATCCTTTTTAGATAAAACTATACTAAATATATTCACGTCACCAAATTATTTATTAAAACGCACTGTAATTATGACAACTTCAGGAGGACATCCTCCAACCTATCAGAGCTCTTGCAGCATGAACTGACATGTTGTCAGAGAATGAATCCAGCATAAGCTATAGCTAGCTAGCACTGCAGTGTATAAAATGTGGTGAGTAGTTTACTCAAAGAGAGAGAAAGACAATAGTTGAATAGTTTTGAACATAATGTATTTATTTCAAAATTAAGGAGAAGCAAGAGAGAGAGAGAGAGAGACAGAGAGTTAGCTATATTTCATAGTATATATTTTTTCACAAACTTAGCTAGCTTCGAATGCAGCTAGCTAGTTTAGCCTACTCAAACAGAGAGGGATGCTATGTTAGCTAGCTGGCTATGGCTATCCAAAACTGGAACTCTTTCAAGTCAAGGTTAGCTTTTCGTTTTATTAATTTATTACCACCGGTGTGCTTGTTGCTGACTGTACACTGTACTGCATGATTGTAGTGGTTTACTAAAGCATTAGTTCTAGTAGCTATGTTGACTATGACGTGACAATGATGTAGGCTGTGTGTAGCGGTTAGTGGTCATGATATGAAGGTTTGGCTTGGAAAGTTTTTTTTCTCCTATATAGATGTGGCTGCTATGAAAGTGAACTGTGTTTGCGTGTGGTCACGGGTGTATTCATTGCGCTGTTGAAAACATTTCTTAAACTGAAGCAAACAGAACGAAACAGGGATAAACATACCTGAATTTGTCCAATAGAAACTCTTGTTTGCAGATGTTGGACTAATGATTACACCCTAGATCAGCTAGACGCAGGCAAGATTTTGCAAGGCAGTATTGAATGTATCAATGTCTGTCACCTTGAAAATTCTCTCGATCTGTGCACCTACGTCGCAAACTTTAATTCATAGGCTAGGTTGTAGCAACCTCATGACGGGTACATGGACAATTCTAGTATCATGTAGTAGCCTAAACCTATTGATGTTACATTGAGCTGCTCTTTCCATGACAGACTGATCATGTGAATCCAGGTGAAAGCTATGATCCCTTATTGATGTCACTTGTTGAGGAGACCGGTTAAAGAATGATTTTTAAGCCTTGAGATACTTGAGACATGGATTGTGTATGTGTACCAACCAGAGGATTAATGGGCAAGACAAAAGTTAAGTGTCTTTGAACAGGGTATGGTAGTAGGTGCCAGGTACACCGGTTTGAGTTTGTCAAGAACTGCAACGCTGCTGGGTTTTTCCAGTTTCCAATTTGTATCAAGAATAAAAAACAATACATAAGTACTCAGACCCTTTGCTATGACCCTCGAAATTGAGCTCAGGTGCATCCTGTTTCCATTGATCATCCTTGAGCTGTTTCTGCAACTTGATTGGAGTCCACCTGTGGTAAATTCATTTGATTGGACATGTTGATTGGACAAAGTACACACCTGTCTATATAAGGTCCCACAGTTGACAGTGCATGTCAGAGCAAAAACCAAGCCATGAGGTCAACGGAATCGCCTGTAGAGCGCAGAGACAGGACTGTGTCGAGGTACAGATCTGGGGAAGGGTACCAAAACATTTCTGCAGTATTGAAGGTCCCCAAGAACACAGTGGCCTCCATCATTCTTAAATGGAAGAAGTTTGGAACCACCAAGACTCTTCCTATAGCCGGCCACCCGGACAAACTGAGCAATCAGGGGAGAAGGGCCTTGGTCAGGGAGGTGACCAAGAACCCGATGGTCACTCTGACAGAGCTCTAGAGTTCCTCTGTGGAGAAGGGAGAACCTTTCAGAAGGACAACCATCTCTGCAGCACTCCACCAATCAGGCCTTTATGGTAGAGTGACCAGACGGAAGCCACTCAGTAAAAGGCACGACAGCCCGCTTGGTTTGCCAAAAGGCACCTAAAGACTCTCAGACCATGAGAAACAAGATTCTCTGGTCTGATGAAACCAAGATTGAACTATTTGGCCTGAATGCCAAGCGTCAAGTCTGGAGGAAACCGGGCACCATCCCTACGGTGAAGCATGGTGGTGACTGCATCATGCTGTGGTAGCAGCATCATGCGGCTGGGACTGGGAGACTAGTCAGGATCGAAGGAAAGATGAACGGAGCATGATGGAGTATTGTGTGTAGATTAATGAGCAGGGAAAAAAGGTAATCAATTTTAGAACAAGGCTGTAAGGTAACAAACTGTGGAAAAATTCAAGGGGTGTGAATACTTTCCGAATGCACTGTATTCCCGGTATTGAAACTTGGTGGATTTTCGGGAAAATATTTATCCCTACTCCCTATGTGTCTATGCAACTTTATTTAGTTTTACACAAAATGCTCTCAAGTGTTAATTACTATAAACATCTCCTTCTTTCTTAGCAATTAAAACGCCCTCCACGGCATTGAGCGTTCAGCGTGTTTATTATGAAGCTGAATGTCAAAATGGTCAAGTGAACCAAAGAGAGTAATTAAGGTGAGAGAGGCAATAATTGAGGCCCATGGGGTTAGACTGGGGAGCTCAACTCATCATCAGACCTAAATCTAAAGGTCTGGGCAGTACAGGAATAGTTATAAACTGAGGGGGGCGGGGGTTAGAGATATGTCATGCGTGGAGCATTTCATAAAAAAAATTAAAAATAAACTGTGTACTAATATAGTTTACTTAATAAAATCGGAGCGATTTCTGTAAATTGTACCTTTAATAAAACACATTTCCACCACCATCCTAGAGTGGCTAATGCTACTTACGGATGTTCAGCCAATCAGGTTGCCGCAGTTTTGGTACTGCAGTTTAACAGAAGCCCGGCCCAGAAACACAATTTCCATACACGGCCACATAGATTCCTAATAAGACATCACCTTTGTGCACAAAACATCAATTCAATTATTAAAATAATTGTCGCAGAGGAAGATTTTTTCCCATCACTCACAGCCGAAGATATTAACATTTTATATTAATCCAACGTCTGCCATGTTTTTGGATGACGTGATGATGTCGTCGCTGCTTGCGCTGCCCCCGGTGCACACTGAGTGCTTGTGCGCATGTGATGTTGGTCCGTATAAACCGGATGCAACCCGAATATAGATGGTCCATGAATCGGCGAATGTGAACTTGAATATATTACCTTGAAAACAACGGGTGGACATCTTGGACGCAGTCTCCAGTTCTTATTATACCTCAGTAGTGTATAGTCGTAAAATAGTGCCACCTGCCAGCTGGTTGGGCTAGTGGAAACCCCCAGAGCCGGGGACAAACAGACAAGCAGTTAACGGAGGAAGTTATTTCAGATTACTACATGTACAAATGGGAACGGGACAGGACTGATTTTAATCAGGGAGGGACAGGAAAGTTCTGGTTGCGGGATCAAGACAGCACGGGAAACATTTGGCAAGACAAATGCATTTTCACTCCTGTGTCAACCTCTAACTCGGTATATTGGTCACCGTTATTCAAACACAGTGAAGAACCCTCTGATCGTTACAAAAAAGGCTTTCTAATAGCTAACATCAGAGTTAATAAGAGACAGTCATTTCAAGAAGAAAACATCTGTACACTTAACACTAAAACGAGTATTGGTGCTACAGTAGGTTGAACTGTGACATTGGCCACAGTAGTAAAAAAACCAGTAGTTTCCAAAATCCAACTTCTGAGATTGGTTTGTTACAGTGACAGGCCAGTATAACAGAACCCCAGTTTAGAGTACATACTGTTCTTCCCATTACAGCGGGACAAATTCATTACCCCATGCCCAGACGTAGTAATAAATGACTCACACTGCGCCCTGTGGCAGAAATTACACTGCAGATTTATAATATATCCTGTTCTGCTCCTACTGTATGCATCTGTCAGTGTATGACGTCAGAGAAATATCACTGAGTCGTGACTTGTTTTCATTTGAATGTGAACTTCAGGATGGCTTTAGGCTACAGTATGTCTGGAAAGTTCTAGATATTTTAAACTAATAAAATAAATAGTGACATACACCAATTCACAGGATAGCGTGAAGATGTTTGTCCTTGGCAAAAACAACAACATCATTCTTATGACAATAACATTAGTGTAAAGATATTTGTGGATGTGTAATACACTATGTTCATAACATTCTGATTTAGACCCCGAAACAGGATGTCATTAAGCTCTTTTTAGTTGTAGTCACGTCTATATGACACACATTTATTATCCTCAGGGGGGCTTCCATCTCATACAGTAGCTAAAGCAATAGTAAGTAAGTAGGTAAGTAAGTAGACTTGCACAAGCTAAGGAACGGCCCATAGGGCAGGAGCTGTTTCTGTAGCATGAGGCAGCTTGATGTACACCCAGGACAAGCGGAGATGCATCGGGTCCCATTTTTACAGTCTTCGGTATGACTCGGCCAGAGATTGAACTCACAACCTTCAAAAAACATGTATTTGTCATTTAGCAAACGCACTTATCCAGAGCGACTTACAGGAGCAACCATTAAGTGCCTTGCTCAAGGGGAGATTTTTCACCTAGTAAGCTTTGGGGTTCAAACCAGCGACCATTCGGTTACTGGCCCAACACTCTCAACCGCTAGGCTACCTGCCACTGCCACTCTAACCACAGGAAAAAACTATAACAAAAGTGATATGAGGTCAAAATTTCTTTAAGAAGATATTAATGCGGAAAAATCTCATGAAGAAAATACAGTATATCATATATCTCAACACACATAATATCAATTCAGGCATACATTAAAGCAAATGCTCTCTATGTACTGTATATCCAATGGACTTTTCCACGAAAAGTGTGCTAGTATTAGCATAACTATAGTTTTAATCTTAAGATTATACATCTCTAATGTTTTAGATATGTAAATTGTAAATCATTTTTGTCTGTAATGTATTTTTCATCGTGTCTTGGACCCCTGGAAGACTAGCTGTCACCATTGATGGCTATTTTTTGTCCGGCATTGTCACGACCGGGCGCATACATAGCCCAAGGTCTGTCACGGTTGGGTGCATGGAGCGACCAAGACGCAGCGCAGGGATTATAGTTCGACATTTTATTTATACTGTGTATAAAACAATCCAAATGTACGAACTAACAAAACAAACAAACACGACAATACAAACGAAACGTAACAAGCACACTTACTTTTTCTCCGTGAAATATACAATGACCCACACCCCAGTGAGAAACATACAAACCTATGTAGGATCCCTAATTAGAGACGATGCGCTGCAGCTGCCTCTAATTAGGGATCCAACGCAAACCACCACCAGAAACAGAAAGAATAGAACTGTCAGACTCTGACCATGGCTATATAGAGAAGCAAATAGGCTTCTCTATGGCCAGAGCCTGACACGTATCCCGTGTAAATAGTCTGTTTTTCCCTATATATTTCTTATTCTCATTATTCTCATATATGTTTCCTGCAACCCACCTCACCCAACGTGGAACGGATCTACTATATCTTTATTTCTTTCCCATTTAACTGAACCTCCGACAGAAGCTAGCCTGCTAGCTAGCCTGCTAACTAGCTCCTAGCCATTGCTAGCCACTGTTAGCGGTCTCCACCACTGCTCTGACTGCACCAGCCAGCTACCAACCCAGCGCATATCGAATTGCTTTCTCTACCACATCACCGGATTTCTGCCGAAATCACAGAACCATCACACCGGATCATCGCAGCTAGCTAGCTGCAACCGAGTGGCTGTTGTTTGGCTAACACTACTGTCCCGAAGCATGCACCAGTTAGCCTTGAGCTAGCCTTGAGCTAGGCCCATCTCCCGGCTAGCCGATTTGTACTAGCTAATTCCTGGGCTACAGTACCTTTTCCGTTGTGACATCGCCGTAGACCCATCTGCTAGCCCCGGCCCGCTAGCATTCTGGATGCCGTGCCTCCCACTCGCCTAGTGTAGTAGCGGCCACTGAACTGCTCCCTGGCTCACCTCTTTGCTGCTCATCGGACCTTATGATGATGCCACCAACCTTATAGGAAGGCCACAAAAATGTCAACATTTCCCGTCAAGATAGAACTGCCAAAGGAGGCGGAGTGGCAATCTACTGCAGAGATAGCCTGCAGAGTTCTGTCATACTATCCAGGTCTGTGCGTAAACAGTTTGAACTTCTACTTCTAAAAATCCACCTTTCCAGAAATAAGTCTCTCACTGTTGTCGCTTGTTACAGACCCCCCTCAGCCCCCAGCTGTGCCCTGGACACCATATGTGAATTGATTGCCCCCCATCTATCTTCAGAGTTCGTACTGTTAGGTGACCTAAACTGGGATTTGCTTAACACCCCGGCCGTCCTACAATCTAAGCTAGATGCCCTCAATCTCACACAAATGATCAAGGAACCTACCAGGTACAACCCTAAATCCGTAAACATGGGAACCCTCATAGATATCATTCTGACTAACTTGCCCTCCAAATACACCTCCACTGTCTTCAAAAAGGATCTCAGCGATCACTGCCAGGATCAAACGACCACCCCTTATCACTGTCAAACGCTCCCTAAAACACTTTAGCGAGCAGGCCTTTCTAATCGATCTGGCCCGGGTATCCTGGAAGGATATTGACCTCCTTCCGTCATTAGAGGATGCCTGGTTGTTCTTTAAAAGTGCTTTCCTCACCATCTTAAATAAGCACTCCCCATTAAAAAAATGTAGAACTAAGAACAGATATAGTCCTTGGTTGATTCCAGACTTGACTGCCCTTGACCAGCACAAAAACATCCTGTGGCGTACTGCATTAGCATCGAATAGCCCCCGCGATATGCAACTTTTCAGGGAAGTCAGGAACCAATATACACAGTCAGTTAGAAAAGCAAGGCTAGCTTTTTCAAACAGAAATGTGCATCCTGTAGCACTAAATCCCTCTTCTCCTTCACCCAAATCCAGATAGCTGATGTTCTGAAAGAGCTGCAAAATCTGGACTCCTACAAATCTGCTGGGCTAGACAATCTGGACACTTTCTTTCTAAAATTATCCGCCGCAATTGTTGCAACCCCTATTACTAGCCTGTTCAACCTCTCTTTCGTATCGTCTGAGATCCCTAGAGATTGGAAAGATGCCGCGGTCATCGCCCTCTTCAAAGGGGGAGACACTCTATACCCAAACTGTTACAGACCTATATCCGTCCTGCCCTGCCTTTCTAAAGTCTTCGAAAGCCAAGTTAACAAACAGATCACCAACCATTTCGAATCCCACCGTACCTTCTCCGCTACGCTCAGGTCCCTAAACGATATCATAGCCGCCATCGATAAAAGACAGTACTGTGCAGCCGTCTTCATCGACCTGGACAAGGCTTTCAACTGTCTATCACCGCATTCTTATCGGCAGACTCAATAGCCTTGGTTTCTCAAATGACTGCCTCGCCTGGTTCCAGAATCGGCTTCCTATTTCGCAACAAAGCCTCCTTCACTCATGCTTCCAAACATGCCCTTGGACTGACTATCCTACCGATCCTTGACTTCGGCGATGTCATTTACACAATAGCCTCCAACACTCTACTCAGCAAATTGGATGTAGTCTATCACAGTGCCATCTGTTTTGTTACCAAAGCCCCATATACTACCCACCACTGCCTGTATTCTCTCGTTGGCTGGCCCTCACTACATATTCATTGCCAAACCCACTGGCTCCAGGTCATCTATAAGTCTTTGCTAGGTAAACCCCCGCCTTATCTCAGCTCGCTGGTCACCATAGCAACGCCCACCCGTAGCATGCGCTCCAGCAGGTATATTACACTGGTCATCCCCAAAGCCAACACCTCCTTTGGCCGCCATTCCTTCCAGTTCTCTGCTGCCAATGATTGGAATGAATTGCAAAAATAATTGAAGCTGGAGACTACCATCTCCCTCAATAACTTTAAGCATCAGCTGTCAGAGCAGCTTACCGATCACTGCACCTGTACACAGCCCATCTGTAAATAGCCCACACAGCTACCTCATCCCCATATTGTTATTTTTGCTCATTTGCACCCCAGTATCTCTATTTGCACATCATCATCTGCACATCTATCACTCCAGTGTTAATGCTAAATTGTAATTATTTCGCCATTATGGCCTATTTATTGCCTTACCTTCCTAATCTTACTACATTTGCACACACTGTACATAGATTTTATATTGTGTTATTGACTGTACGTTTGTTTATCCCATGTGTAACTCTGTGTTGTTGTTGTTTTTGATGCACTGCTTTGCTTTATCTTGGCCAACTGGCTTACCTGGTTAAATAAAGGTGAAAAATTGTGTCAGCCAATGGGGATCCTAATAAAAATCCTAATTTACTTCATGGGTTGAATGCTCTGGTTATAGCACAGGACATCATGATAACCAAGACTTTTAATATGGATTATTGGCTTTATGGTGATTCTACAGGAAAAGAGTGAAAGGGCCATAGTAACTAATTTCCTTTAATAATTACCAGCTTGACTTGGCCCTATCCCCCTTTAACAGGATTTAGCATTTATCCTCCACTCCTAAACCCGATTAATGTGCCATAATAATGACCCAAATAGAAATAATTCCTCTCTTCCAAGGCTTCCGCTCTAATGCTAATAATGAGAGGATGGAATCTTTGTGGAGTTCCAGTCCCAAATCTCTGTCTCGTGGATGGAAGGCAGCCAAAAGACATGCCGTGAAAACATGCTGCTCCCAAATTGAAAAGCCAATTACACACAAACCACAGGAGAGATAGACAAACACAGTGTAATGTCCCAGTGTGTCCTTGTGCCTCAACTAGGGAGGGATTACTACCATATCAATGTGCTTTAGCTGGGGGGTTAGTGTAGGCACTGAAACCCTTCTACAGTTACACTTCAGTACAGCTAACTGGACACTAAATATTGACTCAGCATAGGATGTCTATCCTTTCTCTATGCACAGTACATAATATGTAGCTCAGTTGGTAGAGAAGGTGCTTGCAACGCCAGGGTTGTGGGTTTCATTCACACGGGGGGCCAGTACAAAGAAAGTATGAAAATGTATGCAATTACTACTGTAAGTTGCTCTGGATAAGAGCGTCTGCTAAATGACGTAAATGTATACTATACACAGCTGTTTTGACTTTGAGCCCAGTTGGAAAGGACAATACATCCGATCATTTACTAGAAGCACAACAATGAGCGTTCACATCCATTTAATTGTTTGCTGCTATTTCAAACTGGTAGTAGTAATCTAAATGCAGATTGCTTGCTTTACACACTCATCCCAGTACAGCGAGATGAGATGTCATCAAATCCAAAGTTACCTTGAGCCTCAATCACCCTGGAAGAAAGCTTTATTGTACTGTAACTTTACACTCATATTTCAAAGCAGATTAAATTGGGCTTGTTCTACGATCCAAAGAGATTTAGGGAGCAGGGCTAGCTGCTAGCTGAGCTTTGTTGTGCTTGAACTGGGCCCGGAAGGCAGCATTCACAAAATCCGGATACATTTTGGCACAATTCTCCTGTTACTCCTCTGCAATGTCATTCACAAGAAAATCAACATGAACTAGGATTAAATTGAGGATGTAGTGAACACCAAGGTTATCTCCATAGCCATGAAGGTATTCCAGTTATATTCTACAGTATTATCTACACCTTTAGCGAGGTCATTACTACAATCCACTCAAGGAGATCTCAGTCACTCAGGAACTCACTAAATGGGCACTGTATTCTGATACTAAACATTATATGGCTCAAAGGTGTAAAGTACATCAGTTGCCTGCAACTTTTAAATGTAAACACATTGCAGCTTTACCAGATTTGACACTGATTTCCGGGGATTGCTGCTCATTGCTGAGATTATGTTTACTAATTTATGTTCATCATCAGTATATTTGAGTTCCTGGAATGAATAAATACTCAGGTGGGCAATTCACCTGTGTTTTAATGACTTCTCATGAGAGATTAACTGTGAGGACTGAGACACACTGTGCCAAATCAAGGAGGAATTCTTTCTTGTTTACAAAGACCATTTCAATCTAGTGGGATTTTAGGTATATCAGTAACTCTCTAACTGTGAATATGATGAGATCATAGATCCACCTGCCTGCATGAGAGCTTGGCTGGCTATGAACTCTTAATATGACTGAATCCAATGCCTATGCATGCTGTGCCATTGTTATTAAATTATTAAATTTACCTCAGTCTACTTTGATACAGACTGTTATGCAAAAGGAATGAATAATTATGAATGTATTAATCTCTCGTAAAAACACCTACGTACGGTATAAGTCTCCAGCATACAAAAAGTGAAATCTGTCCTTTACGTGCTCATCCTAGTCTTGAAACAGTGTTCAGACTCTTATGCAACCATTCGAAAATCCAGGGGTTACCTTTGGGATTTGAGCGGCATAGTGAGTAATCGTCCTTCAAGCCATCCCCAGCTAGCACATTTGGTTCCTTGGAAGTTTTTGGTTTCCCATTGGTTCTAAGGAACGAAGCTATAAGTTTCATGACCAGAAGTGAACGTTTTTTAAACGTTCTGAGAACAGAAGTGAAAAATATTGCCTGTTCTGGGAACATACATTTTTAGGTTGCAGGGAGGTTCTGAGAATGTTTTACTATGGTTCCCTGAAAGTTCTCATGGGAGGTTTTATTATCCTTCTGAGAATGGAAAGTATTGGTTATTTGACAGTTATTAAATGATGTTCTGAGAACATTCGCTAAATGTTGTGAAAGTTGTGAATGAAATGTCAAGGTTATTTGGAGGTTTTTGAATAACTTCCCTAAAACCTTCACTGAATGTTTCAATAAGAATTTTAATAACATTCCTAGCTTAGTTTTGGTTAACTTTTTTGAACTCCAAGCACAGATAGGACACATGGAAATTAATTTGCTTAAGCCGGATGTATACGATTTAGCTGTCCCAGACAGGTTTTTGAGATCGGAAACAAAATCCTCATGTCGTTGCCTACTCTGAGTGAGCGGCCGTCCCTGACGCTTGTTTTATGTGAGCGGGTCAGAGATGCAATCTGAGGGCTACCGATCCCGTCTTTAAGCAGTCCCAGACCTCCCGATATTTTCAAACATGTTTGATTTTATCGGCACTAAATCTGCAATGCTCTTGTAGTGTGATATATGCAACGATTTGTGAACAGTGATCAGCAACAGCCAATGAGAGCTCTCCAGAGGAAGAGCTAGTGAGATGGCGTTGTATCGCATCACCCAGAATGTGTACCCTCGAACAGGAGCAATGACCAATACTAGTATGCGTTTGTACTTGCCATAGTGTCAAATCGTTACAGCTCTGACAAGCTCTTTACACACAATGTTATTCAATTCAAAATGTATTGGCTAGATATTTCAACTCGGTATGGCAAGCGTGAATGTGCTGCTTTGAGCCAAATCTTGTTCTAGCTATTTAATCACATCACATCCTTGTTGTAGTGAGACAGTGTGGTATCGAGAATCATCATGACCAAGTATATTCTAGTGTGTGATGTCCCGTTTGTGCCACTACGTTGGCAAGACAAAAAACTACAGGAAAGATGATTGTTTAATTTGAGAGGCTCAGCAATGTTAGGATTGTAAAAGTCATGTAGTGTCCACCCAGCATTAGGCATGCAAACACATTTATTTTTAGTGTCACAGCATCAGTGAGATTTAAACCTATGATCTCCTGTTCTCTATTCGTGGAATTAGTCCACTGCACCACCAGGATGGAGCTAGCATGACATCTTTTTTAAACTCATACAAAGCTGTTTATTTTAGTATATTCAAACAGACCGCATTTCAGAGGGAACAAGCACTCATTAAGATCAGGTGTGGCCAATTAGTGGGCCTGGCCAACACACCTTGACTCACTTAACAGGATAGAGGATAGAGAGTGTTTTCATGACTGAGAGCATTCTTAGAAAGTTATTTAAACGTTACAAATGTTTTCTTGTGTTTTTTATGGTAGCCTAGCAGTTAAGAGTGCTGGTTTGAATCCCCAAGCAGACTAGGTGAAAAACTGTCAATGTGCCCTTGAGCAAGGCACTTAACCCTAAATGCTTCTGTAAGTCGCTCTGGATAAGAGTGTCTGCTAAATGACTAAAATGTACTGTCAATATAAACATTGCTTTAAATAGAATGAACCATGATGAAACCTGTAGGAAACGTTATGATAACGTACTGAATTCTCACAGAATAATGTTTTTTCATAACATTCTCAGAACAATGAGAACATTACTTTAAATAGAACCATGAGGAAACCTGTAGGAAACGTTATGCTGAAGTATTGAAATTCCCACAGAAGAACGTTGTTTCATAACATTCTCTGAACTATTTGAGAACATTCCCAATGTCAAAACAGTTGGAGAATATTCATAGAACATTACAAAAAATGTAATTAAATGTAACCATGTCTGTTTATGTAAAAAAAAAACGTTATTTTGTAAAATTCCTTAAATGTGCTGAGAATGTCCCGAAGCCAAGCAGCTATCCTGCACCATAGTTAAAACGTTGTGGGAAGGTTGTATGCAAAATAACCACAGGACAACCACGCTCCCACCAAGCTCTAAGAAACATATGGTTCACAGAATTTTATGAGCTAGCTGGGTCACGACTCATTGTCTTTTGTTCCTATTGCTATGATTCCGCTATTCCCACCTGCCCTATAAAACTACATTATAGAGATAAGGATACTCTTTAAAAACAGAATATATTGTAATAACAATTGTCACTGGAGAAAGCTCCAGTCTGATCTATACCAAAACAGTGATAACAGGGGTGCCTTCCTATAGGATTGACTGTGTTGGCTGTATCGGTGACAATCAACACGACACATGATGGGCTTATTCATCAATCTGAAGGGATGGAGCACTATGTAGGGTGTGTGTGTGTGTGTTTTTGTTTAACTATCCTTGTTGGTACCAGAAGTCCATACACGTGTTTAGCAGATGTTTTGCGGGTGTAGCGAAATGCTTGTGCTTCTAACAAGTAATATCTAACAATTTCACAATATATACCCAATACACACAAATCTAAGTAAGGAATGGAATTAAGAATACATTGGGGCAAAAAAGTATTTAGTCAGCCACCAATTGTGCAAGTTATCCTACTTAAAAAGATGAGAGAGGCCTGTAATTTTCATCATAGGTACACTTCTACTATGAGAGACAAAATGAGAAACAAAATCCAGAAAATCACATTGTAGGATTTTTAATGAATTTATTTGCAAATTATGGTGGAAAATAAGTATTTGGTCAATAACAAAAGTTTATCTCAGTACTTTGTTTTATACCCTTTGTTGGCAATGACAGAGGTGAAATGTTTTCTGTAAGTCTTCACAAGGTTTTCACACAAGGTTTTGGCCCATTCCTCCATGCAGATCTCCTCTAGAGCAGTGATGTTTCGGGACTGTCGCTGGGCAACACAGACTTTCAACTCCCTCCAAAGATTTTCTATGGGGTTGAGATCTGGAGACTGGCTAGGCCACTCCATGGCCTTGAAATGCTTCTTACGAAGCCACTCCTTTGTTGCCCGGGCGGTGTGTTTGGGATCATTGTCATGCTGAAAGACCTAGTCACGTTTCATCTTTAATGCCCTTGCTGATGGAAGGAGGTTTTCACTCAAAATCTCATGATACATGGCCCCATTCATTCTTTCCTTTACACGGATCAGTCGTCCTGGTCCCTTTGCAGAAAAACAGCCCCAAAGCATGATGTTTCCACCCCCATGCTTCACAGTAGGTATGGTGTTCTTTGGATGCAACTCAGCATTCTTTCTCCTCCAAACACGACGAGTTGAGTTTTTACCAAAATGTTATATTTTGGTTTCATCTGACCATATGACATTCTCCCAATCCTCTTCTGGATCATCCAAATGCTCTCTAGCAAACTTCAGACGGACCTGGACATGTACTGGCTTAAGCAAGGGGACACGTCTGGCACTGCAGGATTTGAGTCCCTGGTGGCGTAGTGTGTTACAGATGGTAGCATTTGTTACTTTGGTCCCAGCTCTTTGCAGGTCATTCACTAGGTCCCCCCGTGTGGTTCTGGGATTTTTGCTCACCGTTCTTGTGATCATTTTGACCCCACGGGGTGAGATCTTGCGTGGAGCCCCAGATCGAGGGAGATTATCAGTGGTCTTGTATATCTTCCATTTCCTAATAATTGCTCCCACAGTTGATTTCTTCACACCAAGCTGCTTACCTATTGCAGATTCAGTCTTCCCAGCCTGGTGCAGGTCTACAATTCTGTTTCTGGTGTCCTTTGACAGCTCTTTGGTCTTGGCCATAGTGGAGTTTGGAGTGTGACTGTTTGAGGTTGTGGACAGGTGTCTTTTATACTGATAACAAGTTCAAACAGGTGCCATTAATACAGGTAACGAGTGGAGGACAGAGGAGCCTCTTAAAGAAGAAGTTACAGGTCTGTGAGAGCTACTTATATACTTATTTTCCACCATAATTTGCAAAATATAAATTCATTAAAACTCCTACAATGTGATTTTCTGGATTTTTTTCTTCTCATTTTGTCTCTCATAGTTGAAGTGTACCTATGATGAAAATTACAGGCCTCTCTCATCTTTTTAAGTGGGAGAACTTGCACAATTGGTGGCTGACTAAATACTTTTTTGCCCCACTGTATATACATATATGGACGAGCAATGTCATAGCGGCATGGACTAAGATACAGTAGAATAGTATAGAATAAAGTATATACATATGAGATGATTAATGCAAGATATGTAAACATTATTAAAGTGTTCCATTTCTTAAAGTGGCCAGTGATTTTTAGTCTATATCTATAGGAAGCAGCATCTAATGTCTCCATGATGGCTATTTAACAGTCTGATGGCCTTGAGATAGAAGCTGTTTTTCAGTCTCTCGGTCCAAGCTTTGATGCACCTGTACTGAACTCGCCTTCTGGATGATAGCTGGGTGAACAAACAGTGGCTCGGGTGGTTGATGTCCTTGATTATCTTTTTGGCCTTCCTGTGACATCGGGTGCTGTCGGTGTCCTGGAGGGCGGGTAGTTTGCACCGCACCGCCCTCTGGAGAGCCCTGCGGTTGCAGGCAGTGCAGTTGCCGTACCAGGCAGTGATACAGAATTCTCTCAATTGTGCATCTGTAAAAGTTTTCCTGGCACCACACTCCCAGAGTCCTCACATCCTCCCTGTAGGCTGTCTTGTCATTGTTGGTAATCAAGCCTACTACTGTGGTGTCGTCTGCAAACTTGATGATTGAGTTGGAGGCGTGCTTGGCCTCGCAGTCATGGGTGAACAGGGAGTACAGGAGGGGGCTGAGCACGCACCCTTGTGGGGCCCCAGTGTTGAGGATCAGCGAAGTAGAGCTGATGTTTCATACCTTCACCACCTGGGGGCGGCCCGTCAGGAAGTCCAGGACCCATTTGCACAGGGCGGGGTTCAGACCTTGAGCTTAATGATGAGCTTGGAGGGTACTATGGTGTTGAAGGCTGAGCTATAGTCAATGAACAGCATTCTAACATAGGTATTCCTCTTGTCCAGATGGGATAGGGCAGTGTGCAGTGTGATGGTGATTGCATCGTCTGTGGACCTATTGACACGGAGCTCGTACCTAAAAGAGGGGCTTCTTCAGTCGCATGGACGTGGTTTGGGTATGAAAAGTCTGACACGGACCAGAAAACCGTCCTCTGCAAAATATGCCGCAGGCCGGTCCCGACAACAGGCTCAAACACCACTAACCTCTTACCACCTTTGCAAGAATCATGTGAAACAGTACGGAGAGAGTCTACGGATGAGACCCAAACAAGTACAGTCGAGTGCTCAAAACAAACCCCGACTCAGACGTTGCGAGAGGCATTGTTGCCAAATATCTATTTTGTTTGCGACACTTTGGTTGTTGTCATATAATGCTATAATTCAAACTTGAAGGAGTGTTTTGTTTACTTGTTATATTTTATATATTTATTTGGGAGCCTTATTTTGCTGCTATAGTTTAAACTTGAAAGTTTTCCATGTTTACATTTGGTATTTTATATACCAATATTTGTCAGGCCTGTATTCATTTATATGTTTGGTTTTTATATTTTTGACCATATTCACATTTTAGGCCACTATTTATTTTGCTTGCAACTATAGTTGAAGTGTTTTCTATTTACCTTTTTAGATTTTACACATTATTATTTTATATTTTGTTACATGCTCAATTGAAAATTTGCACAAAAGTTCTAAATAAAAAGAGAAATAATCAAATATGAGTAAGTATGTAATAATAAATAGGCGTTTACATGTGGTTATTTTATATATACTATTTATTCATTGAATTTACAGAAAATGTGCTATGTCGTTATATGTATCGTTATCAGGATATGAAATGACCTATATCACCCAGCCCTACTTAAGGTTATGGTTAGGTTAAGGGTAGGGTTAGATTTAGGGTTATGGGTTAGGGAAAATAGGATTTTGGATGGGAATCACATATTTGGTCCACACAAGGATAGCAATACAACTGTGTGTGCGTGCTTGTGCACGTGGGTGCGCGTGAAGGGAGCTGTGTGTGCTGTGTTTCTGAGTGCAGGAAGCATGATGTCCATTTAGAGTACAGTGAAGAGGAAAGAAAGCAATCAAGATGTAATAAAAACACTATCTATAGTTCATTGCTTTCCTATCTCTTCTTGTAATTGGCACAGCTGTGTGCTGGAACCTATGAGAGAAATAATAGAGTCATATAAACACTTGGACTATTTGGACACAGAGAGCTAAACATGGGGGAAATGGAATGTTCATTATGCACACCTCGTTCTCCAGCCATATGGTCCAAAAAACACCATCCATTTTTGTACCATCGTCAAGACAGTGTTATGTAGTCCTTATGACACAGAGCATTAGAGTAAGGTGTTACTAAACTAGGATTACCCAATAGGATCTCATTATCTCAATAAAAGGATCTAGCATTACCTAAAGACATCACCCAAAATGAAAGATTAAACACTGATACTTTATAACCTCTATTCCTAAGTGTGTTTTATGTTTAAAAATAAAAAGAGAGCCATGCTGAAGCCCTGGAAGGCTGGGCCGGGTCAGGTCGTACCATCTTTGGAGTAGAGGGAGATCTCCACTTTCCTCTCCTCTGAGCCCAGCAGAGCCTTGGCCATCTGTGCCATTGCAGGCCTCTTGGTGTGCGGCCCGTACAGGAAGCTGCAGGTGCACGGCTTCTGCATGACCTCAGCGCGCGTGTACCCACACATGCCACAGAAGGCGTCGTTGCAGAAGATGATGGCGCAGTTCTCCACGCGAGCATTGGCGATGATGAACTTGCGATCTGAGGAGGGAGGGAGTAATAGATCAATATTGTTCTAATCTAAAGAGTCATTGTATTTTGTCATCCCATAAGATACAGTTTACTACAGTTCAATCTAGTACAGGATTCAGTAAATGAGACAGAATACAATCAGATATTTTATTAAATAGTTTGGGGAATGGCTTCTTCTCCAAGGAATGATCCTCGGATCCAGATGGGGCAACTTGCCCCCCCCCCTGGCAATCTAATGTAAGTTAATGGTACCTAAATTGGCATTTTCCAAATCATGTCCAAATCATCTACAAGTAACGTCATTGAGTTACACAGTCATGTTTTAGATATTTTAGGATGACTTAGACTTGAGAAAATTTAAAGAGGGACCTTTCAACAATGAGGATTAAGGTTGCAAAGGGTCGATAACCTTCTGGTAAATGTCCGGAAATTTTCCATGGGAAGTTATGCCCTGGAATTTGGGGAGTTTTGCTTAAATTCATCAAAAAAAGTTAGCTTATAACAGTGAACCTTTTTTGTGGGATACACACAACGCAATTCTAGGTCTTGTGGCATATTTGGTTTGTTTGTTTGTTTGTTTGTTTATTTCATTTATTAAGCACTTTTACACAACTTGTCATTGAACAAAGTGCTGTACAAACACATAAACAATCATGACAACATACATCATTAACACCACATAAAATATCAATGAAATAAAATAAAATAAACCCCTCAGTTTGATAAACCTACAAATGCAACTACTAAACCCCATCAAATGCTAGAGCTAGGAGGTATTCTTTAAGCTTATGTTTAAAAACAGTAAATGTACGTTCCAATCTAATAAAAGGTGGTAGATCATTCCAGAGTTTAGGAGCTATCGCTACAAATGCTCGATCTCCACTTCTCCGCTTTGTTCTTGGAGTCGTTAAAACCAGCTGGTCAGCTGACCTCAAGGACCGTTTTGGTTCGTATTTCTTAATAAGATTTACAAGGTACAATGGAGCCATACCATGCAGTGATTTGTGAACAAAAATTAAAATTTTGAGATTTATTCTGTAGTCAATTGGTAGCCAATTTAAAAAGAGCTCAATACTGGGGTAATGTGGTCTCGCTTACGAGTACCCGTCAAAAGTCTTGCAGCGGCATTTTGAACTAATTGTAAGCGATTTATCAGTGTTTTATTTATGTCGACATATAACGCATTGCAGTAATCTAGTCTTGTAAATATAAATGCATGAATGAGCTTTTCGAGATCACTAGTAGACAGAAATGGTTTCACTTTCGCTATTAATTTCAGATAATAGAAACAAGACTTAACAACAGAATAAATCTGTCTCTCAAACTTAAGATCACTGTCGAAAAGAACACCTAGATTTCGGACTAATGGCTTACAAAAGGGGGCCAAATCGCCCAGATCATCAAGATTATTTGGAGCTCCAAACCACACAACTTCAGTTTTCTCTTCATTTAGTTTTAAAACATTTAAAGATAACCATAACTTAATGTCATGTGTACAATTTCGCAACAACTCTATTTGGTTCCTGCTGTTTTTTTTCAGAGGGAGATAAATTTGCATATCATCTGCATAAAAGTGAAAGGGTATTCCATGCTTGCTAAAAATTGACCCAAGGGGTAGCAAATACAAGGAGAACAAGATTGGGCCAAGAATGGACCCCTGTGGAACCCCACTAAGCAGAGAGGCAGGTTGTGAACTATCTCGACCAATATTTACCGAAAAGGTTCTGTTTAAAAGAAAAGATTTAAACCATGCAAGTGCTGTACCTTGAATTCCTACTACATTTTCTAGACGTGAAAGTAAAATGTTGTGGTCAATGGTATCGAACGCAGCGCTAAGGTCTAATAAAACAAGAACAATTAACTACATCATCTCCAGCACTCACTATTCTACAAGAGCACAGACACAAGGGACAACAGACACACCGGTCTCTACATTGCAGATGAGCTGAAGGCAGCCATCAATGACCTTGGATCACAGACGTTATTTGCACTGGTGACAGACAATGCTGCGAACATGAAGGCTGCTTGGTCTAAAGTGGAGTCCTACCCTCACATCACACCCATTGGCTGTGCTGCTCATGCATTGAATCTGCTCCTCAAGGACATCATAACAATCTACCTCACCGTTGGGGTGGTGTTGTCATCATGTTTGACAGTCTCCTGGAGGGGAAGGAGTCTCCAAGAAATGGCCATATCACAGTCTGCCGATATGGACAGCCCCATCAAGAAGTGGTAAGCAGCCTGAAACTCCTGAAACCTATAGCAGTAGCCATTGCACGGACTGAGGAAAACAAATGGCATCCTGTCTGATGTTCAGACTCTGCTTGCAGATGTAAGAGAAGAAATCCGTACTGCCCTGCCCACTTCACTCTTGCTCCAAGCAGACGAAACTGCAGATCTGAATTACATCAAAAAGCGTGAAGACTTCTGCCTGAAGCCCATACACGCCGCAGCATACATGTTGGACCCCAAGTATGCTGGCAAGAGCATGCTGCCTGGTGCAGAGATCAACAAGGCCTATGGCGTCATGACTACCGTGTCTCGCCACCTTGGCCTGGATGATGGCAAGGTTCTTGGCAGTCTAGTAAACTTCCAACCAAGGGCTTTGGGATGGAGATGCAATATGGCAGTCGTGCCAATATATCTCATCAGCCACATGGTAGAAGAGACTTTGTGGATCTGAGGCTCTTTCCCCGGTTGCCTCTATCATCCTCCAAATCCCAACAACATCAGCCACCTCAGAGCGCAACTACTCCTTGTTTGGGAACACACACACCAAAGCATGCAACAGGCTGACCAATACAAGGGTTAAAAAAGTGGTGGCCATCCGGGAAAATGTTAGGCTTTTTGAGCCTGACAACGAGTCATCCCCAACAAGGTTGGAAGGTGACAGTGAAGATGAGGCCTCAGGGTCTGATGTTCAAGAGGTGGACATTGAGGAGGTCCAGGGAGAAGACATGGAAGCCTGAGAGGAAGACAACCAAAGCTTTAGTTTCTAGACTATCATTTTACAAATGTACAGATGAAGTCGGAAGATTACATACACCTTAGCAAAATACATTTAAACTCAATTTTTCACAATTCCTGACATTTAATCCTAGTAAAAATTCCCTGTTTTAGGTCAGCTAGGATAGATAGATAGATAGATAGATAGATAGATAGATAGATAGATAGATAGATAGATAGATAGATAGATAGATAGATAGATAGATAGATAGATAGATAGATAGATAGATAGATAGATAGATAGATAGATAGATAGATAGATAGATAGATAGATAGATAGATAGATAGATAGATAGATAGATAGATAGATAGATAGATTTTTATCGTAGGTACACTTCAACTGTGAGAGACAGAATCTAAAACAAAAATCCAGAAAATCACATTGTATGATTTTTAAATAATTAATTTTCATTTTATTGCATGACATAAGTATTTGATCACCTACCAACCAGTAAGAATTCCGGCTCTCACAGACCTGTTAGTTTTTCTTTAAGAAGCCCTCCTGTTCTCCACTCATTACCTGTATTAACTGCACCTGTTTGAACTCGTTACCTGTATAAAAGACACCTGTCCACACACTCAATCAAACAGACTCCAACCTCTCCACAATGGCCAAGACCAGAGAGCTGTGTAAGGACATCAGGGATAAAATTGTAGACCTGCACAAGGCTGGGATGGGCTACAGGACAATAGGCAAGCAGCTTGGTGAGAAGACAACAACTGTTGGCGCAATTATTAGAAAATGGAAGAAGTTCAAGATGACGGTCAATCTCCCTCGGCCTGGGGCACCATGCAAGATCTCACCTTGTGGGGCATCAATGATCATGAGGAAGGTGAGGGATCAGCCCAGAACTACACGGCAGGACCTGGTCAATGACCTGAAGAGAGCTGGGACCACAGTCTCAAAGAAAACCATTAGTAACACACTACGCCGTCATGGATTAAAATCCTGCAGCGCACGCAAGGTCCCCCTGCTCAAGCCAGCGCATGTCCAGGCCCGTCTGAAGTTTGCCAATGACCATCTGGATGATCCAGAGGAGGAATGGGAGAAGGTCATGTGGTCTGATGAGACAAAAATAGAGCTTTTTGGTCTAAACTCCACTCGCCGTGTTTGGAGGAAGAAGAAGGATGAGTACAACCCCAAGAACACCACCCCAACCGTTAAGCATGGAGGTGGAAACATCATTCTTTGGGGATGCTTTTCTGCAAAGGGGACAGGATGACTGCACCGTATTGAGGGGAGGATGGATGGGGCCATGTATCGCGAGATCTTGGCCAACAACCTCCTTCCCTCAGTAAGAGCATTGAAGATGGGTCGTGGCTGGGTCATCCAGCATGACAACGACCCGAAACACACAGCCAGGGCAACTAAGGAGTGGCTCCGTAAGAAGCATCTCAAGGTCCTGGAGTGGCCTAGCCAGTCTCCAGACCTGAACCCAATAGAAAATCTTTGGAGGGAGCTGAAAGTCTGTATTGCCCAGCGACAGCCCCGAAACCTGAAGGATCTGAATGGAGGAGTGGGCCAAAATCCCTGCTGCAGTGTGTGCAAACCTGGTCAAGAACTACAGGAAACGTATGATCTCTGTAATTGCAAACAAAGGTTTCTGTACCAAATATTAAGTTCTGCTTTTCTGATGTATCAAATACTTATGTCATGCAATAAAATGCAAAAAATCATACAATGTGAATTTCTGGATTTTTGTTTTAGATTCCGTCACTCACAGTTGAAGAGTACCTATGAGTACCAGACTTCTACATGTGGGAAAACCTGCAAAATCGGCAGTGTATCAAATACTTGTTCTCCCCACTGTAGATACTTTATTGATCCCCGAGGGGGAAATGTCTTTGTGAAGCAGCTACAACAAAACATAGGGCATGTGTAAAATGACAGAACGAAAATACACAAAAGACAGATACACGGTACATGATACATAGAGCGGCAGTATGAAAAAGTATAGAAATACAAGACATCTGGAGTGCAAAAAAGCTATAAAAAGACATTGCATTGTATGGGTGGTTGGCTGAATATGTACACTATACATTGGTGGATGTTGGATGGTGTCACAGTTGGGTGTTTGGAGAGACCAAGGTGCAGCGCAGGATTTGTAGTTCGACATTTATTTTACTTCAAAACTCAAATGTACGAACTATACAAACAGAACCAACGACGCAGTCACAAAAAAAAACGGAAAACACACTTACTATCACTGTGACTGGAGATATATTGACCCACACCTAGGGTGTGGGACCTACAAACATATGTAGGATCCCTAATTAGAGACAATGCACTGCAGCTGCCTCTAATTAGGGATCACAAAACACAAAACCCCCACATAGAAACATAAATTATAGACCTGTCAGGCTTCTCTATGGCCAGAGCCTGACAGATGGTTAACTATACTATACAGGTCGATGGCAGAGAAATACTTCAATAGCTAAAAATGCATATGATATGAGCGAGGGTAATAATAGTTTACTTAATAGACAGACTGGTTAAATGAACAAGTAAGTGAATATTTTGCATGGTTAAATTAGCTGTACAGGTAAATATACAGTTATATTTACAGGTAAGTGAATGCTTGCATGGTTACATAAACTGTACAGGTAAATTACAGGAAGAGATACTTAAATAGCTAAATGTGTGTATGATATAATTTGGGGTAATAATAGTAATTCCCTTAAAATACAGTCCTTAGTGCGCAGGGTTTAATTACAGATAACTGCACGTATTGCACATTCGATATACTAAAAGCAATGAGAAAAGATGCAACTGACAGGATACTAATATGCATTCGAGTGAATGACTACGTAAGTTTAGTCCAATAATTACTTGCAATATTGCACGCGATATGATATAACAACTGTACATGAGTATGTATATACAGACCTGAATGAATAAATAAGTCCTGAGTGAATGAGTGATTACGGACCAGAGTTACTCACGGATGGATGCATAATTGTTAAACTAGGTCCTAGCACCCCAACAGTTCCAGATCTATGTTGCCGACAACACGGCACCCCGGTGAGGCATTATATAGTCTAATAGCCGCCGGCAGGAAGGACCTCCAATAGCGCTCTCTGGCACACCGTGGTGGGATCAGTCTGTGACTGAAGGTGCTCCTCTGCGTCATAACCATGGCATGCAGAGGGTGGGTTACGTTGTCCATGATGGCCAGCAGTTTGGCCAGTATCCGTCTCTCCGCCACCTCCTCTAGAGTGTCAAGGCTCATCCCCAGGACAGAGTTAGCCTTCCTGATCAGCTTATTTACCCGAGAAGCATCACCGGCTTTTATGTTGGCTCCCCTGCACACCACTGCAAAAAAGATGGCACTGGCCACCACAGACTGGTAGAAGGTATGCAGTAATTTACGGTCGCTGGTGACCCAGGGTTTATTATTTGGAAAACAGCGTACCTTCCTGGTGGGTACAGTGTTGTCTACACAAAAATTAATATAGTCTGTTATGCAGTCAGTAAGTCCATCGATGTCTTACCCATGAGCACATCCCAGTCTGTTGTTTCAAAGCAGTCCTGTAGGGCCTCATTCGCCTCCGGGGACCATCTCCTAATGGTCCTAGTGGTCGCAGGATGCTGTTGGACCAAAGGCCTGTAGAGTGGAGTGAGGTGGACAAGGTTGTGATCCGATCTACCGAGGGGAGGGAGTGCAGTGGAGTTGTATGCGTCCTTCACATTAGCATATAACAAGAGTCCAGAGTTTTATTATTCCTGGTTGGGCACTTCACAAACTGTTTGAACGTGGGCAGCGTTGAAGAGAGAGATGCATGGTTAAAATCCCCTGAAATGGCAAAGAAAGCACTGGGATGCGCTGTCTGTAACCTCGCGATAACAGAGTGGATGACGTCACATGCTGTGTTTGCGTCCGCGGAGGGCGGGATGTAAACAATAACAGCAATGGCCGCCGTGAATTCCCTCGGCAAATAGTAGGGTCTCAGGCTAACGGCTAACATCTCAATGTCCGGGCTACAAAACTCTTCATTAAGAGTAATATGGCTCGGATTACACCATCTGTTGTTAACTAATAAAGCCAGCCCACAACCCTTGCTCTTACCGGAAGAGACGCTATCCCTGTCCGCTCTGATGGTCTGGAAACCGCCGATAGTGAAATTTCTCTATGGGGATGTTATCGTTCAGCCAAGTCTTAGTAAAAAACATTAGGCTCGCTTCACGATAGTCCCTTTGCCCATGGACATGAGCCTCAAGCTCGTCCATTTTGTTATGTATTGATCTCACGTTGCCCATAATGATAGACGGTATAGCCGGCTTGAATTTCCTCAGCTTCGCCTTACACTTCAATCCCGCCCTACATCCACGCCGTCGCCTTTTCAACTCGTCCGGAATATCAAACTTTTCCCTGGGGTGCAGCAGCGCTGCGTGTGCTAAATCCAGGAGCTGGGCTCTGTTGTAAATAATAATAATTGACGATTCCTGTCGACGTTCAGCTGTGAGAAAATCCATAATCTGGAACTATTATAGTTCAACTGTAGTAAAGAAAACGAAAGAAAAGAGACTAAAAAAGAACTAAAAATAACTAGAACAACAAATTATGCAATTTATGCACGAACAATGGGAGCTGCTTCAGAAGTTTACATACACTCAATTAGTATTTGGTAGCATTGCCATTAAATTGTTTAACTTGGGTCAAACGTTTTGGGTAGCCTTCCACAAGCTTCCCACAATAAGTTGGGTGAATGTTGGCCCATTCCTCCTGACATAACTGGTGTAACTGAGTCAGGTATGTAGGCCTCCTTGCTTGCACATACTTTTTCAGTTCTGCCCACAAACTTTCTATAGGATTGAGGTCAGGGCTTTGTGATGGCCACTCCAATACCTTGACTTTGTTGTCCTTAAGCCATTTTGCCACAATTTTGCCACAAGTATGCTTTGGGTCATTGTCCATTTGGAAGACCCATTTGCGACCAAGCTTTAACTTCCTGACTGTTGTTTTGAGATGTTGCTTCAATATATCCACATAATTTTCCTTCCTCATGATGCCATCAATTTTGTGAAGTGCACCAGTCCCTCCTACAGCAAAGCACCCCCACAACATGATGCTGCCACCTCCATGCTTCACGGTTGGGATGGTGTTCTTCGCCTTGCAAGCCTCACCCTTTTTCCTCTAAACCTAACAATGGTCATTATGGCCAAACAGTTCTATTTTTGTTTCATCAGACCAGAGGACATTTCTCCAAAAAGTACGGTCTTCGTCCCCATGTGCAGTTGCAAACCGTAGTCTGACATTTTTATGGCGGTTTTTGAGCAGTGGCTTCTTCCTTGCTGAGTGGCCTGTCAGGTTATGTCGATATAGGACTCGTTTTACTGTGGATATGGATACTTTTGTACCTGTTTCCTCCAGCATCTTCACAAGGTCCTTTGCTGCTGTTCTGGGATTGATTTGCACTTTTCGCACCAAAGTATGTTCATCTCTAGAACACTGAACGTGTCTCCTTCCAGAGTGGTAAGACAAGTGCATGGTCCCATGGTGTTTATACTTGCGTACTATTGTTTGTACAGATGAACGTGGTACCGTCAGGTGTTTCGAAATTGCTCCCAAGGATGAAACAGACTTGTGGAGGTCTACAAATTATTTTCGGTGGTCTTGGCTGATTTCTTTTGATTTGCCCATGATGTCGAGCAAAGAGGCACTGAGTTTGAAGGTAGGCCTTGAAATACATCCACAGCTACACCTCCAATTGACTCAAATTATGTCAATTAGCCTATCAGAAGCTTCTAAAGCCATGGCATAATTTTCTGGAATTGTCCAAGCTGTTTAAAGGCATAGTCAACTTAGTGTATGTAAACTTCTGACCCACTGGAATTGTGATATAATGAATTATATATTAAATAATCAGTCTGTAAACAATTGTTGGAAGAATTACTTGTGTCATGCACAAAATGAGTTTTAATGACTTCAACCTAAGTGTATGTAAACGTTCGACTTCAACTGTATGTTGAAAACGTTTTTGGGAGATGCGATAGATCATTGGGGATCATTCAATATTCCTTTCTTTTGTTGTTCAGTGAAATCATCCCAGGTGAAGAGTCTACTCATTTAATTTAAGTTCAATTCGTAACTAAATTGTATTTTTTATTTCTATTGGAAGATGGAATCATTTGCAATTATGTCTAATAATGATAAAGTGAAAGGTTTATGTTTCTGTCTCCATATTATATGGTAAATATATCCAATGCAAAAAACATCTACGTCGTTGTCCTGTTGGAAGGTGAACCTTCGCCCCAGTCGGAGGTCCTGAGCTCTCTGGAGCTGGTTTTCATCAATGATCTCTCTGTACTTTGCTCCGTTCATCTTTCCCTTGATCCTGACTAGTCTCCCAGTCCCTGCCACTGAAAAACATCCCCACAGCATGATGCTGCCACTACCATGCTTCACTGTAGGGATGGTGCCAGGTTTCCTCCAGACATGGTCTAAGAGTTCTTTAGGTGCTTTTTGGCAAACTCCAAGCGGGCCGTCATGTACCTTTTACTGAAGAATGGCTTCCGTCTGGCCACTCTACCATAAATGCCTGATTGGTGGAGTGCTGCAGAGATGGTTGTCCTTCTGGAAGGTTCTCCCATCTCCACAGAGGAACTCTGGAGCTTCGTCAGAGTGACCATCGGGTTCTTGGTCACCTCCCTGACCAAGGCCCTTCTCCCCCGATTGCTCAGTTTGGCCGGGCGGCCAGCTCTAGGAAGAGTTTTGGTGGTTCCAAACTTCTTCCATTGAAGAATGATGGAGGCCACTGTGTTCTTGGGGACCTTCAATGCTGCAGAAATGTTTTGGTAACCTTCCCCAGATCTGTGCCTCGACACAATCCTGTCTCAGAGCTCTACGGACAATTCCTTCAACCTCATGGCTTGGTTTTTGCTCTGACATGCACTGTCAACTGTGGGACCTTATATAGACAGGTGTGTGACTTTCCAAATCATGCCCAATCAATTGAATTTACCACAGGTGTACTCCAATCAAGTTGTACAAACATCTCAAGGATGATCAATGGAAACTGGATGCACCTGAGCTCAATTTCAAGTCTCATAGCAAAGGATCTGAATACTTATGTAAATAAGGTATTTCTGTTTTTTTATTTTGGAAATGTTTTCGCTTTGTCATTATGGGGTATTGTGTGTAGATTGATGAGGAAAATGTTTTATTTAATCAATTTTAGATAAAGCTGTAACATAACAAAATGTGGAAAAAGTCTAGGGGTCTGAATACTTTCTGAATGCACTGTATTTCCCGTTTGTTTGCCTAAGCATGACCATCCATCATCCACATCTTTCCCAAAATGTAGTTACCCCACATTACCCTATGCTTACTGAATAAATGTAAAGCAAGCATTCATACCAGCCTTACCGATTGAACCTTTTGTAAACTACAATACCATTTAAGATGGTTATTCTACTTGAACACACATGCCACCAAGGCATGTTACCCTGCAAGATAACTAAGATGGGAGAATCTGTAAGGTGCAAGTCTGTTTTCACATTCAACTACTAAACTTGCTGTTTATATCAAAACTATAAACTGTTTAGAGCCTTAGAAAAACAAGTAGATGACGTTTTGGTATCAAAATATGTCCCCAGAAGGAAACATTCAGTGATGGATTTCAGTTATTTAAATTTCGCTGCTTCACTCTCTCCCATCCTGCTTAGAAATGCAGCTTGGGTTCTTCTGATCCTGCTATGATATAAGCCATATTTACGCTCTGACAGACAGCGCTGCCCTATTTATATCCACTTGAAATATTGTTCTCCCAGTAAATGTCAAGTAGAAATGTAGCCTTGCCTTTACATCTGACTTTATCATTAGGCTATGTGTGTAAAATTATAACACCAAGAGAAACAGAATTACAATGGCAAATCAGACCCCTGAGATTACACAAAATGTGTGGCATACTGTACGTCTTTAATCTTCACTTATATTATTTGGTTAAATATTTGAAAAGTCATATCAAGGATAATAATTTAGCAGAGACAATACGCTACTTTTTACAGGACAATCATAATACTATATAATAGAAAGTGGTCACATCTCATGAAACCTATGAACTCTAATTAAAACAGGCAGATTACCTACAATAATATCATTTTAATCGTGAAAAATTGCATCTAAAGAAGCATTTTGAAAATCGAAAGAGACGGTTTGCTTTGCATTCCAAACCACAGCATGGTTCCGCAAAATGATATTGAAACAAAAGTTCTTACTCTGCCTTTCGAATTTTCGGATGATTGTATCCAGGAAAGTGTTCGGAGGAGCCACGTGTCCCCGCCGAACAGGCATGTTTTGGGCTGTATTTCCCTCGGTTTGGAAAGTTGGACCGCAGGCTCTTGTTTAGATCTTTCTCTGCGCGGCTGTCACAGCCACCACCAAGTCCTGCGACGTGACGTGTCAACTACTTTTTTCATCACTTTCTAAAGCAGACACTCCGACGATTTTATTTATACATTCCCCAAACAAATAGTATATTTGGCCCGCTATTAACCGACCAGCTTTGATGTTTACAGATTATGTATCCACCCTTTACTTCCCCTGCTTGGAAGTAGCACCGCCTCATCTTCAGTGAGATCTGCAATTCCAAGTCACAGGTGCCTACAGAACTGTTGCTGCCGATGCTTTGACATGACTGCCCTATTATCCTGTTTCACTGTGGCTGCAACCTCTGCTATTTGAAAAGATGATGGTCTATCAAGTCATGGATGGAGTTTTCAGGTATATAATAATAATAATAATAATAATAATAATAATAATTTTGGGGAGTTTGCAAGAAACACATTTCCATTACACTCATTTCCATTACACTCCCTGCATCTCTGGCAGATGCGTCATACCCATAAAAACGTTTATGTTTGTTATTTATCTGTAATACTACTATCAATAAAGGTAGAGTAGCTAGCTTGTCTAATTATCTTTGCTGGTTGGTAGATTTTAGAAAAGCAACCAATGACTAAATGTCCTGAATAATACTCACATTCCTTTAAATATTTTATCAAATTTTCTTGCGGAGATGCAGAGAAGCATTTTTTTTTAAGAACCACCAGTCAGGAGGATACAGACAGCTCAAGATGTATGCTTAGATATGTAGAAAAATATACTTTTTTTTTTTTTTGCATAGAATTAAGCATAATGATCATGGCTCTAGGTTGCAGGAAAAAGCTGTTTCAGGTGTTTGGAAAAGGCAAAATTCTCAAACTTTCGTCTAGCTCCCCTCTTGACCACCACCCTGGCCAATTTCATGTACTTTGTGCCCCCTAATTTCATGTACTTTGTGCTCTCTAATTTCACATACTTAGTGCCCCCTGGGATTTTTGTCTCTGTCCATTGTCCTAGGTGTGTTTTTGTCTTGTTATTGTTATACGGTCAAACTATATCTAGTTTGAATTTCAGAAATGCCTATATTGAACAGGAGATTACTTTTCTTTTCTGCGTGTTGAACGTGGATTGCAAAGGGTAAAACTTCTAGATATAGGCCTAGATCAGAGATTTTGCAGCAAGGCACTATTTTTGTAGTCTTTTTATGAAGGTTGGGTTATTGTAATTAATTTAATTATTTAAAAATGTATGCTAATAAATAGCCTACCATTTAAATAGCCTACCATTTTATAGCATAACTTACCACCTGTACTATGATTCACCTCGGACCGTGTGTCATCATTCCAGATGGAATAATAAAGGGTACGATTGCCATCTAGAGACAGAGAAAGCACATTACTAGAGTTTGTGGTGTTACAGTATGACCAGCAGGTGGCAACAGCAGGTTATAAATGGTCAGGTTAGAATGGTACACGTCTTATGATTTTGTTCTCATACGCAATTGACCTCATCTGTTTATGCTCAACTGTCTGCAGCTTCTACTTTGGCATTTGATTCAGCCATTGTGTTCATTACTCTCAACAATGGCTATAATATAAATATGAAACTCTACCTGTGTGCAAGCTTGTTTCTCGAACCCGGGTTTTCGTATGCTTCGCCTGTTCCTTTCTGACTGTAGGCCTAGTCCCTAACTAAATTGTGAAGGATATGTTTCTATGTCAAAACATTGCCCATTGACAAGCCAATAAAATGTCACCAAACTTTTTTTTTTTATTCCATTGCTACTTTGTTCTATTCACACTATCAAATTATCCAACTGGTAGGTCTACAGATGATTGACTACATGACCAATTGGCCTATACTACAGCATTTTCCCAATGGTTTGTCTGTCCTGTTGACATTTTGCAGTTGTTTTAGTCAATACTGTATAAGCTTTGACAATAAACTACCTGCATGAACTGCCAAAGGAGCACTTAATGATACTCACAGTCTAACAAGGCATTTAGACCTCATGTCTTATCTTCCCATGACAAAGTTTATGGCTATACTTCTAGCACATACCCAGAATGCAGTGTGACTTACAGACTTGTGGTAAGTTGAGCCAATGGCAAGTTTGCACTATAAAGTACCTACCTGTTAAGAAAAAACAAGGAAGTGTTTTCTTAACAGGCATAATTCAAGGCATTATCGCTGAGGTATGAGGTAACATCAGGGCATGGCTGATTAAAAGATTATTTAAATAATTAAAAGACAAAAAGTGATTGTGATTGTGTTGAATAGTGTTTGGGAAATAAAGATTTATATGGTTTAAAAAGATAATGATAATATTTCATTCAATAAAGACATGTGTAGGCAGCTTAACTTACCCTGTCCTGCTGGTGACAAGAGAACACTTTTTTGGGACAAGCTATGTTTTCAAAACTTTAATGTTGACATGAATGCTGATTATTTCCAGGGATACATCCTGAAATATATGTAGATATCTTTGTTAGAAAGAATACTATATTTCCCTTGATGGAGTAATGTTGAATGTAAAAATTGGCTCAACAAAATAATTTCTCAGCAAGGATTAGAGGGAGATGTATTTTTTTATTTCAGTTAAATCGCCCAGGAGTAGATTTTAGATTAGTGTTTAACATTATTCATGTATTTTTTTTCCAGAATCTTAATTGTCATTAAAAGCCTTCGGTTTTTAAATCCTTCTCTTTTCCAATTGTTCCATATGTTTCCTCTGCGGAACCCTCAGGCTGATGTGATTCACATGCGTGCCCATAGGGCCTTTTGTGTTGATTGCCGCCTTACCCCAGTGGGCCACTCTCCCTCTCTATCGACTGGCAGGGTCAGTTTAGTAATCAATCAATACCTCTGAATTACCCAGCAGCCTTTTCTCTGTGGGAAAGGAAACACCCCTTTGTGTACCTGTGCTAATATGTAGTAGCCTACTGGCCTACAAAGTGGGGTGGAATAGAGGAAGGAAGACGAAATCCTGAGTCACTGTGTCATAGTTCTAAGGCTCTTTTCAGTAAATGGGTGGGTGTAGTAAGGAAGGAGGAGTTGTAGAACACTCCTTATTTGGAGAGAGCCTCATCACATGAGGACAGAACCTGAGCAATAGAGGTGAGAGAGACAGAAGTAGAGAGCACTTCGAACTGTGCCATAAGAAGGTGAGAGGGACTAGAGTAGTTTACTTTCTCAGACTAGAGCCAATGCCGGTGAGGGGATAAAATGCCCACCAACTTCACTGTGGTTCCTGTAGAGGATGGCGGGGCCGGGAAGTCAACTCTCGAAGGTGTGTTTAGTGAGGAAGATGAAGAAGACATTTCTCCACAACGACCCTACTCAGGTGAGGGCACACTCTGTTGACGTTGTCAGGACACGCTCAGACAAGCGGAGTAGCTGAACATGTTAACTTTAACTTAGCTTTGGGACACAACATTCCTCAGGGAGTCCGACCAGTACACAGACTCCCAATGTTGTGTCCCAAAGCTAACTGGTCCTTGACTTACAGAATTCTGATTTTATATGTGGCTTTGTTTGTTTGTTTATTTTTCTCTGGTCTAAGGAGACAGAACATACTGTGAGAGGGGGACAGAACACATCTTTCCCCCTCTCACTCTTTCACTCACTCAACTCATTCACACATATCTTTCTCCCTCTTAATGTGAGATCAATATGTATAGTAGTCTTTTATCTTTAGAGGTTTCTCAGCCTTACATTCCACAGTGGCAGTACCTGCCAAAATGCCTCTTTTCTGTCAAGTATTAACTTGCTGTAAATCAGTAAAGCTCCATTGTTCTCTTCCTGTTGGAAGGGACAGTAGGTTAGGCTTAGTTTATTGGAATGCCACAGGCTGACTGTCTGCTCTTTACTGCTGTAACTATACTATTTTAGTATTTTCACACAACATCATTCTTGTAAAACTGTAGAAATCTCAGATTTATTGAGGAAAGAGTCCTTTTTGATTGTCTCCCAATTGTTGTCAGCCCTCACTGACTTTGTATGGAAGGGATATCTATTCACAGGACTGTATTTTAAGGGAATTATTATTATTATCCTAAATTATATCATACGCACATTTAGCTATTTAAGTGTCCCTTCCTGTCATTTACCTGTACAGTTAATTTAACCATGCAAATTTTCACTTACCTGTTCATTTAACCAGAATGTATATTAAGTAAACTATTATTACCCTCACTTATATCATACGCACATTTAGCTATTTAGTATTTCTCTGCCATCGACCTGTATAGTAGTTAACCATGCAAATATCCCTTATTTATCTATATCAACTTGCAATATTTTTATAATTTTTTCACCTAACACTGTAACAATGTATAGTGTACCTATTCAGCCATTCACCCATACTATGCAATGCCTTTTTAAAGCTTTTTTCACTCCAGACTGCAGCACTATGTATCATGTATCTGTCTTTTGTGTTTTTCATTCTGGCATTTTGCACCTGCCCTGTGTTTTTTCGTAGCTGCTAACTGTAGTATACTGTATTTTTTACTGTAGTGTTTGGGACATGACTGTAGTACACTGTAGTATTTACTGTAGTGTTTTGTGTAGTATACTGTATTATTTAATGTAGTGTTTTGCGTACATGACTGTAGTATACTATAGTATAAATACTCTAGTATTACTATAGTTAATTACTATAGTATATACTATAATGTTTTATGTTTTTGTGGACATAACTGTAGTATTTACTACAGTGTTTTTATTTGATCATCTTTGACATAGAAGTGGGTGCTTTCTCCTTGAGGAAACCTACTGGAGAAATAGAAAAAGAGCACATTTTCCAAAACCTGTAGGAAGACAAGACTGGAGTCTGAAAAGATAGTTCAGCACGTCTGCTCTTTTCTGTTACTTGTAGGGAACACAAAAATTGTCTTTACTTGGCATGTAGGTTTCTCACTCATGGGTGGCACAAATTAGGAGATGGGGGGATGGGAATGGGTAGGGCATATGGAAAGTAAATACTGTGGTATTAGATAGATAGATAGATAGATAGATAGATAGATAGATAGATAGATAGATAGATAGATAGATAGATAGATAGATAGATAGATAGATAGATAGATAGATAGATAGATAGATAGATAGATAGATAGATAGATAGATAGATAGATAGATAGATAGATAGATAGATAGATAGATAGATAGATAGATAGATAGATAGATAGATAGATAGATAGATAGACTGAGTTAGTGCGCAGATGTCCATTCAAACCAGGACTGGATTTTTCTTACCCTAAAGACAAGTCTAGAAGAGGTTTCCATTCAGGCATGTTACAGAGACAGCTGTCAAATGGGCAAAAGATTACCAGGACCTGGCTTTCATATCCAATCAAAAACAACGCTGTGTATTGTTTTTTCTGTAAGCTCTTTTCTACAAAAGACATGCTCATTACCTTGGGAAGCGCACACAGAATGAACTGATACAGATTGTGAGTGACGAGATTCTGGAAGCAATAGTGACTCAAGTAAGAGACTCAAAGTACTTCTCCATTATCTTGGACTGTACATCTGACATTAGTCACCAGGAGCAAATGTCCATTCTGAGAAGCGTGGCTGTCAGGCTCTGGCCATAGGGAGTACCTTTTGGCAATGGTCAGAGCCTGACAGATCTAGATATTCTAGATCTATGTGTTTTTGGTTTCGCGTTGAATCCCCAATTGGAGACAGCTGCGAGACGGTGTCTCTGATTGGGGATTCTATTTAAGTTGCTCTACCTCACACGTTTGTGTGGGTCATTGTTTTGAAGTCATCATTCAAGTAAGTGTGTATCTTCTCCGTGTATGGTAATCTTTGGTATTTTGTAGAGTTCTGACTTAGTATAGTTTATTTGTGAATAAATACAATGTCGAACTATGATTACGCTTCGCCTTGGTCTGTCTCTACACCCGATCGTGACAGAATGACCCACCACTACCAGACCAAGCAGCGTAACTGGGGAGAGAGGGAGAGAGAGGAGGTGCCACCGCGTTATGCGCGACGCGCGATACGGGGAAACGCCCGCCAACAAACCCAAGGGAATTTTTGGGGGGGGGCTATGGGGGTGGTCTGGCCGAGAGGAGGAGGCGCCAGTACCACTCTCCAGGTGGAATGATGAGGAGGAAGAGGAACAGGGCTGGACGGCGTTGGAAGTGGAGGCGCAATACCGGGCTGGAATATTCAGGAGGATCACGGAGCTGAGTAGGCAGAATTGGAAGAAATGCGAGATCGAGAGGATGGAGCTGAGGGGAAAGAGGCCCAAGAGGGGCATTCCCAATCCGGGTCATTTGGTGGCAACCTTCCAAGCCGAGTCTCCAGGAAGCCTCTCCAGTTCGGTACGTCCAGTGCCTACTCTCCACACTCGCCCGGAGGCGCGTGTCACCAGTCCGGTGCCTCCAGTGCCGGCCCCACACATTCAACTTCCGGTGCGTCTTCCCAGTCCGGTACGCCCAGTGCCGGCTCCTCGCACCCGACCTCCAGTGTGTGCGCCCAGCCAGGTACCTCCAGTGCCTGCTCCACGCATCCGCCCGATGGTGCGTGTCCACAGACCAGTGCGGCCCGATCCTGCTCCACGCACCAGCCCAAGGGTGCGCCACAGCAGCCCAGAGCCTCCAGCGAAGGTCCGCATCCCGGAGCCTCCAGCGAAGGCCCGCAGCACGGAGCCTCCAGCGAAGGCCCGCAGCACGGAGCCTCCAGCGAAGGCCCGCAGCCCGGAGCCTCCAGCGAAGGCCCGCAGCCCGGAGCCTCCAGCGAAGGCCCGGAGCCTCCAGCGAAGGCCCGCAGCCCGGAGCCTCCAGCGAAGGTCCGCAGCCCGGAGCCTCCAGCGAAGGTCCGCCGCCCTGAACCGGTCGTCTGCCCAGCTCCAGAACCGGAGCGACCTGCCACACCGGTGCCCAGTCCGGGTCCAGTCGTCTGTACCGCTCCATGGCCGGAGCAGTTCGCCATGCCAGGTCCCAGTCCGGGACTGGTCATCGGACTTATGTCAGGGAGGAAGATATCCACCTGAGCCGCCACCGAGGTGGATTGTTCCTCACACCTCCCATGTAAAAAAAAAATTGTCTTTAGAGGGGGGGTACTGTCAGGCTCTGGCCATAGGGAGTACCTTTTGGCCATGGTCAGAGCCTGACAGATCTAGATATTCTAGATCTATGTGTTTTTCGTTTCGTGTTGAATCCCCAATTGGAGACAGCTGCGAGACGGTGTCTCTGATTGGGGATTCTATTTAAGTTGCTCTACCTCACACGTTTGTGTGGGTCATTGTTTTGAAGTCATCATTCAAGTAAGTGTGTATCTTCTCCGTGTATGGTAATCTTTGTTATTTTGTAGAGTTCTGACTTTGTATTTATTCACAAATAAACTATACTATGTCGAACTATGATTACGCTTCGCCTTGGTCTGTCTCTACACCCGATCGTGACAGTGGCTTTAAAGGGAAAGCCAGAGATCAAGGAGCACTTCCTCGGCTTTGTGAATGTTGAGGTTACAACAGGCTTGAATCTGTCCAATGTCATCTTAGATAACCTGAACGAGCTGAAGATTCCATTTGAAGATTGCAGAGGGCAAGCTTATGATAATGGGGCCAACATGAAGGGCAAGCACCAAGGAGTACAAGACTGCTAAAAAAAAAAGAAATCCCAGAGTCATGTTCGTCCCATGTGGAGCACATACTCTAAACCTTGTCATTGCAGATGCTGCCAAATCTTCAAAAGATGCAGTTGGGTTTTTTGGGCATGTGCAAAAGCTCTTCACCTTCTTTTCAGCTGGTACACAAAGATGGAGTGTTTTGAAGAAACACGTGAACATAACCGTGAAGTCATGGAGTGACACAAGATGGGAGAGTAGGTTCCAAAGTGTTCATGCAATCAGGTATCAGGCTTCTGAGGTTCGGGAGGCATTACTGGAAGCCAGACAGACGATCAACGATCCTGTGGCCAAAGTGGAGGCACAAGCACTTGCAAAGGAAGTTGGGTCCTATCGCTTCTTGATTTACTGTGTTGTATGGTGTGAGATACTGACAATCACAAACAATGTGAACAAGCTCCTCCAATCCGCCTCAATGCAGTTGGATATCGCAGTGAATTTAATCTCAAATGCAAAGGCCTCCCTCACTACATACCGGGAAACTGGATTCTCTGAGGCCTGCACTGAATTGCACTGAAAAACCTTGAAGTCAACTACTTCAACATTGTGGTCGACTCTGCTGTGACATCCAAGGACTACCTATGGTACATGTGTATATAGATTGTGTATAGGCTTGTCTCCCACATGAATCTTCTCTTTGTGCCAGATTGGGTTCAAATGCCTTTTGTTTCATTTTTCTGTATTTATTAATGTATGTATGTATGTATGTATGTATGTATGTATGTATGTATGTATGTATGTATGTATGTATGTATGTATGTATGATGCTGAAAATGCCCAGGCTGTAGAGGGAACCAAAGTTAATCTATTTAAAGACATATAGCTGCAGCCACAGCCTATAGGCTTATGTTTACATTGTATAGATAAAGCTAACTGTATAATATTGTGAGGACTGGACTAATTACCAGGCAGCAGAGACAAAGATCACTGTTATATTTGATTATTTTCTACATTTTACAATTTCTTATTTATGTTAATGTTAATATTCACTTATCTTAAGATTCTATAGAAAATATTCTATTCAATAAATATTGTTTATTTTTACCTCGTTCTGTATAGGTCTACTTATTCTTAGACCGACAGATGGAGCAAACTGTTTTAAAGGGAGGATTGTAGTGGGAGCACTGGGGTGTGACTGTGTGGCAATGACAAATGGTTTACATGGTTCACGGGTCAGATAGGAGGGCACCTTAGCAGAATTGTGCTTAGGGCCCCAGGGAGGTCAGGACCGGCTCTGTCAGTGAGGAAGGTAGAACTAGTGCATGTGTATGATCATTTTTGTCATAAAATTCAGTGGGGTTTAAAGTACTTTGTTTTTGGCAATTGTAGTGCCCATTTGAGTAAAATCAAACACAAACCTTTCTTTTATACTAAGAACAGGTACCTCCATTTAAAACTAACTGCAGATAAACATTCCCAGTGTCACTGAGAGTGGAGCTGTTAACCTTTCTGGCTGCTGTTTATGAAGGCAGTATCACACAGGATACACGTAAGGGAAGGCTATGGGCTGTGGTCACGTTTAGGGCTGTAGTCAGCAGTAGGAAGGCTCCACTCAGTTGCAGATAACCAGCTCTATCTGTGTTACATAATGTGCTCTCCTCTGTTCTCACGCCTACAGTACCTGTATTCACACAGTGCTGTCTCTACAAAATACATCCAGTATAAACAACGTTTTTCCAAATGGGCTGCCTCAGGGTCAGGCTTCACAGCATTGTTTGTTTCTTTAACTGACACTGTGGGTCTCTCTCCCTGAAATGCACTAAATACTGTATACTGTCCATGAAGGCTTTTTTGATTTGTCATAACTTTACTTCACTAGTCATAAATCCTGTGGGCCAATTGCAACCATTGAAAGCCAGCAGATTATCGCCAGCTGATCTCTCGTTAAACCATCAATACACTCAAACCACCCACACAGCTGATCTCGATTGCAACCAACATTGGCCATCAATTTACCGCTCCTAACGCGGATGTCAAGGTTGTCTTTTAGTTTTGATTGCAGCCCCAAAAAATTAAGACTATTTCACCCTCTGGTTGGTATTATCATCAGAACAACTTAGTCCAACTTTATGAGCAGACTAAGGGCGATTTATCAATTTGACAACTCCATACAACTGAAATTAAGTATTTCCTCATTTACCACGGCAAATCTACTGAAGCACTTTACCAAACACATTGTATGAATGGAAAACTAATGTTAATGGTGTAGCCTACTCTTATTTTATTTGTTTCCAATTTATGCAATCCATTAAATATAACTGTCTTTAAATGAAAATTGTCTGATATGGTACTTTCTTATCAAGATCGTGGGTCAGTCCATACTGGAAATTGTTATGGTGCGAAGTCAGGACCCGAGGCGCAGAGCTGAAGTATAAAGACATTCCTTTATTCGTTCTAACAAAACAACAAACAAGGAGCAACCACAAACTGATGTGCACTTTGCACAAACAATAACCCACACATAGGTGGGAAGGCAAGAACCTTAAATAGGATCCCCAATTAGAGACAACGCAGGGCAGCTGCCTCTAATTGGGGACCAACAAAACACAAACTTAGTGAGTTTGCCAGAACCCTCTTTTCTGTCAAGCCCTGACCTTAGCCACCAGACAAACATAGAGATGCCTGGCGGCATACCCTGACAGAAATGTGTAACTAAATCAACTAAATCATGATTTTTTTTATCAAATGAAAACGTAGTCTATAATGTTATTTCGAATGGCATATATTATATTATTTTGCCATGTAAAGTGAAACATTTGAATGAAATATAGGCCTACTACTTCTATATTCTTATACTCAAATAAGTATTTTTTACATTCATCAGCCTTACGGATTCTGATGCTCCTAATGGGTTGATATTTCATTGGCTTGTGGGAGTAGAGAATCTAGACCAGCTGTCTGGTATCATAATCACAACAAGAGATCAACTGATCTCCTGGTTTATCCTTGTGGGTTTTTAGTTGCAATCATGCTTAGTTTAATCTCCCATTTTAAGAAATCCAGGGGTAAATCCAACCTTGCAGGAGCGTGTTAAATTCTGCCTGTTGGTTGCAATCGAGCCTGTATTTCTAATCCAGTATGTGGATTGCCAAACATATATAATTCTATGTTTATTTAATTTAGTGAGCCTGTGTCTGAGGCAGTGTGAATGGCTTGTCTGGACAAGACAGGATAGTTAGCACTGTCATTCGTAATTGTGTTTATCAATGAGGAAGAGTTGGGCCTACTTGCCGTTTAGATATTCAGGATGCCCGAATTTGAGCTACAGAATCATGGTAGGCTACATGCTAATTTTGACTTAACTTTGTTTACTGTTCTGAAAACTACCTCCATTGACATGCCTCCCTTGGGACTAGGATGAGATTACCATCTGTTGGGCATATCTGTTTTTCTGTGTCTGTGTTCCTAGAGAGAGAGAGAAATAAGACACAGGGGCCCCTGTGCTTACAGTCAGGCTAACAACACAAAGTCCTCTGCCATGTCGTCTGTATGCATGTGTGACGGCATTCACCTTTGACCTGTTATTAGTAGCTACTGTCATTTGTATAACCATTTTTTTATTTTTTTATTTCACCTTTATTTAACCAGGTAGGTCAGTTGAGAACAAGTTCTCATTTGCAAACTGCGACCTGGCCAAGACAAAGCAAAGCAGTGCGACAAAAACAACACAGAGTTACACAGTAAACAAACATAGTCAAAAACACAATAGAAAATCTATAGACAGAGTGCAAAATGTAGTGCAAAATGCAATAAGGTTAGGAGGTAGGACAATAAATAGACCATAGTGGTGATATAAATTACAGATTAGCATTAACACAGGAATGAAGGATGTGAAAATTATGATGTGCAAATAGAGATACTGGAGTGCAAGATTAGCGAAAAATAATAAAAATAAATATGGGGATGAGGTAGTAGTGTGGGCTATTTACAGAAGGGCTATGTACAGGTGTAGTGATCGATAAGCAGCTTTGACAGCTGATGCTTAAAGTTAGTGAGGGAGATAGGAACCTCCAGCTTCAATGATTTTTGCAATTCGTTCCATTCATAACAATTGCGCTGTTGTTCTGGGTTGAGGATATGCAGTATTTACATTATGTTGGATATATTGTTTACAGTAATTGAACATACCGGTAGTTGTTATGATATAGTCTTATACTGTTCTGCATGGTGTTACATGATACTGTTGTCATATGTAAAAGCAGAGAATATCTGGCTTTACTGTAGACATGGTCTACTCAGCTGTACCTTATAGCTGTATCTCATGTGATCGGAGCAGATAACAACATAGTTATTATTACTGTGTCTAGGTTACTCTGAGAGAGGAACCAGAGAGAACGAGAGTCCATTGAGATTATGTTTGTTGCCTGCATAGTGTTTTGTTTCTTAGGTCCTAGTGTTCCATTTCCCAAAATCCCCTTCCCCTCCAGGTTCATATCCCAGATATTTTGTGGTGTAATCTGTTACCAAATTTAGCATCTGCATTGTTCAATTTCCCATTAGTCCAAATTCTGTTGCTAATGAAAGTGTGTCTGATCAAGCTAGCTGCAAAGAGTGTCCAATACGCTTTCATTCGGAACACTTGAATCAGAGCTCTTGTGAAATGGGGACCTCTAGTGGCAAAGGCTCTTCATAGCATGGCGTGTAGGGATAGAGCTTTAGATAGATAGATAGATAGATAGATAGATAGATAGATAGATAGATAGATAGATAGATAGATAGATAGATAGATAGATAGATAGATAGATAGATAGATAGATAGATAGATAGATAGATAGATAGATACTTTATTGATCCCCCGGGGGGGAAATTTCATTATCAAGCAGCTACAACAAAAACACAGGGCAGGTGCAAAATGCCACAACGAAAGTACACAAAAGACAGATACACGGTACATGATACATAGAGCGGCAGTATGAAAAAGTATAGAAATACAGGATATCTGGAGTGCAAAAATAAATAAAAAAATAAAAAAATGTATGTTGAAACATACTGTAAGTAGTACCTCATCTAACTGTATGAAATATGGCATCTGATGTGCTGGTCAACACCATGGCAGAACTTTCAATGTCACTGTCAGAGGCCCTTCAGTCCCTGTTATTTTTATGCCAGACAACAACTCAGCAGTCTATTGACATTGGTGTGGATTGCACTTTTCACTTCCCAGAGGATTGGGTATACATGGATGGAATGTTACTTCATGTCCTCTGTCTCAGCTACTCCATAGTTATTCCCCTTTGAGCAGTTAAATGTAAAAAGTACACAAGACTGGAGGATTACGTTTGAGGATTTTTGCGAGCTGTATACTGTCTACACACTTTTTATGCTAAGCTAATAGCTGAGGGGAATAAACGTGTGTGTGAGCTGTGTTTCAGTGCACAGGGTTACAGTAGCTAAAGCTGTACCCTTCCACTCCCTTCCCCCCTCTACCCCTCTCCCTCCCTCCCTCCCTCCCTCCCTCCCTCCCTCCCTCCCTCCCTCCCTCCCTCTTTGAGTGGATGAGGGCTCAGGAGCGCAGGGGCTGATGCTGCTCCACTGCCTCCAGACAGGACAGGACAGTAACAGGACAGAGAAGGGACGTCCACAACTCTGGAGCAGCTGAATCCCAGGGCACCACAGACACCTGAAACAAAGCTGCTACAGAAAGCTACCTAGTGCAGAACAGATAGACAGACATTTTTGAGAGCTGTGTTACACAGATTCAAGTCAACTCAGTTGAAGTGAGGCTAGGCAGATCAAACTGAGGTCTGTAACTACTGAGGTTTTCAGTAGCATACTGGAAGAGAGTTGTGGGACCCCAGTTGCACCTCCCCCCTAGCATGGAGCGTGGGGAGGGTTCACGACGATCAGGTGAGCTCATCTGTGTGATAAACCCTATGAAGTAATCAGGCTAGACATATTTGCATATTCATAGTCTGGCCTGTAGTAAGTATTTTGCTCATGTCTTGTTGTGAACGCTTTGGTTAAGCCATCATCATGTATGTGTTCGTTACGTCTGTCCTTGTGTATTGTAGGTGTTAATCTGTGGTATGTATATCTGTGTTTACATTAGTGCTGGGGGGGGGACCAAGGGTTAAATATAGGGATTTTATATTTCTCTCTGTCTCTGTGTCTGTGCGTCTTACCTTCAGGCTCAGGTGTGCCAGGCTAGGCAGCTTATGAATCTGCCATTGTGGAGGCTTAACGAGTTATAAATAGCTCTCATTGTCATTTATTATCATATAGGCTGCAACACTTCACTTAATTCCTCTTTAGCAAACTACCTGTAGAGATTGTGTTGTTGTGTGGACAGATTTTTCAACTTTTGGGTGGCTTTAAATATTGAATATGTCTGTTAAATCAGTCAAATGGTTCATATTTGAGAGAGACAGACTTTGTGTACAGTACGTTGTAGTTAAATTAAGATATTCCTAGTGTCTGAGATTCTTACCTTGAAGTTATTCACTTAAGCCAACAGCAAAATGTCTTATTATCATACAATTTGGCAAGTACTTCTACTGTATGTTCAGCGCTGTTCATCTCTGTCAACGGAACAAACATACTGTAAATCAATAGGGTTATCTCCCAGAATTAATGCATAAACCTGAATCTGTCCACCTCCCTAGATCTACACAGTGTCAGCTCCCCTTTGTCTAATGTATCGATGTAGCCTGATATAACTGCTTCCTATGCATTCCCTGTGTGTGGAATGAACAGAGCAGACTGCTAGTACATGGCGATGGAGGGTTCTACTACTGCCCTCGTCTTCTCTTCGGAAGACTGGCTTCCTTTCCTCAGCCAGGACATTTTATAATAGGCTGGCTGTCAATTGTATTTAGTGTGCTAGTTTTGCTTTGCCAAACTCATGTTGTTAGAAACAGCGACTGTGGTAAGAGACTACCCACTTGAAACAAACTGTTTGAATCAATGTTGTTTCAACGTAATTTGTCAAAGTACCTGTGAAAAACTGTTGTCCCACCCACAGGATTATGTCATCATTGTAACCAATCTTTAGCATAGACCAACTTGTATAAAATATGTTAAATTTGAACCTTTGAAACAACGCCAGATCTTCAACATTATATCCTCTATATATACAGTACCAGTCAAAAGTTTGGACACACCTACTCATTCAAGGGGTTTTCTTTATTTTTACTATTTTCTACATTGTAAAAAAAACTATGAACTAACACGCGTAAGGCTTTATATGGGCTATTTGACCAAGAAGGAGAGTGATGGAGTGTTGCATCAGTTAACCTGGCCTCCACAATCACCCAACCTCAACCCAATTGAGATGGTTTGGGATGAGTTGGACCGCAGAGTGAAGGAAAAGCAGCCAACAAATGCTCAGCATATGTGGGAACTCCTTCAAGACTGTTGGAAAAGCCTTCCTCATGAAGCTGGTTGAATGGCAAGAGTGTGCAAAGCTGTCATCAAGGGTGGCTACTTTGAAGAATATCAAATATAAAATATATTTTGGTTACTACATGATTCTATATTTGTTATTTGATGTATTCACTATTATTCTGCAATGTAGAACATAGTAAAAATAATGAAAAACCCTGGAATGAGTAGGTGTGTCCAAACCTTTGACTGGTACTGTAAATATAAAAACAATAGGCTGGGCAGTACCTCTTACTGGAGAGTTGATCTATAGCTATTAATTTGGTCTCTCATCCAGGGTTTTAAACAAGCACAGCCCTGCTTAGATATTTGTCATTGACTACTACCACCATTGTGCTATGGTGATAATTATTAAGAGATCTCTTGTATTCACTGTTGCTATCAAAGTCATTACCATGGGTAGGTTTAACAGAGCAAATTAAATGTAACCATACTTTATAAGTAATATCGTCAATGATGCTATTTAGGCCTATATAGCATTTGCAAAGTCATCAACATCTATTGTTTCAATTCAATACAGGGTTCAATTAAAAACTGACCCAGGGTTTCAAGCTTTGGTTGATTTCAAATGTAATCTTAAAATTAATAATTTATATATTGGATTCACCTAAACAAAATGAGTATAATGATGAGAGAACGCAGATAAACAAAACAGGAAACGCATACTGAATGTGACCAAAACCAATACTGCCTCATGACTGAGGCTACTGAGGGCTAAATAAAGGCAGAGTAATCAAGGTGATGACGAGATCCAGGTGTGCTTAACGATGGGGAGCAGGTGTGCATAACGATGGGGAACAGGTGTGCATAACGATGGGGAGCAGGTGTGTGTAATGCTTTGAATCAGCTGTGTAGTGTTAGGTCAAAAACCAAAACCAAAAGTTATTGTATAAATACAACATATCTGACATTGTATTCCCATTTGGACTTTGCTGTGCTTTTAAATGGTTGAAAGTGCAGTGTAACACATTTGGGAATTCAACAAACTTTTGGCTGTCTTTTTGAGTGGATGTATAAAGGTTTAAATGTCATTGATCAACGTCTCAACCAAATATTACCCACGTTGAAATTACGTGGTTTGCCCAGTGGGGCAAACAAAGTATGTCTTGCATTGAAATCCAGTGCTTGAGAAATGGTGCACTTCTCATTGAAACCCTCTTGGGACGTAACATTGCATCTCATTTACAAGGAAGTCTCTGTAATGGAAATGGATGATATGTTGTGATGATTAATTGCACCTTGGCGAAACTCTTTTTATATAACTCTGACTGCTGTTATAGGCCTGAATACTACACTTCATAATGAGATGATAAAAATGAAATGTTCCTTACCACTGCATTTCACCTAATATTTTACACCAGCTGGAGAGCAATCATGGGAAAATAAGATTGAATTACAGTATCGCAAAGATAGTGTTTCGTTCAGGGTAGTTTGTCCTTATTCATTATACTGTACAGGAGATCTACAGTGTCAATCTTATTGACCAATGTCATTAGCAGCTTCATCCGCTGCACACAATAGCATTGATTGCCCTCGTCACAGCATAACCGCATACGGAAATGACAATCAACATGACTTTGTCTGGACAGTAGAGGTTTTCTTTTTCGGTTGCAGAGGAAAGTAGGGTTTGTGTTGTTTCCTTTGAAATGTATGCATGATGACCAAGTGATCAAGATACCATGGAATCAATAGTGATTGGACAGACAAGTACAACAGAGATGTTTTCTTATCTTACGCTGTGTCTCCTTTTCTATTGGCTCCCAGGAGATGTCACTCCCAGAGAGAGCAGCCCTTTCATCAGCAACACTGACCATGACCAAGGAAACTACTACGATGGCAAGAACATGGCTCTCTTTGAGGTATACCACGCGTCAAGGCTTTTGATATCATAATGTAATTAATTACCACATGGGTTTTATGCCACTTTAATGTAGAGTGAAAGCTAAGAGCTTACCTGGATTATATTGTAGAGTACATATCATCCAAACATGTTGTAGAGTACATATCATCCAAACATGTTGTAGAGTACATATCATCCAAACATGTTGTAGAGTACATATCATCCAAACATGTGTTGTAGAGTACATACATCCAAACATGTGTTGTAGAGTACATATCATCCAAACATGTGCTGTAGAGTACATATCATCCAAGCATGTGTTGTGGAGTACATATCATCCAAACATGTGTTGTGGAGTACATATCATCCAAACATGTGCTGTAGAGTACATATCATCCAAACATGTGTTGTAGAGTACATATCATCCAAACATGTGTCGTAGAGTACATATCATCCAAACATGTGTTGTGGAGTACATATCATCCAAACATGTGCTGTAGAGTACATATCATCCAAACATGTGTTGTGGAGTACATATCATCCAAACATGTGTTGTGGAGTACATATCATCAAAACATGTGTTGTAGAGTACATATCATCCAAACATGTGTTGTAGAGTACATATCATCCAAACATGTGTTGCTTTTGTTTTTTGTGCACTTGGATGTCTTCAATGTGATGACGTCCCGAATTCAATGTCGTTGTGTCCTTATTGACAGGAAGAGATTGAGAGCAACCCCATGGTGTCCTCCCTCCTCAACAAGCTGGCCAACTACACCAACCTCACCCAGGGGGTCACTGAGCATGAGGAGTATGAAAATGAGGAGGGGGTCACGAAGATTAGAGTCAAGGTATGGATCACATGACCGTTGTGCGTTATTGACAAGTTCTCTTGTTAGGTACTATGTGGGAGACCTCACTAAAGAGGTACAGTAGTAGACAGACATTGTATTAACTCTCAATCCACTTGACAAGGACATTGTTGTTCGATCACAATAACATCTATTATTATTGTGCATATCAACCTGTGTTGACTTGGTTAGTGTGGTAGCTATGCAACATAACCTCTGAGAGCCGAGTGTGTTTTAGAATATAAAGCAGCATTCTTCTGACCAACCAACCAAAGAAATACTCCTATTGTTGCTATTCAGCGTCACAGCACCAACACGAGGCCACAGAAACCAACCACCCCCCTGTCCCCTGACAATTACCCCAGCACCTCTCCCTGCTGGAGATCTGATTGGCTCAGCGGGGGGAGGTTGTGGAGACAGAGTGGATAGTGAGGATGCCACTCCAGGTTGTGAACAGTCTATGAACAAGGGCCACATTGACCCTGGTTAAACGGCGTATAGGAGAACCGACAGCAGTATTGAGAGAGTGCTGTGTTGTATTATGGGATATATGGTATGTACTGTACTGTATTGATGCAGTGTCTTTGTGTTTGTGTGGACGGACGGGCTGACTATGTGATTGTGTATGTGTGTGGGGGGGGGGGGGGGGGGCCGTTCACCTTTGGAGCATAACGGGGCGCTTGTGTCATCAGGCAGTGGATGACACGCTGGATTGTTCATTTATCCTGTAGTGATTGGGAAATGGATTGTATGGCTGTAATGAAGTCCAACAGATGATTGTAAAGGTAGCCTGTTAGTGTGCACTGTGTAGCATTGTGTTTGGCTGTTGTATTTGGGTATTCCTGCTTTCCCAACTGTACAAGCACACAGAGCAAATATAGTATTATTTCACTGAATAGTTCTGTTGTTAATTTCTCTGGAGAACTGCAAAGGACTTTAAATACTTTACTGTTATGACATATGAGCATGAGTTGGGCATGAGGAAAATAGGCTGGGCATTGTGAAAGGATTCTCTACTGGTGTTTTGTTACTGATGTTTTTGTTCGAAGGACATGCAATGTATTTGAGCAATACATCTGACTACTCATTGTCTGAAAAGCCAATGCAAACTTTTTCCTAATGCCACTCTCTCTCTAGATCCCCAGAAATATAATTATTTACATTCTGCAAAAATGCATCAGTTGTGTTTACGTAACTTTATCACACAATATTTTGTAAAACTTCACTTGCAAACACAGGAGGATGGATGTGGGATGGAACAGTCTAAACCAAAACAACTTATGCGATGAGAATTGTTGCAGGAGGATTGGGTGGTATGGTATTGAGTATGTGTAGTTTTATGAGAGTAACCCAGATAAATTATGGGGTTGCCTGAGACTGTGTTTGTAGTCGTGTCGCTACAGGGCACATCTTGTTGTGTTTTTTATGAGGTGCTAATGAACCAATTTTAAAATAAACATTTTCCAAATAGTGTACAGCTCTGATAATAGTCTGTCAGCGCAAGTCTTTTTGCCCACATTACAATTGTAGACAAAAAATAACACATTCTATTTTATTTTATTTATTAGTATCCCCACTAGACGGCGCCAATGGCGACAGCTAGTCTGGGCTGACACATAACATTAACATGTAGTGTGTGTGTGTGTGTGCATCTATCAGTTACACATACATGTCAGTACATACAATATACTGTATATACAAAAATATGTGGACATCCCTTCAAATGAGTGGATTCGGCTATTTCAGCCACACCCGTTGCTGACAGGTGTATAAAATCAAGCACACAGCCATGCAATCTCTACAGTGAAACATTCGCAGTAGAATGGCCTTAGTGAAGAGCTCAGTGACTTTCATCTGTAAGTGCTGTTATTGTGAAGTGGAAACGTCTAAGAGCAATAAAGGCTCAGCCGCGAAGAGGTAGGCCACACAAGTGAACAGAACGGGACTGCTGAACTGTTTGTCCGGAGCTTCATGAAATGGGTTTCCATGGCAGAGTAGCCGCACACGAGCCTAAGATCACCATGTGCAATGCCAAGCGTCAGTTGGAGTGGTGTAAAGCTCGCCAGCCATTGGACTCTGGAGCAGTGAAAACACGTTCTCTGGAGTCATGAATCACGCTTCACCATCTGGCAGTCTGACGGATTAATCTGGGTTTGGCTGATCCTAGGAGAACGCTATCAGCCCCAATGCATAGTGCCGGTAAAGTTTGGTGGAGGAGGAATTTGTGCCTCCAACTCTGTGGCAACAGTTTGGGGAAGGTCCTTTCCTGTTTCAGCATGACAATGCCGCTGTGTACAAAGCGAGGTCCATACAGAAATGGTTTGTCGAGATCGGAGTGGATGAACTTGACTGGCCTGCACAGAGCCCTGACCTTGGAACGCCGACTGCGAGCCAGGTCTAATCACCCAACATCAATGCCTGACCTCACTAATGCTCTTTTGGCTTAATGGAAGTAAGTCCCCACAGCAATATTGGAGGCTGTTATAGCAGCAAAGGGGGGACCAACTCCATATTAATGCCTATGATTTTGGAATGAGATGTTTGACGAGCACGTATCCACAAAGTTTTGGTAATGTAGTGTACACACAATGAGTAGGTCGTACTGAGCACCGACCAAGATGGCTGCTTCACGACTAGCTCCTAAGAAACTCTGCAGTATTTTGTTTATGTGCTTTTTTAAAAACGTTATTAGCTCAGGAATTGTTTTATGCCATTACATACAGCCGGGAAGAACTATTGGTTATTAGAGCGCCGGTAACTCACCTGAACCAGCAGCATTACGATCAGGATCCGATCCTTTGTTCGTCCTCCCCAGGGCAATTGAACTTATCCCAGATGCCGACCCAAAATAACAACAACACAGGCAGAGTAGATGTACTCGGGGCGGCCTCCTGGTCCGACTCAGGAAGCATGCACACAACCCACCGCTCCAGAGTATTTTACTCGCTAATGTCCAATCTCTGGATAATAAGGTTGATGAGCTCAGGGCGAGAGTCGCTTTTCAGCGAGACACTAGGGACTGTAACATACTCTGCTTCACAGAAACATGGCTTACTGGAAACGTTCTGTCTGACTGTAAAGCCAGTTGGGTTTTCAGTACATCGCGCCGACAGGAATAAACATCTCTCCGGGAAGCAGAAGGGTGAAAGTATATGTTTTATGAATAACGATTTATGGTGTAACTGTGATAACATACAGGAACTCAAGTCCTTCTGTTCACCCGACTTAGAATATCTCACAATCGTTCTACCTCCCGAAGGAATTTTCAGCCATCATTGCCACAGCCGTTTACAGTTGAAGTCGGAAGTTTACATACACCTTAGCCAAATACATTTAAACTCAGTTTTTCACAATTCCTGACATTTAATCCTAGTAACAATTCCCTGTCTTAGGTCAGTTAGGATCACCACTTTATTTTAAGAATAAGACATGTCAGAAAAATAGTAGATTGATTTATTTATTTCAGCTTTTATTTCTTTCATAACATTCCCAGTGGGTCAGAAGTTAACATACACTCAATTAGTATTTGGTAGCATTGCCTTTAAATTGTTTAACTTGGGTCAAACGTTTTGGGAAGCTTTCCACAAGTTTCCCACAATAAGTTGGGTGAATTTTGGCCCATTCCTCCTGACAGAACTGGTGTAACTGAGTCTGTAGGTTTGTAGGCCTCCTTTCTCGCACATGCTTTTTCAGTTCTGCCCACAAATGTTCTATAGGTCAGGGCTTTGTGATGGCCACTCATACATTGACTTTGTTGTACTTAAGCCATTTTGCCACAACTTTGGAAGTATGCTTGGTGTCATTGTCCGTTTGGAAGACCCATTTGCGACCAAGCTTTACCTTCCTGACTGATGTCTTCAGATGTTGCTTCAATATATCCACATCATTTTCTATTTTGTAAAGTGCACCAGTACTTCCTGCAGCAAAGCACCCCAACAACATGATGCTGCCACCCCCGTGCTTCACGGTTGGGATGGTGTTCTTCGGCTTGCAAGCCTCCCCCTTTTTCCTCCAAACATAACAATGGTCATTATGGCAAAACAATTCTATTTTTGTTTCATCAGACCAGAGGACATTTCTCCAAAAAGTACAATCTTTGTCCCCATCTGCAGTTGCAAACTGTAGTCTTGATTTTTTATGGTGGTTTTGGAGCATACTTTTGTACCTGTTTCCTCCAGCATCTTCACAAGGTCCTTTGCTGTTGTTCTGGGATTGATTTGCACTTTTCACACCAAAGTATGTTCATCTCTATTAGACAGAACGCGTCTCCTCCCTGAGCGGTATGGCTGTGTGGTCCCATGGTGTCACGCTCGGGAGTGTACATAGACCAAGGCGCAGCGCAGCGATAGTTCGACATCATTTATTTATTAAACTAAACGTGAACTATACAAAACAACAACGAATATACAATGAACGGAAACACACTTACTGTAGACAATGAACCACACCTATGGGACATACACATATAAGTAGGATCCCTAATTAGAGACAATGCATAGCAGCTGCCTCTAATTAGGGATCCTACACACAACACCACACAGATAGAAAATATAGAACTGCCAGACTCTGACCATAGAATATTATAGAGAAGCAATAGACTTCTCTATGGCCAGAGCCTGACACATGGTGTTAATACTTGCGTACTATTGTTTGTACAGATGAACGTGGTATCTTCAGGCATTTAGAAATTGCTCCCAAGGATGAACCAAACTTGTGGAGGTCTACAATTGTTTTTCTGATGTCTTGGCTGATTTCTTTTGATTTCCCATGATGTCGAGCAGAGGCACTGAGTTTGAAGGTAGGCCTTGAAATACATCCACAGGTACACCTCCAACTGACTCAAATGATGTCAATTAGCCTATCAGAATCTTCTAAAGACATGACATAATTTTCTGGAATTTTCCAAACTGTTTAAAGGCACCGTCAACATAGTTTATGTAAACTTCTGTCCCACTGGAATTGTGATATAGTGAATGAATCTGTCTGTAAACAATTGTTGGAATAATTACTTGTGTAATGCACAAAGTATATGTCCTAACCGACTTGCCAAAACTATAGTTTGTTAACATGAAATCTGTGGAGGGGTTGAAAAATGAGTGTGAAGGACTTCAACCTAAGTGTATGTGAACTTCGACTTCAACTGTATATCCTCCCTCAAGCCAATACCACGTCGGCCCTCAAAGAACTTCCTGCGAAACTGAAAGCGCAAACCACCGCCTTTAACCATGGCAAAGTGACTAGGAATATGGAAGAACATAAACAGTGTAGTTATTCACTCTGCAAGGCAATCATACAAGCTAAACGTCAATATAGAGTCGCAATTCAACGGCTCAGACACGAGACGTATGTGGCAGGGATTACAGACAATCACGGATTATAAAAGGAAAAACAACCACGTTGCCGAGACCGACGCCTCCCTTCTGGACAGGCTAAACGCATTCTTTGCCCGCTTTGAGGATAACACAGTGCCACCGACATGGCCCGCTACCAAGGACTGTGGGCTCTCCTTCTCCGTGGCCGTGAGAGAAACATTTAGACGGCATCCCTTGCCGCATCCTCAGAGCATGCACAGACCAGCTGGCTGGTGTGTGTACAAGCATATTCAATCTATCCCTATCCCTGTCTGCTGTCCACACGTGCTTCAAGATGGCCACCATTGTTCCTGTACCCAAGAAGGCAAAGGTAACAGAACTTAATGACTATCACCGCGTGGCACTCACCTCTGTCATCATGAAGTGCTTTGAGAGACTAGTCAATGATCATATCACCTCTACCTTACCTGCCACCCTAGACCCACTTCAATTTGCTTACCGCCCCAATTGATCCACAGATGATGCAATCGCCATCACTCTGCTCACTGCCCTTTCCCTGGACAAGAGGAATACCTATGTCAGAATGCTGTTTATTGACTACAGCTCAGAATTCAACACCATAGTACCCTCCAAGCTCATCATTAAGGTTGAGGCCCTGGGTCTGAACCACGCCCTGTGCAACTGGGTCCTGGACATCCTGACGGGTCGCCCCCAGGTGGTGAAGGTAGGAAACAACACCTCTACTTCGCTGATCCTCAACACTGGGGCCCCCCAAGGGTACGTACTCAGCCCCCTCCTGTACTCCCTGTTCACCCATGACTGTGTGGCCAAGCACGCCTCCAACTCAATCATCAAGTTTGCAGACAACACAACAGTAGTAGGCTTGTTACCAACAATGACGAGACAGCCTGGGAGTGTGGTGCCAGGAAAACAACCTTTCACTCAACGTCAAAAAAACTAAGGAGATGATCCTGGACTTCAGGAAACAGGGACCGCAGTGGAGAAGGTGGAAAACTTCAAGTTCCTTGGCGTACACATCACTGATAAACTGAAATGGTCCACCCACACAGACAGTGTGGTGAAGAAGGTGCAACAGAGCCTCTTCAACCTAAGGAGGCTAAAGAAATTTGGCTTAACACCTAAAACCCTCACAAACTTTTACAGATGCAAAATTGAAAGCATTCTGTCAGGCTGTATCACTGCTTGGTATGGCAACTGCACCGCCCACAACCGCAAGGCTCTCCAGAGGGTGGTTCGGTCTACCCAACGCATTACCGGGGGAAAACTACCCGCCCTCCAGGACACCTACAGCACCCGATGTCACAGGAAGGCCAAAAAGATCATCAAGGACATCAACCACCCGAGCCACTGCCTGTTCACCCCGCTGTCATTCAGAAGGCGAGGTCAGTACAGGTGTATCAACGCTGGGACCGAGAGACTGAAAAACAGCTTCTATCTCAAGGCCATCAAACAGACATCACTAGCACATTAAAGGCTGCTGCCTAAAGGCACAGACTATAAATCACTGGTCACCTTTAAGTTATGGAACACTAGTCACTTTAATAATGTTTATAATGTTTACATATCTGGCATCACTCATCTCATATGTATATACTGTATTCTATACTATTCTACGAGATCTTAGTCACTTAATAATGTTTACATATCTGGCATTACTCTTCTCATATGTATATACTGTATTCAATACTATTCTACTCTATCTTAGTCCTTGCCGCTCGTCCATATATGTATATAGTCCTAATTAATTCCTTACTTAGATTTGTGTGTATTGGGTATATGTTGTGTAATTGTTAGATATTACTTGTTAGATATTACTGCACTGTCGGAACTAGAAGCACAAGCGTTTCTCTACACCTGCAATAACATCTGCTAAACATGTGTATGTGACCAATAAAATTTGATTTGATTTGACTTGGGGGAGTGGCGTTGTGCCGTGAGCTGTTGCTTTATTTGTTTTTTGAAAACAGGTTTTTGTGTTCACTTGCACTATATAAAATGGAAGGGAGTTCCATGGACTAAGTGTGTGTGTCAGTGCTGTGTGTAAGTTGACTCTGCAAACAATTTGGAATTTCCAACACATTAATGTTTCTTATAAAAACAAGAAGTGACACAGTCAGTCTTTCCTCAGCGAAGAGAGACTGGCATGCATAGTATTTATATTAGCCTTCTGATTACAATGAAGAGCATGACGTACCACTCTGTTCTGGGTAGCTGCAGCTTAACTAGGTATTTCTTTGCAGCACTTGACCATTTGACTGGACAATAATCAAGATAAGACAAAACTAGAGCCTGGAGGACTTGCTTTGTGGAATGTGGTGTCAAAAATGCAGAACACCTCTTTATTACAGACAATTGACCTTGTAATCTGAGCTGTATTATGTTGGACTGTATAATTTTGTATTGTATGCTGTATTGTGGCATTACAGTATACCTTACTAGGCCTTACTGTACCATAAGCTGACTCATGGTAATCCTACTGTACCTCTCCTCTTCCCTGGTCCTCTTCGTTGGCACCTCCAGAGTCCTCAGATGGGCACATTCATTGGCGTGTACCTGCCCTGCATGCAGAACATCCTGGGAGTCATCCTCTTCCTGCGTCTCACCTGGATTGTTGGCACCGCCGGCATCTTGGAGTCTTTCGCTATCGTTGTCATGTGCTGCACCTGTGTGAGTACTATGTAGTAATACAAATGGACTACTAAGGTGTGAGTACTATTGGGCTAAACTACTTTCATACACACACTGCTCCCTTTTGGGGAGTTCAGGTACTAAATTCTGCCAACCTTAGTTTTCTCTGCCATGAATGAAGTGGTCTCATTTTTCTCCCTGAGGACATTGTAACCATACACCCACCAATGCTAGTCTTTTGTATTTTTTTCATCTCTTACAGACCATGCTGACAGCAATATCAATGAGCGCTATTGCAACAAATGGGGTAGTGCCAGGTAATGTCAGTTCAACTTCAACTTATTTTCCACCTCTGTTTTTATGTTTATTTAGCACTGTCATCGTTTAGCAATGGTTGATTATTATAATTATTCTTGCATTGGAGCTAAAGTCTGAGGCTAACTTATTTTCCTTTCTGGTCATTTTACCCGTTTCTGTTCTCTTGCCCATGCAGCTGGAGGCTCCTACTACATGATCTCCAGGTCTTTGGGACCAGAGTTTGGTGGGGCTGTGGGCTTGTGTTTTTACCTGGGAACGACATTCGCTGGCTCCATGTACATCCTGGGTACCATTGAAATCCTTTTGGTAAGGATAAAACAGAATGCCTGATCATGATATAGGAAATACACAATGTTTAGAGGAGTTGTTCATGACCACATGACTCTTCCAGGAGCTGGTACCTTGTCACAGCCTATACCAATGGCCCAGAGTTTTTCCTGGACATGTCACATGGGCTGGAAAAACTTGGCCCAAACACTGTTTGACGAAGCGAGTGTCCCAGCTGACTCCTATTCTTGTTCCAGACGTACATCGTGCCGAACGCTGCGTTGTTTGTGGCGGAGAAGAAGGAGGGCGAGGCGGAGGCCATGCTGAATAACATGCGTGTGTACGGGACCTGCTGCCTGGCTCTCATGGCTCTGGTGGTGTTTGTGGGGGTCAAATATGTCAACAAGCTGGCCCTGGTCTTCCTGGCCTGTGTGGTGCTCTCCATCATGGCCATCTATGCCGGAGTCATCAAGACCGTCATAGAACCACCAGACTTCCCGTGAGTTAGATAGTTAATCTATTTCTTAATTTTTTTTTATTTCACCTTTATTTAACCAGGTAGGCCAGTTGAGAACAAGTTCTCATTTACAACTGCGACCTGGCCAAAATAAAGCAAAGCAGTGTGACAACAACAACACAGAGTTACACATGGGATAAACAAACGTACAGTCAATAACACAATAGAAAATCTATGTACAGTGTGTGCAAATGTAGTAAGATTAGGAAGGTAAGTTAATAAATAGGCCATAGTGGCGAAATAATTACAATTTAACATTAACACGGGAGTGATAGATGTGCCGATGATGATGTGCAAATAGAGATACTGGGGTGCAAAGGAGCAAAAAAAATAACAGTATGGGGATGAGGTAGTTGGGTGGGCTATTTACAGATGGGCTGTGTACAGGTGCAGTGATCGATAAGCAGCTTTGACAACTGATGCTTAAAGTTATTGAGGGAGATGGTAGTCTCCAGCTTCAATAATTTTTGCAATTCATTTCAGTCATAGGCAGCAGAGAACTGGAAGGAATGGCGGCCAAAAAAAGAGGTGTTGGCTTTGGGGATGACCAGTGAAATATACCTGCTGGAGCGCATGCTACGGGTGGGTGTTGCTATGGTGACCAGCGAGCTGAGACCACCTAGCAATAGATTTATAGATGACCTGGAGCCAGTGGGTTTGGCAACAAATATGTAGTGAGGGCCAGCCAACGAGAGCACACAGGTCGCAGTGGTGGGTAGTATATGGTAACAAAACAGATGGCACTGTGATAGAATACATCCAATTTGCTGAGTAGAGTGTTAGTCAAGGATCGGTAGGATAGTCAGTTTTACGAGGGCATTTTTGGCAGCATGAGTGAAGGAGGCTTTGTTACGAAACAGGAAGCTGATTCTAGATTTAATTTTGGATTGGAGATGCTTAATGTGAGTCTGGAAGGAGAGTTTACAGTCTAACCAGACCCCTAGGTATTTGTAGGTGTCCACATATTCTAAGTCAGACCCGTCGAGTAGTGATGCTAGTCCGGTGGGCGGGCTTGGGCAGCGTTTGATTGAAGAGCATGCATTTAGTTTACTGGCATTTAAGAGCAGTTGGAGGCCACGGAAGGAGTGTTGTATGACATTGAAGCTCATTTGGAGGTTTGTTAACACAGTGTCCAAAGAATGGCCAGATGTATACAGAATGGTGGCGTTTATGTAGAGGTAGAGGTCTCTGGGTTTACCTCTACATCATCAGAGGAACAGAGGAGGAGTAGGATAAGGGTACGGCTAAAGGCTTTAAGAACTGGTCGTCTAGTGCGTTGGGTACAGAGAATAAGAGGAGCAGATTTCTGGGTGTGGTAGAATAGATTCAGGGCATAATGTACAGACAAGGATATGGTAGGATGTGAGTTCAGTGGAGGTAAACCTAGGCATTGGGTAACGATGAGAGAGGTTGTACAGACAAGGATATGGTAGGATGTGAGTTTAGTGGAGGTAAACCTAGGCGTTGGGTAACGATGAGAGAGGTTGCATCTCTGGAGGCACCAGTTAAGCCAGGTGAGGTCTCTGCGTGTGTAGGGGGTGGGACAAAGGAGCTATCTGAGGCATGTTGAGCGGGACTGGGGGCTCTACAGTGAAATAGAACAATAAGAACTAACTGAAACAGCAACAGACATATTGGGCATAAGAGAGAGACATAAGGCGATCACTGGTGTTAATCAAGAGAGCTAAGACAACGACTGGTAATGGCGATGAATAGACAGAGAGGGTTAGTTAGCTACACACAGGACCTGAGTTCGAGGCTGAGACTTAACAGATAATCCGAATGAGGTACCGTGTAAGGGAACAGTCCAGCAGGCATCAGCCGTGTAGCCGAGTGATCATAAGGTCCAATGAGCATCAAGGGGTGAGCCAGAGAGCAGTTTGGTGGCCGCTACTGCACTAGGCGAGCGGGAGGCACAGCGTTCAGAATGCTAGCGGGGCCGGGGCTAGAAGATGGGTCTTCGGCTACATTGCAACAGAAAAGCCTGTTGAAACCAAGTCTGATGATTACGTCGGCAGACCAGTCGTGATGGATCGGCTGGGCTCTGTGTCGACAATATTAAGGTCCAGGCCGGTTGACAAAGAGGTACTGTAGCCCAGGAATTAGCTAGTACACGTCGGCTAGTCGGGAGATGGGCCTAGCTCGGAGCTAGCTCAAGGCTAATTGGTGCATGCTTCGGGACAGTGGTGTTAGCCAGCAACAGCCACTCGGTTGCAGCTAGCTAGCTGTGATGATCCGGTGTAATGGTCCAGTGATTTTGGCAGAAATCCGGTGATGTGGTAGAGAAAGCAATCCGATATGCGCTGGGTTTGCCTAGCTGGCTGTGCAGACTGGCCGATATTGTCCGAACTGAAGCTGGCTGTTGCAGGCAAGGGCAGTGGTGAAGACCGCTAGCAATGGCTAGGAGCTAGTTAGCAGGCTAGCTTCTGTCAGAGGTCCAGTTATATGGGATAAAGAAATAGTAGATCTGTACCACGTTGGGTGAGGCGGGTTGCAGGAAAGTATATGAGAATAAGAAATATATACGGAAAAACAGAAAAAAACTGACTATTTACACGGGACACAGGACAGGACATAAAAAAACACGTCCGCACTGTTACACCATCTTGGAAGGAAGACGGCACAGTAAATGTTTGTTTGTCTGGTCAGATTAATATGCACAATGAACACTGTACAGGACCATCATCAGTCATCTGATCTTATAGGGCTGGATACTAATGTGATCACACATTGATATCAGTGAGTCAGATATTTATAGACTCTTTACAGCAGTTACAGTGGCCAAAAGAAAATGATTCTTAGTTCTTTACACAAGAAAATATCATCATGAGTATATCTACAGTGGGGAGAACAAGTATTTGATACACCGCCGATTTTGCAGGTTTTCCTTCTTACAAAGCATGTAGAAGTCTGTAATTTTTATCATAGGTACACTTCAACTGTGAGAGACGGAATCTAAAACAAAAATCCAGAAAATCACATTGTATTATTTTTAAATAATTAATTTGCATTTTATTGCATGACATAAGTATTTGATCACCTACCAACCAGTAAGTATTCCGGCTCTCACAGACCTGTTAGTTTTTCTTTAAGAAGCCCTCCTGTTCTCCACTCATTACCTGTATTAACTGCACCTGTTTGAACTCGTTACCTGTATAAAAGACACCTGTCCACACACTCAATCAAACGGACTCCACACACTCAATCAAACAGCTGTGTAAGGACATCAGGGATAAAATTGTAGACCTGCACAAGGCTGGGATGGGCTACAGGACAATAGGCAAGCAGCTTGGTGAGAAGGCAACAACTGTTGGCGCAATTATTAGAAAATGGAAGAAGTTCAAGATGACGGTCAATCTCCCTCGGTCTGGGGCACCATGCAAGATCTCACCTCGTGGGGCATCAATGATCATGAGGAAGGTGAGGGATCAGCCCAGAACTACATGGCAGGACCTGGTCAATGACCTGAAGAGAGCTGGGACCACAGTCTCAAAGAAAACTATTAGTAACACACTGCGCCGTCATGGATTAAAATCCTGCAGCGCACGCAAGGTCCCCCTGCTCAAGCCAGCGCATGTCCAGGCCCGTCTGAAGTTTGCCAATGACCATCTGGATGATCCAGAAGAGGAATGGGAGAAGGTCATGTGGTCTGATGAGACAAAAATAGAGCTTTTTGGTCTAAACTCCACTCGCCTTGTTTGGAGGAAGAAGAAGGATGAGTACAACCCCAAGAACACCATCTCAACCGTGAAGCATGGAGGTGGAAACATCATTCTTTGGGGATGCTTTTCTGCAAAGGGGACAAGACGACTGCACCGTATTGAGGGGAGGGTGGATGGGGCCATGGATCGCAAGATCTTGGCCAACAACCTCCTTCCCTCAGTAAGAGCATTGAAGATGGGTCGTGGCTGGGTCTTCCAGCATGACAACGACCCGAAACACACAGCCAGGGCAACTAAGGAGTGGCTCCGTAAGAAGCATCTCAAGGTCCTGGAGTGGCCTAGCCAGTCTCCAGACCTGAACCCAATAGAAAATCTTTGGAGGGAGCTGAAAGTCCATATGGCCCAGCGACAGCCCCGAAACCTGAAGGATCTGGATGGAGGAGTGGGCCAAAATCCCTGCTGCAGTGTGTGCAAACCTGGTCAAGAACTACAGGAAATGTATGATCTCTGTAATTGCAAACAAAGGTTTCTGTACCAAATATTAAGTTCTGCTTTTCTGATGTATCAAATACTTATGTCATGCAATAAAATGCAAATTAATTATTTAAAAATCATACAATGTGATTTTCTGGATTTTTGTTTTAGATTCCGTCACTGACAGTTGAAGTGTACCTATGATAAAAATTACAGACTTCTACATGCTTTGTAAGTAGGAAAACCTGCAAAATCGGCGGTGTATCAAATACTTGTTCTCCCCACTGTATATGTTTCCCACAGAATCTGTCTCCTGGGGAACCGTTCCTTGCAGAACCACAACTTTGAGAAGTGTGTAAAGACAGAGGTGATCCAGAACGTGACGTACACAACTAAGTTGTGGGAGCTGTTCTGTGACAGCTCCCACCTCAACGCCACCTGTGATGAGTACTTCACCCTGAACAACGTCACTGAGATCCAGGGCATCCCAGGCCTGCTCAGTGGGGTCATCAAAGGTCAGTGGAGCACCAAGACAAATTCCTAGAAAATTATTGTTGAGTGGCAATAAAGTTATCTGATCTGATGCGTTGGGTAGAGCCCACTTATTGGCACTACTACTACTTACTCACTTACCGAATGATTATAGGCATATTTTATCGACCTGGGGCTCAATAAGGAAGTCAAATTAGATTATTATTTGTAATTCCATAGCTAAATGTTTGAATGACTGCTATAAAAAAAGTAAGATATAAACATTGTATACACTGAGTATACCAAACATTAGGAACACCATCCTAATTTTGATTTACACCCCCCCACCCCCACCCCCTTCCTTTTACCCTCAGAACAGCCTAAATTCGTCGGGGCATGGACTCTACAAGGTGTCAAAAGCATTCCACAGGGATGCTGGCCCATGTTGATATCAGTACTTCCCACAGTTCTGTCGAGTTTGCCTAATGTCCTTTGGGTAGTAGACCATTCCTGATACACACAGGAAACTGTTGAGCGTGAAAAACCCAGCAGTGTTGCAGTTTTTGACACAAACTGGTGCGCCTGGCACCTACTACCATTCCCCATTCAAAGGGACTTAAATATTTTGTCTTGCCCAATCACCCTCTGAATGGCACATATAAACAATCCATGTCTCAATTGTTTCAAGGCTTAAACATCCTTCTTTAACCTGTCTCCTCCCCTTCATCTACACTGATTGAAGTGGAATTAACAAGGGACATCAACAAGGGATCATAGCTTTCACCTGGATTCACCTGGTCAGTCTATGTCATGAAAAGAGCAGGTGTCCTTAATGTTTTGTACACTCAGTCTATAGTCTACTATAATTTGACTCCACTGTGCCGTCTACTATAATGTGACTTCTCTGTGTCCCCTGTTAGACAACATGTGGGGTGACTACGGGCCCAGTGGGATGTTGGTGGAGAGGAAGAGGCAGTCTTCTGTTCCAGCCCAGGATAACTCCAGAGATATCTACATGCCTTACGTCCTCAACGACATCTCCACCTTCTTCACTCTGCTGGTGGGAATCTACTTCCCCTCCGTCACAGGTTGGTAGAGCAGCCATATTGTCACCATAGATATCATTGTGTAGCTACCACCATATGACATCATTGATTTATTGTTTGTCACCCTCACGCTGATTGTAAGGGTGTTACTGTAACTTATACTTTGGAATAGTTACTGTAACTTAAGCTTTTGTGTTTTTAGTTTTGGTGTTGTTTTCTGCTTCAGAGACAACATTTAAGTATGTTGGTGATTTCCTGAATTTCAGCTTCTGTATCAATCTATGTGTGTTCCATCACAGGAATCATGGCGGGCTCCAACAGATCTGGAGACCTCCGAGATGCCCAAAGGTCTATTCCTTTTGGCACCATCCTGGCCATAGCAACCACTTCTTTCATTTGTATCCTTGGAGAAACCATAGAGATGATGATGTGCGTGTGTGGAGTGGTGTGCATGCATTCATGGAGTGCTGGCATGTGTGTTTGTGTGGGAGAGGGTATGTGTTTTGCATTTGTTAACTTTGACAGCACTATTTCTCTCTTAACCCCAACTCCCAGACATGACCTGTGTTGTGCTATTTGGTGCCTGTATCGAGGGTGTCGTTTTGAGAGACAAGTAACTACTATTCCACAGTTATTATTTATAACATAGCTGTTATGCCATTATGCACAGTAGCGTTGATGCAGAAGCCATCCCTGCTGTGTATAACTTGTATATCAAAGACCTTTGTGTCATACATACGGTGCCTTCATTTACACCCCTTGGCGTTTTCCACATTTTGTTGTTACAGCCAAAGGTATTTGATATATGTTTTTGTCACTGATCTACACATAATACCCCATACTGTCAAAGTGGAATTTTGTTTGTAGAAAGTTTTAGAAATTAATAAAAAATGTAAAGCCAAAATGTCTTTAGTCGATAAGTATTCAACCCCTTTGTTATGGCAATCCTAAATAAGTTCAGGAGTAAAAATGTGCTTAATAAATTGCATAATAACTTGAATGGACCGTCTCTGTACCACACACATACAATTATCTGTAATGTCTCTCAATCGAGTAGTGGATTTCTAACCCAGATTCAATCACAAAGACCAGGGAGGTTTTGCAATGCCAAGAAGGGTACCGATTGGTAGATGTGTAAAACATTTTTTTTTTTAAAGCAGACGCTGAATATGCCTTTGAGCATGGTGAAGTTATTAATTAGGCTTTGGGTGGGGTCTCAATATACCCAGTCCCTACAAAGATACAAGCATTCTTCCTAACTCAGTTGCCAGAGAGGAAGGAAACTACTCAGGGATTTCACCATGGTGATTTTAAAATAGTTACAGAGTTTAATGGTTGTGATGAGAAAACTGAAGATGGATCAACAACATTGTAGTTACTCCACAATACTAACCTAAACGACAGAGTGAAAGAAGGAAGCCTGTGCAGAATAAAATATTCAAAAACATCCTGTTTGCAACAAGGCATTTAAGCAATACTGCAAAAAATGTGGCAAAGTTATTCACTTTTTGTCATGAACACAAAGCATTATGTTTGGGGCAAATTCAACACAACACATCACTGAATGCCACTCTTCATATTTTAAGCATGGTGGTGGCTGCATCATGGGTATGCTTGTCATCGGCAAGGACTAGGACGTTTTTTAGGATAACAAGAAACCGAATATAGCTATAAGCACAGGAAAATCCTAGAGTAAAACCTGTTTCAGTCTGCTTTCCACCAGACACTGGGGTATTAATTCACCTTTCAGCAGGACAATAACCTAAAGCACAAGGCCAACTATACACTGGAGTTGCTTACCAAGACAACATTACAGTTACAGTTTTTACTTAAAAATCGTCTTGAAAATCTATGTCAAGGCTTGAAAATTGCTGTCTAGCAATGATTAACAATCAACTTGATAGAGCTTGAAGAATTTTTGTAAGAATAATGGGCAAATATTGTACAATCCAGGTGTGCAAAGCTCTTAGAGACTTAATCAAAATATGCTTCTACAAAGTATTGACTCAGGGGTGTGAATACTTATGTAAATTAGATTTAGTTTTCTATCAATTAGCAAAAAAAATCTAAAAACATGTTTCACTTTGTCATTATGGGTTATTGTGTGTAGATGGTGAGAACAATCCATTTTGAATTCAAGCTGTAATACAACAAAATGTGGAATAAGTAAATGGGTATGAATACTTTCTGAAGGCACTGTATAGATAGACCCTTGTTGCGCATCTATAAGGACAGACGTTAGAAAGAGAACATTGTGTGCCAATAGAGTACAATGTCATAACATAAAGGGTGTTAAGCTGATTGGACAGAACAGCTAAAGATTATTACGCTTGCATGGGTATGTGCTCATTATGTGTATGTGCTCAGATCTCAGTCTCTCAATTTGCCTGTCTTTCTTTCAGCCTCGTTCTAAACAATACAGTACCTGTGTTTGTATAACATTCAACTGTGTCTGTTTCCGCTACAGATTTGGGGACTCCGTCAAGAAGAACTTGGTGATTGGAACTCTGGCATGGCCTTCTCCATGGGTGATTGTGATTGGCTCCTTCTTCTCCTGCTGTGGGGCAGGGCTACAGAGTCTTACTGGCGCCCCTCGTCTGCTGCAGGCCATAGCACGTGACGGGATTGTCCCCTTTCTGCAGGTAAGAAGGTCCTAGAGACTGTGCCATGTCCTTACTGTTGCATCTCAATAACAGAACCACTTCAGCTAGTCAGCTAGTCTCTCTCTCTTTTTCTCTCCCTTTCTCTCCCCCTCCATATCTCTCTCTCTCTCTCTCTCTCTCTCTCTCTTTCTCTTTCTCTCTCTATTTCTCTCTCTCTCTCTCTCTCTCTATTTTTCTCTCTCTCCTTCTCTTTCTCTCTTCCTCTCTCTCTCTGTCTCTCTCTCTCTCTCCCTCTCTCCCTCTCTCTTTCTCTCTCTCTCTATTTTTCTCTCTCTCTATTTTTCTCTCCTTCTCTTTCTCTCTCTCTCTCTCTCTCTCTCTCTCTCTCTGTCTCTCTCTCTCCCTCTCTCTCTCTTTCTCTCTCTCTCTCTATTTTTCTCTCTCTCTATTTTTCTCTCTCTCTTTCTCTCTCTCTCTCTCTCTCTCTGTCTCTCTCTCTCCCTCTCTCTCTTTCTCTCTCTCTCTCTATTTTTCTCTCTCTCTCTATTTTTCTCTCTCTCTTTCTCTTTCAATTCAATTCACTTTATTGGCATGACGCAAGTGTACATATTGCCAAAGTATCACACATCAAAATATATATATGTATTTTTTGTGTATATATACATATATATATATCTATATATACACATATTCTTTTATTATTACATCAGAGAACAAAATAACAACATAGGAAAAAAAAAGGCATTAAATATGTCAGGCACTGTCCCTCAACTTGTGGCAGGCAGCAACATAGCATGCTGCCAGCGCACAGCTGTCCATGTCTTCCCCCAAAAGGATTGGCAGCCTTTCTATTTCAGAGAGGTCCTCAAAGCCCCGGACTACTTATTCGAATTTGGGGAAGTGACTCTCTCTGATAGTTTAATATTTTTTACATTTTGTCAGGAAATGCAGCTCTGTCTCTGGTTCTGCTGTGGTGCAGTGGTTGCACAGCCTTTCCTCTACAGGGAGCCAGGTTTTCCTGTGTCTATCCTTCTCAATAGCAAGGTTGTGCTCGCTGAGCCTGTACTTTGTCAAGGTTTTCCTGAGGTTTTGATCAGTCACCATGGTCAGATAGTTTGCCATGGTGTACTGTCGATTTAGGGCCAAATAGCACTGCATTTTGCTTTGTGCTTGTGTTTGTGTTTTCCAGTAGGTAATGTAGTTTTGTTTTAGATGTTTTGTAATTTGGTTAATTTCTCTTTCTTTCTTTCTTTCTTTCTTTCTTTCTTTCTTTCTTTCTTTCTTTCTTTCTTTCTTTCTTTCTTTCTTTCTTTCTTTCTCTCTCTCTCTCTCTCTCTCTTTCTCCCTCTCTCTTTCTCTCTCTCTATTTTTCTCTCTCTTTCTCCCTCTCTCTCTCTCTCCCTCTCTCTCACTTTCTCTTTCTTTCTCTCTCTTATTATTTATCTCTCTCTCTCTCTCTCTCTCCCTTTCTCTTTCTCTCTCTCTCTTTTTCTCTCTCTTTCACTCTCTCTTTCATTCTCTTTCTATTTCTCTTTCTCTTTCTCTTTCTCTCTCTGGTCATGGTAAAGCCTATCTCTCCCTCTCCTCCAGGTGTTTGGTCATGGTAAAGCCTCTCTCTCCCTCTCCTCCTCCAGGTGTTTGGTCATGGTAAAGCCTCTCTCTCCCTCTCCTCCTCCAGGTGTTTGGTCATGGTAAAGCCTCTCTCTCCCTCTCCTCCTCCAGGTGTTTGGTCATGGTAAAGCCTCTCTCTCCCCTCCTCCAGGTGTTTGGTCATGGTAAAGCCAATGGGGAACCTACCTGGGCCCTCTTGATGACTGCTGGGATCTGTGAGATTGGAATCCTCATTGCATCACTGGACGCTGTTGCCCCCATTCTCTCAATGTGAGTGTGTTCAGTATTGTGTAGAAGGTGATACTGCAAATGTGAGCTTTAGTCTTTCTGTCTATAGTCATGGGATGGGAGAGTATTAGCTCATTGTCCTTTTGGAAGCCTATAAGTCACTTCAATTAATCTTCTCTGTGGGGCTGGGTTTCAGGTTTTTCCTGATGTGCTACCTGTTTGTCAATTTGGCCTGTGCCGTCCAGACACTGCTACGCACTCCCAACTGGAGACCCAGGTTTAAGTTCTACCATTGGTGAGTTATTATTTTCCATGCCAAAAGTGTCAATTCAGAGATCTTACACCCTGGATCTTTGGACCAATATTACGTTACAGCCCAGCAGAAACACACCTAACTCATCCAATCAACTAATCATGAAGCACTTTGTGAAATAGGTCATGTAGATATGCAGTCTTAAGGGAAGATATTCAGAAGGAGACAATGAACTTACTTCTCACACCAAATACCGAACTGCACTAAGCCTAAAACAGGCTTACCCTGTAGCTGTGAGTGATTTGCAAGGAAGGCGTAGTGGAAGCAGGCGCAGGGAGACAGGAGAGTAAAGTGAATAACCACTATTTAATGCACGGAAAAACAAACTCTCCGATCTGAACAAAAGGGGGAGCTACGAAACAACATTAGCTCCCATACACACTCCTAGTACAATAATCACCGACAGGGACCCGGGGTGTGCAGAGGGAATAAGACGCACCCACAATTAGTGAACAAATGGGGAACAGGTGCTGACACGAAACAGGGCAGACAAACACTGAGTGGTGGGTCGGTGGTGGCTGGTACTCGGGCGACGTCGACCTATTTCGGCAGCCCGCCCGAGGGAAGGGAGCAACTTCAGCCGAAGTCGTGACAGTAGCTTCCATAGCTCTTACAGGTTGGGTGTGTACCTGGCTCAATCTACCCAGAAACCCAAAACAATCTACCTAGAAACCCAAAACAATCTACCCAGAAACCCCTCCCTGGTACATACCCATGTCCCTGGTACATACCCACGGTGAATAAATAGGGACACCTTTGCACCAGAGCCTTCTGCCTTCTTCTGAATATCTTCCCTTAAGACTGCATATCTACATATGCAGTCTGCGTAGCCAGGCACTAAAATAGAACTTGGTTCTATTTGTGACACTTGACGCGCTGCAAGCCCCGCCTCTCCCATCTCCTCACTGGTTTTTAGGAGCATATACCCATGTGGGTGATTGAAAGATTCACCTTAAAGTTGGTAGCCAACCATTATATAAAGTCCAAAGAAGAAGAAGACTGAAGGAGGAGAGATGACTAGAAACTAAGATAAATAATAGTTTACTTAATATACAGTCTGGTTAAATGAACAGGTAAGTGAATATTTTGCATGGTTAAATTAACTGTACAGGTAAATGTACAGGTAAGTGAATATTTGCATGGTTAAATTAACTGTACAGGTAAATGACAGGAAGAGATACTTAAATAGCTAAATGTGCGTATGATATAATTTATAGTAATAATAATAATTCCCTTAAAATACAGTCCTTAGCGCGCAGGGTTTAATTACAGATAAATGCATGTATTGCACATTCGATATACTAAAAGCAATGAAAAAAGATACCAATGACAGGATACTAATATGCATTCCTGAGTGAATGACTACGTAAGTTCAGTCCAAGAATTACTTACAATATTGCAAGTGATATGATATAACAACTGTACATGAATATCTATATACAGTCCTGAATGAATAAATAAGTCCTGAGTGAATGAGTGACTACAGACCAGAGTTACTCACGGATGGATGCCTAATTGTTAAACTAGGTCCTAGCACCCCAACAGTTCCAGGTCTATCTTTCCGACGGCACGGCACCCCGGTGATGCATTTAATAGTCTAATAGCCCCCGGCAGGAAGGACCTCCTGTAGCGCTCTCTGGCACACCGTGGTGGGATCAGTTTGTGACTGAAGGTGCTCCTCTGCATCATAACCATGGCATGCAGAGGGTGGGTGACGTTGTCCATGATGGCCAGCAGTTTGGCCAGGATCCGTCTCTCCGCCACCTCCTCTAGAGTGTCAAGGCTAATTCTCAGAACAGAGCTGGCCTTCCTGATCAGCTTATTTACCCGAGAAGCATCACCAGCCTTTATGTTGGCGCCCCAGCACACCACTGCAAAATAGATGGCACTGGCCGCCACAGATTGGTAGAAAGTATTCAGTAGTTTACTGCACACGTTGAAGGACCTGAGCCTCCTCAGAAAGTCGGCTCTGACCCTTTTTGTACAGATCCCCGGTGTTACCATCCCATTCCAGCCTGTTGTCCATATGGACTCCCAGGAACGTGTGACGCAACTATTTCCACATCCATCCCCTGTATAGGGACTGCAGTCGGTTGGGCCTGGGTTCTCCTGAAGTCCACCTCTATCTCCTTTGTTTTGCTGATGTTGAGCTGAAAGTGGTTCTGCTCACACCACACCACAAAGTAATTGATTGTGAGTGAGGTGAACGTGGGCAGGGTTAAAGAGAGAGATGCATGGTTAAAATCCCCCGAAATGGCAAAGAAGAGAGTGGATGACATCACACGCTGTGTTTGCGTCAGCGGGGGGCGGGATGTAAACAATAACAGCAATGGTCTCCGTGAATTCCCTCGGCAAATAGAAGGGTCTCAGGCTAACGGCTAACAGCTCGATGTCCGGGCTACAAAACTGTTCCTTAACGGTAATATGACTCGGATTACACCATCTGTTGTTAACTAATAAAGCCAGCCCCCCTCCCTTACCCTTACCGGAAGAAGCACTATCCCTGTCCGCTCTGATGGTCTGGAAACCGCCGATAGTTACGTTCTCTATGGGGATGTTATCATTCAGCCATGTCTCTGTAAAGCACAATAGGTTAGCTTCCCGGTAGTCTCTTTGCCCATGGACCAGCCCCTCAAGCTCATCCACCTTCTTATGTAGCGATCTCACCTAACACTCTATCTATAATGATAGATGGTATAGCCGGCTTGTACTTACTCAGCTTTGCCTTACACTTCCGACCTTCCCTGCATCCACGCCGTCGCCTTTTCAACTCATCCGGAATATCAAACGTTTCCCTGGAGTGCAATAGCGCTGAGTGTGTAAATAATTGAGGACTCGCGTGTACGTTCTGCGTTGATAAAAATAGAAATTGCCTCAGTGATAAAAAGGACCGCTAAAACCTACGTAAAACAGTAGCACTCCATAATCCTGAACGATTATAGTTCAACTGTTGCAAAAAAAACTCACAAATACTAAAACAACAATTAACGCACAAACAATGGGAGCTGCTTAACAGGCGACCACACAGGGCGATTTACCCTTTTATCTGTGGATTAATTGCCGGAGTAGAGGACCTTGTGCACACGCGCGGTCTGGTCAGCAGATCAGACTATGTGCACGTTCGTAAGAAGTGGGCATAAATCCACATCGTCACTCACTTGATTAGTTTAATCAGGTGTGTCAGTGCTGGGCTGGAACAAAAGCCTGCACAGCTCCAAGGTGCCCAAGACCAGGATGTAGTAACACTGACCTAATGCCTATCCAAACAATAAGCCCATTCAATAAGCTGTTGTCCTGTTCTCTGGTCCCTGCAGGACACTGTCGTTCCTAGGGATGAGTCTGTGTGTCTCCCTCATGTTCATCTCCTCCTGGTACTACGCTCTGGTAGCCATGTCCATCGCTGGATGCATCTATAAGTACATTGAGTACAGAGGGTAAGAGTTTGGTTTTCCAATAACAGCTCAATAACATTATACTACTGTTATTACATTGGTAATGTCCCCACATAATTAAATAGAACACAGTATTATATCTCTATGTAGTGTCCCTGCCTTTATTTAACCCATGTTCTGGACGGTGTGTTGTAATTATACAGTTTGGTTACAGTTTGGTGCATTGGTATCTAAATGTGTGAGATTTCTGTAATCCTAACAGGTTTTGTGTAATGTTCCTACCTTTTTTAACCCTCCCTCTTTCCTCAGGGCAGAGAAGGAGTGGGGAGATGGGATCAGAGGTCTGTCCCTGAACGCTGCCCGCTACGCTCTGATCCGGCTGGAGGAAGTGCAGCCACACACTAAGAACTGGAGGTGAGAGGCTGAGAGCAGTGTAAAGCGTAGGGTGAGGATGACTCCAGAGTCATACTCAGTTATGTTATTTTCAACTTAGACACATTGTACATGAACTGATATCTCCTTCCTTGGTCTAATGTTTCTGTACGTTAGGTTTGCAATGTAGATCTGTCACTCTGAGGATCGACAGATGATGACTGAAATTGGTTGTTTTGCTGTCCTGCCTGATGACATAGTTTAGTGGCTTGACTTGACGTTTATCTATCTGAACATACACTGACTGTACTGTATCTCTCCCCTCAGGCCTCAGTTACTGGTGCTACTGAAGCTGGATTCAAACCTGGGCGTGAAACATCCTCGTCTGCTGTCCTTTACCACCCAGCTGAAGGCAGGGAAAGGTCTGACCATCGTCAGCTCTGTGTTGGAGGGCACGTACATGACCCTTGGGGCTGAGGCCAAGAGCGCAGAGCAGGTGAGAGATACTCATATCACATGACCAGGGTGGCAGAGAATCAGTGTCCAGACCAGGTGAGATGTCCAGAACATGTCCAGAATGCAGTTAGAACTGATTCACCCTTGGCTACTGATTCTCAGACCCGTCCAATATGATAAATAGAACTGCATTACTAGTGTTTTGTGCTCGCTGGAAGCAGGTGTAATTTATTCACCAACTCAAAGAGTAAAGAGACTCCATCTGCAGTTTATAATGCCAGGTGCTAGTGAATGTAATATTATCCTTCACTCTAAAATTCTTACTCCTGTGCAGTCACCACATTGGGGAGTATGAAGTTCTCAATTCATTATCTCATAACAGAGAACTCTGCTACCTGCTGGGAGGTCAGATGGGTGCGCTAAAATATCATAGCGGCAAGCTGTTGAAGATGATTAATATACTCAGTAACCTACAATATTAATTTACAATCAAGCTGGTGAAGAGAAATACATTATTATCTCTGTTCACCTCACTCATCCCAGATCACAGTCTGATGAAAGCTCCCTGTTTTTGCTCTGTCATGTTACCCTCCAGCCATGGTCAATGATACATTCTGACTGGTCTAATTCAAGCACAAAGAGGTCAATAAAATGCTATGCAAGGCCAAACGCCAATGGCTCTGTAGAGATTCCTGCAGTCAGCTGTATAGATTTTCCACTTATTAACCACACGTTAAAATGTGATTTTGGTCACTCACTCTTGACTTCATGTCCAAGTTTAGAACATTTTCATAAAGCTTACATCACAACTTCAAGAAAGCGACCGTGGGGGATTTTCCTTCATACTTTCTGCATACTTTGCGTAGTATACTTGCATCAAAATGTTTCATCCACTATCAGTGTCTTGCAAGTGTATATTTTCACTCTTTCATCCATTCATCCATTTTCCTCTTTCATCCTCTTACCTCCTGGTTGTTCCTCTTTACTTGGTGCAGAACGTCAAGTCGGCCATGCACGCAGAACGTACCAAAGGTTTCTGCCACGTGGTGGTGTCCTCTAACCTGCGGGATGGTTTCTCCCACCTGATCCAGTCGGCAGGGCTGGGGGGCATGAAACACAACGCCGTCCTCATGGCCTGGCCTGGGGGCTGGAAACAGGCTGAGGACTCCTACCCCTGGAAGAACTTCATCGGTCAGTAGTACATTTCATACTCTACTATACTCTACCATACTTTACTATTTTAGTAGCATCATCAAGTATGTCATACTAAGGTAGTTTCTCCTGAAGACATTCACATACATTTGAAATATTAACCTAGCAAGCTGCACTACATGGTCATAAGTATGGGGACAACCCTTCAAATTAGAGGATTCTGCTATTTCAGCCACACCCGTTGCTGGCAGGTGTATAAAATTGAGCACACAGCCATGCAATCTCCATAGACAAACATTGGCATTAGAATGGCCCGTACTGAAGAGCTCAGTGACTTTCAACGTGGCATCGTCATACAAGTCAGTTCATCAAATATCTGCCCTGCTAGTGCTGCCACGGTCAACTGTAAGTTATGTTATTGTGAAGTGGAAACGTCTAGGAGCAACAATGGCTCAGCCCCGAAGTGGTAGGCCACACAAGCTCACAGAACACAGAACGGAACTGCCGCGTAAAAATCATCTGTCCTAGGTTGCAACACTCACTACCAAGTTCCAAACTTCCTCTAGAAGTAAGTCCCCAGAGCAATGTTCCTAAATCTAGTGAAAAGCCTTTCCAGAAGAGTGGAAGGGGGACCAACTCCATATTAATGCCATGGTTTTGGAATGAGATGTTCCACGAGCAGGTATCCACATACTTTTGGCCATGTATTGTACCTTGAGTGAGATTTGGTTTTGGGTTCTGAGAATATCAAGCAAGTGAATGTCTTATGGTAGAGTGAAGTGTTTTTCCTGACCAAATGACCTGACCAGAGTCTATCAAAACTGTGGGACCTAATTTAAATGGGTTTCTTATGTCGGTTCCTTATCCCACAGAGACGGTGAGAGAGACTACATCAGCCCATCAGGCCCTGCTGGTTGCTAAGAACATTGACAAGTTCCCCAGCAACCAGGACCGTCTGGAGGGCACTATAGACGTGTGGTGGATCGTCCATGATGGAGGTCTTCTCATGCTGCTGCCTTTCTTACTGCGCCAACACAAGGTACTGTGGCAGTGGCACCATATACTCATGGGTACTGTTTCTTTGTAAAAAAAAAAAGAAGATATACAGCGGGTGAAATAAGTATTGAACACGTCACCATTTTTCGCAGTAAATATATTTCCAAAGGTGCTATTAACATGAACTTTTCACCAGATGTTGGTAACAACCCAAGTAATCCATACATACAAAGAAACCAAAACAAATAAGTTCAGAAATTAAGTTATGTGTAATAATGTGAAATGACACAGGGAAAAAGTATTGAACACACTTACTGATATTTATTTAATACTTTGTACAAAAGCCTTTGTTGGTAATGACAGCTTCAAGACGCCTCCTGTATGGAGAAACTAGTCGCATGCATTGCTCTGGTGTGATTTTGGCCCATTCTTCCACACAAACAGTCTTCAAATCTTGAAGGTTCCGTGGGCCTCTTCTATGAATCTTGATCTTCAGTTCTTTCCATAGATTTTCAATGGGATTTAAGTCAGGTGATTGGCTGGGCCATTCTAGCAGCTTTATTTTCTTTCTTTGAAACCAATTGAGAGTTTCCTTGGCTGTGTGTTTGGGATCATTGTCTTGCTGAAATCCACCATCGTTTCATCTTCATCATCCTGGTAGATGGCAGCAGATTTTTGTCAAGAATGTCTAGGTAAATTTGCCCGTTCATCCTTCCTTCAATTATGTGAAGTTTTCCAGTACTATTTGCTGAAAAGCAGCCCCACACCATGATGTTCCCACCTCCAAACTTCACTGTTGGTATGGTGTTTTTAGGGTGATGTGCAGTGCCATTTCTCCTCCAAACATGGTGTGTATTATGACATCCAAACAGTTAAATTTTGCTCTCATCTGACCACACTATATTCTCCCAGTATTTCACTGGCTTTTCCAAATGTTGTGCAGCAAACTTTAAACGAGCTTCAACATGCTTTTTTTTCAGCAATGGTGCGTGGTGAGCGTGCATACAGGCCATGGCGGTGGAGTGCATACTTACTGTTTTCTTTGAGATAACAGTACCTGCTAATTGCAGGTCTTTTTGAAGCTCTCCACAAGTGGTCCTTGGCTCTTGGACAACTCTTCTGATTATTCTTTTCACTCCTCTGTCAGAAATCTTGCGAGGAGCACCTAGTCGAGGCAAATTTATGGTGAAATGATTGTCTTTCCACTTCCGTATTATGGCCCCAACAGTGCTCATTGGAACATTCAGAAGCTTAGAAATGCGCCTATAACCAATGCCATCATTATGTTTTGCAACAATTAGGTTGCGAAGGTCTTGAGACAGCTCTTTGCTTTTACCCATCATGAGATGTGTCTTGTGTGACACCTTGGCAATGAGACCTTTTTGTAGGCCATCAGTTGGGACTGAACCAGCTGATATTAATTTGCACTGACAGGGGGCTGGATTGCTTTTTAATTACTGATAGTTTTCAGCTGTTGTCTTGGCTTTCCATGCCTTTTTGCACCTCCCTTTCTTCATGTGTTCAATACTTTTTCCCTGTGTCATTTCACATTATTACACATAACTTAATTTCTGAACTTATTTGTTTTGGTGTCTTTGTATGTATGGATTACTTGGGTTGTTACGAACATCTGGTGAAAATTTCATGTCAATAGCACCTTTGGAAATATATTTACTGCGAAAAATTGTGACGTGTTCAATACTTATTTCACCCGTTGTATATACACTACCGTTCAAAAGTTTGGGGTCACTTAGAAATGTCCCTGTTTTTGAAAGAACATTTAATTTTTATGGAATATCTACATAGGCGTACAGAGGCCCATTATCAGCAACCATCACTCCTGTGTTCCAATAGCACGTTGTGTTAGCTAAAGCTACAACGCTGTGTACTACTCCCTTCACAGAACAGCACAAACTGGCTTTAACCAGAATAGAAAGAGGAGTGGAAGGCCTCGGTGCACAACTGAGCAAGAGGACAAGTACGTTAGAGTGTCTAGTTTGAGAAACAGACGCCTCACAAGTCCTCAACTAGCAGCTTCATTAAATAGTACCCGCAAAACACCAGTCTCAATGTCAACAGTGAAGGGGCGACTCTGGTATGCTGGCCTTCTAGGCAGAGTTGCAAAGAAAAAGCCATATCTCAGACTGGCCGATAAAAAGAAAAGATTAAGATGGGCAAAAGAACACAGACACTGGACAGAGGAAGATTGGAAAAAATTGAGGTGTTCAGATCACAAAGAAGAACATTTGTGAGACGCAGACCAAATGAAAAGATGCTGGAGGAGTGCTTGACGCCATCTGTCAAGCATGGTGGAGGCAATGTGATTGTCTGGGGGTGCTTTGGTGGTGGTAAAGTGGGATATTTGTACAGGCTAAAAGGGATCTTGAAGAAGGAAGGCTATCACTCCATTTTGCAACGCCATGCCATACCCTGTGGACGGCGCTTAATTGGAGCCAATTTCCTCCTACAACAGGACAATGACCCAAAGTACAGCTCCAAACTATGCAATAGCTATTTAGGGAAGAAGCAGTCAGCTGGTATTCTGCCAGCACAGTCACCAGATCTCAACCCTATTGAGCTGTTGTGGGAGCAGCTTGACCGTATGGTACGTAAGAAGTGCCCGTCAAGCCAATCCAACTTGTGGGAGGTACTTCAGGAAGCATGGGGTGAAGTCTATTCAGATTACCTCAACAAATTGACAACTAGAATGCCAAAGGTCTGCAAGGCTGTAATTGTTGCAAATGGAGGATTCTTTGACAAAAGCAAAGTTTGAAGGACACAATTATTATTTCAATTAAACATCACTATTTATAACCTTGTCAACGTCTTGACTATATTTTCTATTCATTTTGCAACTCATTTCATGTATGTTTTCATTGAAAACAAGGACAACAAGGAAATATATACTGTATATATATTTATATATATATATATATATATAATCTGCATTCTAATGGCAAAGTTTATTGCAGGGTGCCATTAAACAATTTCCACAACTGATATTGGACCGAAGCACTATAGCATTTAGACCAGTTTCTTTTCCATGTCCTTCTCTGTCCCAGGTGTGGAGGAAGTGTAAGATGCGTATCTTCACCGTGGCTCAGATGGATGACAACAGTATTCAGATGAAGAAGGACCTGCAGATGTTCCTGTATCACCTCCGTCTCAATGCTGTAGTGGAGGTGGTGGAGATGGTAAGCAGCTGCAGTCACACTTACTCAATCATTCTTGTTATATAGGATCAATAAGAAATCATTTGTCAGAATATTGTGCCATATATTGTGCCATATTATTCATATTTCTTTGTATTTCTGTCCTCAGCACGATAGTGACATCGCAGCCTTCACCTATGAGAAGACCCTGGTGATGGAGCAGCGCTCTCAGATGCTGAAACAGATGCAGCTGTCCAGGAACGAGAGGGAGAGAGAGGTAACGTGGTACTCTACTCTGTCACTGTCACTATAACCAGGTGGTTCAATTAAGCAATAAGGCATTAGGGGGTGTGGTATATGGCTAATATACCACGGCTAAGGACTGTTCTTAGGCACGACGCATCTATACGGTCTCATATACCACGGCTGTCATCCAATCAGCATTCAGGGCTGGAACCACACAGTTTATAATAGTGGATAAAGCATAATTTATATTGACAAGCAAACACATGATCACTGCTTTGAATGTTAACTGTAGGCCTATGCACAGTGTTTTAAACAAAGACACCGATTGCACTTCACACACGGGACAGATTATATCTGTGGTCCTTCCTGTTACAGCAGTTCTTTACTTCCTTGTTGTGTGGAGCTCGTAATAATAGCCAACTGTTGTAACATTTTGGCCTGTCCTGATTTCCTGCTGCTGTGTTGGATGTTCTGGGCTCGCATTGGGTTGGGCTTCAGATTCAGAGCATCACAGACGAGTTGCGTAACTCGATCAAGAGGAGGAAGTCATCAGTGGTGGAGACACTCCAGGCCCCAAGCACACTACAGGTCCCAAGCCTGTCCATATCCAGGGACATGCGGGTGGATGAGGAGGTAGCCAAGCAGCCATGTGATGTCCCATAAACATCCCATAAGCATCTCCCTCCCCTCTCCCTCGCCACCCTCTGGTCTAGCCCATCCTCATACCTGTATCTGACATGGAGAGAGCCACAGCTATTAAATACTAAATAATTAAGGAATGACAGAGATGCTCCAGTAGAAGCGTACTCCAATGCTGTATGTGTTTCTGGAAGCAGTGCTGAGAAGCATTGCTCTGAATGAATATGTCTGTGGCAAAATAATTTAAATGGAACTGAATTATAGGATCTCTATTGCTGTGGCCCTCTCAACGTCATTGTAACCGCACTCCTCGATCAACTTACCTGAGAGTTATCGGCTTTGTAGCAGCTATTAGACTTAGATCTTTTTAGAACAATATTTTTTTTTAACTTAGAGCGTTTTAGAAAATCGACAACCCTTCAACTGCAAATGTAGTCCCATTTTCCTCATCTTTTCCATTATTGACATTTTTCAACTTCACTACAATTTATTTGCAATATGTTTTTATTATTGTTTGCTGTAGTACACTTTATTTTGTTTCTATGTAATACATTGTTCTTAATGTCACTTTGTTATTTTCATGTTGAAGCACTGAAATGTATTTCATGACTTTTCCGTTTCATTGTGTATCTATTGCTAGGAGTAACATTATCATTCTGGTCGATAATGCAAAACAAGGATAATCTCCATTCTACAGTTGTGCCGGCCATTTTGTTTAGCACCCTGCCTGGATCTGTAGTGACACCAGTGTTGTTATTCTCCAGGCTCAGCTGATCACTAAGCTGGGCACTAAGTCCCACGCCAACCTCAACGACAATGCTACCGCCACGCCCGACCACCGCGTCCACATGACCTGGACCAAAGACAAGCTGATCGCCGAGAGGAACCGTAACCGCGGCGAACCCAACGTGGGCGTGAAGGACCTGTTTAATATGAAACCGTAGGTATCTTCCCCTAGAGGCTCCATGCCCACACCGCAGCACGCTGTTAGACCAGAAACAGCCCTTTCACACTACAGTACTCAGTCTAACCAATCCATAGATGCACCTGTCTACTGCACAAATACTGAAATACTGAATTGAAATAGAGAGTGTGTCATGTACCATTACTTGAACTAGTCTTTGTTCTTAGGACGTTATATAGTGAATAACCTGTCATCAGTCTGTATTCCATCATTGATGCCCAGTTGTCCCTATTTTTATATGAAATAATGTGATTAGCCTTTATGTTTTTTGTTTCCTCCCTTCTAGCGAGTGGGAGAGTCTGTAAGTCAAGTTTTCCTTCGTCTCAACTGTGAGAGGGTGTGTGATGGTGTGTGCTGGTGTGTGCTGGTGTGTGATGGTGTGTGAGGGTGTGTGATGGTGTGTGATGGTATGTGATGGTGTGTGAGGGTGTGTGAGGGTGTGTGATGGTGTGTGATGGTGTGTGATGGTGTGTGAGGGTGTGTGATGGTGTGTGATGGTGTGTGATGGTGTGTGAGGGTGTGTGAGGGTGTGTGATGGTGTGTGAGGGTGTGTGATGGTGTGTGCGTGCCTGCATGTGTGTGTGATCCTTCCATGTAATGACCTTATAGTTTGTTTTACTTCTCTCCTCCTCCTAACAGTTGATCTGCATGGAAAGGATAACGTTCTCTCTGCATGCATGACCTTGCCTAGCTTGCCTAGACTGTTTTTCTATCATCATAAGCATATTATATATAACATGTATGCCTTGATGTATCGGTTAGTGAGGCGTGATATAATTACTAAAGGCAAAGTTCTTAATGCAATTACTTCTACTTACAATATTCCTTAACTAGATGTTTTTTTAAAGCCTACTGTTACAATGCTACTATAAACATGTCTATTGAGGCATTCAATATACAATGACTTAGGGTAGCTAATTGGCTTACTGTCAATTCTTGGTAAGCGTGTGATTAAATTTGAGTCATGAGTCATGACACCGTCAAGTCACTTATCATGAATGCTTATGACAGGTGTGATGTCATGTTTCTAATAGCATCATGTAGTAGGACATAAGGCATAGTCTGAGGCTGTGTCTCAATTCCCTATATAGTACACTACTTTTGACAGGGCCCATATGGCTCTGGCTAAAAGTAACGCACTATACAAGGAGTAGGGTGCCATTTGGGACACAGCCCAAGTAGAAGACATGTAAGAATTGTTATTGCTGAGTTCAACCTGTACTCTCATAGGAACCAGTCTAACGTGCGGAGGATGCACACTGCGGTCAAGTTGAACGAGGTTGTGGTCAACAAGTCCCAAGGAGCTCAGCTGGTGCTGCTGAACATGCCTGGACCGCCCAAAAACAAGGGAGGAGACGAGAATTGTATCCTTTTTTTAAACCACTAGTATACTCTGAACTGGACAACTGAGTGTCCACTTAGTCAGTATCATCTTACAGTAATATAGACTGACATGGATGGAAGCTATACGTTACTTTGAACACCATAAAGTACTTTGGGGCATATCCAGCTGAATAAAAATTCCAGACAATTTTAGGTTACTGCCCCAATTATTTTGACTTTTGACATTTCAAATGACTGTACCATACATGCCATTAGTACTCTTCCACATCAATTTCTATATCCAGACTGCAGATGTTTCTCCTTTACCCAATGGCCTGTAGACATGGAGTTCCTGGAGGTTCTTATGGATGGGCTGGAACGGGTGCTCCTGGTGCGTGGCGGAGGCAGGGAGGTGATCACCATCTATTCTTAGCGCCTGCAGGCGGGCATGGTGCAGCCTCAGAGCCTCCGGTGGGGCCGTCCAGCCGAGTGGCTAGGCATCAGCCTCTGCCACAGTGCCAGGAGAGGAGCTGGGCACCCCCTACAGTATGGGAGGACAGTAGGGGGTTGCCTCCCCTCTCAGAGCAGGCTGAGCACACACGGCTTCTGACTAGTGGAGGACATCAGAGGATCATCATCAACTCTGAATCATCCTCCCTTTTTATTTCTTGTCGTATTCCGTTCAGGTTTTCTATGTCAGTCGTTATGAATAGGAATAGGAATTGTTTCAGTAGAACAAAGTGTGTGAGTAATGATATTAGATTAGGTAGAGACATTCTCTAATGACATAGACAGTAGAACCAAGTGCATGATTAATGATATTAGATTAGATAGAGACGTCCTCTGATGACATAGCCCTGATGACATAGCCCCCCCAAAAAATGTTTAAGAAACTGTCCGGCTTTCAACTTACTCTTGAAAGTTGTAATAGTAGAGTGCACAAGTTGCAATTTAGAAATTGGGTAGTGATTTGGGTAGTTTTCCTCTTGTCATTGCATACGTTAGAGAGCAGGATGTTCCCCAATGTTGGAAGGGGGGCCGGAATGAAAAAGTATAGGATGTTCCCCAATGGTGGAAGGGGGGCCGGAATGAAAAAGTATAGGATGTTCCCCAATGGTGGAAGGGGGGCCGGAATGAAAAAGTATAGGATGTTCCCCAATGTTGGAAGGGGGGCCGGAATGAAAAAGTATAGGATGTTCCCCAATGTTGGAAGGGGGGCCGGAATGAAAAAGTTTGGGAAGCCCTCTTTTAGCCTTTAGGTGATATTGGATGTAGCTTTTAAGTTCAGATGGCAGACAGGTGTTTAAATCCCAGGTTGGGCAGCCTACTGCAGTTGTGCCCTTGAGCGAGCCATTTGCTGTGAATCTCCTCAGTATCCAGTTTTGTATATGAGCCATTTGTGCAAAACATCATGAATTATGGAACGATTAAATGTCCTCACAAATGTAACTTATTAAAATTAGTTTGAGCACAATTTTCAATTATACGAATACAGCATTTTCATCTCAGCTTGATGAAATACTCAATGGTATAGGGAAGCTACAATACAAATATATAGTTTTGTTACACTAAATTAGATTAGTTTTATTTTACAGTACTATTTAAGGTAATGATTAAGTAACTGTTATGTAATTACATGTTTTACCATAGAATGTCTGTGTAAATACCTGATAAAACGGATTTAAAATAAAGCCATAGCCAGGATATATGGATATACTTTACACAATAGTTTGTATTTGAAATAGTTCTTACCAAAGCAAAGCTCTGGAGATTTCTGTGGTCCATTGTTGTGACCAAACTTAAAATACTTGTACATTAAGATAATTACCAGGCTTTATTTGATCTAATCAAATGGCAGGCCTTTATGGTTTTGGATTCTGTGTCAGAGATGGGGCAGAACAGAAGTTAAACTGTACAATCTGATCCTCGAATGGCTATGTTGATGTCCCAAATGGCACCCTATTCCCTACGTAGTGCACAAATTTTGACCAGAGCCCTACAGATGTCTTAATTTGAGCCAGCAACAGGAAATGTGAATTATTATGTGGCTTACAATTAATCAAACTTTTTGTAGGGGTTGATACATTTTTCGTAAGGGAAAAATCAAGGCTGACATTTCAAAGTGTAAATTACAAATTTTATGAAATAGAGTGCCATTTGGGAGGCAGCGTATCATTTAGGTGTTATATAGGGAATGTGAGGTACAGTACATTGGGTTATACTGAATAGTGTATAACCGAGTGACATAGTGTCCATGTCATGTCACATTTTGCTGCACAGCATGACATGTGTAAGTTGTCTAGTGCAATATTAGACTTACTGCACGGTATTCCATTATTGTTTCCTTTTTCAATTCACTCAATCAGGTGACTGACTACTTCTGCTGTTTACATATCACAGTGTATTGGGAAACAGAGTACCTTATTTAATTGTCTGTGATGCTGTGTACTGTGCTCGCCAACTGTGTGGCAGCACAACGTCAGATTCCAACTGTACATTTCTTTAGGAAAGCAGCCATTGTGTGTCGATATTGCGATCATTCATGTTTCTTTGTATTGATTTATTTAAAGTACTATGACTGTCTGCATTATATGACATTAAGAAAGACATACTGTATGTAATTAGTTTTTTTTACAATTAGAGTTAGCTGAATATGCAAGAACTATAAGGCTGACCTGCTCTATGACATGGTGTCTAAATTCATCATTTAAGACAGATGGTAGATGAATGCAAAGATTGTTTTGCACTATTTTGTTTTAAACTATAGATTTATTTGACGGTATTGCATATTGCTGTCCAATTATATACTGTAATCCACCTTATAGAAATACAGAGGTAGATAAAGTACTAACATGTCAGCTGATTCTCCTCATATGATATGTACTGATACGAGCCCTATAGGTTCAAATGTGCCAAACATATTTTGAATGAATGAATGACTGAGTTAATGCACACTGGGTGCCAAAAGTTTGGAATATTACTCATTCAAGGGTTTTTCTTTATTTGCACTATTTTTTACATTGTAGAATAATAGTGAAGACATCAAAACTATGAAATAACACATATGGAATCAAAAAAGTGTTAAACAAATCAAAATGTATTTAATATTTGAGATTCTTCAAATAGCCACCTTTGCCTTGATGACAGCTTTGCACACTCTTGGCACTCTCTCAACCAGCTTCACCTGTATGCTTTTCCATCAGTCTTGAAGGAGTTCCCACATATGCTGAGCACTTGTTGGCTGCTTTTCCTTCACGGCGGTTCGACTGATGAGATTGGAACCAAAAATCTCTAATTTGGACTCCAGACCAAAGGACAAATTTCCACCGGTCTAATGTCCATTGCTCGTGTTTCTTGGCCCAAGCAAGTCTCTTCTTTTTATTGGTGTCCTTTAGTAGTGGTTTCTTTGCAGCAATTCACACAGTCTCCTCTGAACAGTTGATGTTGAGATGTGTCTGTTACTTGAACCATTTATTTGGGCTGCAATCTGAGGCTGGTAACTCTAATGAACCTATACTCTGAGGCAGAGGTATTTCTGGGTCTTCCATTCCTGTGGCGGTCCTCATGAAGCTGGCTGAGAGAATGCCATGAATGTGCAAAGCTGTCATCAAGGCAAAGGGTGGCTATTTTGAAGAATCTCAAATATAAAATATATTTTGATTTGTTTAACACTTTTTTGGTTACTACACGATTCCATATGTATTGTGTCATAGTTTTATTCTACAATGTAAAAAAAATTGTGCAAATAAACACCCTTGAATTAGTAATATTCCAAACTTTGGCCTCCAGTTTATTTAAATGTAAAGTTATCCGCATATCATAATATTATAGATTATGTGATATCTGGTATCTCTAAGTAAACTCTTAATACTCATTTACTCATCCATAGTAAGTGTTAATTGAAAGCTAAAATGACAAATGTAAGTATAGTTTTCCCTCTACATCAGCAATCGGTAGGTAGCATAATATTCACTGTTTCCTTTCATCTTCTGTAGTTCTTTAGTTTTTTTTCTCCCTTTTTTGTAAATTGTATTGAGAAAATAGACTGTTTGAGAAGACTTGACTCTTGGAGTTTGAGAAAATGAATGAATTTGCTGGAAGTTGTCCTTACCATTTCATAACGTGTGATTCTACAGCTGTCATTGAATCTATAAGTGACCATAACTGTTTAGGAATAAACAAGCTATAGCCTACATATTTAAGAGACTGTGTGAATAATATGAATAAATAATGTGAATAACGACTGGGGCCATATAGAAGTTGTACTTGTTTTTATGTTTCACAGTTTGTCCAGCAGAGGACATTGCTTACAATAGAAACATTTCTAAAAATATTTTACTGGAGAGGTCTTGGTGGCAATCAGAATAATGTGAAAACCTCCCACTGTCAATAACTTGCAACGGCTTAGCACTCGTGACAGAGAGAACTAAACTGGACCAGTCAGTTATCAGTAGCAATTGAAAGGCTTTCATTCAATTGGGACTGGAAAATTGTACTGCACTCAACATTTTTACTTTTATACAACATCCACTATCATAGCCTACCATAAAAACATCATGATATACATTTGAAAACACTTTCCAACATGTAGCTGTTGAAACACATCCTATGACATTTCCCATGATGATGTCTTATTTGCTGCTTGGGCGCTTTCCATTGGCAAGGATTATTATCATGTGGCTGGAAATCAACGCCTAACAACCTCTGAAACTCTCCCAACAGCCCAGCACAAACAGCTACTGTGTTAAACGTTAAACCAACTTATGTCCTTCCAGACTAAATGTTCACAGACAAAATGCTAACTAATGTTCTAGAAAGAAGTATAATGCCTCTAACATGCATTTGTATCCCAAAGCACATGAGCATTTAATTCAAGTGAGCCATGTTTATTGATGTTAATATTGTTTGTTATTAGTGTTTTCCCAATTAGAACAGTACAGCCACCCATTACTTGTCAGAGAAGCCCTCACAAAAAATGTCCTCCCTCATAGACAGTTCTCAAATACGGGCGTGTCTTGATGCGTGAGCAAACCAGACAAATTACGAAATGAGGCTCGGCTAGTAACTTCCAGAAAAAGTGTAAGTGTTTTGTTTCCCTTTATGGGTTAATTATTATCACAGGATGTTATTACATAATTGTTTCACTTACTTGGCCCACTTATAAATGGCATGATGGGGGTGTTATAATGCTGTACCATATTAGCCAGATTTCCTGGGGACCACTAGAGCCTTGCACTGGATGTGTTGTTCTCTTTTTAGAGTGTGACTGGGGAAGGGGAAACCTCTGTTTTTGTTCACTGGCTGCTTTTAGCATCCATAGAGAAATTATGCTATGAGAACTGAACTGAACAAACTGATTTAGTATTGGGGGTACAGAAGGGTGACATGGGTTTTGAGATTATACAGTTACATTGGAGAGCTTTATGTCACATTCAAAACAGTTACACAGTTATCAAACCTCTCAGCTTCTGTTGTGTACTTTGCCAAGACTTAGTTTCACTGTTGTTATCTTTAACATTTAATGTAGGAATCCCCCATCCTAAAACCATGCCCCACCTCTCCTCTCCTGGATGTTTGATGGTCTGTGACTAAAGAGAGCAAACTGTGGCCTTGGGTACCCCACAGATATCAACCTGTTCAAAGCCTGACAGAATTATAAAAGAATGGGTCCCATTTTTCACCATTGTACACAACCCAATCCCAGAGCCTAGTCTATAAGAGGTTGCTTCAGAGACATGGGGGTGGAGGAGGCAACCCTCTATGGAAAGTGTTTCTCACTCACATTATAGACATTTCCCTACAGGCATTATGGTAAGGCTTATTGTGTGTAAGAGGACATTTAAGACAGTGGGGAGTAGCCTAGTGTTTAAGAGCGTCGGGCAAGTAACTGTAAGGTTGCTAGTTTGAATCTCAGGCTGACTACGACTAGGTGAAAAATCGGTAAGTGGCCCTTGAGCAAGGCACTTAACCCTAATCGCTCCTGTATGTCGCTCTGGATCAGAGCATCGGCTAAATGCCTGAAATGAAAAGTTTTGTTGTTTACCATACAGTAGATCACACCTCATAAATTGTTGAAAACTGAAATATGTTTATTACAAACTGTGATACTACCAGAGATTGTATCAAGTACTGGGGGCTAGAGTGTGTATTTGTAGGGGGGCTGTGTGCGCATAATGTCCGTGGCAAATGTACATTTTGTGGCTTAATTTCCTCCATATTTGAAAGCTTCTTTGAAATCATTTTGTCCTCAATCAGAATTGAACTGATTTAATTTATTGAGATTGGTAATGGTAATTGCTGACCCATGGTTTGAAAGATCAGAATTACATGCACTGTCCTGACTTAGCCCTCCCCTGCAAGCTGCTAGCTAACCCAGTCACATCCCACCAATGGCATTCCACACAAGTCACATTTCAATTTTTTTCAAGCACTGTGAATACAAAGGCTGTTCTTGGGGAAAATCCACTTTTCAGTATGTAAGCCATTACCGCGGTTACCAAAGCAATCAGTCAACAACCTATAACAACCGTAGGGACACAGCCGGGGACCTGGCCTCCCATCATGTAAAATAAAGCAAGTCTCACTTCTCATTTTTCAGATCTAAACTCACTATTTAGGCCGACTCTGAAACAAAGCAGGCATTGGGAAAATATTAATCCACTCTCCACTTTTAAGCCTAAAATGACCAATTCAAACTCACTCTACTGTAATGAGTTTGATAAAATAAAAAAAGTGAGTTGAATAGGCTTACAACATAAAATTGAAAAGGCTTTTTCTTTTATCTACCTCTGAGAAGGTTGATAGTGGTCTCGTGTACAGATACTGATGCTTGTGATGGCCACTTCTAAATGTCTACGGTATGATCCTTCCTTAGCTACAGTTTGTTAACCACAACATACAGGTTCGTCATCATGGGCAGATTGGCAATTAAGAGTACACTGTGAATGGAATCCTTGACCCTGGAGATCAAACGAAGAGTGAATGAATGGACAGTGTCATGCTTGCCCATTAAAACTCCCATTCCTTTCCACTGCCTCAAACAGTTAGATTTGGAAACATAGGAATTTTCCAAGAGGATGCAGGCCTGCGGCATCCTAACGTTCTATAGACGTAAAATCCCCACCCTCTCTAGTTCACTAACAGCTACCTCGGCTGCCACGCCCTAGATATGACACTGCACAAGAACGTCACCTGCCCTTCCACAGAGTCTCTTTCATCACCAGCCACGTGCCATGCGTGCCCTAGGCAAATCCCTTTAAGTCATTTGCGGGATTTTAACATTAAAGTTGATTTGACCCTCGTTCTAAATGTAGCCAATCTAACTAAACTTGTTGAGTGCCCCTTTGTAACATCTCTATTGGTGTCTAGGACAGCATACTGAATCTCAGCTCAAGAATGTGAACATTTTTATTGTATGAATAAACAGAGGTTGTTGTTTGCTAGGTTTCGATGGAGAACAAAATTACTTGAATAATGTATCAGCTGCATCTTGCTGAGAGTGGAATTCTACTAAGCCCTGCGATGTAAAGTAATGTTCTCAGTGCTTAGTTATCATCAGAATGCTTGTCGAAGGTGCAAGCGATGTGAGGAATGTACACTCAGTGCTACTTTAGATTCCGTTAGGGTTACTAGATTCAAACTGGGAAAGATGGGTGCAAAAAGATAAAGAAGCATGCTATGATCTTTGTACCATATTACTCTATTGGTGGTAACATTAACTGCCAACAATTCATTCACAATTTACCAAGGGAGTCATGGGTTAACTCTATAGGTCAGGAATTGTGACTTGTTTGAGACAGCCAATAGCTGACCGATGGCAACAACAGGGGAACTAGAGAAACTGCTGTGTCATTAGCTGGCTGTGTCTTGTCTCAACTTGAAGCCCTGGCCGCTACACTTAACCCCAGGGGTCGCAGGTCGGCTGACACCAGACCATGTTGATAACAAATTATTTCTGTTGAGTGGCTTCATTTCGAAAAGGTTCTGTGACCTGGCTTGTTAAAGCATGGAACAGAACAGCCAAAGGATCATTATATTGCAACTCACAAGCCTAATGAGAGGAACCCCCCCCCCCCCCCCCCCTCCAAAATGGAGAAGGCTGGTATTTGTGGTTCCAAAAATAAGTAGGCTAAACTCTGAGTAATATCTGTTGATGAATCTAGGTCTTGAATTAAAGACTATAAATCAGATGTGTGATACATCTTTAAACATATTGTAAGAATTACATGACACAGAATTATATGATGGTACAATGCCGTCTCTATAGTGGAATAAATGCTCTGTAAGTTTCAGCAGAACATCTTCATTGACATGACAACAACAAATCAGTTATCTAAGATAGATAAGATCTCAAATCTAACCCTGTACCATACTGTCCTTGGGAGATTAGAAGAACATGTAAACTCCAATCATCAGGGAGAAACAGTCATGTCTGCATTCTCCACAGTTTAAAGATAGAGCAGGGAACCTTTACCACAAAACCATTATCATTCCGACACCTACTAACTGTAGGTTGTTAACATCTCAACCCAACTGTTTTCACTGAAACCAGCCTCTTCTGTGTTCTTGGGGAGAAAAAGGTTGTTACAGGCAGATAGCTGTGAATGCAGCTTTGGGCCGGTATGATTCTTATTATGTTTGCTTGTCATTTCCCCACAGGGCTAACCAATTATTAATTAAAACCTAGTTGATTGTTATAGTGCAATGGTTTGCCATAACACGGCTCACTTTCTTTGTCAGTGTGATTATGCCACTAGTTCCTTTACTACAGAATGTAATGGTTTTGGTTTGGGTATGTCATGGTTTTGGTTTGGGTATGTCATGGTTTTGGTTTGGATATGTCATGGTTTTGGTTTGGGTATGTAATGTTTTTTGTTTGGGTATGTAATGGTTTTGGTTTTGTTATGTAATGGTTTAGGTTTGGGTATGTAATGGTTTTGGTTTGGGTATGTAATGGTTTTGGTTTGGGTATGTAATGTTTTTTGTTTGGGTATGTAATGGTTTTGGTTTTGTTATGTAATGGTTTAGGTTTGGGTATGTAATGGTTTTGGTTTGGGTATGTAATGGTTTTGGTTTGGGTATGTAATGGTTTTGGTTTGGGTATGTCATGGTTTTGTCAGGATGTGTTTTGTGAGGCATAGGAAAGTGTGTCTGACTGATTAAAGGACTTCAGCTAAAATAACAATTAGGCAAATTGTCTGAGTGAAATGTTTTCAAGTCGGTGCAACATAATCTTCATCAGGAATGCTTTCATAAACTATTTCATGTAATAAATCAGTTGATAAACAATTATTAAATTGTGTAAGATTGACCAATGACCATCCAAGATTGATGTTAACTTCTCCATGATCCTTTTGACTCTCTGACAGAGTTCTGGAGGAATCTGGTGCAGTTGCATATCAACTGATATCAGCTCATAATCCCGTATTGTGTTAGGTATTTGTGGGGATGTCTGGCATGGTCAACATGCCAACAGGGTACACCTTGCTAACGCTACCCTTGTCTCCAGCAGATCCAGTTCATGGAGTCTGATGCAGATTAGCATCTAGACAAGGTGATGAGAGTAACGTGATACAGGGTCAATGGAAAGGCCTTAGCAGTCCCCAGTGGTTGATGACAGCTAAACATCAAACAGACTTGCAATGTCTTCACCTATGACCTTATTACTAAACTTCACTGTCAGGGTGCCACTACCTGTTGTTAGGTATCAGCCATGAAAGGATGTTCACCATTCGTTTTGCAATATTTTACATATTTTAGTTTTTTGAATTATTTCCACAGTTGAGCAACTTCAAGTGCCATGAATCATAACAATTTCCTTAACACGTTATTAGATTGTATTTTTTCAACTTTTCCCCAATTTTTCTCATTGAGTCAGAACAAAGTTTTGGCCAACTCAAAAATGTGATTTTTTTGCAACACTTGAAATGAAACACTTGTGGAATTGGTTATAATCTGTTTGAGTTAGTTACATTATATAGAGTAGCTATCCCCAGCCAGCTTGATATATGGATTGCAAAATAGCTGGTCTAATGCGATAAAAAAAAATTGTGCTGCTGGAAAAGTGTATGGCAGTTCAGTTAGTCGCCATGAAAATGGCGAGGATAAGAAGTTTAAAGCAGCGGTTCAGTGAGGGATTTTAAGGAGTCCGATTTCCATGTCCATGGGCCAGTGACTCACTGAAGAACTGAGAATGTCTTTGTTCGATTGGTAGGCTTACTCCAGGCTGTCGGAGAGAGAGAGAGAGAGAGCGCGATAGCAGGAGAGTGGACACAGTGGCAGGAGAGGCAAAGGTCCGCAGGAGACAGAGCGCGTGAGAGAGCGGATTCAAACTCTAAGCACGTTAAGGTCCATTTTGAATGACTGGATTTTGCAAATCTATCCCAAAATGATTATTCGGTAAGGGGTTTTATTTTAATGTTCTGTGCTTAATTTTGAAGACCAAAAAATATTCAACTCACTTAACATAATTGTCTTTCCTCCAGCCTGTCCAGGTGGTCTCTGGTTATTCATCTTGTCCTGCTGTATCACTTTTCTACTGCGGTTCAGGTCATTGAAGGTAAGACGTTTTGAAATGTAGTATTCATAATTAATGTAGGCCTATTTTATGTATTTTCTTTCGGTGATAGGCTACTTGGAAGTGCTGTATGTGATTCTCAAAGCCTAGGCTATCGACCTGCTGCGTGTGTATTTTAAATGTCTTGACTCTGACTACTCTTGGAATGAACATTGGCTAAATGAAAGACAAAGTAGCTTATTTTCAAATAGCCTTCTTTATGTGAAAATAGTTACATACAGTATGATAGTTACATACAGTATTATCAAATTGATAAAGGGTACATGATCACATTGCTAGGAAGTGGATTTAAAGCTTGAATCCTTAGTTGCTAAATCGATTTTTGGACCTATAAATTAATGTTATACTCTATACCCATTTATTCTTAAAGAATATAACTTATACATTCCACATAAGCTTAGTTGAACTGTCGTACCCCATTATAACCCATCATTATTATTTACTATGTAAATGTTAACAAACACTGTATAGTCTCAAAACATGGTTAAAACTATAGTTTGAATATCATGGATGGTCAGTTTTTCCAAGTTAATTAAAAATTAAAAGTTGAAATGTCTTGAGTCAATAAATATTCAACCCCTTTATTATTGCAAGCCTAAATAAGTTCACGAGTAAATATGTGCTTAACCAGTCACATAATAAGTTGCATGGACTCTGTGTGCAATAATAATGTTTAACATGATTGTTTAATGACTGCCTAATCTCTATACCCCACACATCCAATTGTCTGTAAGGTCCCTCAGTCAAGAAGTGAATTTCAAACACAGATTCATCCACAAAGACCAGGGAGGTTTTCCAATTCCTCGCAAAGAAGGGCACTTATCGGTAGAAGGGCAATACACCCATACACTATAAAGATACAGGCGTCCTTCCTAACTCAGTTGGGAAGGAAACCGCTCAGGGACGTCACCGTGAAGCCAACAGTTACATAGTTAAATGGCTGTGATAGGAGAACTAAGGATGGATCAAAACATTGTAGTTACTCCACAATACTAAGTGAAGTAAAAAGAAGGAAGCCTGTACAGAATACAAATATTCCAAGACATGCATCCTGTTTGCAACAAGGAACTAAAGTAATACTGCAAAAAATGTGGCAAAGCAATTTACTTTTTGTCCTGAATACAAAGTGTTATGTTTGTGGAAAATGCTCTCCATATTTTCAAGCATAGTGGTGGCTGCCTCATGTTATGGGTATGCTTGTAATGGACTGTGGAGTTTTTCAAGATAAAAAATCTACGGAATGGAGTTTAGCACAGGCAAAACCCTAGAGAAAAACCTGGTTCAGTCTGCTTTCCAACAGACACTGGAAGATGAATTCACCTTTCAGCAGGACAATAACCTACAACACAAGGCCAAATCTACACTGGGGTTGCTTACCAAGAAGCCAGTGAAACTATGGCAAGACCTGAAAATGGTTGTCTAGCAATGATCAACAAACAATTTGACAGATTTTGAAAAGAATAATGGGCAAATGTTGCACAATACAGGTGTGGAAAGCTCTTTAGAGACTTACCCAGAAAGACTCACAGCTGTAATCACGGATTAAGGTGCTTCTAAAAAGTATTTACTCAGGGGTGTGAAAACTTTTATGAATTCGATATTTAATTTTCAATAAATGTGCTAAAATGTCTAAAAACATGTTTTCACTTTATCATTATGGGGTATTGAGTGCAGACCGGTGAGAAAATAAATCAGTTTAATCCATTTTGAATTCAGGCTATAACACAACAAAATGTGGAATAAGTCAAGGAGTATGATTACTTTCTGAAGGTACTGTACTTGCTGGTTAAAAATACAATCTACACAGGACCTTCTAGTCAGCAGGTTTACATTGGCGGGAGTTTTAGCTTTGCATGTTGACATCACCATGCTGTAAATTGGTTAATAGATCAATAACAAAGAGAGTACCAAATCTCTCTGCCAATAACAGCTATTTCCCCTTGCTAAAAACCAACTTTTGCCCATTTAAATGGAAATATATTACGGTAAGGTACTACATAGTTTCCCAGAAATGATTAGATAGTGATATAAAAAGGGCTGCATTGGGCCTTTAAGGATTCTGGCTTTAAGATGTGAGATGTAGGCCTATGTAGTTTGATTTTAGTGTACATTACACCCATGCTGCAGATGATTTTCAAATGAACTGTCAGCTAAATCTTTTACCTCCACACTGAAAGTTGAATGCAACTGGTTTATTGGATGAATAGCTGAAGTTATGTTTTATTCCATCACGTAGATTATCATGTGCAGTACAGTAGCATTTGATAAACAGACTCAGAGCTAGTCTGTTATGATAATTTGATGTCCTTATGTGGACATGCATTTTTTTGCATGTGTATTCAAAATAATATGTGAGTCAAATACAGTACAATACGTGTAAAGGTTTTGGAGAGTATAGATATCCCCCCCACCCCCTCCCCCAACAATTTAGCATGTCACATTTCTTGAATTTGTTTCCTCCCCATCCTCATGTGTACACAGTGGACCTGGAAGCAGTAGTCTGGTTAAACACAGCACCTGGGTGTGAACTGGTGTGGTCACTTCTTATGTAAATTAGGACTCTTCCCTCTTGTCCACATGCTTGTAGTGCTGACCAAGCCGGTGTTAAAAAGTTACTTTGAAGTGAGAGAGGAGGAAAACACTCCCATCCCAGGGACGTGAGAGAGAGGAATGATACTGGGGTGTTTCGCCCACCCTGTGTGACACGGTTTAATACGCTCTCTGTGTTTACAGAGCTGCACCTTCACTGGGTTTAAGCCCAACCAAGAAAGCCAAAACGTCCCCTCTGCCTGCAGACTAATGTTGATTGAGTTGGTGAGCAGATATGATCCATCTATGATTCAGCTTGTCATCTCAGGCCAGTGCACTATTGTGGCACCTTATGAAGTATGGTTCACTAGGACATTGTTATTTCCATAGAGGTAGAACTGGGCTGACATCTAAGGTTGTTACATTGTCTTTAACCTGACTCTTAATCTCTCAAGGGCTATTCAGAAATACATATTTCCTTTTCAATCTGCTGTCTAATGGAGTGGCTCTGGAGAATATCATGTTAACTACGCCTCCAATCAAATTAGAAAAAAAAACAGAAAAAGCCTGTATAACATCAATCGTTTTCGCAATGTGCAGTTTTGAGATGTCTGCCTTAAAACATGGGAATGTGTGTTTGTGTAGGAATGTCGTAATTCTAAATATAATCATCACTCTATGACCAAAACGTCTAGTAATAAAGGTATGAAAGACAACAGGGATTGTGTCTCCTCACAAAATCCACTGCTAACTGAGGTTTAGTTTTTTATTACTGAGGACTTCATCATTTTACTGCCAAGTCTATTTAACAGAAGTTGTTTTTTTATTGGGGCTGAATATTACTGCCTTTCACTTTTGATTTTAGTTTGGTTCAGTTCATCACAAAGGAACTTGTGTTTGGTCAATAAAGTACAGTGAGGTGACCCCCAGTGGGAGTTTTCTTTCGAAGCCCAGTTAATATGTTGAACAATTCACAGTATTAACCTTATTCACAGTTTTATGGGCTAAGAAATTCCCTCCACTTTTTGGAAAGGGTCCCAGTAAGCTCCATTTACAGTATATTGCCATGAAGAGCAGAATTGTGTTTAAAGACCAACTGTAAAAGGTGTTTTGAAGAGAAAAGCCACTCAATGGAAAGTTGTTTTACTGTTTGGGACGTTGACGTGAATACAATATTTTCCATGTGCTCAAAATGTGTGCTGATGGATTTTTGTAGACGTGAGGTTTCCTTGGTTAAATCTGTTGAAAACGCTAGTAAGTACCTCCCTCATCTGAATATGATCCACATTTGGATGTGAAGACAATCTTGTGTCTGTACGTGACATGAGTTCATAGAGCAATCGTAGAGGGGAAAGTGTTTTTAGGCAAACAACACATGAAGCTTTGAATTCACTCGAACTGAGTAAAATCATGTCCAATGAGGAGGAGGTCAAATAAAGGGGAACGTATAGAGCAGTATTCCTGGAGGCTCCATGGGAGGCACTCAGCACTCTCTCTGTCTGCCGCTGTTCCGTCCTGTAAAGTTGTGGAAACACACCCAGTGAAAGGGAAGCCCTGGCCATTATGCAGCTGTGATGGGGACAACCTGACATAGATTCATAGAGCGATTACACAGTAGACAAGGAGAATGGATGACTACCTCCTGTCAACACCTCACATTTAGGGTGCGTCCCAAATTGGACCCTACTCCCTCTGTAGTGCACTACTGTTGACTAGGAGAGAGTCATGCCTGCTGTGTGGCGTGTGCTCTCTCGTCTGTGAACTCTTGCTCTGTCTAGTCTGCTTGCGTTTGTTCTGCACAGATCAACTATTGTTAGATTCTAGCAGCATCTCACCACCTCATCAAAGGGTCAGAGTGCTGTCCCGTGAGAAACATTGAATGAGCTAGACCAGGTGAGTTCAAACTATACACTGTTCTCGTTGTTAGGTAGAGGTTAACCTAACGTAGCAGGTGTAAAACTAAAAAACAGTCAGGGGAGGTTCTCTTCTGCACTGTTCAACCAATCCAGGAGGAGGAGTTAAGATGTCGCCTGGTTAACGTCCAATAGCAGAAGTCGTGTTACAGGCTCTCTTTCCAGGTAGAGGTTAACATGTGCTTAAAATATGCTGCTGGCATGCTGGCATATGGGTGAATTTACACAAAATGCCTCCAGTATTCTCCTGTGAGACCATACTGGCATATGGGTGAATTTACACAAAATGCCTCCAGTATTCTCCTGTGAGACCATACTGGCATATGGGTGAATTTACACAAAATGCCTCCAGTATTCTCCTGTGAGACCATACTGGCATATGGGTGAATTTACACAAAATGCCTCCAGTCTTCACCTGTGAGACCATAATTAGAGGAGAGTGTGACAGTGGGGCTACACATCATTGACATACCAGTAGACACTAGACAGTGACGATCACAGTGGCATTTCATAGTTTGAGGGCACATTACTAAGTTATCTCACCTGTACATTTGACCTCTTTCACTCCTGTACATTTTACCTCTTTCACTCCCTACCCAGGGAGATTTCTGAATGAACTCTGCTGGTGCTGGATCACTGCTCAGTCACTGTAACAAATCTGTCTCGGTCTGAACAATAATCAATAGAGGTTTGTTTTACTGGGCTGTTTTCCTGTGTGGCCATAAAGTTGTCAAACCATCTTTCATCTCCATTCTGTCCAGACAAAAAAAACATTATGTTATGACGTGATGTCACCAGTGCTGTATGATTTCTGATTGGTTGAGTGAGCCAGTGAAATGGTTAGATGGTCTTTATAGAGTGGACTGAAATACTAAACCAGACCCAGAGGCATTGTGTTCTCCTTACCTGCCAGAGTACGTGTGTGTGTGTGTGTGTGTGTGTGTGTGTGTGTGTGTGTGTGTGTGTGTGTGTGTGTGTGTGTGTGTGTGTGTGTGTGTGTGTGTGTGTGTCTGTGTGTGTGTGTGTGTGTCTGTGTGTCTATGTGTGTCTATGTGTGTGCACATGCATGTGTGTACTTCTTGTTTTTGGAAAGGGCCTGCTTGTCTGAACCCTGCTACCCTGCTAACTCTTCTGTTGTGTTGTGAAGGGACCATTGGCAGACCCAGAGAGACGGCCCAGGCCCTCCTCTGTCTGACCCAAATAAGCATGAGTGGCCGATCACACAATGCATCTCAACAGGTCTGTCTGCCCAGCCATTACTACTAATTGTGGGAACAGTGTTGCAGCAGAAACGTCCCTACTGAACTGTACTGTACTCCCAGATGTTATTAGGAATCTAGTGACTCTTTATCAGACACCTTTCCTTTTATAGTGGATTTGGACATTAGGCCACTTTAAGCACTTAATGATCAAGCACAGTGTTATTTTGGGACAGCGTTATTTTGGGACAGTGTTATTTTGGGACAGTGTTATTTTGGGACAGTGTTATTTTGGCACAGTGTTATTTAGGCACAGTGTTATTTTGGCACAGTGTTATTTTGGCACAGTAGTTATTTAGCTGACCTGACCTCCCACTCACCTTTACTCCGGGTTAGAAGGTATTCATTTAGAATGAGGTAAATCAACTAATCTGATGCTCATTAGCCAGCAAGGTGATGTTTCAGCAAACGTTCCTGTTAATTACACTGATCTTTAAAGGTGTGCCCTTAAGGCTGACCCTGAGCTGTGTTATTGCTTCCAGTGAGGACACTAAATCAAATCTGTCCGTGCTAGCCCCCAGTATTACTGTACCGTAGCTCAGCCTCTCTATACAGCCTCTTATTGCCCAAATGTAAATAGACCCGAGCACATGAAGACATGGCCATGAATGAACTATTCTCAACTGAAACATGATGTTTAAGAGGTGAGTAGGAAAGGATAGATTATATATTATGTCATGCTCGGTAGACCAAAAAGGGACACTACTTACAGTTGAAAGTGGCATGAAACATTTTATAAGTTCAGTACTAACAGTGTGAAGACCCTGAAACCAAGAAAATGTCAGCTACTAGCACCTCCAGTGAGAATGGGATCTGAGGATTCACACTTGTGCTCAAGAGATTAAAAGTTTCAAGATTTTTCAGGCTACGAACTTGTGTTTAGATAGTGGCTTACAGCTGGGCAAACAGGAGGACTGGCCACATAAGTGTCTTCTAGCCAACCTCTTGATATTCTTATAATACAATGTGTTGATTAGAGATTCAAATCCCACATATTTTGTTGCTTTTGAGCTAGGTCAAACAATTACACATTTGACAATGAGAGTGAACCTACAAGGCCACCACCAACCAAATGAGCTCATAAAGGGTAGATCAACCATGAGTGACCACTTGTCTATCTAACTTACCACACTGACTGGGCTATTCAGCTCTCCCAATTATCTGGGGCATGCATTACCCAATGGAAAAACCACATCAATGAGGACATGACCCTCCTCTGTCCCCTACTAATACCCAGCCTTGTCTTCAGGGGATGGTGGGCTTGGGGTGAGGGTGGGGGTGAGGATAAGGGTGGGGGTTAGGGTAAAGTCGGGGGACACTTGAAACAATGGAAACTGAGTCTACTGTATTTCAATGGGACAGATGTCAAGATTGACCAAGGCTTAGCCCCGCATGCCAGGCTTAGTATTGTCGGAGGACACACAGCTGTTGAAAGAGACTTTGACTTTAAAGAGTTAATTGAAGTTAATACTAAAAGGTTGCACAAATGTTTTATGTCTTCGATCTGTGGACATTAGATAGATAGATAGATAGATAGATAGATAGATAGATAGATAGATAGATAGATAGATAGATAGATAGATAGATAGATAGATAGATAGATAGATAGATAGATAGATAGATAGATAGATAGATAGATAGATAGATAGATAGATAGATAGATAGATAGATAGATAGATAGATAGATAGATAGATAGATAGATAGATAGATAGATAGATAGATAGATAGATAGATAGATAGATAGATAGATAGATAGATAGATAGATAGATAGATAGATAGATAGATAGATAGATAGATAGGCACACCGTGGTGGGATCAGTCTGTGACTGAAAGGGCTCCTCTGCATCATAACCATGGCATGCAGCGGGTGGGTGACGTTGTCCACGATGGCCAGCAGTTTGACCATTGTACAACTGAGTGTACAACTGAATGATTCTTGAGTTTGCTGTACATGTGTTATGTGCTCTGATAACATCCAAAATAACTTTAACATAGATTTATATTGTTGACCTTACTGTAATGCATTTAATACCTGTCATTCCACTCAATCAGCCAGTGCCATGCACTGTATATCTAACCCTAACCCTAACCCTGGATGTCACAGCATACAGCCACACGCTTTAGGCCTGTGTCTGTATTTGAGGAGAGGAGAATGTCTGCGGTTGGGTAATTCTCCTCTCATGACTTCCTTTAAGGCTAATAGAATTGGCTGGATGACCTGCCCTGAACATCACAACCACTTTGGTCAAAAGAGACCCTCTCTGTACTCACTCTGTGGAGTGCTGTGTTGTATTATCCAAGTTCACTCAGGGTTATCTAGAGTCCAAGTCAAACTCTGCATTTATAGGCATATCTTTAAATACAAGGCGCCTTTGGGATATTTCAATTTGCTGCTGAGCCACATCACTGCTCTTCACAGTTGTGACAGTCTGTAAGCCGAAATGCAAAGTACTTTTCTGTATAAGTTACCCACTGTCAACTGAAGATCCGTAAGTAAGCAGTTCGATTAGCGAACAAACTCACTCAAGGACATTGCTTGTCTATCAGCACTTCACTTTGTAATGCCGTCTCAAACAAGTACGTGGCAGACACCCTCAGCATCAGGTTTACGCTAATGCCACACTCAATCTGCACTCTGTGGGTTACACCAAATAGGAGGGTCACCACCCAGGCTTAGGTGATGAATAGTATTTTGGACATATCGTTTTGTATCTCAACGGCATAGGTTGAGGTCTCACAAGGGTCAGATATTGCTGTGCCTTAATAATCCTTTGTTGGCTTTTTGGCTTTTCATTCTTTCTCTAAGGACATTCTAGAACAGGCATTCTTATTGTGAGGTCAGCTTTCTGGCCACCCCCAGGTTAGGTAACAACACACTCACTCATAGGCTCTATATTCTCTATCTTTATGCCTTTTCCCACCATGCTCAGTCTGTCTCCTGCAACCCTTCCTCTCTTCCCAGCCCAGGTTAACTGTGATTGATCCCTGAGTGACAATAGAGGAGCTCCCTAGTTCTAAAATAATTGATGGAAGAGAATGCATTCACTCTCTTCTTCTCTCCCCCACTTTTCAGCTCTGACCTGCAGGTGGTTACTGTGCCTTTAGCTGGGTGTTGGGGAGATAGGAGGCGACTTCAGCTCTAGCATTCTTTACATTCTCTGGATTTCACCTGCCCTGAGGGAGGCAGTCTGCATCACAATAAGGATGGGCAGGACTGGCCTTAGCTCTACCTAATCACAAACAAAGCCTATGTCAAAACCCCTTGGGGCTGGTTTATACATATGGAGCGGCAGGTAGCCTAGTGCTTAAGAATGTTCGGACAGAAACTAAAAGGTCGCTGGTTTGAATCCCCGGGTCGACTAGGTGAAAAATCTGCCGATGTGCCCTTGAGCAAGGCAGTTAACGCGGGATAACAGCTAAATGACTTCCACTTTCAACCCAATCCCACATACATACTTTTTGGCGAAGTGAAGGGAACTGCCACACTGGGAGCTGTTTTAGGGTTTAAGCGCCTTGCACAAGGCATCAGCTCAGTTCCCACCAAATTTTCCCCTGTCGGAACCAGGATTCGAACTGGCAACTTGCCTCTCTAACTGCTAGGCTACCTGCCACTTACCTTTCAGTACCAAATGTAATGTATGTAATGTTATCCATACATAAAGGGTCATACTGTGAAGGTAATGTAATGTGTGTAATATTATCCATACATAGAGGGTCATACTGTGAAGGTAATGTAATGTGTGTAATGTTATCCATACGTAGAGGGTCATACTGTGAAGGTAAATCGTTGTCTTTCTCTCTGTGTATTAATTCCCTGCAAATCTGTCATCTGATGTCATTTTTGTCAAAAGTGTGTTTTGCCCCAATTAAAACATTCTCAACTATAATGTTGTTGCAGATTATTGCACGTCAGAGAGGACTTCTACTTGGTCCCTAGAAGTACATATAAATACATCCAAACATGTCCTGCTCTGAAAATGCCCTAGAAAGCCTTACTTGAAAATACGTCATAAGTGCAACAGAGGTTGTATTGAGTTCGATCGCTAGGAGGAAGAGTGAATTTATGTATCTGTGTGTGGAGGGAGAGTTTAAAAGTGAAATGTTCTGTTATTATCTGTCCCAGAGTGGAGAACAGTCACACACTGTCTACCTCTCCGCTGGTCTCCACCCCTAGCTCTTATATTTAGACAGGGATTGGCAGGAAGAGCTGTCAATCATTTTTGTTCCTCTGACACAATAAATACATAGGCTACTGTATGGACAACCACCATACTCCGTCCTCAAAGTGGATTGGTCCAACTGTAAATTCAAAGTGATGTTTTATGCTTTTTATGTCAAGCTGGCATTTTGTATGCATTATTTGAATGTTATGTGGCAGTTTTATGCCGTTGAGATTTTATGTCGTTTTTTTAAAGACATTGGCAACACATAGGCTTAGCTTAATGGACAGTATAAACAACTGATCAGGATAGTTACAGGAGAAAGGACCTCCTGAATATCGTAACGTCTGGTGGCATACTAATAATGGATTATTTAGCAAGGAAAATTATATTGAATGAAGAATAGAACATTGGAATGTTTGTCTTGCTACATGATGGGGCAAATCTTTTTTTTTTAAAGAGAGAGAGACTTGGCTACAAGAAACCAGACTGAACTAGAGGCCTGTGGGCCCATGTGTCTGACTAAATCACCCCAATAAAACCAGATTGCTTTTGATCTACTGCCCATAATAATGATACAACATTCAAGGGGCAGACTCTTGATGAGAGAGCTTCCCAGTGATGGTGATTTAATGTGGCGAAGCTCTGTTTTTGTTCACTCGTGAAGCCTCCTTTGCTTTGCTAATTGATTAGTGAGACCTGGTCTCTGTCAGGTTGGGTCTTCTCTTTCACGCTGTTGGTAATCCCCCCAGGAACCTGACCCCTGGTGACATCACATTGGTCAATCTAAGGTGACAGGGACTGCTGTGGTTGGCTGTGGGGTGTATCCCAACTTGCACCCTCTTCCTTATGTAGTGCATTATTGTTGACCAGGTCTTTGGTAAAAAGTAGTGTACTATAGAGGGAATAGGCTGCCATGTGGGGCGCAGACTGTGTATGCAATGCGGTTTTTGTAAGGGAATGAAGTTCTGTCTGTGATTCTAGATTTGACCACATAGTGGAGCTAGAGGACTACTGTTTGTCTGTGGATGGGTCTGGGGTTTAGTCGTATTAGATCTGAATTTACGACTGCACTGTAAGCTATAGGCGTATAGTCCCAGTCGGTGTTCATGTAATAATAAGATATTCCCCCCCGACCACTCCCACAATTTGGGGAAAACCAACATTCTTTCCTATTGACCCTCATTATATAGAGGCAACATGGTCGCCGATTTTTTGTTATACAGAAATACCAAGACAGGTGAAAAGCTGCTGTGTCGTTCAATGTCGTGGCCAAACTTTTTGAGAATGACACAAGTATTGGTCTCCACAAAGTTTGCTGCCTAAGTGTTGATGTTGCATATACTCCAGAATGTCATGAAGAGTGATCAAAAAGTCCCTCTTTGCCATGAAAATGAACTTAATCCCCCAAAAACATTTCCACTGCATTTCAGCCCTGCCACAAAAGGACCAGCTGCCATCATGTCAGTGATTGTCTCGTTAACACAGGTGAGAGTGTTGACGAGGACAAGGCTGGAGATCACTCTGTCATGCTGATTGAGTCAGAATAACAGACTGGAAGCTTTAAAAGGAGGGTGGTGCTTGAAATCATTGTTCTTCCTCTGTCAACCATGGTTACCTGCAAGGAAACACGTGCCGTCATCATTGCTTTGCACAAAAAGGGCTTCACAGGCAAGGATATTGCTGCTGGTAAGATTGCACCTAAATCAACCATTTATCGGATCATCTCGAACTTCAAGGAGAGAGGTTCAATTGTTGTGAAGAAGGCGTCAGGATGCCCAAGAAAGTCCAGCAAGCGCCAGGACCGTCTCCTAAAGTTGATTCAGCTGTGGGATCGGGGCACTACCAGTGTAGAGCTTGCTCAGGAATGGCAGCAGGCAGGTGTGAGTGCATCTGCACGCACAGTGAGGCGAAGACTTTTGGAGGATGGCCTGGTGTCAAGAAGGTACCAACACATGTAAAAAAAATGGTACCAACACATCCTCCGAGAGCAACTTCAACCATCCAAGAACAGTTTGGTGATGACCAATGCCTTTTCCAGCATGATGGAGCACCTTGCCATAAGGCAAAAGTGATAACTAAGTGGCTCGGGGAACAAAACATTGACATTTTGGGTCCATGGCCAGGAAACTCCCGAGACCTTAATCCCATTGAGAACTTGTGGTCGATCCTCAAGAGGCGGGTGGACAAACAAAAACCCACAACTTCTGACAAACTCCAAGTATTGATTATGCAAGAATGGCCTGCCATCAGTCAGGATGTGGCCCAGAAGTTAATTGACAGCATGCCAGGGCGGATTGCAGAGGTCTTGAAAAAGAAGGGTCAACACTGCAAATATTGACTCTTTGCATAAACTGAATGTCATTGTCAATGAAAGCCTTTGACACTTATGGAATACTTGTAATTATACTTATACCATAGTAACTACTGACATAAAGATCTGTGTTGTTCAGTGTACATGTAACCAGGTCATAAAGCTGCTGTGTTGTTCAGTGTACATGTAGACAGGTCAAACATCCCGACCTACGGTTCACAATGCTCCCAAGTATGGAAATAGAGCCTGTGAGAAGAGCCCTGTGGCTTCAGGCTATTTGGCGTGGGAGATGAAAAGGGGTATGAGGAAAGCCCTACAAAGTACTGAAAACGCTAAGGAGCAGGCAATGTTGAAAAGTAATCTTTAGACATGCTGTACTTTTCTTACCTGTACAGTTAATTTAACCATGCAAAATATGAACTTACCTGTTCATTTAACCAGTCTGTATATTAAGTAAACTATTATTACCCTCACTCATATCATACGCACTTTTTTTGAAGTATTTCTCTGCCATCGACCTGTATAGTATAGTCACCCATGCACCATCCACCAATGTATAGTGTACATATTCAGCCATCCACCCATACTATGCAATGTCTTTTTATAGCTTTTTTGCACTCCAGTAAATACCTTTTCATACTGCCACTCTATGTATCATGTATCGTGTATCTGTCTTTTGTGTACTTTCGTTCTGGCATTTTGCACCTGCCCTGTGTTTTTGTTGTAGCTGCTTGACAAATAAATTAAAAGTATCTATCTATCTATCTATCTATCTATCTATCTATCTATCTATCTATCTATCTATCTATCTATCTATCTATCTATCTATCTATCTATCTATCTATCTATCTATCTATCTATCTATCTATCTATCTATATATCTATCTATCTATCTATCTATCTATCTATCTATCTATCTATCTATCTATCTATCTATCTATCTATCTATCTATCTATCTATCTATCTATCTATCTATCTATCTATCTATCCATCCATCCATCCATCCATCCATCCATCCATCCATCCATCCATCCATCCATCCATCCATCCATCCATCCATCCATCCATCCATCCATCCATCCATCCATCCATCCATCCATCCATCCATCCATCCATCCATCCATCCATCCATCCATCCATCCATCCATCCATCCATCCATCCATCTATCTATCTATCTATCTAGTTTTGTAATTGACTGAAACAAGCAGACAACAAGAACATTGTGTTTGAAAAAGGTCAAGTTTTTGCTGTGAGCCAATGGTGTAACCTAGGTAACCACAGATTGTTTTCCCCACAAGCGGGCGGGGTCAGACGTTCTATCTAATACCGACTGGGCCTATGGTGAATGCATTTACACCTGTTACAAATTACACAGTCAAGATTTTAGCATGTAGGGCAAACTCCCCCAAAATTGTTTTGATGCATGCCTGCAAAGCCACTACACAACACAACACTAAACACTACATGTAATTGCACTATAACGGTGACAAACGGTGCCCACAAACTGTTAGGGCCTACAGAAAGCTGCCCCAACAGCAGAGCTTTCTTTTCAGCACCATGGAGTGAATCCTTACCACTGCTACACCTGGCTATCAGCAGAGGCTTGTCTGGCAGCGAAACAGTTCATTCATCCACATTTACTGCCTTTTAAAAAAACATAGCTGATATGGCTGAGTTTCTTAAATGGTTTCTGCTGACAATTGAGATGTACAAACTATGGTATAAAGGGATGACGAGTGCATAAGAGGCAATCCGTAATTTCGATTAAGAAATTAATGAGCGAATTAGGACGGACGTAGTCAATATAACTATTAAATAGTCAGCCATATCAGCTATGTTTTATTAAAAGGCAGTAAATGAGGATGAATTCTTTTCAGCACTTTTGCTATTTAACCCTTATTTAACTAGATAACTAGACTTGATTCATGATGATGACTGCTAGCTTGCTAGCTAAGATTTTGAAAGTATGATGTTGACATGATCGGTCCAATCAAAGCTACGGTAGATATAATGTGATTTGACAACATTTTATCTGTGGCCAATGACCTTGAGCCTTCTTGGATGGGCACTTCTAATGTAACTATATGGCAGCACCCAAGGGGCTTACACAGTTAGTGAAGACATGAAAACTTGTTTCATCATAGCGCTTGATTGTTTTTGCGACTGCACTTGCTTATTTGAGCTGTTCTTGCCATAATATGGACTTGGTCTTTTACCAAATAGGGCTATCTTCTGTATACCAACCTTACCTTGTCACAACACAACTGATTGGCTCAAACGCATTAAGAAGGAAACAAATTCAATAAATTAACATTTAACAAGGCACACCTGTTAATTGAAATGCATTACAGGTGACTACCTCATGAAGCTGGTTGAGAGAATGCCACGCGTGTGCAAAAGCTGTCAAAGGCAAAGGGTGGCTACTTTGAAGAATCTCAAATATAAAACATATGTTGATTTGTGTCATGATGCGAGTGGAAGGAACAGGGCACAGAGTGAGAGTTGCGATGAGACATGATTCTTTATTATAATACGTCCTCCTGGTTACAAAGCAAAAGGTAAACAAACAAACGGCAGCACCATGCGCTGGTATGAACTGAACGTTACATACACAAGAATCCACAATGAACAGTGGCACTGCTGAAACATAAATGGAATCCCCAATTAGAGACAACTAAAGACAGTTGCCTCTAATTGGGGATTTACAATCAATTACATAGAGTTCGCAAGAACTCTATTGTCAGGTCCTGACTGTGGCGTCCCGACTCCATAGAGGAATCAAGAGGCCTGTCCACAGTCAGAACCTGACAATTGACAACAATGTTTAACACCTTTTTTGGTTACTACATGATTCCATATGTGTTATTTCATAGTTCGGATGTCTTCACTATTATTCTACAATGTAGAAAATAGTAAAAAATAAAGGAAACCCCTGGAATGAGTAGGTGTGTCCAAACTTTTACTGGTACTGTATATATAAAAGTCTCATTAGGACCACTGTAGCACCAGTCTCCAGTGTCTTTATTATGGAGTCCATCCATACCACCACTGTGGATTGCTGTGAAATGTTGCACATCTAAGATAATGCACAGTCAACACCAAGTGCTGGTCGTAATATCCAAACTTGCACATCACAATAACAGTTAGTGGATGATTGAGTATTGGTAATCTTACTGTGCATTTTAATGTGTACTGTTACTGTTAATGACGCAGTATCTGAACAGTGTGTTCCTCTGTTACTTTTAAATGATTGGTCCAGAGTGGGCTCATCCTCCTCTCCGTGTGTGTGTGTGTGTGTGTGTGTGTGTGTGTGTGTGTGTGTGTGTGTGTGCTGCTGGCAGGGCTTTCAGGCCCATCTTCAACCTCTCAACACACAACACCAGGGCTGTCATGAGTACTGAGTAACGGAAGAGGCTTCTCTTTGTCACTACGCCTGCCTGTCTTTCTGCCCCGGCCCCTCTGATCACTGTGCTGTGCAGACTTGGCAGAAACCCATCTCCTCTCCTCCTCTCCTCCATGCCCTGTTTCTCCTCCCCTCCTTTGTCACAGTCCAGCTTTTCACTCTCCCGTGTTAAATCAGTGCCCATGGGCCCTCAAAGTCAGACAGCCACTGATTGACAGATTCCTGACCCTGTCCTAATGTAATTTCTGCTGAGTTGAGCATTTTTGTCAACAGTTCAAAAAACTGTGGAAATGTATCTCTACTGTATACCTGTACTTCTATTGAGTTTATTCATGGACATGCATTCAACTGACTGAGGATAGGTAATATGTTGAATGCCAAATGTTGTGCTACATTTAAATGTTACATTTAATTGTGTGTTCCTTTGTGGTGCCTTTTTTACCGAATTCTTCGGAGATCTTGTAGTCGTGATTTCTGTCCCTGGGGGAATGATAAATGTGTGCTGTGCTCACCATGTCCTTATAAGCAGGAAATATCTCATCCAGGAGCCTAGCCAATGTCGCAGTGCCCATTATTGAACATTCTTCCAACTGACCACTGTTTGTTTTGTAAGCGAAGACCAGTGATAGACAGTTCCTGCATGTTCAGTAAGCTGTAGTAGAGTTGGTAATAGTGTCATACGGAGGGGGATAGCATTACTCAAGAGGGCTGTGGCTTACAGCTGGGCCTTACATCCTCTTAACACACCTACTGTGATGCGAGCCGGACATAGTGTAGAGCTGCTGCCGCTGCTGTGCCGACTGTGAAATGCCTAAGTCTGCGTGGTGCTGAGGCGGTCTGGAGCAGGGGTCACTGCTAAACACTGAGAGAAGCAGAGGGAGGGGAAGACCAGGAGGGGAGAGAGCGAGAGGCGAGAGGCGAGAGGAGAGAGGGGCTCACAAACACAGAGAGGGGGGGGGGGGGGGTCACTCACATACAAACACACACACACACACACACAGTGAGAGCTGAGAGCTGAACTTTTCTGCTGAGAACACACGTCTTGTTGAGGTTTTGAGTCAGTAGTTGCAGCATCAAAATGGCTGTCCTGCGTCTTTACAGTCTGCTGCTGCTCATGACTCCTGCTCATGGCCAGTGGTGGAGTTTGTTCTTGGGGAAAGCACAGGAGACGACCACACAGTCCCCCACCACCGTCCCCACCACAACCCAGGTATTGTGGACCACAGAAGGGACAGAGGTGGGCCCGGTGGGGACCCAGACGGAGATCTTCACCACTGCTCCTGTTCAGAGTACATCGCTACAGAGCACACAGGAGCCTCCAGCTGCTGGAACCACAGAGATCAAGCCCAAGGCAAAGAAAATATCTCTGAAAATGTGGAAGAGTTGTGGTGAGTTAGTCTGTACCGTGCAGGAGTGGAGAAACACCTTGAGTGTGATGCGTAGTTGTTTCAGTTTTATTTCCGTGGGGGATTCTGACCAAAAAAGTTTTATGTTTATGTCTTTATGTTGTGGGAAAATAACAGTTCTGCACTTAGTTGTTTGCACTTTAAATGAAAGAGAACCAATGCTGTGTGAACTCTTTCCTGAAGGAATCTGAAGACCCTGACACGTGGCAGCTGTGGAGCTGTGGTCTCATGGTCGTTCATTATTTTTGTTAAAGTTGTCTCAAGCGGATACTTGTAGTGGGATCATGACAGGGATTAGTTAGTGTGTTCCGCCATAGCCTGGCCAAGCTTACTGAGTGCTGCTACGCTTTTTTAACTTGTCTAATTGAGGCTGTGTATTGTCGAGGGCAGCAGGCTTGTGGTTTCCTGCTAGCCTCTTGGTTTCCAATGGTAATCCCTATCATGTGATATTATAATAAAATAATTAGGGCCAGGAGTCTTCCTGAAACCTGGGGAAATTGGGGTCTGAGCGTGAGCATTGTTTCAGAGCCTCCCGCTGCGCTGGGCTGGGTTGTGAGGTGAGAGAAAGGGGGAAGTGGGGGACAGATGGGTGAGGGATGGGAGGGCTGAGATATGGAGTTTGGAGATATGTGTACCACAGGATGATGGTCCCGCTGGGCTGGGCTGTGGGGTGTATGTCTGATGTCTTAACTGACTTGAAGAATTGGGCGCTAAATAATCATCCAGACTCCAAGAAAATCACGAGGACACAGTTGTGTCCACACTCTGCAAGCTCCCAGATGTCAGTATGATTTGTGTGACTCTGTCAGTGTTTGTGTGAGGATGTTGTGTGAGGATGTTCTTTTGTCGTGTATTTTTCCACTTCGCTAATTTGATGAATTACAGACCCAATCAGAGACCCTGTCTAGCCTAGGAGCGGAGATCAGAGGTCCACTGATGTGTAGAGGGTTAATACTTGACAAGACTGAGGTAAAACTAACGGCCAAGGGTTTACCTCAGTGGAATGTTTGGGTGAGAGTGGTCGCCACGGGAGATGAGCTCCGTGTGGGGGAGAATGGAGAGAATGTGATCGATCTTTCTCAGCTAAGCACTCTCCCTATGCCACGATGATAGGCCCCCCAACCCCAATGAAAGGCTTTTCACCAAGTGTCTGGAGTTATTTTGGGGCGGGATTAGGGTCTGAAGAGGGGAGGGGGAAGAACAGGGAGAGCAATGATCCACAGGTGAACGTCTAACTCATTAGTGTCAGTGATGTGGATAGATGAATTTGTGAAAGAACTATAGACCATGGACACAGGTCAGTTACCGCAGGATGAGATATCCTGTACATCTGTGCTTACGCTGTGTTTGTTCTCATGCAAACAATGATGTAATAGTAGTTGTGATGATAGTCAGGGTCAGGTGATAGCACATAAGTATTTCTGCTAATTGATTAGTTACACTGGAGGAGATCCATAAATGTTCAGTGGTGAAATTAGGTATCTTTATGACGTATGGTGACATATCTTGATGAGAGCATTGGATATTATCTTTGTATAGTTATGCAATGCTGAAAAAAGAAATGTTGCTGATATGTATAGTAGTACTGGACCTTTTACATCCACAGAGTTTTCTATACAGTTTTAGGCTCATTCATGTGATTCTGTTCATTTTGTTTAGATCTCGCGAATCTGTTGTTTCCTTCTCATTACAGAGCGTGGCTCTACAGGCCACCTAGACCTGACCGAGTTGATCGGAGTGCCACTCCCTCCCTCTGTGTCCTTCATCACCGGCTATGAGGGCTTCCCGGCCTACAGCTTCGGGCCTGACGCCAACATCGGACGTCTCACCAAGACCTTCATGCCCGACCCTTTCTTCAGGGACTTTGCCATCATTGTCACCATCAGGCCCAGCAGCAAACAGGGAGGGGTGCTGTTCGCCATTACGGATGCCCAGCAGAAGGTGGTGCAGCTGGGGTTGGCACTGACGCCCGTGGAGGACGAGACCCAGAGGATTCAGCTGTACTACACCGAGGGGGGCCAGGGGTTCTCACACAGCCAGTGTGTGGCGTCCTTCAAGTTGCCTGATATGACAAACAAGTGGACACGCTTCACACTGTCGGTGCAAGACCAGGAGGTGCGCCTCTATATGGACTGTGATGACTTCCACGCAGAGACCTTCCACAGGAGCAGCCACCAGCTCAGCTTTGAACCCAGCTCGGGCATCTTTGTGGGCAACGCTGGAGGAACTGGCCTGGAGAGGTTTGTGGTAAGTAATGTCTACCACTTATTGATATTCTGTTTCATTTGACCATGTTGCAGTGTGTGTGTGTGTGTGTGTGTGTGTGTGTGTGTGTGTGTGTGTGTGTGTGTGTGTGTGTGTGTGTGTGTGTGTGTGTGTGTGTGTGTGTGTGTGTGTGTGTGTGTGTGTGTGTGTGTGTGTGTGTGTGTGTGTGTGTGTGTGTGTGTGTGTGTGTGGGTGTGTGTGTGTGTGTATAATCACATTCCTTGCACTGTGTGAGTCCTACTGTATGTTTGAACCAGTCTGTGTTAGCACGAACATTACTCCAATAACATGATAAAAGACTCAAAGGTCGTCTGTGTTGAATTATTCTTATCAACTGTACTAAAATCTCCACAGCTGGGACTTGCACCACTTGTCTAGCATATAATATTGTATTTTAACAAAAATATTTAGCATATAGTATAGGAATGTGCTCAGTCATGGATTATAGTCACTTGATCACAGTTCAAACATCCTGGTATTTGACAGCCATCGATAGGACACAGACCTGATTCAAGGCTAACGGGAGGTCTTGGCAGTCTCTCAGAGAAGAAGGGAGAGATATCAGTAAGCCTTGTTTAATAAGCAGAACCACCTCTCTGCACGGTCAACTCAGCTCAGCTAAAGGCCTCACGTTTATGTATCCTGGGATCGCTGTTCCAGTCTTCTCTTCTTTGAGAGGAGAGACTATGAGGTTCACTCACTGGAGAAGTAAGGGGGAGCCAAAATGGTGTCTTTCCCTTCTACCCCACATTGACTGTCTTCCAGTGTAGTTACAGAGCGTGAGACCATTGAGATATGTCATAAATTATCTATGGAGAGAACTGTTCAGCTGTTTCAATATAATCAATGAAAATATTAATATCAAATCATTTTGTTGGTTCATACTTCTAGTTTAAGCCCAATAATAAGCCTGGCCACTTCAATATGGTCAAACAAACACTGATGGTTATGGAGCTTCTTTATTCTCCATGCCTCCAAATGAACCGTCCTGCAGTGTTTTTTATTAGCACGCTGCTGCGCCTTAAGAGTGGTGGTGCCGGTGGTGGTAGTGGTGTGTGTTAGGGAAAGTGGTTTCCATGGCGACGGCAGCAAAGTGGGCAACTTTTCCTTTTGTTGTTATGGGGCCATTTGGTCCCGGCCAGGGGCCTGAGAGGGCCAGGAGGGGTAAAGACAGTGTCAGTCAGTCAGTCAGAGCTGAGGGGCCAGAGAGGGAGTGATGAGAGGGGGAAATAAGGGGGGAGAGAGAGAGAAGAGGAGGAGGGTGAGAGGGGAAGAGAGGCGGGGTCAGAAGGGGGAGGGAGGGAGGTGGAAGAGGAGAGAGGCATGGGGAAATGGGTAGAGGGGTGAGTGAAGGCGGGAGAATAAGGGGGGAAGAGATCCCACAGTCAATCCCACAGCCAACAGAACACAGTGGACTGTCGTGCTGGGAGATACAATACTACTGGGTCAAACACAGTGCCAAGGGATGGCTCTCACCCTTCAAAACCAGCCAGGACAAAGCTCTGGGTTTTGTTCTGATGCAGCCTTGATTCGTTTCACTCTCTCCCTCTGTCTGTCTGTCTATCTTTGGACTTGTGTTCTGCCTCTGTGTTTCTCTCTCTATCTCCTTTAGTCGGATTTTAGGATTTCACAGTAAAAGTGTTTCAGATCAGTAGTTTGCTGTGTTCTGTACTCTGTATTTTACATTCCACAGATCCGAGATCAGAATCTGCTACTGAATCTGCTACTGTACTTAATCCACTCATCCTGTTGGCTTCTAGTCCAGGGGTCTTAGCCAATATTTTTGTTGCCACACTCTTTCATGATCAGTGGCATTCTCTATAATGTCCTCCAATGATGTCATCGTGTTGCACATTACACGCTTTAGGTTAATCACGCGGAAGGTGGAAGGAATGCTTGTGACAATTAAAGTTAATGAGTGTGTGCCGGGCCCCATCCCTATCAAGTACTGCTCACAGATTAAAATGTGTTGCCTGTAAAAAGGGCATCTTGCCTCTAAAAGTCAGCATTTTCTGCCTGTAAAGGAAAGCCTTCAGAATAAACGTTCCTAATGTGTCTTTTTGCTTCTCTCGCTATCTCCCCCCCACCCCTCTCTCCCGACTCTCTCTCAATTTAGCCAATGAAATTAGCAATATCTGCACAATAACTCCCTATTATACATCACCAAAGCATTATCACATATCTAAATAAAGGTTAAATTAAAAAAAAATATATATATATATATCTCTTTCCCTCCCTCTGTAAAGGGCTCTATCCAGCAGCTGGTGATAAAGCCGGACCCCTGGGCTGCAGAGGAGCAGTGTGAAGAGGATGATCCCTATGTGAGTGTCTACCCCACAGCCTGTTCCATAGATATGTATTCATCCATAGCCTTGAGCTCCGGGCATTCTAAAGGCCTTGCCAGCACAGATTCTTGAATACGTGTTGAGCGTTGGCTCGCAAGACTAATTTATAAATGGCTTGACTCTGCATAGAGCATACTGATAGCTCTCTCTAGTGTTTAAAATATGAAATACCGTTTACTGGTTGATCACTTCACTGGCTCTCACTCACATCACTCAAGGCCTTGCCATCACAGATTATTGAATACAGTGTTGAGCGTCTGGCTTGCAAGACTAATTTATATATGGCTTTAAAATATTAAATACTGTTTACTGGTTGATCTCTTCGCTGGTTCTCACTCACATCACTCACTATGTAACAGCATTTTAATGTACAAAGCTGCCACTACTTCTGTGCCTAAATTATGGAATCAGGAGTTAGTTCCCTCTAGTGGTAAGTGAGAGAAATGCTGCTTCTAGGTCGCTGGTGTCAATCTCTTCTTTGAATAGAGACGTGTGGCAATGTCTCCTGTATTCCAGGCTTCTGGGAATGGGAGTGGGGATGACACGTTGGACGACCGTGAAACAGAGGACGAGTTGATGAAGAACATGGAACGAAAAAAGGAAACAGCACGGGTGAGTAAAAGAGGAAGTTGTGAGCATGGGGTGTAAGAGATTGTGTTCAGTGAAACAGAATGTCAACGGACGCTGGCTTGGTGAGAGAAATAACGTCCACACAACTAAGATTGGTTTAGACACAAGGCACATGTTGTCTGAGCGACACTCTCAGACAGACTTAATTAGAAGTCTCTAACATGTAGCGGAACATCTTTTCTGGTTCATCAGTTTACATGGTACAAAAGTATGTAAAAGTGAACACTGGGGAATATATTCCAGTAGGATGATTAAGTACCTCTATCTCTATCTCTCTACCCAGAGATAAGTCTCTACACTGGCCTTTGATGTGTCTGTTATGGCTATGGGTTTAAAATGGGTAGCAGTGGTTGTTTTATCAGGAAAGCGTGGCGCAACCTCCACATCCTTGGCGCCTATGCAAACACATATACAGTGCTGCACTCATGCACCTAGTGAACATCCCTTTGTTGTTGCTACATTCACTTTCATCCTTCTATCACTAGCCTTGTAACACACTGTACTTGTCATGTCTCTCTGCCCCTAAACAACCCACAATCTGCCCTGACCCAAATTAATACAGATAAATATATGACATAAGCTGTCTGTTCTTATTTGAATCTTGTCCAGATGTTTTAATTAGCTAGACATTACCTCTGTTACTCCTCAATATTTCTAATAAATTGGACATTGCTTTACCACATTGCTTTAAACCCTGCACTAAGGACTGTATTTTAAGGGAATTACTATTATTACCCTAAATTATATCATGCACATATTTAGCTATTTAAATATTTCTCTGCCATCGACCTGTATAGTATAGTTAACCATGCAAATACTCCTTATTTATCTATATCAACTTTTTTTTTCACCTAACACTCTGTAACAGTGTGTAGTGTACATATTCAGCCACTCTCTTTCTCTATCTCTTCCTCCTTATTGTTTTCCACCTCCAGCCAGAGGACGTGCTAAGTGGTCCGGTGCGAGCCCCGCCCACAGAGTCTCCGGAGGTGGAGCTAGATGAGTACTCAGGTCAACTGACCGCCACAGACGAGGCACATCAGGAGATGCTGCTCAAAGGTGGGGAAGGCAGGTTTTAACATACTCTTATCTTAACCAATCATATCATGGCATTACAGGGAGCTTTCAAATAACTTGATAGGTGATTTAAGTCGCCCCGGTGACTATGTCAATTACTATTACTTTTTCCCTTTGCATTGATCAATCTGATCTTTCTCTCATTGGCTAATCTTGTTGTTTAAAAACATCATACAGTATATCGCTCAATGGTTAATCCTATTGGTGTCTGTTGTTCCTCTCTCAGGATCCCACCAGACACAGGAGCCAGGGGAGAGGTCAAGGGATGTAAGTAATAGCTGAGATTACTTACACGTAACGTGCCTCAAAACCTGATGTGCTTTAAATACTTAAGTTATTCAGCTTAAGTTATTCAGTATTAAGTTATTCGGAATAAATGTATTCAGTATCTAATACATCTTACACAATGTTCCCCTGCTGATCCTCAGGGCAGGCCTCTTAGCCACGGACAGAAAGGAGAGCAAGGAGAGCCTGGGCCTATAGGTCCTGCTGGCCCCCGTGGCCCCCCTGGCCCTTCCACTCCCTCTGAAGATAGGTCTGGACATGGTCAGCCAGGACCCAGGGGCCCTCAGGGGCCTTCAGGGCCAACAGGGGCCCCTGGGGTGCCAGGAAAGGGCGGACAGCCGGTGACCTTAATCTCATTATAATCTCCCAATACTCCGTGAATGTAGTACACATTTGATTATGTTTTCTATTATCTTCACTTCAAGATTGAACAGCTAGGATAAATCTAAAGTGTTCTCATTTTTCAGGGAAGCAAGGGTGAAGATGGAGACCCAGTGAGTAAAGCTGGTCTTGTGTCAAATGTATACTGTTCTGTTATATTATTATAGAAATATACTGTCTTTAAATATTACCTAATCCATGTTAATCCCCATAGGGACAAAGAGGGCCCCATGGATTCCCAGGTTTGGCAGGAGAGGTTGGAGTCAAAGGAGATAAGGTATAATAATTACAAGTAAAATATATATATATATATATATATATATATATATATATATATATATATATTAAATGTGTATGATATAGGCAGTTAGTCTTACCCTGTTTCTCTTCTGTACAGGGGGACCCAGGAGCAGGCTTACCAGGGCCTCCAGGCCCCCCTGGACCTCCCGGACCTCTCAAATCACACAGTGTACAGGTGGGTGTCAGTGTAACATCCTGGAAACATTGGATTGAACTGGGGATCAAATGGGGATTTGTGTTTAATTGCCTGTTTTCCTTTGAATTGCAGTATGGAGAGGATGCACTCGGCTCTGGCTTTGGGGACCTTGACGATACAGAATTTATCAGAGTGAGAATATTCATCTAATCTGTCATTCTGCTGTCAGTCTCTGTTATGTGTTGTGTTTTTTTTTCTCTAATAAAATGTCTAGCCTCGTATTACCAGCCTGATCTCGCAAGCTTTCATAAATATGTTTCGCTACACGGAATCACATATTTACATACGCTTGCGAGATCGAGGCTAAGAGTATTCACCACTTGATGTTAAACGTGTGCTATGGCATCCCATATCCAGCAGGTGGTGGTGTTTCATCTGATCACCTAGAGTTGAGACCACTCCACTATAGTGAAGATTTTACAGTGAGGTGTCCTCTCTCTCCTAGGGTCCCCCTGGTCCTCCCGGCCCTCCAGGTCAACCTGGCCCGCCTGGTCCCACCAGTTCCTTCGACGCCTCCGAGGACTTATTCCCTGGAAAGCCAGGTCCTCCGGGCCCACCTGGCAGAGACGGCCTTGTTGGGAAACCTGGACCTCCGGTGAGATCTCTCTCTGTCGCACATTATCTGTATTAAGATACATTAGGTGATGTTTTCACCTGTTTCCACCTGTTACCAATTGATGTTCCCACTTTTGTATTATATTGTACATTTTATTTGTACATTCCTATCTACTCTCTGTTGTTATTGACCTGGCTGTCCCTGGCCTTTAATGTTTCAGGTGATTGAGGATTGGTTTAGTGGTTCTGGCTCGGGCTCTGCGTTTGGCTCTGAGTTTGGCTCAGGGTTGTTCGGTTCTGGGCTTGGTTCTGGCGAGGTATTGCCCTGGTTCCTTCAATGAACCAGTAGGCTTGAAAAGGGAGACTGTTCTCTCCAACCATGTTTTCTAACAGCCTGGCCCATTTAACTTACTGTACATGAGGTGTGTGTGTGTGTGTGTGTGTGTGTGTGTGTGTGTGTGTGTGTGTGTGTGTGTGTGTGTGTGTGTGTGTGTGTGTGTGTGTGTGTGTGTGTGTGTGTGTGTGTGTGTGTGTGTGTGTGTGTGTGTGTGTGTGCGAGCGAGCGCGTGTGCTTATTGCCCATTGGCTTCTGCTTTGAGTTGTTAACCCATCTATGAAACCATCAGGGGTCTATGCTCATCCCCCATCCTCTCATTAAATGGGAAACAACCCAGGTTTGACTTTAACTGCCTTGATGGACATTAAGCTTGAGCTATGTGTTTCATACGTCAAACATGGTCCAGCTACGTTGGAGAGAACCTTCCTTTTAATATGTCTGTCGCATGCGTGCTTTCACTAACTGCATTTATGGAGCTTGCCTTTTATTTTTTTACAGTTGATGAGCCATGTTGTTCCTTCAGGAATGGCAAATGGGAAAATGGTGGCACCAGCTGGCTAAGATTGATTAAAATGTTTGTTAAAACTATTTAGACCGAGGAATATCATATTTTATGAGGAAAGGTAAGTCATTCTGTGAGATTAAAGTAAAAAATGTTTAAAAAAAAAATGTCATCATGAATAATTATTATGATGAGAAACCTTTTAAATGACTTTCCAATGGTATATATGGTAACTACTATGACACTAAGGAAAGCAAGACGGTCTTGGTCATGGTTGACAAGTCACTGGTGTGACCTGTATGTGTTGGAGATTCAGAGAGCGACGGTTGTGACATCACATCTCTCTGCCGTTGATTTCAGGGTCCTACTGGTCTGGATGGGGATGGTGGGCTGACGGGGCCTAAAGGTCTGAAGGTAAGTTGACAGTAACTCAGGAGGCCATTGTTTGTATTTTACAAGAGAAATTAGCTGGCTAGATACCCTATTACCATTACCATTACAAATGCTAACTCTAACATATCTATTTTCCTCACATAGGGTGAACAAGGACTACCTGGACCAAGCGGACCAACGGTATTTCTAACCATCTGACAACTCGGTTATCAGTTATAAAATGCATTAATCAAACAATGAGACCTATATTCCTAATCATGCTGCTGACATGCAGAAACATCTACTTCAGGCTTTGTAATTTTAAGTCAAAACTATACTTTGTTCTTCATAGTGAGTTAAATGGGTCCATTCTTCCTCGCAGGGTGAATCAGGTGACCCAGGGTTGGCAGGAGCTACAGGACAGAGGGGACCAGACGGGAAGAGGGGCGACCCTGGACCTCGGGGGCTGCCTGGCCCCCCCGGACCCCCAAGAGGAGGATTCTTTGTCGAGGTGCTGTTTTGTTTGTACTATTGAGTCAGTTTCCCATCATACTGTTGTTCTGTCTATTGATTCTGAATGCAAACAATGTTGTGTGTTGGTGCTTGCAGGACGTGGAGGGGTCTGGGAAGAATGACATGGTCCTTGGCGCAGAACTCAAAGGCCCTCAGGTGATTGAGAGTGGTATATGAGAGTGATATATGAGAGTGGTATATGAGAGTGGTATATTAGAGTGGTATATGAGAGTGGTATATGAGAGTGATATATGAGAGTGGTATATGAGAGTGGTATATGTGTGTGGTATATGAGAGTGGTATATGAGAGTGGTATATGTGTGTGGTATATGAGAGTGGTATATAAGAGTGGTATATGAGAGTGGTATATGAGAGTGGTATATGTGTGTGTGTGTGTCTCCTGTAGTTTTGAAGTACTTTTCCTTGAGCTTCATGAGAATAACTGTTGTTATTTACTCTCTTCTGTAGGGACCTCCTGGTCTCCCTGGCCCTGCAGGACCAAAGGTAGGATTACAAACAAGGACAATAACTAGGTTGTGGAAAAAAAATAGGTTCACATGGAAATCTGATCAGTTGTATATCCTGTTTTCTCCAGGGTGAAGATGGGAAGGATGGGGCTGCTGGTTTGTCAGTGAAGGTTTGTTGCATCTCTCTTACAACTCCTTCTACAATATTATTAGTGGACATTGGTGGATGGGTCTTCACCTTTGTTCTGTCTCTTTTCAGGGGGAGCCTGGTGCTTCTGGACCTGAGGGACTCCAAGGGCTAGCTGGGTTACCAGGCGCCAGGGTCAGTATTGAACTAGAAAGCATTGCATCTCTCATCTGCAGTAACCATGAATGTTAAGTTTTGTAGTTAGCTAAACCTCAACTGCTACCTGGTTACTATGTTTCACTGTGTTGTATGTGCTTGTCTCTGCAGGGATTGAAAGGAGACAAAGGCGACCCAGGACCAAAAGTAAGTTAGTGTTAGACAGCAGAATGACTCCAAACTAACCCTGATGTGGGCTTATCTTCTACTGTTCATCATATAATACTTGTGGTTGTATCAAAGCCTGTTACAACATTATAGACAATCTTTGGTTGTATCATTCAAATGGCTTGTTGAGTTCATCGGGGTTCTTCATCCTAACTGCCCTGTGTGCTGTGTCTTCCAGGGGGAGTGTGGTCCTGATGGACACAGTGTACCCGGTCCTCCTGGTCCTCCTGGCCCTCCAGGACCAATCATCAATCTGCAGGATGTACGTCCCCCCCCCAATAACACACACACATTGAACAGGAATAGAGCTGTTGTGGTTTATTAAGGGTTATTAACTCCATGAGTATTCATAACACAAAGTAACTTGAGATGTATGTTACCATCCACTTGGTTTTTATATATTCATAGTGTGTACAGCTAGGATAGATACAGTAGATTTGCTACTGTAATCAATATGTCATGTTTATCCTCAGTTCCTCCTAAACAATACAGAGGGCATGTTTAACATCACTGAGGTCAGTGGGCCTCCTGGCCCAATGGTGAGTAGCACAATGTTAATTTGATGTGTTTCTGAAATTATATTTCAATGGTAATATCCATTAGGCTTTACATTAAATGGTCTGGATGCTGGAGCATGGCACATACAGCGGGTGAAATAAGTATTGAACACGTCACTATTTTTCTCGGTAAATATATTTCCAAAGGTGCTATTGACATGAAAGTTTCACCAGATGTTGGTAACAACCCAAGTAATCCATACATACAAAGAAACCAAAACAAATACGTTCAGAAATTAAGTTATGTGTAATAATGGGAAATGACACAGGGAAAAAGTATTGAACACATGAAGAAAGGGAGGTTCAAAAAGGCATGGAAAGCCAAGACAACAGCTGAAAACTATCAGTAATTAAAAAGCAATCCAGCCCCCTGTCAGTGCAAATTAATATCATCTGGTTCAGTCCCAACTGATGGCCTACAGAAAGGTCTCATTGCCAAGGTGTCACACAAGACACATCTCATGAGTAGGTAAAAGCAAAGAGCTGTCTCAAGACATTCACAACCTAATTGTTGCAAAACATAATGATGGCATTGGTTATAGGCGCATTTCTAAACTTCTGAATGTTCCAGTGAGCACTGTTGTGGCCATAATACGGAAGTGGAAAGACAATCATTTCACCATAAATTTGCCTCGACCAGGTGCTCCTCGTAAATTTGCCCATTCATCCTTCCTTCAATTATGTGAAGTTTGCCAGTACCATTTGCTGAAAAGCACCATGATGTTCCCACCTCCAAACTTCACTGTTGGAATGGTGTTTTTATGGTGATGTGCAGTGCCATTTCTCCTCCAAACATGGTGTGTATTATGACATCCAAACAGTTCAATTTTGCTCTCATCTGACCACACTATATTCTCCCAGTATTTCACTGGCTTTTCCAAATGTTGTGCAGCAAACTTTAAACGAGCTTCAACATGCTTTTTTTTCAGCAATGGAGTCTTGCGTGGTGAGCGTGCATACAGGCCATGGCGGTGGAGTGCATTACTTAATGTTTTCTTTGAGACAACAGTAACTGCTAATTGCAGGTCTTTTTGAAGCTCTCCACAAGTGGTCCTTGGCTCTTGGACAACTCTTCTGATTATTCTTTTCACTCCTCTGTCAGAAATCTTGCGAGGAGCACCTGGTAGAGGCAATTTATGGTGAAATGATTGTTTATCCACTTCCGTATTATGGCCCCAACAGTGCTCACTGGAACATTCAGAAGCTTAGAAATGCGCCTATAACCAATGCCATCATTATGTTTTAGGTTGTGAATATCTTGAGACAGCTCTTTGCTTTAACCCATCATGAGATGTGTCTTGTGTGACACCTTGGCAATGAGACCTTTTTGTAGGCCATCAGTTGGGACTGAACCAGATGATATTAATTTGCACTGACAGGGGGCTGGATTGCTTTTTAATTACTGATAGTTTTCAGCTGTTGTCTTGGCTTTCCATGCCTTTTTGAACCTCCCTTTCTTCATGTGTTCAATACTTTTTCCCTGTGTCATTTCACATTATTACACATAACTTAATTTCTGAACTTATTTGTTTTGGTTTCTTTGTATGTATGGATTACTTGGATTGTTACCAACATCTGGTGAAAATTTCATGTCAATAGCACCTTTGGAAATATATTTACCGAGAAAAATGGTGACGTGTTCAATACTTATTTCACCCGCTGTATCAATATGCCTCAGGGCAGTTTGCATTTTTGGCTATTTCATGCATGACCAATGACACTAATTATTCATTCACGTCTTTAATGTGTGAAGCCAGAATGGCCTGTTTTCAATTGCAATGCCTATTTACTAGAGATACTTGTAGGCACATGACAGCTAAGGGTCAACCTAACCACCCAACCAACCATTAACACAACCATAATGAATACTTGATCCATAATACAGGTTACTTATACAAGCCTACTTACTGTACATAATGCATATGCTAAGACTCAACAATGATGTTATGAGGTTTAAAAGCTTGTTCTTACATTACAGCCTTGGAAATGTTTGTAGTGTACAGTATTTTGTGAGATGGACGCTATCATGCTAGTATATGCTGCAAAGACACTGCATGCTACTTTATTATTGCATGTGATTGACAGCTATTCTAACCAAGTCCTGCTACCTGCCTGTGTGTGTTTTCTTGCATGTCATAGGGCCCTGAAGGAGAGCCTGGCAGAGCAGGATTCCCTGTAAGAGCAACTCCATACTTAATATATGATTACTGGGTTGTTAAAATAACCCTGTTACGATCAACCCTGTTACTTTATTTGGAACTTAATAGGCACTTACTATAGTATATATATTATTTTTACCTCTTAATATGGGAAAACGTGTTTTTTATGAAGTTAGATGTGCTCTTTATGACAGAATGTAAACATTTGGTGAGACCAAGTTACACTTCTCAAAAGGCACCAAATTGATGGAAGGACCCAACCAAGTATAACATGCAGGGTGCATTGTATATTTATGTACTACTGTAAATATCATGCTGATTTAATTTTGTCTTTGCTGCCATGGGAAGGAATTGGGTAGGTTTCTTATCATAATGAGAAGAGTCTGTAGTTCTGAATAAAACATATTTTGACTCACCCACTATAAGTAAATATGCTCTAATATGCTTATCTTCTCTGTCCATAATTATTATTGTGGTCTTTGCCCAGGGCCCAAGAGGACCAAAGGGTGACATTGGGCTTCCTGGTTTTCAAGGTCCACCAGGAATGAAGGTAAGGATAATTACTACCAGATAATTATGCCAGATAATTACTACTTCATGGATCTTACATCAGATAGAGATAGGACTTTAACAGTCTAACCAATACCTGATGATCATGTCTATGTGTCTACTATGTCTTTCCTCCTCATAGGGTGCGAAAGGGGAAGCTGGTGTCACTATCGCTGCCGACGGAACTGTGTTGACAGGTGTCAGGGGCCCTCAGGGACCAAAAGGAATCAAGGTGGCTCCTCTCTCTACCTCTAGGGTCAAAGGTCACTTTATGGTAGTGTTTTTCTGATGATTCAGTGCTCTGACCATGTCTGTGTGCTTTTCACAGGGTGACCGTGGCTTCCCTGGAGCTGATGGTGTCATGGTAAGTCAATGATGCCTTGTGAATGCATAAAATAATGCTCTATAAAACAAACCGATATCTATAGCAAATACAAGTGTATCTATAACAACTGTAAACATCTACTGTCTAGTGGGTGAAAGTGAAATGATAGAAAACCATGTTATTTTTCAGGGACCAATTGGACCAACTGGACAAAAGGGAGAATACGGATTCCCTGGTCGACCGGTCAGTGCTTTTTCTCAACCCTCTGCTGTTTTAATTTGGTTGAGTAAAAGATGAGTCACTAATTTCCCCTGTGTAAATGTTGGCCTTCTTACCTCCACAGGGGCGACCTGGAATGGCTGGGAAGAAAGGAGACCAGGGAGATGCCATTGGTCAACCAGTAAGATTCGCCATCTTGAAACATGATTTTATGCGATTACAGTACAATCAACTAACTAACTGACAGAAAAGTGAGGTGTCATTGACTGTGATTGATTGATCTGTGTGATTGTGTTTGTAGGGACTTCCTGGTCCTCCTGGCCCTCCCGGTCCCCCAGGACCAGTAACAGGACTCAACAGAGTAAGTACAGTATGCCTGTATAACACATTGATATCATTGCTGTTTCTCTACTAGAATTAGTATGCGCTGTGGAAGGGATTGGTCCTTTGATTTAGTAGCAACGTTCATACAGTAGCAACGTGACCCACTTGAGACAAACAAAACAGAACAATAAAATGAACGGTAGTTTGTCTCCAGTGATGACTTGATGTCAACACATGAAGAACCTGCTTTCATTGGATATCCAGATGTCGTCAATGATGTCATCATCAATGCTAGTCTGATGTCATAATTTCCCTCTGAATCTTAAAGACAGTTTTTCCGGTCCGTCCCAGACCGTTCTGCAAAACACCAGTAAGTTTGTGTTTGAGCCCCTTTAAGGCTCTTTGGGTGTGGCGGCTCTTTGGGTGTGGCAGCCCCTCCCTCGCCTCCCCTCCCCTCCCCTCCCGTCTACAGCCGTGCTGTGTCTCCCTTCATGTTTCCTGGGTTTGTGGTGGTCCTCACGACAGCATAAAGCTGGCTCCTGCTCCTCCGCAGGTCATATGTGACATCATACAGTCACTTTATATATACAGTATATTTATCTCAACCATACTGACTAGTCAGATTGACTTCAATAAATCAGTTTCAGAATCTATAAATTCAAACTCTTTTGAATTTTCAGCCTGCTTTATGCTGACGGTGTTGAGTGTTCCTGTTCCTTTAACTCAGAGCCCTGGTGTGGCATGGTGGAAGGTCTTTACTCCTGGCATGTTGCTGTTGCATGTGGTTTTATCTGTTGTTGTTTTTTAGCTTTACAGTGCTAACATGTTAAGGCTAACTCCTGTGGTTCAAGGTGACCAACCAAAGTAAGAACATTAAACCGAGTTCCTTACTACCTCTCGCCATGCTTGTCCTCATTCTATATTTAACTGGTGTGTGCAAGGCTGGCAGGGATGTTTTAAAACCCAAATTAATTACAAATCTCTCTCCTATAACGTGTCTCTTTTAATTTGCAGACGTTTTTGAAAGGCCATCTTGACTGAAACAAAACAACTATACCTGTTGTGTGTGTATAGGATGTAAAGCTGTTTTGTTGTTTATTTTGGTGGTGGATCTGGTTGTGGGTATAATTTCCTATTTTAACCATGTAGTTTGTGACATCCTTCCACAATAATTTGAGCCACAATAACAGCACAATAACCATACCATTGTGACTTGTAGGTTAATATCAGCAAAAGATTGTCACAAGGTAAGTCATCAGATATTCCATTGTACGCAAGACATACATTATACATTTGTGATAATGAATCTGATCATACATGGTGATCATCATAACAGTTTGATCACTAGTCTATGGAGAAATATTTAACACATAAAGATGAGCTCAGTTGTCTAATAAACCTGTACTGTATTTCTGTAAAGGCGGCAGGAGAGGGAACGGAGGTGCTAAAGGTGAAAAGGGAGAGGTTGGACTGCCTGGAACGCCTGGAGAACCAGGTATGCAGGTGCAGCCAGGGGTGCAGTTTCTCCTTCATTTAACTTCTTCATTGGCAATTATCGCAATTGATTAGAACAGAAGCGGATGCGTGAGCATCCTCAGACATGTGTTTGCAACTGACATACAAGATGTCAGTTCAATAAGACATGTGTTCTCCCTCATCAGATGATGTTCTACCAGAAAGCTTTGTCGTGAGTCTTTTACCTTAACTTCTTTACAGAACATTTACCGGTTCAGAACTCAAATACTGTATAAGTAGTGTATAAGTAGTGGAAATGTATGTTATGTAAAACTGTTACGCATGTCATAATGTATGAATAGTCCGATTCAACCAAACTGTTTGTTCCTCAGGGAGAAAAAGGAGACGTAGGTTATGAAGGAATGAAAGGAGACAAGGGTGAACCTGGGTTGCCTGGCCCTCCAGGTCTTCCTGGGAGATCAGGCCTTGTGGTGAGTAATTCCAGGCTCAAAATGCTCAATAAAGTACAGTGACTATAGTTTGTAAAATGTGTCATGTAAATAGCAAAGACACTCATTTGCATACATGATAAAGCTATGACTTTATCATGACATGTGTGTGATGTTCATTTGACAGTGTCTCTGACCATTTTGTATATGCTTATGTAGGGGCCAAAAGGTGAGTCCATCATTGGCACCCTTGGCCATCCTGGAGCTCCTGGTGAACCAGGGGTTCCTGGCATTGGACGACCAGGCTCTCGGGGGCCCCCTGGCCCTGCCGGACCGCCTGGACCACCCCCTGTCTATGGCTTAGGTAACTGTGCGCTCGCTAAAATACATCTTAAACTTAGCCTTGCTGTTGAGTTCCATGTGTATGTATTTGAAAGGCACAAATGTATGTTTAATATACCTACAGTACACTGCTATACCTTTTTATGACCTTTCTATTTTCCAGCTGTGAGTATTCCCGGCCCACCTGGGCCTCCCGGTCCTCCTGGCATTACTGGCTACGAAAACCCGGTAAGACAACCAGTAGGGTACTTCCTTATATACATAAGTCAATATAAGTAAACACAGAGGGAAAATGTGTGTATGTGTTTGTGTGTACTGACTTGTGTGTGGGTTTGCGTGTGCACTAGTTCTCACATTGTCACCATGGATTGGCTTGAGAAGCGTTGTCTATGTCCAGATGATTCAGTGTGAACTTCCTCTTCTCGCCAGGTGATCACATACAGGAACACCAACACTCTGATGAGGGAGAGCCACCGTGCTGCAGAGGGCTCGATGGCCTACGTCTCAGACCAGGGAGAACTTTACGTTAGAACTAGAGATGGCTGGCGCAAGGTTCAGGTACTGCATGCCTTTACCGTCCCACAGTGATGTCTCCAGTTAATTAAAGCCTTTGATATGGCTAAATAGGGCTAAATTCATAGAAAATGTCATGTTGCCTGTGCTTATTCAGTGAGGTGTGTCCTGTCTCCCCAGCTTGGTGAGCTGATCCTCGTGCCAGCAGAGAGCCCATCCTCTGCAGTGTCCCAGGCCCTGAGCAGACCAGGAGATCGCACCAGACCCCACAGGCCACACAGCCAGGTACTGTGGCTACATTAACACACTGTGGTTACACTGAACACTACATCTGATCTCTCTTCACAGTCCATTATGAATGTTTAATTTCTGATTTCATTATTCACAGTATCAATCTGCGCTTGTGTCTCTGTTTTTTAGGAACTAGTTGGAACTAGCTACGTGCCCAACTATAATGTCCTACCGAATACAGTACACTCAGTACCGGGGGTAAGGTGGAATTTATACCTCTCAGTTGTACAGTCACCATGGACTTGCTTGAGCTATGTTGTCTATGTTTATGTCCATTGACTTTTGCCCTCATCAGCTGCACCTGGTGGCCCTGAATGCTCCGTTCTCTGGGGACATGCGTGGCATCCGGGGAGCAGACTTCCAGTGCTACCAGCAGGCCCGAGCCATGGGTCTCACTGCCACCTACAGAGCCTTCCTGTCCTCACACCTCCAGGACCTGGCCACCATCGTCAAGAAGGGAGACCGCTACAACATGCCTGTCATCAACCTCAAAGTACAGTTGTTGTCTCTTATGACAACTAAAACAGAAACAATGGACTGATAGGTCCTTAGTTTTTTGGGTTATGATGCGGTTTTTGAAAATAAAGCGAAGCCAGTTCAGAAAGGGAACCCGAAAACCTGCCAGCTGATGCGTCAGATTGCACCAATTAGATGCTAGTAACAATCCCGCTTACCTTATTTGGCAGTCTATTTCATCTGAGCGGTTCTGCTCACACATCCTGCTGCCGCTTGCTGCTAGTATGCGTTTCCTTCAGAGCCTATATTACCAAGACTTGCATTACTCATTCTTTAATAAATACTTCAACATATTTCTACGTGGTGTTTCCTTTCTTAACTACAGGAAGTCTATGAATGTAAATGTAGCTTTAACTGTATCTTTTCCACAGGGAGAGGTGATCTATAGCAGCTGGATGAACATCTTCTCTGGGAACGGAGGCGTGTTTGACCCATCCATCCCCATATACTCCTTTGAAGGACGGAACGTCATGACAGACCCTAATTGGTGAGTGACCAGCTTTGGCTGACCCCTTAAAAGACATACAGAGAACAATCAGATTGGGATATTTAGGTGAACATTGATGAAAGTCACTCTGGATAGTGTGTCTATAAATGTAAAATGTCATAGGTCTGTGTTTAACTCTGTGTGTGTCTTCTGTGAACGCAGGCCTCAGAAGCTGGTGTGGCATGGCTCCAGTACAGTGGGCATCCGTATGACCACTAACTACTGCGAGGCATGGCGGGCGGGTGATATGGCGGTGACGGGCCAGGCCTCGCTCCTCCAGACAGGCAGACTTCTGGGCCAACACACCCGCAGCTGCTCCAACCATTTCATAGTGCTATGTATTGAGAACAGCTACATTGACCACAGGAGGTCTAATTAACCTCAACACACACATCTAGTATATACTCTCTCTCTCACACACACACACACACACACACACACACACACACACACACGTCTCCTATTAACAAAGAGCAGCTGTGCTGGACCACATGAGGCACTATCACACACCACAGCACTCAGCTATCTACAACAACCAGATAGTGCAGCTTAATACTGACCACAGATGAAACTCCTCCCACCTCTCATTATTAACCTACCATCACCACAGCATCACTGCATTGCACTGGGTCACTAATGTATGTTTACTGTTTCTTTAAGAAAGGTGTAAATATAATGTAAATTGCTTCCTGTCGAAAGCACTGCATCACTCCAATTCACTGTTTTTCAATTGACTGAAGAAGGAATGCCAAAGAACTGGTGATCAGCAACCAACCGACTAACCAACATTGTTTCTGCTGGAGTAGCCTTTAACACACTGTTTATTTTTGTTGGTTTGCTCATTCGAGTCTTATTCTTAAGTGCCTAGTAGAGTAGTTTGCATAGAGACAGCAACCATTCTAACCTTATGTGGTTTACTGTATCAGACCCCAAAACAATGATGAAATTAGGAAGACTGGTCTTTTCCATTTTCCATGATAAAAATGAATAGTGAAATACCAGGATGTATTCAGACAAGGGAACCATGTGTTGCTCCCTCAGGCCTTGAAGTCATTTAGATGCACTGTCAGTTGATTTGAATAGTTTGGGGTATCCATATCCATGAAGGCTTTTTGTCTGTGAAAATTGTTAAGGGTTTTTCTGTTGCGAGCAACTTTGTCTTAGTATTTAAGTTGAATTCTATGTTTTGTATTTTTATTTATACTGTAACAGCACATAATCTTAAATGTGGCAGCACATAGGTTCACTTTGAAAATTAAATGACGTGTGTAATATATATATATATATATACATGCTGTTATTCAATCTGCCTGCGTATCTACCACGAAATAGTTGTTTTTGTACGGTATTCCACTAATTGACTTACTGTAGATGTACTTTCAACAAATCTATGCTCAGTGAATACATGTTTCGTTTTTTTTTTTAAGACTTGACTATTAATTTAATGTGGAGTTCTGAAAATGTGGGTCAATAAATGCATTTACACCAAATATCCACTAGGTGGTAGCACACCATCTCACTTTACCGATAGTTCTGTTGAAAGTGGGCCTGGGACGTGAACCTAAAAAAATAAAACATCTCAGCATAATTTGATATGAGGGCTGATACAGCTTCATAAATCTGGGTGGGGACATTTGAGAAATATTTCTGGGTTTTGCCTCAAAGGGTTATCAAATCGGTCTCACTGGATGACTGACTCGGTGTTTCCTACATGTGCAATGATACAGTAGGCCTACCTCAGTGCAAGTTGAAGACTGTTTATTTTTTGAATTATTTATTTTATAGATTTGTATTCTTATTTGTAAACAGTGTTTTCTCTGAATGTTTAATTGTTTCCCTGAATCGAAAACCTTGATGGTACATTATTACCCAACCTTTTTTCAGTCGAGATTACTTTGTGAGTCAAAATGCCGGCCGAGATCTACCGTATTTTTTTCTCCACGTGAATTCAAATAGTATGCCTACGCAACTTTAACCAATTAAAAACAGTACTGTAGTAATGAGGTTTGTGCAGTAGGCTATAGGCCCAAAACATTATCACAGCATATCGGCTTTGCTTGAATTGCCCTGCCAATGCATTGTTGTTCTTCTCAGACCATTTTTTAACATTTTATTTCAACATTTGAGGTAGGCTATATGATAACACCGGTAATAGATCAGTTGTTGTATTACTTGTGAGGTACAGCTGAGTGATTCGCTTCTTTTTTATTTTACTGGGCTGTATCTGATTGTCAGTCTCAGCGTCCCTCGGCTCTCCCTTTCCTCAGCTGACCAAAAAGGGACACCGTCTTCCAGCTGATGACGTTAACTCAAGTCGCACCACATTACTTCTGCCTCCTGTACAAATAAATGTTGTTACTCCTATGAGCATAGAATTATTAAATATTCCTCAATATTAAAAAAGACCCAAGCCGCGAATAATAACGCAATGCTGGATGTAGCGCATGTGCAAGTACGAGAACGCCCCTTTTATGGTTTATTTAAAAAAAAATGTTGAATAGAAAGTTGACAGTGCTAAGTAAAAAATTCAACATGACCTCACTTATAAAAACAGCAGCTATTTTCTGTATTCGTTGACAGTCTGTGTAGTTCTAGTTTTACAAGTTCTTAAATCTCATAGTATCAACTTTGCTTTCTTTTATGCCTGCTACGTTAGGTCTACTGCAGACACAGTAATCTGAGCCATTCGATGATGTACTTGATTTGCTCCCCCGGGCCGCTGGGAAGGCAGTTTGTACCTTCCGACATGAAATGGTTCAAAATGAGAACACGCCGCCTACCCGTCGCGCGGTAGAGCTGAATCGGGTGCACCTACCGCCAACAGTGTAAAAACAAAGCAAAAAAGGAACGCAAGGTTAAACTTTTTTTTTACAGAAATCGGCGTCCAAGGGAAATATAAAACGTACAGTAACATAGTTTCTAAACCCAATGGTATGTGCTATCCGTGATCCTTGGGACGTCCATACCCTAAACCTAACCTTAACCCCTACTTTAATCTTAACTCTTATTTTAACAATTATACATGTCAACTTCAATGGCTTAGGGACGTCCCAAGGATTCGTGATAGAGTGGACAAAACATCGCAAGACATTTGCGAAACTGACCAAGCTGGGGTTTGAGAAGTCAATAAGAGAAGTGAAAAATGCCTCCATAGGTTGTTAATTTTCTGGAAATCTAAAGGCACAACATAGATTCCAGCCAATGTCTTAAGTAGTTGAACATGTTATTACTCCAACCTCGTAAAAGTGGAAAACTGACACGTTTTCATTTTCGTCCAAAACGACTTTATATCGAAGGACTGCCTTTAAACACGATGTGTTTCTAAAGTTGGCTCATAAAATCAACAGTATCCATAATAATCATATCCGGTTCAAGAAGTGCATTGACTTGGAGTCAGGGGGAGCTTACCTTATTTCACCTGTGACAGAGGCCAGTTTTTCATGCAGCAGGTTGGGTGTTTTCTCCATCATTACAGGCCTCTAACAGTGTTAATGATATGTTCACCTGCTGTCCCTGCAGGTAGATCCAGAGTCCTGTGTTCATGACCATCTGCCCTCAATGTGCTCTATCATTACAAAAATAAACTACAAAAAACAACATGGGTCAATGTGCTCTCCCTGTACACCAGGGATACTCAACTCTTACCCTACAAGGACAGGAGCCTGATGGTTTTCAGTCCCTGATTAGAGGGGAGCAATGTGAAAACATGCAGTGGAACTGGCTTTGAGGTCCAGAGTTGAGATTGAGGGCTGTACACAATCTAATATAATGGAGAACCTCCCAAAGCAGTGGTGTCAAACTCATTCCATGGAGGTGTAGCCATTGTGTGTAACTTACTCCTCAGCCTGAAGTGGTGCCGACTGGTTCAGGAGGGCAGTCACTGTGTGCTAGCAAAGCAGAGGTCATGGGTTTGAGCCTCGGTGTGAGCTGAATCAGGAAGACGTGGTACTTGCTAAGAAAGCACCATGATGTCCATTAAATAGGCTACATTTGCCCAAGAATGTAGCCTACTGTTAAGGAGTCTAGGCGAGCCTACCTTTACTCTGTAACCTCCAAGGACTGGCTCTGGCAGCCAAAACTGCCTGTCCATCTAAAAGGTAATTGACAATCAATTGCAATACGGTACTAGTAACATAAAGCCTTTCGCTTTCATATAACAAAATAATTTCACAAATGCAAAATATACACTTACTGTTTTAAACGGGTTTAACAGCCAACAGTACTTTTAAATTATAACGCTTTACTGGTTACCACAACCACAAGGTCAAAATGGTCTATATCGTAAAAATTAATGAAAACAAAATATGGTTTTTGGACTTAATTTAAGGTTAGGCATAGGCATATATCAGTACACTCTTAACAACTAAATCATTATGAAACGTCTATTTGATCAGTCACAAGTAGCAAATAAAAGGGAAATCATACACATCAACATTATCCAAACCACAAGCTAGAATTGGCGCATTTTCATTTCACTAGTAGAATTTCGACTTCCTGTCTATTGGGCCCTATGGGCCCTGGTCAAAGGAATTGGACTATATAGGACGTATTGTGCCATTTGGGAGTGGGATGCAGCCATAGTTTGTCAGCTGGATAAATATTTCATCATGTTATTCCAGATGATTTATTCATAAGTGGTGCCTATGCACAAAGCGAGGTCCATACAGAAATGGTTTATCTAGATCGGTGTGGAAGAACTTGACTGGCCTGCACAGCCCTGACCTCAACCCCATCGAACACCTTTGGGATGAATTGGAACGCCGACTGCGAGCCAGGCCTAATCGCCCAACATCAGTGCCCGACCTCACTAATACTCTTGTGGCTGAATGGAGGCAAGTCCTCGCAACAATGTTCCCACATCTAGTGAAAGCCTTCCCAGAAGAGTGGAGAGTGTTACAGCAGCAAAGGGGGGGCCAACTCCATATTGGGGCGCATGATTTTGAAATTAGATGTTGGACGAGCAGGTGTCCACATAATGTTGATCTAAGCCTTGCTATTGGAAAACCACTACAGTGTCTGACTTTCGGCTGTCGCAGATGCACCTCCCCTTACTACATTCACCGACTTTCGACTACAGTCGGCCCGCTTGAACAAGCCCAGTGTGTGAGAAGGGGTTGGCAAATACTACAGAAGTTGAGTGTGAGAACTTGCCCAGAGTAATCTGTTATGACAATGGATACAATGCGCTGTTATTTCATATTTTTGGTCATGTTTCTTGGAGCAGGAATTCACATATCCATCGGTAAGTGATCCGGTCACTGCCGTATATGACTATATACACATAATTATGCTTCTCAAGTTAGATTTTCACACTTCCTGTGTTTTCAAACATTGCGCAGGTCATGGGGAACCTAGATGCCGAATGTAAGTTATATTCTTAAACAAATTTCCAGGTGAGAAAGCGGGGGGAGAACGAATAAAAAGAGGTGCCATGGCCAGAAATGTCTATCCCGTTGTGTTGAAGTGGCTCATATTTAGTGTAGCAAAAGAGTGACACTCGACAATTTCTCTCTTTTGGTAACGTTACTTGGTCCATTTGTGACGGGGCACGCGGTGAAGTCGATTTGTCGAGTATACTTTTTTTTATCAACAGTTTCTCTTGTTTTGAGTAATTGGACGAACAAAGCGAACCGAATGAATATGAGCGCCACATATGAGCTGTTGGAAACGTGAACGTTTTATACTTGATACAATTTCCAGATAAGTATTGTCTTGGCCAGGTCGCAGTTGTAAATGAGAACTTGTTCTCAACTGGCCTACCTTGTTTGATAAAGGTGAAATAAAAAACACCTTTATTTGGAACAGTGATAGGGAGGCTACGTTGTAGCCTATTGGATGATCCAATGTATCCACTTGTTTGCTGACGATATGTAGTGTCTCTAGAGCTCTTAAAAGCTCGTTATAACTTATTTCGTTGTATTAGACAAATGCTATCTTTAGACATTTCTCCAAAGAGCACATTATCATCTAAAGTGTCTAAATTGTCGATTGAAGCTCATTGATAATGACTCACGGGGGTAGATAAATATGTAGCCTAGGCTAAACCCCTTAAGGCTATTTAGATACACTGTTTAGATACAATAACTGACTACCGAATGACCCGTTTACCAGATACAAATCGTATACTTTGACTACAAAACATGGGAGACGTATCGATTCAAGACATGATGTTTCTGATAATTGATAACCAGGAATGATTACTTAGGCTACCAAACATAAGCGCGTGTTGATGCATCCATGGATGCTGGAGGCGCATGCAAGATAGCCTAGGTTGACATTGTAACACTTTGCCTTTCTAATTTTGTCAGCTTGCGACAGCAACATTAATTTGTCACAGTATAGTCATTATCGCGATTTACAATTCTGAAATCGCGCAGGGATGGATTTACTTTTATAAAGGATGGATAGGGTATGTAGTCGAGAGATTATAAGGTAATAGTTAATGACGCCATACCGTTTTTAATATAAATCGCGGTCCCATTCAGGGAGCACGCTCCTGGAAACAAAGCATCACATATGTACAGGGATGACTATAGGAGAGGAAAGCAGAGACATGATCAGAAACATTATCTAGTTTTCTGCTGTAATATGTCATAAATTCATAAATGAGTAATGTATTTGGCATGGTCAGATCTCATCATGGGTCGTTCCATGTCATTTCAGCCATGGAACGACGCCCACCATATCAGATTGTTTCTGTAGTTAGAAACAGATAAGATTAGCATTCCTGCAACATTTTGTTTAAATATAGCTTGATCTCTGATAAATTAAGGTAATTGTTTACACACAAATTGGCCATTTTAAATTATAGGATTCATATGCTAATCCAGAGGCTTTCCTCAATTGGCCCAGACCAGACCTAATATTTAATCCACTTTTCTATAAGGCTGTAATGTAACAAAATGTGGAAAAGGGGAAGGGGTCTGAATACTTACTGTGTGTGTGTGTGCGCTCAGAAAACTTAGGAGGCCAAAACAATTTGGCCCACAGGCCGCCAGTTGGGGAACCCTGCTTTAGACATATGAATTACCACATCAGGGCTAACTCTGGACATTCCTTTAGTCTTTCATGAGTTAGCTAAATCAGCTTTTAGTTTTCTTGCATCTTATTTGTGGAACAATCTTCAAAATGTTCTTAAATTTGATGTTTTGGTGTTTCTAGGGCAATTCAGAAAGCTGACTGAGGACCTTATTACTGATGAATGTGTTTTTGTATTTAGTCGAGCAGTGGCAAATATATTTAAAACATTTTTTTTATGGCAGACGAGACACCTGTCTGAATTACGCCGCTCTGAGTGGATTAATCCATTGCAGAGGCTACAGGGGTGGCACACCAGTATCACAAGTAGTACATTTACTGTGAATTTCTCATCTACAATGTTAGTTTGGTTACGGTAGCTTCTGTTAATGCATTCAATATATTATTATTAGTCTTAATGTTGTCATTATAGAAGTAGACATGTTGTGAAGCAGAGGGCACAACCTAGGCTACACTTGTGAGGAAAAAGTTTTTGTTTATTTCATTCCATTTATTAATTGTCTTTTTTTTGGAGAGCTCCTGTCAATCTTGAGTAAGGACACTCACCTGATTACGCATATAACTAGGGCTTGGCCTGCATGCAAATGTTTGCTTATAAATGTGCCCATTTGGGGATCTGATACTATTTCTGATTGTCTTAACTCCCCATCACTGTGGAGCTTCTCAAAGTATTTTATTTTTTCTTTGACTCAAAAAGCAAGTAAACAATGTCTGTTTTTACTTCCATTGAGAATGACAATAGTTCCTCAACATAGCCTATTTGAAAAAGTATTTCCAGCTCTCTCCCTTTCAATAACCACTCAGCATGAAAGGGGAAATAAATGTCATGCTCTGATCCAGTGGAAATGTAATAAAAAAAGGCCTACCTGATTACTTCTTATCTCTTGCGCAAATAGCCTACAGCTGTGTCTGCTTGTCAGGAGCTCACTGGCATGGGAAACTGAGGGCCCAGAATACTTTATACAATGTTGAAAGTTTGCTAGTGCAATCTTCAGGCCAGGCCTATGTTAATAGTTGATACAATGTTTCTAGCAGACAGGCCATTCATAGCCAATGTGATTTATAGGATATTTATTTTTATCAGGATATTTTCTACCTGGGGGCTGCAATGTTTTTATTTGTTGGCTTTATGTAGGCTATTTCTATATTGCCGTATTGGCAATATAAGTTACTTTTAGATTTGTATAATTTTCATTTATTTAGAATTTAGATTAACCACAATACATTAATTTTGAGATATAAAGACTTTTATTATAAATGAAATGAAACTGTTCCTCAAAAATGTGCATATGAAAATTTTAACTGGCACGCAGATTAGTAGAATAGGTACGATGACAGGTTTTTTTTTCTTCTGGTTAGGCTATATTAATCTCTGGCTCCCTCTTCAGTACATTTTTATTTTTGTATTTTTAATTGCAGCGCTTACAGCATCAGACAAAGTAGCCTACATATTGTAGCCTACATATAATTTATCCAAACATAGGGTGTGTCTATATATGGAAAAATACATGTTTTAAAAAATCATGACAGCTGTGATGGAAACATGATTATTTGGTAATGCAGACAGATTGTACATGGTGGGATCTTTCTGTGTCAATAAAATGTATTGTGCGAGAAATGGCAATGGAAATGCCATATAACCATCATATCAAAGTAACTTTGGAGTCACTTGATATGGTGTGTGGTCCTCCCACTACGACTGGAAACTATGAAATAAGTTAGGATGAACTTCACAGGGTGGTGAAAGTGCACAGGGATGAGCTTGATGCTCCTTTCCTATAAATATCGAGGGTCTTATTCTGGTGACATGATGATCGATGCTTGAATGCAGTTTGACCAAAAAATATTCTTATACTTATTAATCTCATCATGTAAACTAGCCTAGCTGCTGTATCTGCAAGCTGTTGGCTAGAGAACACATGCTACAGTATTTAACAGAAACGTTTTGTCACAAAAACAATCAGCAGAGTTGAAAATATGATGGGAACACTTCACTTTTATTCGATACATGAACTTAACCGAAAAATTACATTTTGTGTACACTGTCATCACGCACTGATTTCTTTTATCCGCAACAAGTCCGTTTGGTGTAAACACACCACTGGTAGGAACATTTGCATATTTTCTTTATGCAGTTTTTTGAATATTCACATGAAAATCTGTCGTCGATTGGATGGAAACATATCTACTGTTAGACATTTTTGTTGGTCCAAATAAGATCTTATGTACTATATTTATAGAATATTATATGAACCCTTTAATTTAAAATGGACAATTTGGTTGCAATCAATTAGCTTAATTTACCATAGATAAAATTATATTTTAACAAAATAATGTTGCAAGAATGCTAATCTTATATTTCTGACTACAGAAACGATTTCTGAACAAGCTGACATCCGGACTAGACCGGGCGCCGGTTGAAATATCAAAACAAACTCTGAACCAACTATTAATTTGGGGAAAGGTCGAAAAGCATTAGACATTTATGGCAATTTAGCTTTTTAGCTTGCTGTTGCTAGCTAATTTGTCCTGGGATATAAACATTGGGTTGTTATTTTACCTGAAATGCACAAGGTCCTCTACTCCGACAATTAATCCACAGATAAAAGGGTAAACCGATTTTGTTTCTAGTAATCTCTCCTCCTTCAGGCTTCTTCTTCTTTGGACTTTATATTGCGGTTGGCAACCAACTTTAAGGTGCATTACCACCACCAACTGGACTGGAGTGTGGACCTCAGTTCATCTTTCAATCACCCATGTGGGTATATGCTCCTAAAAACCAATGAGGAGATGGGAGAGGCGGGACTTGCAGCGCGTCACGCATCACAAATAGAACCAAGTTCTATTTTAGCGCCTGGCTACGCAGACGCTCGCGAGCAGTGTGGGTGCAATGATTGAATAACATTTATGTGTACATTCATTTTGCAACGCGAGCGGTGTGGTCAGCATGTGAGACCTAATAAAATTGGTTGTGTACAAAATGTAGCAGACCTGTGTTGTGGCGGGTGCAGCGAAATGCTTATGTTCCTAGCAATCAATGCAGTAACTGTCAACAAGCACACAATAATACAACATTTTATGAGATGGCGTGTGTCAGTCCTTGTGCTTTTTGAGGTGGAACAACCTAGATTTCACATCAATTGACACATCCATCGTTTAGGTATTTTGTCAACAAAGGCTTTGTGAGTGAATGCTTCTGCTCCACCTATTGAATAAAGATGGTTGGGCCAGCACATATATACATATCTTGCATGTTATTTTGTAACACAAGCCTCAAGGACACATTTTGGTCTCACAAAGGCTTTGTAAGCTGTCCACAAACATTTACCATACTTTTTTGGTGAATTGGATGTGCTGTTCTATCCTCGACACTGCTGTTATGAAATAGCTTAAACATAAGAAATATCCACTGCACTATATTTGTGAGTGCTGCTAACCTCTTTACATTATGTAAATGCTCAATATCCTTGGTGACAGGCAACGGGTAAATCAAGAGCCATAGACTAGATGGATATTCTATTTCCTAAATGGCTGGGTAATTCCTTCTGATTCTGCACAGGCACTAGACATATGCAGACAGACCACATAAAAAGCATATCCCACTATCTGACAGAATGAGGTTGTTAAGATGGCCCTGTATTATGTGTTCTCAGCATTGGGTCTAACTGTTGGGAGAAAAACATGTAGCCTTGGTTTCTGTTGGGTGTGTTCATTAGGACTAGGTTTGGATTACTCTGTAGTGCTCTCATTTTCATGACAGTTAGGCTGTAGACGGGTTGGTTGTTTAGCAACAAACCGGGTGCGTGCTCAACTATGGGGCAAAACAGAATAGGTTGGCTTAGTGTTGACAACATTTTAAATTATGTTTATAGAAACATAAATACATTTGCACAATGAGCACTTGTCTCTCAAATACATTGCTACAGTTGTAGCTAGCTAGCGAATTTGAGCCATATTACCATAGACGTGACATCAGTCAAAACACCTCCAAACATGACATGGTGTCAAGAATAAGATAAAACTAGCTGAAAAGAGCCACCTACGATAACCCACATGGCAACTTCTAGTCATTGTTGTTAGATACACTACAGTGTATGTATATACACTACCGGTTAAAAGTTTGGAATATTACTCATTCAAGGGTTTTTCTTTATTTACACTATTTTTTACATTGTAGAATAAAAGTGAAGACATAAACTATGACATAACACATATGGAATCATATAGTAACCAAAAAAGGGTTAAACAAATCTAAATCTATTTTATATTTGAGATTCTTCGAAGTAGCCACCCTTTGCCTTGACGACAGCTTTGCACACTCTTGGCATTCTCTCAGCCAGCTTCATGAGGACCGCCATAGGAATGGAAGACACAGAAATAGCTCTGCTGCAGAGGATAAGTTCATTAGAGTTAGCAGCCTCAGATTGCAGGCCAAATAAATGCTTCACAGAATTCAAGTAACAGACACATCTCAACATCAACTGTTCAGAGGAGACTGTGTGAATCAGGCCTTCATCAGTTCCCACTGCTAAAGGACACCAATAAGAAGAAGTGACTTGCTTGGGCCAAGAAACACGAGCAATGGACATTAGACCGGTGGAAATTTGTCCTTTGGTGTGGAGTCCAAATTTGAGATTTTTGGTTCCAACCTCAACCAAATTTAGATGGTTTGGGACCGCAGTGAAGGAAAAGCAGCCAACAAGTGCTCAGCATATTTGGGAACTCCTTCAAGACCGATGGAAAAGCATTCCAGGTGAAGCTGGTTGAGAGAATGCCAAGAGTGTGCAAAGGCAAAGGGTAGCTATTTGAAGAATCTCAAACATAAAATATATTTAACACTTTTTTGGTTACTACATGATTCCATATGTGTAATGTCATAGTTTTGATGTCTTCACTTCTACAATGTAAAAAATATTGCAAATAAAGAACACACACACACGTGTTCGTGTTGTTGGCCAATCAGACCAAATGTTTTTTTCTCCAAGCAAAGACTACAGAAGTTGAGTGTGAGCAATTTGGTATGACAATGGATACAATGCGCTGTTATTTCTTGGAGAAGGAATTCACATCCATCGGTATGTGATCCGGTCACTGCCATATATAGCTTAAGACACAAAATTGTGATTCTCAAGCTAGATTTTCACACTTTCTTTTTGTTTTCAAGAATTTTGTTTTCAAACATGGTGCAGGTCATGGGGAACCGAGCTGCCATGAATGTAAGTTATATTGTTAAGAAATGACCAGGCGAGAAAGTGGGGGAGAGAATGGTGGGCTGAAAAGAACTCCTGTGTGCAAAAAAATCAACATTCTCTTTCCTCATCATTACATTTAATACTATATCCGTGTTCTGGATAAAAAATGAAATTTAATTTCCCCGCCTTTAAATATTCAAGTAAGTGAAGGACAAGATAGTTTGACTGCTCCCTGCCTGGTGCTACTTTTCATCAGGCTCTGTACTCAAGTTTCTCTCTGTTCATTACTACGTTGTGCTCAGTAATAGGGTTTTCATTTACAAAGACCTTCTGTTCTTGTTCTCAGCTGAAATACTCACTTGAGTGTGCAGGCAGACATACTTCTGCATCCCAAATTGCACCCTATTCCTTATATAGTGCACTACTTTTGACCAGAGCGCTATGGACACTGGTCAAAGGAATTGCACTAAATAGAAAATATTGCGCCATTTGGGAGTGGAATCCAGCCATAGTTTGTCATCTGGATAAATATTTCCTTTATTCCAGATGATTTATTATTAAGTGGTGCCTGTGAATCGAGACTGTCCGTCTGTGCACTGCCAACAACTATAACAAGTTAAACTGACAAATGTTATTTGGTTTCACATTTCCAAACAAGTGTACAAGTGCTTTACCACTCAGCATTTCTCCAAGTGCTATTTCTTTTTTAACTAAGCAGGTTAGGGTTTTTATTGTACTTGGACCATCTTTCCTCCGTAAGTGGGGGTGTTGGTTGGTGTGCTATAAGGACAATGTGGTTTACCAGGACAGGGGAAAGCGGAAACACAAATGTGATCTCAGGAGGACATTGTTGACATTTTAGGATTCCACAGTACTGAAATATGATTTTTACCCTTGAGCAAAGCAATTTATATGCATTATCGATTCATATAATTCTTATATAATAATTTTACAGCAGCAGAGAATGCTCTTTAGATAATGATAACACAATTAGTTTCCTTAAATACAGTCACTAAGCTAGAAGCAAAACATTGTGTGTTTCTCGAATTGCATACTACTGTGCTCCGCTTTCATGAATAATTGGTAGCCAGCTACCCATGAAAAATGTACATCTACCTTGCATAACATTTGTTTTAAGTCATTTTTGCTTGTTTTAGCTAGCTAGATTATTAGTCCCATGTAGCTCAGATGGTAGAGCATGGCGCTTGCAACGCCAGGGTTGTGGGTTTGATTCCCACGGGGGACCGGTATGAAAAAAAAAAAAAAAAGTATTTACATGTATGCACTAACTAACTGTAAGTGCTTCTCAAACAGTGGAGGCTGCTGAGGGGAGGACGGCTCATAATAATGGCTGGAATGGAGTCAATGGAATGGTATCAAAGATGCGGTTGATACCATTCCATTCACGGGCTCCCATCAGCAACCTCCACTGTTCTCAAATGTAATATTTTATGCGTTCTCCACACTCTCGTACTCAAGAGAACGTCCTCAGAGAGAGCACTCGGAGCATGGTAGTATGCATATTGGGAAACACCCAATAATACTTTCTCTCCAGAAACCACTGTCTAGAGGGTGTATGGAGGAGCATGTGTTTTTGAAAGCTTGTTTTGGAGTGGCTTCTCCATACGTGTGGCTGTCTTCCAGTTCATTGTGACTCACAGGGTGGAATATTTTTTTTCTCTCCAGACTTGGCTGTCTGTCTCTTCCTCTACAGGCAGAGCAGTGTTGACTAATGCTTCAGCAGAAGCCCAACACATTCCAGTGAAGCACATCACAATTTGAGAAAATCTTGCCGACCGTCTTTCAAACGCCCCAACAGCAATTAGGCCTTGGCTATTTGGAATTTTATAGGATTTAAATTATATGGTTTGCAATGAATGTGGTGTAACCCCCCCCCAACATAGATTTTAGAGCTGGAAAAGCAAAAGCAATCTAGGTTTGTGTTCAATTAGGTAATCTCAGTGTACTAGCATCAGCTAGTCCGAATAGGCTCACACCTACTGAATTACTCTGAGGTCCCTAAAGTCATGAATGGGCACATCTGGTTAGGACAAAGGAGCTGCAATCAGGGTGATGGAGCAGAGCAGCTGGGCCGAGCTGTGACCTGACCTTGGAAATAAATGTAGAGCGGTCAGCTCAGCAGAGCCAGTCACACAGGGAGGGAGCGGCAGCTGATCAGTGTGACCAACACAACAACAGCGGGTAGATTAAACCCCTCTCTCTCACTCACTCACTCTCACACTCACTCACTCACTCACTCACTCACTCACTCACACTCTCTCTCTCTCGTGTTGTTAGGAGACATTATAATCCAAAAAAAGAACACGAAATGAAGATTTATCAGAACATACATACATACATACATACATACATACATACATACATACATACATACATACATACATACATACATACATACATACATACAGTGGGGAGAACAAGTATTTGATACACTGCCGATTTTGCAGGTTTTCCTACTTACAAAGCATGTAGAGGTCTGTAATTTTTTATCATAGGTACACTTCAACTGTGAGAGACGGAATCCAAAACAAAAATCCAGAAAATCACATTGTATGATTTTTAAATAATTAATTAGCATTTTATTGCATGACATAAGTATTTGATCACCTACCAACCAGTAAGAATTCCGGCTCTCACAGACCTGTTAGTTTTTTTTAAGAAGCCCTCCTGTTCTCCACTCATTACCTGTATTAACTGCACCTGTTTGAACTCGTTACCTGTATAAAAGACACCTGTCCACACACTCAATCAAACAGACTCCAACCTCTCCACAATGGCCAAGACCAGAGAGCTGTGTAAGGACATCAGGGATACAATTGTAGACCTGCACAAGGCTGGGATGGGCTACAGGACAATAGGCAAGCAGCTTGGTGAGAAGGCAACAACTGTTGGCGCAATTATTAGAAAATGGAAGAAGTTCAAGATGACGGTCAATCTCCCTCGGTCTAGGGCACCATGCAAGATCTCACCTCGTGGGGCATCAATGATCATGAGGAAGGTGAGGGATCAGCCCAGAACTACATGGCAGGACCTGGTCAATGACCTGAAGAGAGCTGGGACCACAGTCTCAAAGAAAACCATTAGTAACACACTACGCCGTCATGGATTAAAATCCTGCAGCGCACGCAAGGTCCCCCTGCTCAAGCCAGCGCATGTCCAGGCCCGCCTGAAGTTTGCCAATGACCATCTGGATGATCCAGAGGAGGATAGGGAGAAGGTCCTGTGGTCTGATGAGACAAAAATAGAGCTTTTTGGTCTAAACTCCACTCGCCGTGTTTGGAGGAAGAAGAAGGATGAGTACAACCCCAAGAACACCATCCCAATCGTGAAGCATGGAGGTGGAAACATCATTCTTTGGGGATGCTTTTCTGCAAAGGGGACAGGACGACTGCACCGTATTGAGGGGAGGATGGATGGGGCCATGTATCGCGAGATCTTGGCCAACAACCTCCTTCCCTCAGTAAGAGCATTGAAGATGGGTCGTGGCTGGGTCTTCCAGCATGACAACGACCCGAAACACACAGCCAGGGCAACTAAGGAGTGGCTCCGTAAGAAGCATCTCAAGGTCCTGGAGTGGCCTAGCCACTCTCCAGACCTGAAACCAATAGAAAATCTTTGGAGGGAGCTGAAAGTCCGTATTGTCCAGCGACAGCCCCGAAATCTGAAGGATCTGGAGAAGGTCTGTATGGAGGAGTGGGCCAAAATCCCTGCTGCAGTGTGTGCAAACCTGGTCAAGAACTACAGGAAACGTATGATCTCTGTAATTGCAAACAAAGGTTTCTGTACCAAATATTAAGTTCTGCTTTTCTGATGTATCAAATACTTATGTCATGCAATAAAATGCAAATTAATTACTTAAAAATCATACAATGTGATTTTCTGGATTTTTGTTTTAGATTCCGTCACTCACAGTTGAAGAGTACCTATGATAAAAATTACAGACTTGTACATGCTTTGTAAGTGGGAAAACCTGCAAAATCGGCAGTGTATCAAATACTTGTTCTCCCCACTGTACATACATACATACAGTGGGGAGAACAAGTATTTGATACACTGCCGATTGCCTATTGTCCTGTAGCCCATCCCAGCCTTGTGCAGGTCTACAATTTTATCCCTGATGTCCTTACACAGCTCTTTGGTCTTGGCCATTGTGGAGAGGTTGGAGTCTGTTTGATTGAGTGTGTGGACAGGTGTCTTTTATACAGGTAACGAGTTCAAACGGGTGCAGTTAATACAGGTCATGAGTGGAGAACAGAAGGGCTTCTTAAAGAAAAACGAACAGGTCTGTGAGAGCCGGAATTCTTACTGGTTGGTAGGTGATCAAATACTTATGTCATGCAATAAAATGCAAATTAATTATTTAAAAATAATACAATGTGATTTTCTGGATTTTTGTTTTAGATTCCGTCTCTCACAGTTGAAGTGTACCTATGATAAAAATTACAGACCTCTACATGCTTTGTAAGTAGGAAAACCTGCAAAATCGGCAGTGTATCAAATACTTGTTCTCCCCACTGTACATCTCCAATAGACTCAAATGATGTAAATTAGCCTATCAGAAGCTTCTAAAGCCATGACATCATTTTCTGGAATTTTACAAGCTGTTTAAAGGCATGGTCAATTTAGTGTATGTAAACTTCTGACCCACTGGAATTGTGATATAGTGAATTATAAGTGAAATAATCTGTCTTTAAACAATTGTTGTTACAATTACTTGTGTCATGCACAAAGTAGATGTCCTAACTGACTTGCCAAAACTATAGTTTGTTAACATGAAATCTGTGGAGTGGTTGAAAAATGAGTTTTAAAGACTTCAACCTAAGTGTATGTAAACTTCCGACTTCAACTGTAGTCCTTGGCTCAGACAGTGTAGTACTTTGGGCTCAATAGCATCTCATTAGTGTGCAAGATCTTGAGAATCAGCTGTATATGTGATGGAAGAGTGCACTGCACATGTGATGGAAGAGTGCGCTGTGCATGCAGAGGGTTGCAATTCCATTGAATTGGGGAGAGTTTAACCAAAATATGCCACAAGACCTAAAATTGCCTTATGTGTATTCCACAAAAAAGTTTCACTGTTATAAGCTAATTTTCTGGATGAATTTAAGCACATTCCCCAAATTCCCAGGCTTAACTTCCCATGGAAAATTTACCGGAAAGTTTCTTACCCTTTGCAACCCTACTCACAAGTCCTCAACTGGCAGCTTCATTAAATAGTACTTGCAAAACACCAATCTCAACGTCAACAGTGAAGAGGCAACTCCGGGATGCTGGCCTTCTAGGTATAGTTGCAAAGAAAAAGCCATATCTCAGACTGGCCAATGAATAGAAAAGATTAAGATGGGCAAAAGGAACGGACACAGACACTGGACAGAGGAAGATTGAAAAGAAAGTGTTATGGACAAACAAATCTAAGTTTGAGGTGTTCGAATCACAAAGAAGAACATTCGTGAGACGCAGACCAAATAAAAAGATGCTGGAGGAGTGCTTGTCGCCATCTGTCAAGCATGGTGGAGGCAATGTGATGGTCTGGGGGTGCTTTCGTAATGGTAAAGTGGGAGATTTGTACAGGGTATCACTCCAATTTGCAACGCCATGCCATACCCTGTGGACGGCGCTTAATTTGAGCCAATTTCCTCCTACAATGACCCAATGCACAGCTCCAAACTATGCAAGAACTACTGATTTAGGGACGAAGCACCCTATTGAGCTGTTGTGGGAGCAGCTTGACCATATGGTACCTAAGAAGTGCCCATCAAGCCAATCTCAACAAATTGACAACTAGAATGCCAAAGGTCTGCAAGGCTGCAATGGCTGCAAATGGATGATTCTTTGACGAAAGCAAAGTTTGAAGGACACTTATTATTTCAATTAAAAGTCATTATTTAGAACCTTGTTGTCACAACGGGGCGCATACACAGCCCAAGGTCTGTCACGGTTGGGTGTAGCGAGAGACCAAAACGCAGCGCAGGGATTGTAGTTCGACATTTTTATTATACTATGTATACCTTTTATAATATACTATGTATAACACAACTCAAATACGAACTACCACACAAAATAAACACGATACAACAAACGTGAAAAACGTAGCACACTTACTTTTCTCCGTGACTTGCGAAATAATGACCCACACCCCGGTGTGGAACATACAAACCTATGTAGGATCCCTAATTAGAGACGATGCACTGCAGCTGCATCTAATTAGGGATCCAACACAAACCACCACCAGAAACAGAAAGAATAGACCTGTCAGACTCTGACCATGGCTACATAGAGAAGCAATAGGCTTCTCTATGGCCAGAGCCTGACACTTGTCAACGTCTTGGACTATTTCCTATTCATTTTGCAACTCATTTCATGTATGTTTTTATGGAAAACAAGGACATTTCTAAGCGACCCCAAACTTTTGAACAGTAGTGTATATCTCCTGAAGAAATGCAATATCTACTTTAAGGTGATTTAAATGAGATATAATCCTTTTACGTTTCGCTGGGTGATTTTAACATTCCAACTAGAAAAAGTGACAGAGCAACCAGCTGTCCCTCTCATGAGATTAGGCCTAGGCATGTAAAATCAGGTGGGGAAAGTATAGATGCCAGATTACAGTAACAACTGATCCATTAATATTTTTGCTTCCAAAATAGCAAATAAAATTAAAACTAAAAAAACATAAACAAACAATACTCTGAAGCCTGGTAGTAAAAAGAAAACCCATTCTAACCCACCTAATAGAACAAGGAATACGGTAACGCAAAGATATCCACACATGATGTGCTTGTAGTGGGGAACACTAAACCTAACGAGTAGAGAGCCCTGCTGAAAAAGTGAAGGATTTTAAAACAAGTTACGCATAATAAATAAGAAATACTTATTTACAACCCAATCTAGGCTGTTTTAAAAGATGGTATAAAACATTTTATAAATCACATTTTACGTCAATACCACTAGCAGCAACGTCTTTAAAGAAATAAAACGTAAAACAAAAGGAGAATTGACTCAAAAAGTTACCTAATAAAAACAACATCAACCGATGGTACCAGCAATATTCACTAACGTTACCTAATAATACAATATCAACTGATGCCACTGGCAACGCTATAACGTTACAGTATCTACAAAAGAGAGACTGGGTCTGCAGTGGAAGACACGATTGTCCATTACCCTAATCACCAAATAGGTGAACATTCAGCCATTTGCTTCGTCTGACCTCAGTAGTATGTTCTCCTTTACGAAGGCCATCGCCTTATGGGGGTCTTGGAACTCCTCTGTGCCGTTGTATGTTCTATATGGAGCCGGGCAGAAAAGGCAACACCATACATAATGTCGGTCCGTCCACGGAGCAGACTCTTGACGTCGTTGAAAGCGGCACGTCACAAGCAACGCTGGGGGCGTAGCCTGGGAAGATGGAGATGAGTGCTCCATTGCATTGAAGTGTGCCAAATTCTCTGGCACGCCGAAGAACATCAATACAATCCTGAAAGTAGTTTAGCCACAATTACGTCTTTATCCATTTTGAGGGCTTCCTTCAATAACTTTGAAACTGATGAAGTGGGACTTGAGTCCGGTTCCTCAGCCACCCCCATGATCCTGATATTGGATCTTCGCATATGACCTTGTAAATGTATACATTGTTCCTTATGGCTAGCCACATCTGTTTTGAGCTTCTTTACCGTGGTATGTAGCGTAGTCGTGTTGTCCAAACATGATGACAAGCCTTGTTCCATGTCGGAGACCGCTTTCTTAACTGTATCCAGTTCAGTACGAACCATTGCTATGTGCTTTGCGAGTTCATACTTGACTACTTGTAACTCCGACTTAATAAAATTAAAGTCCTCACAGAGCGCCTCCTTGAGTTCCGACTTGAGTATAGATTAAATGTCCGCTATGAGGGCAGCAAGAATCACGGCCCTCATTTTTTCGCCGAGCTGAGGGGAGGAGCCGCTGCTCCCACTTGTTGAAGATCTCAAGCTCCTCGTCTTGGGAGGTTATGGGCCATATACGCATTAAAACAAAAATAAAAGTTGAACAAAGTAAAGCACCTCATTCAAAGGCTGTGTTAAAGCGCAAAGAAAGTATTTAATAAAGGCAATTTCAGCATGAGTTCAGAAAAACAACCTACTCACTAGCGCCCCAGATTTCACTTATTTTTGAGCTAGTCTGCATAAAAAAATTCAATTGTATAAATTGTAAAATTGCGTGATCTGATTGCATTTTAGAACCCCAAGATTAATGGTTTTGACCAATAACATTTTAGGCAAATTCCTTTTTGCATTCCATTGATCCTAAATAGAAATCTCCACCCACCCGGGGCAACGGGCCATGCAAAACAAGCTCGCCCATTGCTTCAATAGATGCTCCAGTAGTTAGGCTATCCATATTCAGTAGTTCAGTAGTTAGGCTATCCATATTCAGTAGTTCAGTAGTTAGGCTATCCATATTCAGTAGTTCAGTAGTTAGGCTATCCATATTCAGTAGTTCAGTAGTTAGGCTATCCATGTTCAGTAGTTAGGCTATCCATATTACCGGAGCTTATATTCTTTCTATTTCTATGGTGGATTCGGGGCCGCAATTTAGATAATGTATTAATATATGTAGCTAGCTTACTGGAATGATAACAAAGAAAACAACAAAGATCATAGCTATTTGATAATGTCCTTGTGCATGTCCAAATATTAATGACGTCTGGAATCCGACACGGTTTCACTGGAATTATCAAATTGCAAGAGTCAGACAAACGTCAACCCTCAACATGTCAACAGCTCGTACAGTTTAGCTGAGACTCATCTTTTGACAGGCCGGCTGATAGTCTTTTTCTGAACTGACTTACAGTATATTATGCCTGTCTTAACTAAAATGGTGCTCACATAACTTTCATTACTTGGCTAAGGTTAGCATGCTAGCTAGCTACACTGACAGCTGTCAGTCAGTGCCCTACTAGTTATTTCTCAGATACACATGGAAATCACCACAACGTTCCCACCCGCAATTCCTGAATATGTATTAGCACCCTGCATCCTTCTTTGAGGTGGAAACTAAACGAGAATTTTAACTTCAAAGTAGTCTATGCTTACCTGGCGGAATGATATTATGATTATTTTCATCAGTCCAGTGGGTAATTGTTTTGCATCACATGTGCATGACAAAAACACAGCTAAACAACAGCATCTTGCTAGGTGTGCACTTTAATTAAAGGGTAACTACATCCAAAAATCCAAATTTCTTAGATTTTTTTTTCTGATTGGTTTAAACATTGTTGTGGACTTAAAACATATTTTTTTTTTTACATAACTGGAAAAAACATTTTCTAAATAATGTGGGCTATTTACTTCATTTATTTGATTAACAAACATAATTGTGGCAATTCATATCTTGCAGAAAAACTGTAAATAAGACTCAAGAGAAGAAAGATTTAACGGAATGGCTGGTTGTCTGATTTTTTTTGGGGGGGGTTGAGGCTGGCTACTGTATGTACTTGACTTGAATATAGTAGATACATAGAAAGTGGTAAAACAGTATGTTAACATTATTAAAGTGACCAGTGTTCAAAGACTATGTACAGTGCTGTCACCCCTGTCGTCCAAAAAGTTTGGAATAATCTGTCCATAGAACATTCTTCCATTGATGAATTTATTAACTTCTAGGTGCTTTTTGGCAAACTTGAGTCAACTTTTTGGATGACATGGGTCCCGTCATACCAACGGTCAAGGAATAGTGGTGGTAGTGTGATGGTTTGGGGATGCTTTGCTGCCTCAGGGCCTGGACAACTTGCCTTAATAAAAGGAACCATTAATTATGCTGTGTATCAGATAATTATACAGGAGAATTCTGCAGAATTCTGTCAGGCCATCCGTCTGTGAGCTGAACCTGGGTCATGCAGCAACACAATGATCCAAAACACACAATCAAGTCTACATGAAAATAGCTACAAAGCAACAAATTTGAATTTTTGGAGTGGCCTAGTCAAGTCCAAACCTATTTCCAATTGAGATGTTTAAGCAAGACTTAAAACTAGCAGTTCATGCTTGAAAACCCACAGATGTCACTGAGTTAAAGCAGTTCTGCATACAAGAGTGGGCCAAAATTACTTCACTGTGATGTGAGAGACTGATAAACTACAGAAAGCATTTGGTTGCAGGCATTGCAGATAAAGGTGGCACAACCAGTTATTGAGTGTAAGGGAGCAATTGCTTTTTCATAATTAAATAATACGTTTAAAAAAAGGTTCCCTATATCTAGGTTCCCTAAATCAATGTTAGGTTTTGGTTGAAGACATTTAGTATAAAAAATATGCAAAGGTAGAGAAAATCATACATAGGGCAGCAGTCTCTAAGGTGCAGGGTAGAGTACAAGTTAGTAGCCGGCTAGTGTCCTTAGTGTGACCATTGGCCACTGTTTAGGGCCCCTGAAGTGCTCTCTTGGGCCTGAGAGAAGCCTTTTCCAGCGAGGCCATTGACTATTAACAGCTGCTGCAGCAACAGGGTCCTTGGCTCTGCAGGCCCTACCTCACCCCTCAGCTGGCAGAGACGTCTCACATACCTCTCCTTTCTCTCCCGCTCTCCCCACTCCATAATTTCCTCTGGCTGTGTGCTTAGACCCAGGCATTTCCATCTGTCTGTGTGCTCCAGCCTACTACTGCTGCTGCTGCTGGCAATCAATTAGATTTTATTTCTTAAAGCCTTTTACTGATTCCATATGAAACCAGAGCAAAAAACATAACATGATTTTGCGGATTTTCACAAAGTTGTATCCATAGGATGGACCTTTTGGAGGAAGGATTGTTGACATATATTTGTATCAAAAAACATAATTGAGAAATAGTTCTCAAAGTTAGTATATTTGTGACATTTTGGCCTTACCCAGGTTTCCTTTAAAGCTGCAATATATAACGTTTTGCGTGACCTGACCAAATTCACATTGACAATTTTTCTACCTCTAACTTCCTCCATAATGCACGCAGAGACATAAAAATGGTATCCACAATTTCAATGCCAGAACCTCGCAGTATTCCTTAAAGACTCCACAATGTTTCATCTGAAGGTGCTACAAAGCAACAATTGGTGTCATATGAAGCTTCCTCTGTAGTATGAGTGGGGTTTTATTTCAGTTTAAAAATAAATAAATTACATTATGAATATTGGAAAAATATATTTAATTTATTAATCTTGAACAAAACAAGCATAGTGTAGAGAATCATTGTACCATCTAAACCGCTGTGACGTATCTTTTCAATAACCCAAAATATTGTATTTTCAGCTGTTTGAAGCTGTTGTACAAAACCGAAAGTAAAAGATGCAAAAACTTAAGAACAGGAAGCATAAAAGTGCATAGACTTTGTTTTTATTGAAATCAAATGGTAAAGCTTCATATGACACCAATTTTTGATTTTTAACACCTACATGTCATAAATATGCCAACTTTGATTAGTTATTTCTCTATTATGCTTTTAGATATGTCAACAATCCTTGCTCCAAAGGACCATTCTATGGATCCAATTTTGTGAAAATCCCCCAAATCATGATATTATTTTGTCCTGGTTTCGTATATGGAATCATTCTTTAGTGAGTGCCAGGCTTTTGACCGTGGTATAAAAGCAGACAGTGGCTGAATTGGGTTGTAATTTTTTTGGAATCCTGCTGGTACTAGGTTTTGTTCATTGTATGTTTTGGAGTTAAAGTATTTTTAATTCTACTGTAGGTGGACTGTAGTTATTATCCTGTTCCAGTGGGGCTGTCAATCATCCTTCTCTATAGGTTTTGGAAGGTTCTGTTCCCGCCTCCTGGCATGCCTTGCTCTCTCTGGCTTGGGGGCAGTGTAGAGGGTGTTGCCCGATGCCAGTGGTGCTGACCGTCTGATACTGTTAGTCCTTACGGCCGTCTGTCAGTCAGTAAACCTGCTCTCAAGCCATGTCACACGCCTCCAGAATATGAGGGGAGCAGGAGAGTGCAGGCTGCAGGTGCCTGAGGGGAAAGGAACAGGCATTCATCCACTCCTCTCATTCCATTTAGCTCTCTCTCTCTTTCTCTACGGTTTTCTTCTGCTGATCACAGTATTACAGCGACCATACTGATGAGCTTTTCCAATGCTCTGAGTCCTATGAGAAAACCTCCTAGAGAAGTGCTGTTTCTTTGTCGTCCTGTTCTTTATTGGTTGTCCTGGCGCTGTTCTGCTGTGGCCTCCTCTGTAACAGGTACACAGACCCTGTACATTGTGTCCAGTAGACGTTTTCTCTGTCTGTCTGTCTGTCTCTAGATTGTAAAAGTCTAGCTCTGCCTTGGATTTTTGGTTTCTTTACATTCCACCATTGAGATACAGTGGGGAGATGGGGAGATTTGATACACTGCCGATTTTGCAGGTTTTCCTACTTACAAAGCATGTAGAGGTCTGTAATTTTTATCATAAGTACACTTCAACTGTGAGAGACGGAATCTAAAACAAAAATCCAGAAAATCACATTGTATGATTTTTAAATAACTAATTTGTATTTTATTGCATGACATAAGTATTTGATCACCTACCAACCAGTAAGAATTCCGGCTCTCACAGACCTGTTAGTTTTTCTTTAAGAAGCCCTCCTGTTCTCCACTCATTACCTGTATTAACTGCACCTGTTTCAACTCGTTACCTGTATAAAAGACACCTGTCCACACACTCAATCAAACAGACTCCAACCTCTCCACAATGGCCAAGGCCAGAGAGCTGTGTAAGGACATCAGGGATAAAATTGTAGACCTGCACAAGGCTGGGATGGGCTACAGGACAATAGGCAAGCAGCTTGGTGAGAAGGCAACAACTGTTGGCGCAATTATTAGAAAATGGAAGAAGTTCAAGATGACGGTCAATCTCCCTCGGTCTGGGGCACCATGCAAGATCTCACCTCGTGGGGCATCAATGATCATGAGGAAGGTGAGGGATCAGCCCAGAACTACACGGCAGGACCTGGTCAATGACCTGAAGAGAGCTGGGACCACAGTCTCAAAGAAAACCATTAGTAACACACTACGCCGTCATGGATTAAAATCCTGCAGCGCACGCAAGGTCCCCCTGCTCAAGCCAGCGCATGTCCAGGCCCATCTGAAGTTTGCCAATGACCATCTGGATGATCCAGAGGAGGAATGGGAGAAGGTCATGTGGTCTGATGAGACAAAAATAGAGCTTTTTGATCTAAACTCCACTCGCCGTGTTTGGAGGAAGAAGAAGGATGAGTACAACCCCAAGAACACCATCCCAACCGCGAAGCATGGAGGTGGAAACATCATTCTTTGGGGATGCTTTTCTGCAAAGGGGACAGGACGACTGCACCGTATTGAGGGGAGGATGGATGGGGCCATGTATCGCGAGATCTTGGCCAACAACCTCCTTCCCTCAGTAAGAGCATTGAAGATGGGTCGTGGCTGGGTCTTCCAGCATGACAACGACCCAAAACACACAGCCAGGGCAACTAAGGAGTGGCTCCGTATGAAGCATCTCAAGGTCCTGGAGTGGCCTAGCCAGTCTCCAGACCTGAACCCAATAGAAAATCTTTGGAGGGAGCTGAAAGTCCGTATTGCCCAGCGACAGCCCCGAAACCTGAAGGATCTGTATGGAGGAGTGGGCCAAAATCCCTGCTGCAGTGTGTGCAAACCTGGTCAAGAACTACAGGAAACGTATGATCTCTGTAATTGCAAACAAAGGTTTCTGTACCAAATATTAAGTTCTGCTTTTCTGATGTATCAAATACTTATGTCATGCAATAAAATGCAAATTAATTACTTAAAAATCATACAATGTGATTTTCTGGATTTTTGTTTTAGATTCCGTCACTCACAGTTGAAGAGTACCTATGATAAAAATTACAGACTTGTACATGCTTTGTAAGTGGGAAAACCTGCAAAATCGGCAGTGTATCAAATACTTGTTCTCCCCACTGTATAAATAGTGTGATTTTCTTATTCTATGGTTTCTATGACGATTGGATTGCACAGAGTGGAGGCTTCAGTTCTATGTCATTCGGTTATATGTCGCAAGCCCATTGTCTGTTACATATGTTCATCTCAATACCAGCTACCTTTTGGGAAACAGTAGGAAAGATGGGTTAGTTTGTAGCTAGAAAGCAGCTACCTAAAGATCTTTTATGCTAGGCACCTTTTTAAAGATCTTTAGGTGCTTTTCATCTGCATGCTTTTAAGTGTAACTTGTTTTGATCAGGGCTGACATCAGGAGTGTCAATATCAGCAGTACCTTTACATCTATTGATTGGCCAGACAGGTTTAAGCTCCTGTCACTGCTGATAGAGAATTGATTGCCCAGAAATGCAGATGTGGAAGAACGTGTGAGACAGTAAATTATGGTATGTGGAGAGGACAGGCCAGGCCATCCATGAATGAATTAGGCAAGCACTCCGAGTGGAGAAGGACCAATGCGCCCAACCACTCCAGAAGCCAGGGAAAGGCAGCTATACTTTGAGCGACTCTGAGTACCTGCCACCTCGTATCTGTCTCCTGGGTGCCTGCCTGTTCCAGTGGACTGTGACCGCGTCCCAAATGGCACCATATTTCTCCATAGTGCACTACTTTTGACCAGGGCCCTTTATGGGGGAATATGGTGCTATTTGGGATGAAGTGGGACTCAGCGAGCCATGTAGGGTTCATCCTCAGTCCTCACACCGCCCTGGATGTTTAGAGGCTGTGCTGGATCAATTCTGTTGCCTGGTCTAGGCCTGTGTTTCATCATCGTTTTGTTAACCTTGGTGCCTTGTGGTTTGTCACGCTGCACTTCAATTAGATTTTGAAAGCTATGCGTGTTCCTCACAAAGCGCCTTTGTTAAATAGTTCAAGGTCTAATACAGAACTCAATATTTATTGAAACACAACTCCCCTGTGAATCTCTTTCATATAATGCCACAATGTTAGAGTTGTTTTGATAAATGGATAGGAAAAAAAACATTTGGAGAATGTTGTTTTTTTCTAACTTTTCTCTTATGAGATTTAGGTCGATACTTCTGTTTTATGTTTTCAGCCGTCTCTGCCAAGCAGATGGAGAGAGAGGTAGGTAGGTAGATAGATGGAGGCCTCAGTCAGTGCTACAGGATAAATGATCAGACTGCCACTCTGCCCCTGCCCATTTTCTCTCACAAAACTCTCTCCAGTACTGCTGCCATTACAACTCCCTCTCAAGTCCTTACCCCAGATCCTCTCTCTATGAATTCAGCAGAGTTTGTTTACGGCTAGCGTTCCTTTAATGGCCCCCTCTCTCTCCCTCCCTGGTCTCGTTTCAAGCCAGAGGTCTAGAGGTCCGTCTAGACGGACTGCTATCCCACACTGTTTTAATTGTAGCCTGTGGTTTGGTGAGAGGCCGTATTAGGTTGGGCCTCCAGTGTTGTGTGTGTGTGTGTGTTGTATGTGCCTTTGCAGTGTGTGTGTGTGTGTGTAGTGTTTCTAGCCTGCACATTTAAATTTGGAAGTGTTGTGAGTGTTCTAAGTGTTGATTCTAGTGAGGTTAACACCAGTGAGATTGAAATTGACACCACCTGCAGTTAAATAAATGAAGTGTTATTAGAATCCCAGTGGAATAACCTCTGCTTGGTGGTGTTACTGAAATGTATACAAGCATCAATGTTAATAGTGTTATTTTAAGTTAGAATTTGCAACACCCATGGTGTTAGGGACCAACACTATAATAGAGTTGTTAGTTTGTCAACACTTTGTAAAGTGTTAGTTTAACACTATTTCGGTGCTTCACATATAATTTCTAAGAAAGTGTTATTTAACACTGTGGGTGTTAAAATTCTGATCTCAAATTTGCTGTGTATGTAAGATCACGGGAGATGAGTCACTTGCTGCAGGCTGGGTGTAGTGCTAAGCCCACTACATCTGGCTTGTGTTGGCTGCAGTGCTGCACGTTGGTGTGTTTGTATACACACCCCTCCCCCCTCCCCCCAGCCATCCCTGTGTAACCTGAGCTATGAGGCCAAAGGCTGACCAATAACAACTCTCCAGAGTCTGGATTCTCCTGTTGCTGTGAAAACATTAGCAACTCTTTCCTTCTACTTAAGCGTCACACACATCGCACCGAATTTGGATCTAGCCTTTGTCATTTTTCACCTGATTCTACATGTAAAATTGTTGTGTATTCTGTGTTCGCACATTACTTTCAGAAGACTGAGGTGCTAAGTACTCTCGACCAGCAAACTCTCTTGATGTGTCTGAGCCCTTACTGTGTGTTCTGTAGTGCCTTCAGTTGCAACACGGTATCAACCACATTGTGTACTTACTGCTCTTATCACATTTATCCTGCAATTACTGCTCTGAAAGAACATCCCTACCTGTTGTGCACGAAGAAGGACACTTTTCATATTATAGAACTGGTGTATATTCCAGACAGATTGAAAAATGTTAAGGTGCTGACTTGGCTCTGCTTTTCCTTTTTACCAGAAGTGCGTCTTCTTTTTACCAGATTCTGTTTGTTTCTGTATATTCACTAATGCCCTTCCCCTCTCTCCTCTCTCAGCGTTGCAGTGCGACTGCCAGTGGTGTAGTAACAGCACCTGCTACACGGACGGCCTGTGCTTTGTGTCCTTCGTCAGGTCGGGCAGTAAGATGGTGGCACAGGGGAGCAGGTGTTTACCGGAGGAAGAACTCATCCCTAAAGACAGGCCGTTTGTCTGTGCCCCTTCCAAGAAGGAGAACATCGGTGTTGTCCCTGTCTGCTGCAACAGAGACATGTGTAACAAAGACCTCAACCCAGAAGACTACTCAGAGGCATGTAAGTGGCTGATATGTCTCGGGTCTCATCTTTCACACACACTCATGCCAAGTTGTAAATCGACCACTAGCTTATAGGCATCTACCTAATGTGCAGTGCAACTGTGTAGATCTGAAAGGAGGAAGTCATGTGGTGAAAATGTTGCCCATCATATAACCATATTGCTTATACTTTCCTAATAATTTCAGACGTACCAAAAATGTTTTGGGTAGGTGCTAGGAATCTATTTGGTATTGGGTGACGCAATCTAAACAGTGAAGCAGAGAACTGATGGTGAGACAATATATTTGTAAAGCGTGTTTGACGATCCTCCATTCAATAGAATAAGAGTATGTCACCTGCACAAAGCGTTTCCTGTACTTTTTTGGACCATGGATATGCAGCAGAATTGTCTGTGCTACTGTGTGTGCGCCCGCTCTGCAAAAGTGCTACTATTCACCCAGCATCAAGCCATGTTTCTTCTTCTTCATTATTTGCTTTCATCCTGCAAGGCTCTATCTGTTTCTTTTCATAGCACTCTCACTCATGCGGGAGAGTCACAATTACAATTTAAGCCCAGTATCCTGGATCCATTTCCATTGAACAAGCTTTTTAGTCTAAGACAGTCTTAATCTGTGTTCAGGAAACTGGCCCTATACGTCACTGAATATTGTTTTAATATATCTGAAGCAATGTCTCTGCTTGGAGACGCTGTCACGTTCTGCTCTTGTGGTCAGAAAGAAGCACCTCACTGCTCCCATTCTTGATGATGGGTCTGAAACTGCCTCCATGCTGTGCTTCTCAGTATGATAGTAGGCAGATATCCTCTCTCACCATACTGTCATTCAGTAATAGCAGGGTCATACGTAAGCCTTCCTCTATGTGTGCAGCTGTGACTATTGGAAAGATTTGACTGGCTGCAGTCGCCAGGCTGTTGAACTATTGGAAAGCTCCAGAAGCTCCATTCCTATTTGATCACCCTTACGTCTCAAGGTAAAGTCTAGTCTAGCCAGTATCGGGAAATGCTTTTGAATTTCAACAGGGCTGTTGCAATGTTTTCAAAGGAACCCTATCAGTTCCTGCTTTATCAGTGTGTTTGTTGATGGAAACTGCCTCTTACGGACAGACTAAACATCAAGCATGACTGATTTCCAGCAGTTGGTGATAGCCGGGCGTGTGTGTACATGGCTGTGTGCGTGTGACTATACATCAGTGTGACTGGTCATGTCTGCTCATGCATGTGTGTGAGTATGACACAACGCTAACCCCACTCTCATCCCCCTCCAGTCCCCACAGCCCGTACCCCTCCCCTGAGCCCAGTGACCCTGGCGGCCGTCATCGCGGGGCCGGTGTGTGTGCTGTGCTTCGTGCTGCTTCTGGTGTTCTTTGTGTGCCACAGCCGCTCGATCATCCACCAGCGCGTTCCCAACGAGGAAGACCCTGCCATGGACCACCCCTTCCTGGCCGACGGCCACACCCTCAAAAACCTAATCTATGACATGACCACCTCAGGCTCCGGATCAGGTGGGTTTGTAGTTTGATGTACTACAGGACATTCATCACACCCTTTGGGAGATACATTTTAAACAGATTGAGTTTAATGAAGGAGCTGTGGAATGGTCTACTATGGTACTAATAAAACTCTGTACAAGATGTTCGGTTTTATCTCCATAAATATGTTCCTAAAGTTAACATAATAGTATCCCATCTCCCTACCAATACAATTTTCACACCTTGGCGTGCTAGAATCTCCCTTAGGATTGATTTAAGTATTAAATGTTAAAAGGTGGGCAGCTACAGTACATTCGGAAAGGATTCAGACCCCATGACTTTTTCCACATTTTGTTACGTTACAGCCTTATTCTAAAATGGATTTTTTTATAATTAACCTCAGCAATCCACACACAATACCCCATAATGACAAAGCGAAAACTGTTTTTTAGAAATATACGTATTCAGACCCTTTGCTATGTGACTTGAAATTGAGCTCCGGTGCATCCTGTTAACGTTGATCATCCTTGAGATGTTTCTACAACACCTGTGGTAAATTCAATTGATTGGACATGTTTTGGAAAGGCACACACCTGTCTATATAAGGTCCCACAGTTGACAGTGCATATCAGAGCAAAAACCAAGCCATGAGGTCGAAGGAATTGTCCGTAGAGCTCAGAGACAGGATTGTGTCGAGGCACAGATCTGGGGGAGGGTACCAAAAATTGTCTGCAGCATTGAAGGTCCCTAATAACACCGTGGACTCCATCATTCTTAAATGGAAGATGTTTGGAACCACCAAGACTCTTCCTAGAGCTGGCCGCCCGGCCAAACTGAGCAATCGGGGGAGAAGGGCCTTGGTCAGGGAGGTGACAAAGATCCTGATGGTCACTCTGACAGAGCTCTAGAGTTCCTCTGTGGAGATGGGAGAACCTTCCAGAAGGACAACCATCTCTGCAGCACTCCACCAATCAGGCCTTTATGGTAGAGTGGTCAGACGGAGGCCACTCCTCAGTAAAAGGCACATGACAGCCCGCTTGGAGTTTGCCAAAAGGCACCAAAAGACTCTCAGACCATGAGAAACAAGATTCTATGGTCTGATGAAACCAAGATTGAACTCCTTGGCCTGAATGCCAAGCATCACGTCTGGAGGAAACCTGGCACCATCCCTACGGTGAAGCATGGTGGTCACAGCATCATGCTGTGGGGATGTTTTTCAGTGGCATGGACTGGGAGACTAGTCAGGATCAATTGAAAGATGAACGGAGCAAAGTACAGAGAGATCATTGAAGAAAACCAGCTCCAGAGAGCTCAGGACCTCCGACTGGGGCAAAGGTTCACCTTCCAACAGTACAACAACCCTAAGCACACAGCCAAGACAACGCAGGAGTGGCTTCAGGACAAGTCTCTGAATGTCCATGAGTGGCCCAGCCAGAGCCCGGACATCTCTGCAGAGACCTGAAAATAGCTGTGCAGCAACACTCCCCATCCAACATGACAGAGCTTGAGAGGATCTGCAGAGAAGAATGGGAAAAACTCCCCAAACACAGGTGTGCCAAGCTTGTAGCGTCATACCCAAGAAGACTCAATGCCGTAATCGCTGCCAAAGGTGCTTCAACAAAGTACTGAGTAAAAGGTCTGAATACTTATGTAAAAGTGATATTCCCGTTCTTTTTTTTGTTTTTGTTATTATGTATAAATTAGCAAAAATGTCTAAACCTGTTTATGCTTTGTCATTATGGGGTATTGTGTGTAAAATTTAATCAATTTTAGAATAAGGCTATAATGTAATAAAATGTGGAAAAACTCAAGGGTTCTGAATACTTTCCGAATTCACTGTATTATCAGCCCAATGCACAAGTCTGACTGTAGGCACTTTAAAATGTCATTTACTGACAGGGTTATGTAAGATGTTCAGCTGGCTGTGAAGTACAGCTACCAGTCAAGGACCGTCATTCAATCATGGAAACAGAATCTTATTAATGTATTTCAATCAGAAAAATAGAATCATCGCGATCATCCTCTGTAATAGCTTTGACATGAACTGTCCATAAAACTGGATATGAAAAGTTATTTAGCAACTCTTGATATCAGCCTTCTATTGATAGCGAGGTTGTGACTATTTGTTTTTCTCTTCACTGGCACCAACCTACTGGCACCAACTCACTGGCACCAACTCACTGGCACCAAATTACTGGTTATTCTCTCTGCTCATCGAGTTTAATGTCCAGGTTTTTAGAGAATGTAAAATAATGCAGACCACCCAGGCAGCTGGAACGTGGGCAAAAGCACGCTCTAGAACAGGGTTCCCCAAACTCTTTTATGGGCTCCCGAGTGGCACAGTGGTCTAAGGCACTCATTGTAAATAAGAATTTGTTCTTAACTGACTTGCCTAGTTAAATAAAAAATGAATAAATAAAATAACTGTCCTGCCTCTCCCCCAGGTGCTCGTTTAGTTCTTTGCCTTAGCACTAAACAGCTGATTCAAATAATCAAAGCTTAATGATTAGTTGGTTATTATTTCAGAGGATATTTTCTCCTACGTCTTTGAAACAGAGAATGGCTGCAGGTCTGTTGATGTCTTCCTACTGTACCTCTGTCTGTGCACGCATTGGATTTGTCGACAGAAAGACTCATTCCATTTGGGATCCAATGTCCTGCTTTTAATCCGTGTCTTCGGTGTCTTTTCCACACAACCACTATCACAGTTGCCAGTTCCTCTCACCTTGCTGTATAGGTCTGCTTTTCAAACTTCTCCTAAAACGCTGGCCTCATAATAACTGGGCTCTCTCTCCATACCCCCCTGCAGGTTTGCCCCTACTAGTGCAGAGGACCATAGCCAGGACCATCATCCTGCAGGAGAGCATCGGGAAGGGGAGGTTCGGAGAGGTGTGGCGGGGCCGCTGGCGAGGAGAGGAGGTGGCCGTCAAGATCTTCTCATCCCGGGAGGAGCGCTCGTGGTTCCGCGAGGCCGAGATCTACCAGACAGTCATGCTTCGCCACGAGAACATCCTGGGCTTCATTGCCGCTGACAACAAAGGTCAGAGTGCATATTGGAACTGGGTTAAAGTTCAGTAGGGAGAAAACAGGGAGGTACTTTCTGAACTTGTCCAATAAGAGCCCAGATTTTTGACAGTGTGCACTACTGAACATGATTCTGTATTGGTCCTATTTTCTATGACCTATGATGTCAGACATGCCTAAAGCAGCTGACCAGCAGTTACAGTAGAACTGTGTATTTGCGACCCAGATAGTATATAGTCAGGATACTAGCAGGCAGCGTTTCACTGATGATCTGTTGTAAATGCAGGCATTGTGTGAAGTGTAGCTCACCCCCCTCTCCTTTCTTTCCTCTCAGATAATGGCACGTGGACCCAACTGTGGCTGGTATCAGATTACCATGAGCACGGCTCCCTTTTTGACTACCTGAACAGGTACACAGTGACAGTGGAGGGCATGATCAAGCTGTCCCTGTCCACCTCCAGCGGCCTGGCTCACCTGCACATGGAGATTGTTGGCACGCAAGGTGAAGAGGACCAATCAAAATGTGTCTCTTAATGTACTTCGTATAGCATACTGTATGTATCCACATAGTTATGAAATGTAGTGGTTTTACTCTAAACTCAGATTCTCCTCTCTTCCTTTTCCTCTTCTCTCGCTCTCTCTCTCTCGGTCCCTCACCTGCTCTCTCTCTCTCTCTACCCCGCTCTCTCTCTCTCTCTCCCCCCCGCGCTCTCTCTCCCCCGCGCTCTCCCCCGCGCTCTCTCTCTCTCTCTCTCTCTCCTCCGCTCTCTCTCCCCCGCTCTCTCTTTCTCCCCCGCTCTCTCTTTCTCTCTCTCTTCCTCTCTCTTCCCGCTCTTTCCCCCGCTCCCTCTCTTTCTCTCTCTCTCTCGCTCTCTCTCTCCCCCGCTCTCTCTCTCCCCCGCTCTCTCTCTCCCTCTCTCTCTCGCTCTCCATTTACACTCTTCCCCCTGTTCTCCTCCGCCCAGGTAAACCTGCCATCGCCCACCGTGACCTGAAGTCTAAGAACATCCTGGTGAAGAAGAATGGTACTTGCTGCATCGCTGACCTGGGATTGGCTGTCCGCCATGACTCTGCCACTGACACCATCGACATCGCCCCCAATCACAGAGTGGGAACCAAGAGGTGACTGGCTGCACGGCCAGAGAAACAAGCGTCTGAGATGCACACAGAGGAAGAAACACACATAAACTGAAAAAATTCACACACAGATACAGATACACTCACAGATAAAGAGAGAGAAACCTCACATAATGCTAAACTACTTTAGATTAGATTAGAACTCAATTTGAGGGCAGGTTACATTGTTTTGCTCTGGTCCTTAATCCATTTGTGTCGTCAGTATTGAGTCTTTCTTGGGCTGGGGCATCTGGGTCATTGGGCCGCTTTGTTGTTGTTTCTACTGCTGATGGCAGCTTTAAGGTATTGCCTGCATTACTTGTATTTGCATCAGTAATGCCATTTATCACTAATGTTCATTATTTCGGTATTATAATTAAGAGGACAGTGTCCAGTGTCGTTCCCACAATGATACAAGGAATGGACAAGGATGTGTAAAAAAAAATAGATGAGGATGTGAAAATGGTTACGTGTTGAACAATGTATACGTGTGTCAGGCTAAGGCTATACAGAGGGATGAAATGGAGTGTGAGGGGAAGACTGTCGTGTGAAGGAGGAGGGCGGGGCATGTAGAGCAGTGCTGGGGGGCTTTGCTGGTCACAGCGGACACCAGCAGGCACTGGGCCGGAGCATGTCACAGCTAATCCGCTTCACTGATGCTGTCTTTCTGTGTGTCTGCTGTCAACCCCACTTCAACAGACACACAAACACCCACACACACATACACACTTACACACACGCGTGCCAATTCACACGTGTGCACACACACACACACACGTTATTTTCTTCTATCCTCGTGGGGACCTAAAATTCAATTTAAATGTGAAAACCATTTGTCCCTAACCCCAAACCTAACCCTTACATAACCCTAACAACCCATAAGCTAAACCTTACCCCTAAGCTTAAAATAGCCTTTGACCTAATGGGGACGTGAGAAATGTTCCTTGTTTTACTATCCTTGTGGGGAAGTTTGAAGATTTTAGGTCCCCACAAGGATAGAAGAACCAACCCCACCCTCCCCCACACACACACCTTCCCTTCCCCCCCCATTTCACCACCACTGTCCCCTGGGGCCTCCAACGACATGTTCCTCCCACCCCCACCAGGCAGCGCTGCAGTCTGTGACAGTGTGCTAATGTGAGTCCTGGGTGTCGCCTGGCTTTGTCCTCTTGCCACGCTCTGCCCTTCCTGTCCTTTCATGTACACTGTGATGGACCGTGAACTCTTAAACTTATTACAGCCCCTCTCGCTCGCTCGGTCTTGCTCGCTCTCTCTCTCCTCAACTCCCACTCGCTCTCTCTTTCTCTCGCTCTCCTGCTCTCTCTCGCTCTCTCTCACTCTCTCTCTCTCGACAACACTGCAAGGCTCGTCTCGATCAGATCATCACGTAGTGAAGGATTGGACAATAGCCTGAGACTGTACAGGGTCCCTCAAGATACTCATTGAGAATAAAGAGATCATGTTATCACCCTGTGTCTAAGAGGCTAAAGGGAACTGTCCGGTGAATGTCTCCTCAGGTACATGGCCCCTGAAGTCCTGGATGACTCCATCAACATGAAGCATTTTGAGTCATTCAAGCGGGCAGATATCTATGCCATGGGCCTGGTGTTTTGGGAGATTGCCCGGAGATGCTCAATAGGAGGTGAGAACACTATGCTCCTTTTAGCTCTGAGTTGTTTTAGCCCCAAGGCTAATTCTAAAAGCATCATGTCCGTTAAACAGTGCAGCCAGCCACTGACAGAAGGCCCAAGGCTTTGGATCTAATGTGGGACTCTTCTCTAGTCTGTCCCTTTAGGGCTTGGTGGCGTCATATTTGTCATTCTCTGATATTTTCAACACTTTCTGTCAGAATTGTATTGAATTTTAGATTGACATTGGCCTGTGTTCAATGTCATTTCTTCCTAGATTGGCATTGGCCAGTATTCTGTGTAAGCGTGTGTCTAATCCAGTCCTGTGTATGTTGCCCCCCAGGTATTCACGAGGACTACCAGCTGCCCTACTATGACCTGGTCCAGCCAGACCCCTCGGTGGAGGAGATGAGGAGGGTGGTGTGTGACCAGAAACTACGGGCCAACATCCCCAACAGGTGGCAGAGCTGCGAGGTATAACACCACAAGCTTCTCGCCTTGCTGTACTTCACTTCCTTTGGGAATATCCTCCATTTTGTTTCTCGCTCCCTCTCTCTGTTTCTCGGTTGGTCTGTCTGTCTGCCTCTCTGCTCTGTCTCCGTCTCTCTCTCTTTCCATCTTTCTCTACCTCTCTCCCTTTGTTTTCCTGCAAACAGCCTTCCTACTTCATCACCACCAGATCCACTCTCTCCCTCTCCTCCGTCTTTATTGATGCACTTTTTATTTTCTGGAGAACAGACCATTAGATTCCGTCCAATTTGCAGTCATAAAGCTTCCTAAACTAATCATCACCCCCTGCAAGGTTACCATGGCTGCTGCGGCCCAGGTCAGCTGTAAAGCAAACCACTGGATTGATGGCCAAGCTGGTGAATATTATATGGCCCATCAGTCTATTTGTTTCACTCTCTGTCTGTGGTTGGAGAAACAAGGAAGAAATTATTGTTTTTAAATCACTCAAAGCTGATATGCTAAATGAACACGAGGAGCACATCAGGGACATATTCAGAGGGACAAATAGACGACTCGGTAGATTGCCATAGAATTACTTTTTCAACTTCAAAGAATTACAAATGTGACTGGTTGCAAAGGGAGGGTATATTACTGGAAACGTCAGAAGTTTACAAGACATCTAGTTGCCGTTTTTGGTACAGGTATCACAGGTAATTATCTCTGGCACTCTGTGGCTGAATCACATATGAAATAATTAAATAATATGATCAAAAAAGCTGTAAAACATTATCCTAAATATAATCCAGCAATTTAGTGAATACCATTGGTGTGTTAATGAGGGTATCAGCATGAAATATGCTTAGTAATTTTTTTAATTAACTGTCTATGTATTTGTCAATGTTTTGGTTTTAAACTGGTGGCAGTTGTGAAAAAAGTCAGTAGTTGGACAAGTTTCAGAGGTAATTGAAAATAATGGCATTGTTAATTAGATGCTTTTTTCATTAATTAGGCTATTTTCTCTTGAAACATATAGTCCATCTACTAGAAACTCGTGGACAATATGGACACCGATATAAAAAAAAATGAATACTATATATTGTTAAAAAAATATATTCAAGTACAAATTACCAAAGTTATAGTAGATTGCCATAGCATTTCTATTAATTACTGAAGATTCCAGTAACTTTGGTAAATTACCAGTAGCTTTGAAACTCAAATTGTGACATTACTACAGACATGGTGTATACTCTACGATTGGTGGGGTCAGCTAGTATCTCAGTGCTCAATAACCTCCAAAACAAAATATGTGTGTGTTATTGCCGCTTGTGATGTTGAACCCCTGTCTCCCCTGCCTCTGTCCCCTCCACAGGTGCTGCGAGTGATGGCTAAGATCATGAGGGAGTGCTGGTACTCGAACGGGGCGGCCCGCCTCACCGCGCTGCGCATCAAGAAGTCCCTGTCCCAGCTCAGCCAGCAGGAGGGCATCAAGATGTAGACTAGAGGGTCAACACTACCTGTCTGTCTGGACTTTCTGTCTGTCCCCATTACTATGTACTGTTCTTACCACCACTTTCTCTGAAAAGGGATGGGGGAGGATAGTACAATACAAGTGGGTGTGTTTACCCTTCTAGGTCTCATTCCTTCAAGGCTGATTGGAGAGATTGCTTCTCTGCTCTTCTCCGTTCTCCTCTGAGATGGCATCAGGACATGGGTTGATTCTGGAGGCAGAGACACAACTCCCTGCCCCTCTCGTTGGTTTGCCTGACTGTATCCATCCCTTCTTTCTTACCCCATGCAACAGACGCTGGCATTTTTTGTGACCTCCTGAAGGAATTCCATTGCAAATATTCTGAATCAAAGAAAATATGCATTGAAAGAAAATATACATTTTTAAATACCTCTCTGGTCATTTCTCAAAGTACCACAGTCAGTGTCTATTTAAGTGTTTTATTCAAACTTTATTTCACCTAATATCTTATACCTTAAAACATTTATTTTACAGATGCCAGATCCATATTTTTGTATACTTTTTGTCAAGCAAAACAGGACATGATCTCATTAGGCTTAGTCAAATATGCAGTGAAATATGCAATATTTTGTTCATTGCTATGTGTATATTTTTGTTAGTGTATATATGAGTGGTTGTATATGGGTGTACTCTATTCCAATGCATTTGGTGTGTGTGTGTGTGTGTGTGTATACAGGTGTGTGTATACAGGTGTACATTCTGTATGTGTGTACATGCAGTACATCTAAGCGATAGATATACATGTACCTCTATTTTATACAAACTGCTCTTTGTTCTTTCAACCATAAACAGGAAGTGCTCTGAATCAGTCATCCAATCATATGTTAATGTGGTAGTAGGAGGTTCTCTGAAGTAATGGCTCCTCCCACTGCCATAGGAAATTATGCTGTGAGATCAGGGTCATATTCATTAGGCACCAAATGTAAGAAAATGGACTGAAACAGGGTAGGACTACCTGGACTTATCCAATAAAATAAATTAATGAATAAGACCCAGGGTTGCCATTAGTCCTAAGCCAACACCATGATACCAGTTTACGTCTCACTCTTAGCAGGAATCAATCCTGTACAGTCTTAAGGGAAATAATTGATGGAGCTGCATTATATAGGCATATTGTATAGGCTTCTTTATTAATTAATTAATTTTCACATCTACGGGCATAACATTTCAAACAAGAATGTATATCTTAGATATGTGTACAGCTCTACCTTTACAGTGAGAAAGCCCCTTGAGACCTATACAGGTCCTGTAGTTGATCTTTTATTGGTGGCATGAATGGAAAAAACTGAAAATGTTACTTTATTAGTTGGTAATATCCTTATGCTGCTAAACATAGATTTGATCATGTGACCTCACTACTTATTTTCCAATAGGACAAAACACAGCAAACATTAATTAAGCGAGTAAAGGAAATTCTGTTGACATTATTTTGAATCGCATTGTTGCATTACATGATAAAAAAAATGGAATTTCCAAATAGTGGGAGTAGACTCCAGTACAATGAAGAGAGTTAAGATGAATGCTTGTCAATAAGTGCCATGGCATTTTGCTTTACCATTAGTTATTTATTTTTTGACAAAGGCACATGTTGTATTCATATATCCTACTGTGTCGCGTTTGTTTTTGTCTTTCATCACGTTTACAACATAATCTGCTTTAACCAACCAAAACACCCTTAAAATGTGCAATACATGGAATGCAGAATTGGTCATGTAGATGAAAAACAATAGATTGTGTTTTTTGGTCACATTCATCAGACTTGAGGTGAAGAACATTGCTGCTATGATGTACAATGTATATTGAACCAAAAAAGTATTTATTTTACAGTGGAACACAAAATGCAACGATTGTCATTACACATCCAAAAATGTTATTTTCTACCGCATTCCTCTCAAATCACCAGCAGCCTTTCACTTTTCTGACTCTTAAGCTAGAAACATCCAGGTATTTCTCTCAGCAACATCAACAGCCTCCGAGTCCCTATCAGCCAGGACTCCACTAACTATGCTCACTATCTGCTAGTCTAGCTTTCACCAGGAACCTTGTATTTGCCCCCTCCAATGTCAATGTTTTGATATTTCCTTTCCCAACTGTTCTATAATCTACAAAATTGGTGTGTGTGATGTATGTAATGTAGGGTGCATTATACCTGTGTACTGTACCGTCTCAATTATTTTCACTAGTGGGTGGAACTGAATTCCCCATTCTGCCAGTGATACGGAATGTAGCTGTCATTATACAGACATGATGACTGTTGTCACTGAACTCAAGCACTGCGGTGGTGTACTGAATGATTAGCAGAAGGGGAAAGTAAGGCATGCAGTGAGGAATTGAGATTTAGTAGTGGGCTTTAGTAGTGGGCTTCTGATGCAACCGCAAAAGTTGACATTTATATTAAGCTCTGCTGTGTAGTACAGATAGTGAAACAGAATAAAAACAAATTTAAAAAATGCTTGTGACCATTGTGAAACGTACAGTAAATGATAAAAATAAGTCTAACATCTTCATCACACATTGCACAGTAGCTTTAAAGTGTCAAGTAACTGAAGTTTGTGCTACTAATTGCTGTGCAGCACAAGAGAGCCTTCTTATTTCTCCTAGTGCCTACGTTTCACTTCTCTTGCATATTTTATGGAACCAAATCCAAGTCCACCAATATGTGCTCCCATGATTCTGATGAAAAGGCAGGAAATTAAACAATGTAAAGTTTGATTAAAAAAGTAAAAACTATCAAAAGATTTTACTATTCCACCTCTCAACAGACCAATATTTTTTTTATTATAATTTACCTCATTGTACACAATACTTTTATCTACCATGTTTAACATTTTATTTCTATGAAATGTTGAAGAAAAAAAAAATCTTTATTTGACAGTGGTAGTCGGTGTACTGTGTTTGATGTGTCCATATGTGTAAGAAGTAATCCTAGTGACTAAACCAGAATCTATTGTTTGAGAATGTTTTTTCTCTTTAGAGTCCTGCAGAGTTGTATAGAAAGACTGTATCTATTATTTGTACCAGTTGTATGAAGGAGGGTAATGTTGTACCACTTCCATGGAGAGGTCGGCATTCTCTCCTCAAGATTCAGTATGTTGTATTTACCTTTTACAAAGTGTTTAAAAGATTGAGTGCTCAACATAGGGATTCAGAGGACATTGACTATTCTTTCAAGTTCATGTATAGTAAAGTAGGACGTTTTGTGAATAAATATACACATTCTATTACCTATTGACTTTCCCCCCGCTCTCTTTCAAAAGTGCTCTTTTGTGACAATACATAAAGGCACTGTTGTCAAGTAATTCAATTGGTATTGAAGTATCTAGTAGTTTGAATATAAATTCTTAATATATATATATATATCTAAGTGGTGTAGCTATGTGTTATGAAATTATTGTAATGTCGACCACATTTGCCCCTTCCATGCCCCCCCCTCACCAACAGATGGTGGTGTTGCCTAAAAGTACATGGCCACAGGGGTTCTTGTATCTAGTGTGAGTAGTTGCCAGCTTTACACTACTTCCATACCTGATTGCACATTCAAAGATTCTAGTACTGTAAATGCATCCATTTGACTACCTACATTATGCCATTAGGGGTTGGGTTTCCCTATTTCTCAATGTGACCCATCAGGTGTTCAAACTTTTATGACGTCTGGAATGTAAATAAGTAATATGTGCTCAGGGGGGAAAAGGGAAGGGTCTGACTGTCTGTAGAGTCTAGACATTCCCCTGGAGACCCTGTCTGGGTGTAGGAGATCCCTCGGTTCTGACCCATCGGAGCTGAGAACATCAAGCCATCTCTTACCTCTTGACAATTCATCCAGACGTCAATGCAGTAGTCCTTCACTTGTCAAATCCAACTTGAGGGCTCCAAGGTGGTGAGTTCTGCTGTTCTATGGTGTGACTCGATCATCAGCAATTGGACTCTTGAAGGCGGGTGACATGAGCATGATGGGTTTCCATAGGTGCTGAACATTTTATTTTGAACTGTTAGATTGAACTATGACTGCATGCTATTTGGAAGGGAAGAACATTTTCAAAACGTGAAGAGAATAAATCAAAAGTCCGGATTGAACTAGTTGGACTAGTTAATCTCTGTATCCCTCTTCTATCCTCACTTCAGACATTTATCATTTCCGCGTTGCTATATTTCTGGAGAGTGTGATAATGGGGGTCAGTGGGATTACAGTGAGAGCAGGGAGACACATTTAACATCTGAAGAATGTGTGCTGATACAATCTCTGGTAATGTGATCATTCGCGGAGGTAATTCACTTCTGGGATCCTATTTTCTGCTTTAACCCATTCTGGGTAGAGTTATGTTCTGACATTTGGGGAAAAGTCAGATTTTCTCCTCCGGTTTATTCTAGTTCTCCAAGCCTTGGCTTAGCCTACTTCCACTGATTTAATAACAACATATACCACAAATGTACTTAATTTGCACAAGACTTTGTGCGACTAGACTCCTTGATAAAGAAAATAACAAAAAGCCAAACAGATGGTCTCTGTTCCCCTTGATGACAAATTGATCGACTGCAAGTAAACTCTGTCACATCCTGTGTTCTTCCCCAGCGGGGTCCACCCTATGTTCCCTCAGTCCCCACTGAACCAATTTCAATCAAAATTGGCACAAAGGCTTATTGTCCAAATAATATACTGAACAAAAATATAAACGAAACATGTCAAATGTTGCTCCCATGTTTCATGAGCTGAAATAAAAAATCCCATACATTTTAAAGATGCACAAAAAGCTTATTTCTCAAATGTTGTGCACAAATTTGTTTACATACATGTTAGTGAGCATTTCTCCTTTACCAAGATAATCCATTCACCTGACAGGTGTGGCATATCAAGAAGATGATTAAACGGCATGATCATTACACAATAAAAGTCTACTCTAAAATGTGCAGTTTTGTCACAAGACAATGCCACAGATGATTATTTCTGTCTGTAATAAAGCCCTTCTGATTGGCTCCCCAGTGGCTGTGTCCCTGCCCAGTCATGTGGGGTGATAGGGGGCCACAAAATAGTGAGTTGCTATAAAAGGTAAAGTCCTGTCTTTTTTATTTAAATTTTAACTAGTTACAAAATACATTGCATTGTAGTTCAGGCCAGTGAAATACAAAATACTCAAAAGCTATTTAAATGTGTATTTCCAAAACATGTACGGTAACAGAAATACTGTCCATCTCTGTTCCATCATGCAACAGTGGATCAACTCACCAAAAGGCATGAGCACATCAAGGGTGTGAAAAATATAAGCTATGTAAAATGTTATCACTCCCTTTTTAACCAGGGTGATATTATGCGTACTAGAGGATTCAGGATGACACATGAAAGTACACATAGCCATCCCACAACTGTAAATACTATTTTTATACTCTAGACTAAACTGTATTATACAGTAGCTGAATGGGCAGAACTTTATATAGAGAAGCGATGGCTTTCTCAGAAAACTTAGAACCAGTATATCTAGCTTGAAGGTGCCTCCGTCAGAGCTCTTTTTTCAGGTAAGGTTTGAAAATGGATGAGGTGAATCATGAAGTGCGGGTATGCACATACACGCAGACAAGTTGTATTGACTACTGAGCATGATTGTGTTGTGTTGTAGATGCAAGTGTCTTGTGATACAGAGAGCTCTTACTGTGAACAAATATTTGGAGTTGGTGGATTACATTCAGGATATTGGATAAATAGCATGTAATCGCATCATTAAGCTATTGGTGGCCTTATTAATATCTGCAGGGTTTTGTACTCAGGGATGATAGTAATCCTGTGAGCCACTGACTGCTCTAGAAAGTCAGCCTTCCTGCAGTTGCAATGTCTAGTGTATACTGACTGTAGTTCTCCATTCAGAGAACCTTTTCAGTAATGAGTGTGGTTTACAGTAATACAATTTTGTTCTGTATTACCTGTTTAAAGCTTTTTAAATATTAGATTTTTTTTTTTTACTCTGCAGGATGCGTACAAAACACCCATGTATAGGATTAAAACTTGTGGCATTCACTTACAATGAAAATCCATTGGAAATGAGTGAACTAACGTGATAAAGAAACCAATGGTTTGTGTTCTACATCAGTAGAGTACAGAATAAAAGAGCTTGAAAATCAGACCTTTTGAAGAGCTGTTGACTGGCAGCTGGTGGTTTAAATTCATCCATGATGTATCTGTATTATTGTTGAATTTCTTGTTGAAAATGTGAACACTAGAAGCTTGTGATAAGAAATATTATATTTGGATTCTGGGTACAGTATTGTAGCGACATTATCTTGAACAATTTGAAAGGAGGACAATGCATTTCCAGATTAATCACTTCTCCCAGAGCCAAACTTTATTAGGCAAACTGGTGATACATAACTGTGTACTATGCTAATTCAGGATACCGTGAAAACATTGTGAGAAACAACAACCACAATCTACATCTGAATTCATTAGCAAATTGCATAGATTATTGGCTACACAACCTTAATAAAATATAGAAGACATCATAGGAGGCTGGTGGCACCTTAATTGAGGAGAATGGGCTCGTGGTAATAACGAGCAGAATCAGTGGAAAGGTATCAAACACATGGTTTCCAGGTGTTTGCCATTCCATTTGCTCTGTTCCAGACATTATTATGAGCCTTTCTCCCCTCAGCAGGCTCCACTGGAAGACATACACAAAATGCATTTTGAGAGACACAAAGGGAAACAAAGTTGGTATTTCTACAGTATGTCCACAGTATTATAGGCTGCTGATCTGATCTAATTTACTGATCTGTACTAGGCTGCTGATCTGATCTAATCTACTGATCTGTTCTAGGCTGCTGATCTGATATAATCTACTGATCTGTACTAGGCTGCTGATCTGCATAGAGATACTAAATGCTCTGACGGTAGTGATGTTAAAAACATACCAGATAGTGGGAGATAATACAGTATCCTGAGTGGGTAATCTGAGTTATGCTCAGATAGATGCTGCTCTACCAGCTGACACAGTGTTGTTGACAGAGCACCATGCAGGCAGGCAGGCTAGTTGTTAATAGACAAACTATCTGGATCCATGTCTGTTTTATTCCATTGTGTCTCACCTCTGGTCGGCTCTTCATCTTAGAGAGGTGACGTGAAAACAAACACTTTGAGACCGATCCATTGTGCCTTAGACTGAGGCTACTCTCAGGGCGGGTTTCCCAGACACAGATTAAACCTAGTCCCGGCCTAAAAAGCTTTAATAATGCTTCAATCCAGGATCAGGGATCTGTGTCCAGGAAACCAGCCCTTAATGAGCATGGATGTTTTTAACCGTAGAGATGCTATTTCATTACCATACCGGACTCGCTTTCTACTCGAACGTGGGCAAGTGACCCATCTCTGCTGTCAGTTGTGGCAGGGTTGAGAACTCAAATGTCTATTTCCTCCTGGTTACCTCTTCTCCGAGGCCTGCAGCACCTGTTCGTAGGGTGGAGGAGGGAGGTTGCAGTAGGCGGGAGGGGGAGGAGGAGGGGGAGGGGGAGGGTGTGGGTAGGGTGCTGCCATGTGGGAAGGGTGGGCCGGGTGGGGATGGGCCTGTATGGGATATGTAGGGTTGAGGATCATTCCTCCTGGGGCTCCATAGTTTTGCGTGCTGGGCTGCTGCAGTCCTAGAGGACAAAGAGAGTAGAGAAATGAATGGAACATACCAAGGTCACCATCTATGTATTGTGTATTGTGTAATATCTTGTTTCATAAGGTTGACGTAAATAACGTGGGCCAGCAATACAGGGCAGATCACGACACACCCAATACCACTATCCTCTAGACTGCTACATTTCCTGACTGCTATAGTGAAAGCTGAACTGAGTGATGTTTGGGCTTAGAGAGTATGTGTTACAGGCATGAATACGAATAAGCAGCACCACTCTCCACAAGGATGAATCATGGTGCAGCACTGACCTAGAACATATCACGTTTTAAACTTCAACACATAGCATATGTAATATTAGCATAACTGTTTTACTCCTATTCTCTCCAGAGCCAGAACATGAAATATTAATACCCATATTTCCAGGTCAGTGACCACAGGGGCTTGGAGGGGCTTATGTGTGTGTGTCTGTGTATGTGAGGAGGAGGGAGGAATAGGGTCCCATTTGGGACGCAGATCCAGAATCAGAAGTAGAGAGTCAATCACTGTACTGTATGAAATCAGAGGCATAGGTCCTATATGTCCCGTTATCAGAAGTAACTGAGGACTGGAGCAAACTGAGAAAAGTTAATTTTGTACTGCTGTGTATAAATTACTGCACTGAGTCTGTGGAATAGTGAGCAATGAAGTGTGAAGGAGACGGACATTCGTAGATGGGGGAGGGAGGGGGGAGATCTGGAGAGAGGATGTGGGAGTGGAGTATATCCATTGGAAAAGGAAGGTGGTGCTCAAAAAGAAAGGAGGACCAAGGCACTCTTCATATCATTAACTAAAATACTATTATTTGTATGGCATGTTCAATGGAAACAAAGTTTAAAAACTCAGATGCGTTTTGGCTGCATGGCCTTCGTCGGGGAGTACACTTGGAAATACAGGATATAGAGTGAGGGCAGGGAGAATGTATAAGTATGACATGAAGAGGAGGAAGAGGACATGACACAAGGCGGTTGGTGTGACTGTGACTCACCTGTCATTGGGTGTCTGGTGAATGACACATTGAAGGTGTCCTCAGGAAGGGGGGAGGGGTTCATGCGTCTGCGGATGAAGAGCCCTGCCCCACAGCAGAACAACACGCCCATCATCAGCAGCAGCCTGCAAAAACAGACAGCAAAACTTGAATGTTAGTCAGAACGTTATACAAGCTCCGTCAACTCCAATCCAATATGTACCATAAATACATAGCCTTACAGAGCCAGAATGAGATACACGAAAGACAGAAAGAGCTGGAAGATGTTCTGACATCAATGGTAGTCTTTGAAAGACATGTTCAATTTATGGAGTTAAAGAGAGTTCATCCTTGACAGTCTGCACTCTTATTACACTAGTAAAATAAATATCCCAATAGCCCAGTATTGATAGAAATTGGACAATCATGATTATTTCAAAGCAGCTCTGTGTTTCTGAACATTTGCAAAGGCTGAGGAACCTTGGTTTGTCTGTTCTGTCGCCAAAACTTCCTCATAATAGTGTTATTGAATAGTGTTATTCAATCTACTTCAAAGACGGGACATACATGCATAATATATATCTCTTTGTGTCTCTTTGTTATCAACAGCTGGCAATCTCTATTGTTAAGGAAGTCTCAAGTTTTTGCTCGCCTGAGTTAGAATACCTCATGATAAGCTGCAGACCAAACTACTTACCAATATCATCTATATTTTTCGTAGCTGTCTAATTACCACCACAAACCGATGTTGGCACTAAGACCACACTCAACGGGCCATAAGCAAACTTGAAAATGCACATCCAGCTTCTCATGGCCAGTGATTTTAATGCAAGGAAACTGAAATCCATTTTACCACATTTTTACTAGCATGTCATCTGTGCAACTAGAGGCGACAAAACTCCTGACCACCTTTACGCCACATGAAGAAACACATACAAAGCTCTCACTCGCCCTCCCTTGAGAAAATCTGACCAAAACTCAAACAGGAAGTACCAGTGATGAGCAAAATCTCAAACAGGAAGTACCAGCTCAATAAGGAAGTGGCCTGATGAAGCGGATGATAAGCTATAGGACTGTTTCGCAAGCAGACTGGAATATGTTCCACGATTCAACCGATAACATTGAGGAGTTTACTACATCATTCACCGGTTTCATTAATAAGTGCATCAAAGACATCGTCCCCAGAGTGACCATACGTACATGTCCCAACCAAAAGCCATGCATTACAGGCAACATCCGCACGAGCTAAAGGCTAGAGCTGACGCTTTCAAGGAACGGGACACTAATCCGGACCCAGTCTCTAATGCCTACATGTTTCAAGCAGACCACCATAGTCCCTGTGTCCAAGAACGCCAAGGTAACTTGTCTAAATTATTATCACCCCATAGTACTAACATCTGTAGCCATGAAGTGTTTTGAAAGGGTGGTCATAGCTCACAACAACACCATCATCCCAGACACCCTGAACACACTCCAATTTGCATACTACCCCAACAGATTCACAGATGACGCAATCTCTATTGCACTCCACACTGCCCTCTCCCACCTGGATAAGAGGAACACCTACAGTCGTATGCAAAAGTTTGGGCACCCCTCTGAGGCTGCATAATAATTTACTCTGTAGTCACAGAAAATGATCACAGTGGCATGCCATTCATTTTCTAATAAAAGCTGAGTACTGGGGTATTGTCCAGACAAAGATTTTTTGTGTAGCAATATTAAGTTGTATGAAATTAAATCAGATGTGAAAAATAGGCTATGCAAAAATTTGGCCACCCTTGTCATTCTGTTGATTTGAATACCTGTAACTACTTAGCACTGATTAATTGGAACACACAATTGGTTTGGTGAGCTCATTAAGCCTTGAACTTCATAGACAAGTGCATCCAATCATGAGAAAAGGTATTTAAGGTGGCCAATTGCAAGTTGTTGTTCTCTTTGACTCTCCTCTGAAGAGTGGCAACATGGGGGCCTCAAAACAACTCTCAAATGACCTGAAAACAAAAGATTGTTCAACATTATGGTTTAGGGGAAGGCTACAAAAAGCTATCGCAGAGATGTAAGCTGTCAGTGTCCACTGTGAGGAACATAGTGAGGAAATGGAAGACCACAGGCACAGTTCTTGTTAAGGCCAGAAGTGGCAGGCCAAGTAAAATATCGGAGAGGCAAAGGCGAAGGATGGTGAGAACGGTCAAAAACAGCCCACAGACCACCTCCAAAGACCTACAACATCATCTTGCTGCAGATGGTGTCACTGTGCATCGTTCAACAATTCAGCGCACTTTGCACAAGGAGAAGAGATTTCTGCACACACGCCACAAACAGAGTCATTTGAGGTATGCAAACGCACATTTGGACAAGCCAGCTTCATTTTGGAATAAGGTGCTGTGGACTGATGAAACAAAGATTGCTGTAGGCGTTCCAAGGAAAACACTTGCTACCCACAGTAAAATTTGGTGGGGGTTCCATCATGCTGTGGGGCTGTGTGGCCAGTGCCGGTACTGGGAATCTTGTTAAAGTTGAGGGTCGCATGGATTCCACTCAATATCAGCAGATTCTTGGGAATAATGTTGAAGAATCAGTCACAAAGTTGAAGTTACGCCGGGGCTGGACAACGACCCAAAACACTGCTCAAAATCTACCCGGGCATTTATGCAGAGGAACAAGTACAATGTTCTGGAATGGCCATCCCAGTTCCCAGACCTGAATATCATTGAGAATCTGTGGGATGATTTGAAGTGGGCTGTCCATGCTCGGCAACCATCAAACCTAACTGAACTGGAGATGTTTTGTAAGGAGGAATGGTCCAAAATAACTTCATCCAGAATCCAGACACTCATTAGAGGCTATAGGAAGCGTCTAGAGGCTGTTATTTTAGCAAAAGGAGGCTCTACTAAATATTGATGTGATTTTTCTGTTGGGGTGCCCAAATTTATGCACCTGTCTAATTTCGTTTTGATGTATTTTGCACATTTTCTGTTAATCCAATAAACCTAATTTCACTACTGAAATATTACTGTGTCCATCAGTTATTTGATAGATCAAAATGAAATTGCTGATCCAAACACCCAATTATTTATAAATGGAAATCATGGAAATTGTCAGGGGTGCCCAAACTTTTGCACACGACTGTATGTGAGAATGCTGTTCATTGACTACAGCTCAGCATTCAACACCAGAGTACCCTCCAAGCTCATCACTAAGCTCAGGACCCTGGGACTGAACACCTCCCTCTGCAACTGGATCCAAAACCATCATTAAGTTTGCTGACGACAAGACGGTGGTAGGCGAGACAGCCTATAGGGAGGAGGTTAGCGACAACCTTTCCCTCAACGTCAGCAAGACAAAGGAGCTGATTGTGGACTACAGGAAACATAGGGCCGAGCACGCCCCCATCCACATCGACTGTAGTGGAGAGAGTCGAGAGCTTCAAGTTCCTCTGTGTCGACATCACTAAGGAATTACCATGTTCCACACACACCAACACAGTCCTGAAGAAGGCAGGACAACACCTCTTCCCCCTCAGGAAGCTAAACAGAATTGGCATGGGCCCTCAGATCCTCAAAACGTTATACAGCTGCACCAATGAGGGCATCTTGACTGGCTGTATCACCGCTTGGTATGGCAACTGCTTGGCGCTACAGAGGGTAGCGCGTACGGCCCAGTACATCACTTGGGCCAAGCTTCCTGCCATCCAGGACCTCTATATCAGGTGGTGCCCTAAAAATTATCAAAGACCAGCCACCCAAGTCATAGACTATTCGCTCTGTTACCACACGGCAAGCAGTACCGATGAACCAAGTCTAGAAGCAACAGGACCCTTAACAGCTTTTACCCCCAAGCCATAAGACTGCCAAATAGCTACCCGGACTATCTGCATTGACCCCCTTTTGCACCAACTTTTTATACTCATTACTTACTGTACGCTGCTGCTACTGCTTATTATCTAGTCACTTCACCTCTACCTAAAGTGCATTCGGAAAGTATTCAGACCCCTTGACTTTTTACACATTTTGTTATGTTACAGCTTTATTCTAAAATCTACACATAATACCCCATAATGACAAAGTAAAAACAGTTTTTTAGACATTTTTGCAAATTTATAAAAACTGAAATATTACATTTACATAAGTATTCAGACCCTTTACTCAGTACTTTGTTAAAGCACCTTTGGCAGCGATTACAGCCTCAAGTTTTCTTGGGTATGATGCTACAAGCTTGGCACACCTGTATTTGGAGAGTTTCTCCCATTCTTCTCTGAAGATCATCTCAAGCTCTGTCAGGTTGGATGGGGAATGTTGCTGCACAGCTATTTTCAGGTCTCTCCAGAGATGTTCGATCGGGGTCAAGTCTAGGCTCTGGCTGGGCCAGTCAAGGACATTTAGAGATTTGTCCCGAAGCCACTCTTGCGTTGTCTTGGCTGTGTGCTTAGGGTCTTTGTCCTGTAGGAAGGTGAACCTTCGGCCCAGTCTGAGGTCCTGAGCACTCTGGAGCAGGTTTACTTTGCTCCGTTCATCTTTGCCTCAATCCAGTCCCTGCCACTGAAAAACATCCCCACAGCATGATGCTGCCACCACCATGCTTCACTGTAGAGCTCTGTCAGAGTGACCTTCGGGTTCTTGGTTACCCCCCTGACCAAGGCCCTTCTCCCCCGATTGCTCAGTTTGGCCGGGCGGCCAGCTCTAGGAAGCATCTTGGTGGTTCCAAACTTCTTCCATTTAAGAATGTTGGAGGCCACTGTGTTCTTGGGGACCTTCAATGACTACCCCATCTCTGTACCACACACAATTATCTGTAAGGTCCCTCAATAGAGTAGTGAGATTGTATAACTTAGCCTGCATTTGGTGTTTTACTGCAAGAAATGCTTAAATTCTGCAGGAGTTCATATTAAGGCTATTGTAAATAAGAATTTGTTCTTAACTGACTTGCCTAGTTAAATAAAAGGTTAAATAAATTCAAATACAAAAATATTAAGGCTATGTGAGAGGTTATAGACCTACAGTCAGTGTCCAGGTTTTCCGTTTCCAATCTGAAGAGTAGGCTACATACAGTTCCCTTGACATGCCATAAGCCTATTTGAAGTCTCCATCTTGTGACCGTTGAATGTGTGTAGCGCCTCACAATCATCACACATAACATAGCTGGCACTGCCATCATCCCCTTTTACCACATCAACAAATCTTTCCAAACATTACTTTTCTGGTCCTCCCTTCTCATTATTTTCGACTCTCCATTTTGCAGCTTTTCTCTTATTTAATTAAAGTCCTTTTTGCTTCAGTGGATCGATGTTAACTTTTTCTGCCCGTTCCCAAAAAGCATTTGGCATTGGCAAGCATACAGTCAGACCCTAAAGCTTAGGCTTACGCACTAATGCCAGATAGCCAAAAAATAATGAAAGAAAAACCTCAATGTTGCCTATAGGCATAAATTGTACAATAATTATACATTTATGGAAGGTAGGCTATTGTTTTCTCTTTATTCAACCCACCCTTCCGACCTGTGGATATAACTGCAGGGACTACGGGTTATGAGTCAACCCGCGCATCACTAACATGCACGCATGCACAGAGCAGTTTCTACAATGACTGAATTTCATATTAAGATCATGTCATAACAATCAACCCACTGGGTACACACTGGTCGAATCAATGTTGTTTCCACGTAATGTCAATTCAACGTGGCATACACGTTGAATTGACGTCTGTGCCCAGTTGGAAGCATTTCACTGTGAGCTAGTGTAGCTATTCTAAGTTGCAGCAAGAAACCCTCACGAGGGGCATGGTCTAAGTAGAAACAAAGCAGCCCCCATAGGAGCATTAACCATGAACAAACCAGTGTCTTATGCATGAATGCACACAAGTACATACAGGGGGTGAGTTGGGTAGAGACAGCGAGGGAAGGAAAGGGGCGAGAGAGAGAGAGAGAGAGAGAGAGAGAGAGAGTAAGAGAGAAAGTGCAAGAGATAGAGGAGGGAGTAGAGTAGGAGGAAGAAGGTAGTCGATTAAATAGAGCAGTTTGAGAAGCTAGACTGGCAGGCTAGTCTCGAGGTAACTCACCAGAAATACCATAGTCTCTGGATGGAAAGGGCTCGGACACAACACCGCGTCCCACAACAGTCCTCATACGACCGGCATCTACAACACACACACACACACACAGGATCCTTTTATTACAATCGCCAGCATCTAGAATAATGAGAGAGAAGGCTTTTGTACGAACAGTATAGTCCTCCAACAACCCTATCAAAATACTGTACATTCAGACAATATGCACAGTACTGAGGTAATAGTCTGAGACAAATACCAAGAGGCCCAGTAGAACAGACGTCAAGCAGATGACAAACGCCCTGCGGTCTAAGATTAATATTAAGTAAACTATTGAGGGAGCACTAGGTTTAGTTCCATTTTAATTTCAGTTTGTCTTGAGTCCCTGAGCTGAAGTCGGATAGCTATCTGAACCCCCTGCAGATCAATTGTCAGCCTCTGTATACAGGAGAGCTGATGATGAATTGCTCTCATTGTGATGCCTTTGTTTGTGCCATTGAAAATGCCATTCAAATAAAGGCATTTTAATTAATGATATGAAGAGTGCCTTGGTCCTCCTTTCTTTTTGATGACCAATTTGCCCCTTTTACCAAAGTGCACCTTCTATCTACAAAGACCTACTATTGTTTACCCTAGCAACGCTTCCCTTCTTTTTTTCCCCTACATGCTCTCATTGTGACTTGACTACTGAGTGCACGCTCACGCTCTCACACACACAAAACATTTTATAATGTCAAATATAGGAACTAATCACACTTAGTCATTAAAGTAGAAATTCATTAATTTTAACAAATGTATGTTATAGTTTTTTCTCTGTTGATGGGGCAGTGCTTATTGTGTCAGGCAGAGATGTGATGTGGCAGTTCCAGGCTTCAGATCGGCCCTGCGCAGACAGCAGCCGTGTCTGATGTTTTTCAACGGAGGATAGCAGCTTCAGTTATAAACATAGAGGAGAGATGATTTCTGGCATCATTACAGATTTCAGAGAAATGTTCAACATCCACTGGACATCAAATCCTCTGGCTAATTAGACAGCAATCCACTTCCATGACAAATCCTCCTCAACATTTGAAATACTCCCTCTCCTACTGTCAGTATTTTGTACTGTATTTTAAAACCAGCAGTGCTATAAGGGTGAGAGCTGCATTTCCAGCTTTCAGCATTAAGGCCATCCATTACACAAGTCATTAGCAGCACATGGCTAGGAGAGGGTATTGAGCTGAACCAGCATTCTCACACTATTTCAATTCCACAGTCGGCCTGCAATATACTGTATTTCATTAGATCTGTGTGTGCACTATTTTACAGAGGCAATCCAATCCAAATCCCCCCCCCGTCACTGCGGCATGCTAACTCCCAGTAATGCTCTCCTCTCTCACTCACCAGAACTCCAACCGCAGGCTTTACATTTTTAATAACTCCTACTGATGCACCACCACTGTAGTGTATTTCTAAAGGCTCCTCATACATTGAAAATGAGGCCTTTCTAAAAGCGAGTGGTAGAATTCTGCAGCCAGCCTAGTGGCTAACATGTCTTTAGATATTGCAAAGACTTGGACTGAAGACTAATGATTAGGCCATTATTTAAATGATTTAGATAGAGATCAAAGAGTTTCTCCAATGTGATTTCTCAACCCAGTGGATGCTATTTGAATGACTGCCACAATGAGTCTGCGATGATAGTACAGTGAGTCGAAGGCTGGTATTGACTCATAACATTGCCAACCTGGGTGATTTCTCTGTATTTATCCACATCCAGGGACCATTTTCTTTCATCAAACACCACCCGGCCTTTAAACAAGCCAGAGGGAATGAATAGACTGCGCTCTTTATGTTCACAAACAGTTTAATCTCAATGGCAGAAGGTTGAAAACTAATAAATATGTAAATATGCCTTTAATATTAACAATTCATATACAGTATGCTGCAATGTAATTTTGTCCAGTTACTCATGTGAATGTACAGTATACTTACATGAAATAGATGGGGTAGCCTCCTTCAAAATACCAGCAGTACTTCTTGGAAGCTGTACACTGTCATTGAGAAGAGGGAAACTGATCATTGATAGTTGCTGGCATGAAATCAAAGAGCAATCCCAGAGGGAAAATGAAGCATCATGATAAATAATCTTGAAAGGCAGATGATAAATGAGAGAACATGTTGAATTGCCATAGTGTTGGGCATGTAAACATGTCAACCATGTGAATTCCTTGTAGTTGCATTTCTCTATGATGTGCCAAATGTGACCACTAAACAGGACTTGGTTGTCTTGTCGTTAACATTGGTATTATAAATATGCAAAGTTCATATTTCATGAACCAAACTTCTACAGTGGGGAGAACAAGTATTTGATACACTGCCGATTTTGCAGGTTTTCCTACTTACAAAGCATGTAGAGGTCTGTAATTTTTATCATAGGTACACTTCAACTGTGAGAGACTGAATCTAAAACAAAAATACAGAAAATCACATTGTATGATTTTTAAATAATTAATGTGCATTTTATTGCATGACATAAGTATTTGATACATCAGAAAAGCAGAACTTAATATTTGGTACAGAAACCTTTGTTTGCAATTACAGAGATCATACGTTTCCTGTAGTTCTTGACCAGGTTTGCACACACTGCAGCAGGGATTTTGGCCCACTCCTCCATACAGACCTTCTCCAGATCCTTCAGGTTTCAGGGCTGTCGCTGGGCAATACGGACTTTCAGCTCCCTCCAAAGATTTTCTATTGGGTTCAGGTCTGGAGACTGGCTAGGCCACTCCAGGACCTTGAGATGCTTCTTACAGAGCCACTCCTTAGTTGCCCTGGCTGTGTGTTTCGGGTCGTTGTCATGCTGGAAGACCCAGCCACGACCCATCTTCAATGCTCTTACTGAGGGAAGGAGGTTGTTGGCCAAGATCTCGCGATACATGGCCCCATCCATCCTCCCCTCAATACGGTGCAGTCGTCCTGTCCCCTTTGCAGAAAAGCATCCCCAAAGAATGATGTTTCCACCTCCATGCTTCACGGTTGGGATGGTGTTCTTGGGGTTGTACTCATCCTTCTTCTTCCTCCAAACACGGCGAGTGGAGTTTAGAGCAAAAAGCTCTATTTTTGTCTCATCAGACCACATGACCTTCTCCCATTCCTCCTCTGGATCATCCAGATGGTCATTGGCAAACTTCAGACGGGCCTGGACATGCGCTGGCTTGAGCAGGGGGACCTTGCGTGCGCTGCAGGATTTTAATCCATGACGGCGTAGTGTGTTACTAATGGTTTTCTTTGAGACTGTGGTCCCAGCTCTCTTCAGGTCATTGACCAGGTCCTGCCGTGTAGTTCTGGGCTGATCCCTCACCTTCCTCATGATCATTAATGCCCCACGAGGTGAGATCTTGCATGGTGCCCCAGACCGAGGGAGATTGACCGTCATCTTGAACTTCTTCCATTTTCTAATAATTGCGCCAATAGTTGTTGCCTTCTCACCAAGCTGCTTGCCTATTGTCCTGTAGCCCATCCCAGCCTTGTGCAGGTCTACAATTTTATCCCTGATGTCCTTACACAGCTCTCTGGTCTTGGTCATTGTGGAGAGGTTGGAGTCTGTTTGATTGAGTGTGTGGACAGGTGTCTTTTATACAGGTAACAAGTTCAAACAGGTGCAGTTAATACAGGTAATGAGTGGAGAACAGGAGGGCTTCTTAAAGAAAAACTAACAGGTCTGTGAGAGCCGGAATTCTTACTGGTTGGTAGGTGATCAAATACTTATGTCATGCAATAAAATGCAAATTAATTATTTAAAAATCATACAATTTTATTTTCTGGATTTTTGTTTTAGATTCCGTCTCTCACAGTTGAAGAGTACCTATGATAAAAATTACAGACCTCTACATGCTTTGTAAGTAGGAAAACCTGCAAAATCGGCAGTGTATCAAATACATGTTCTCCCCACTGTATTTCATGTAATGCTCTATGTTCAGATGCCAACTCAAGATGATTGTGAACCACTGACTGCAAAGTCCAGACGAGACCAGAACCCACTCTGCACACATACAATGCCGCCTCTGTCAGACCAGGCCCAGGGCTTTGTGTATAACAAGCCTCTAAATGAGGTACTAGAGAAAAACAGGCTGTGGACTATCACTATTACTACCCTCACACACTATTCCCCTGTGTTATTTTCTGAGGCTCTGGCTTGTATGATGATGAGACATCCACTTTGTTTGATGTCCTTCCATCGCCATGTAAGGCATGTGTGAGCTGTGAGGCGAGCCGGCTAGCATTGGCCCTTGTTTGATGGGAGTAATTGTGGGAAATACTCCAGCCTTTTTTTCCACACCAGCCTGCCAGGTGGATGTTTGTGTCCACGGTCAATTGCAGCTAGCAGGGTGTCCCTTCCAAATACAGTCATGGCAGGGGGACACAAAGGCAGCCCCTAAGCAGGACTGGACAAGACCACAAAGAGCTGTTTGTCACTGCTTCAGCTCTGTGACAATTAACAATGGTTAGCAGAGGAAGAGCTGTCTTGTGTGTGTGTGTGTGTGTGTGTGTGTGTGTGTGTGTGTGTGTGTGTGTGTGTGTGTCAGTGGAGGCTCCTCAGAGGAGGAAGGGGAGGACCATCCTCCTCAGTGAATTTCATAAAATTAAAGATAGTGAAACATTAAAAAAGGTGATTATTTTTAGATACAACTATACTAAATGTATACACGTCACCAAATAATTGATTAAAAAAATGTTTTGCAATGAAGGTCTACAGTAGACTCAGCAGCACTCTGTAGGGTAACACTATGGTGTAGCCAGAGGACAGCTAACTTCTGTCCTCCTCTGGGTACATTGACTTCAATACAAAACCTAGGAGGCTCATGGTTCTCAACCCCTTCCATAGACTTACACAGTAATTATGACAACATCTGGAGGACATCCTCCAACCTATCAGAGCTCTTGCAGCATGAACTGACATGTTGTCCACCCAATCAAAGGATCAGATAATTAATCCAGTACTGAAAGCATAAGCTACAGATAGCTAACACTGCAGTGTATACATTGTGGTGAATAGTTGACTCAAAGAGAGAAAGACAATAGTTGAACAATTTTGAAGAAATTAATTTATTTCAAAATTAAGGAGACGCAAGAGAGAGTGAGCTAACTATATTTCATAGTATATATTTTTTCACTTTCACTTACTCAGTGTTGAATGCAGCTAGCTAGTTTAGCATATTCAAACAGAGAGGGATGCTATGTTAGCTAGCTCTATTCAAAACTGGAACTCTTCCACGTCAAGGTAAGCGTCGGTGTATCTGCTAAACTGCTGACTGTAAACTGTAAACTGTACTGCATGATTGTAGCGGTTTACTTAAGTGTTAGTTCTAGTAGCTACAGTATGTTGACTATGACGTGACAATAATGTAGGCTTTGTGAGCGGTTAGCGGTCATGATAAAGGTTTGGCTTGGAAAGGTTTTTTCACCTAGATGGATGCGAGAAGGAATTATATATACAACAAGCTGTTTGTATGTGGCTGCTATGAAAGTGAACTGTGATCAGGGTTGTATTCATTGCACCTAGTCTGTTGAAAAACATTTCTTTAACAGAAGCAAATGGAAAGAAACAGGGTTAAGCATACATTAATTTGTCCACTTGAAATCTCGTTTGCAGACGTTGAACTAATGATCACACTCTAGATCAGCTAGATGCAGGCAAGAGTGTGCAAGGCGATATTGAATGTGTCACTGTCTGTCACCTTGAATACTAAAAATTATCTCGACCTGTGCACCTACGTATGTTGTAAACTTTAATTCATAGGCTAGGTTATAGCAACCTCATGATGGGTGTAGGGTATCATGTAGTAGCCTAAACCTATCGATGTTACATTGAGCTGGGTGAATGGAATATAAATGACAGTCATCCAATATGCTGTAACAGGCCATGTTCATGAAACAAAAAACATCCTACCTCATCTTAAACCGCACCGACTGAAGGTGTGTGAAGTTCGTGTCTGTTTGCATTGCATGCACAGTAGGCTTTGTAAAATGGTGTGATTCGTATTGGATGGAACCAAATGATGGAACCAAATGATCAGAGGCAAGACAAGGCCAAACTAATTCAAGACAAGGCCAAACTAATTCAAGACAAGGCCAAACTAATTCAAGACAAGGCCAAACTAATTCAAGACAAGGCCAAACTAATTAATATTGTGGTATTATATAATCCAGGCTGAATATGAGCCCAGTAAGATTGTTATGAATGTTGCATTTTTCAAAATAATGTTTCATTTCAAGAACATAAAATAAATCTTAATACATTGATACAGAATAGTCTTCAATGTACTGTACCACTGACTTATGTAACCTTACATAACTGCCTAACTTTCATAGGCCTTAATAGTTTTCAATAGCCTACAGCATCAGGGCACATTTTTATCTTGACATTCAATACACCCCAGGGCTTTAATTAATAGTTGAGAGACCAACGAGACAGTTCCCAATCACGTATGAAACCTTTTAATGGAAGTAAAAAGAGGGCAACAACTATTCACTTTAACATTGATTGAATGAATGTATGACTATAAATATCAGATACTCACCTCATCCACTAACCAAAACAGAAATATGATTCCACACAGAAGTGCCATAATTCAACTCCGGACAGTAGCCTTGTTCACTTAAACACCGTGATATTCCAAAATTCATCAGACATATAAATCATTCTTCGTCCATCTCGTCGCATAGTGCGTTTGCAGTTTAGAGAGCCACTATGTTTATTTCGCGCTGTCAATCGGTGCCATTGGTTGGTGCGGCTTCAGACAGTCAAGCAATCGGAGCTGATCACAGTTGATTCACAGTCGATTTTGTCACTGGCAATTAGCTTAAGCATCAAATTGTATTGTACGTATTATTTTGCTAAACGTACGTGTGTTCCCTCTGTACACATACGCGTAAATATGATCATGATCCACACGACACGCCCCTACTGTATCCCTATGACCACTGCACTCAAGGACGTAGAAGCACTGCTTGAAAGCGCTCGCAGACCATTCATTCAGAGCCATTACCCATGACAGGCTATGACTCCACACTGTCACAACTTCTGTGTCACAACATTTAGATCACACAAATCATATGCAGTATGTAACGCAATGCTATAGAGCCCTCAAACTCAACTCTGGACCCCAAAGCCAGTTCCACTGGGTTTGCTCATTGTTCCCTTTTTATCAGGGACTGATTTAGACCCGGGACACCAGGTGGGTGCAATTAATTATCAGGTGAAACAGAAAACCAGCAGGCTCAGGACCTGCTATAGGGGTTTTGTCATTTGTAATGAGTAATGAATAAAGTATTTAATACATACATTTTCTGATCTCATTGGTGTGGGTGTATTTATCTTGTCTACATGTTTCAGGAGTAACCCATAGTGTTCTCTCTGATCACCATAAGTAATTCTCTGTGAGTCTCACAACAGAAGCAGATGGCACAGGCAAAAGCAACACTGATGTCCATCGCCTGGCAACCATGTAGCCTGCAGATCAGACCAGTATCATGGCCCTGGGTCCGTGGTGCAACAGCTACCTGTGTGGGATTGTGAAACATCAATACAGAATACTTCTCATGCAGGCCTCTACAATGCTTTATTATTGGTGGTTGCCTGCTTAAAGATGTTCGCTGTCAATCGGTGCAGCTTCAGACAGTCAAGCAATTGGAGCTGTTCTTCACAGTTGAGTTTGTCGCTGGCAATTAGCACAATGTCATTCCCGGGCAAGAGTGTCTGCTGGCATCATGCTTGACTGACACTTCTCCCTGGTACCAGTTCAGTAACAGTATTTACTTGTTAGGTGTGCTTGCTGAACACAATCAACAACTCTAGATTTCTTACATAGTCATATATAGGTGTTCTTGCTGAAGGCAAAGCATGACTCTAGATTTCTTGCATACTCATATTATTATTAGATGTCTTTAGCCCGCTCTAGAGCTTAAACAATTTAAGACTGTCCCAATTGCTTGAGAATCATTTTTTTTTTATAGCATTTATACTATAACAATATTTAAATGAGATCCCAATGCATTTCAACAGCAATAAAAGGACTTGAATGGTAAAAAAACAAATTCTAGACCTACAGTGTATCTCATACACCGTTTAAGTTATCAACACCAAACCAACATTGAGATGTTCAGACCGGCCCTACTTAGATTTCTTGTCAAAGGATATATGATACTATGTATACCTTTTGGAACTATACATTTTATATTTGCTGAAATTTACATGGGTTTGAATGACAACCATAGGAATACAGTGGTTGCTATTCTAAATGGCCCTGCCCCTACAAGCTACAAGACCAACCTTAAAACGTTCAGGCTATCCTAACTTCAAATTCTCTAAAACCAGAATGAGACAAAATATCGATAGATGAGGAAAAATGGGGGACTTTTCCAGCTAGGTGATCATGCTGATATCAGAGGAGCTTGGCGTGGATGTATAATCGGAGGATCTGGAGTGATGCCATCAGATCGGCGTGAAACAGTAGAATGCTAAATACCCTTGCATGGTAATCTTTAAGCTGTGGAACTATAAGACCAAAGTCAGCAATCTGAAGGCACAGGAGGCAAAGGAAGTCAAAATCCAAGGCCAGTCCATTTGATTCGTCCAGGACCTGTCTGCTAAACTGAGGAAAAAACGCAATAAATTAATTCAGATAAGACAGTTACTGGAGGAAAAAGGTATCAAGTCTCAACTCCGATTCCCGACACTACTATGGGTATGGAAGGGAACACAGAAAAAGTGATAAGCATACTAGGCTACATACAGTGATGCCCAAGACCAGCTTATCGTCAATTGAGACAATATTTTTTCCCCCTCGCCCCAATACAATCTAGACTCTATTGTCCCCAAATAACTGATCTTCTCTAGGAAGTGACAACTTCAAAGACAATATAAATGAGGAAATATAGCATGTACAGTGGGGAGAACAAGTATTTGATACACTGCCGATTTTGCAGGTTTTCCTACTTACAAAGCATGTAGAGGTCTGTAATTTTTATCATAGGTACACTTCAACTGTGAGAGACGGAATCTATAACAAAAATCCAGAAAATCACATTGTATGATTTTTAAATAATTAATTAGCATTTTATTGCATGACATAAGTATTTGATCACCTACCAACCAGTAAGAATTCCGGCTCTCACAGACCTGTTAGTTTTTCTTTAAGAAGCCCTCCTGTTCTCAACTCATTACCTGTATTAACTGCACCTGTTTGAACTCGTTACCTGTATAAAAGACACCTGTCCACACACTCAATCAAACAGACTCCAACCTCTCCACAATGGCCAAGACCAGAGAGCTGTGTAAGGACATCAGGGATAAAATTGTAGACCTGCACAAGGCTGGGATGGGCTACAGGACAATAGGCAAGCAGATTGGCGAGAAGGCAACAACTGTTGGCGCAATTATTAGAAAATGGAAGAAGTTCAAGGTGACGGTCAATCTCCCTCGGTCAGGGGCAACATGCAAGATCTCACCTCGTGGGGCATCAATGATCATGAGGAAGGTGAGGGATCAGCCCAGAACTACACAGCAGGACCTGGTCAATGACCTGAAGAGAGCTGGGACCACAGTCTCAAAGAAAACCATTAGTAACACACTACGCCGTCATGGATTAAAATCCTGCAGCGCACGCAAGGTCCACCTGCTCAAGCCAGCACATGTCCAGGCCCGTCTGAAGTTTGCCAATGACCATCTGGATGATCCAGAGGAGGAATGGGAGAAGGTCATGTGGTCTGATGAGACAAAAATTGAGCTTTTTGGTCTAAACTCCACTCGCCGTGTTTGGAGGAAGAAGAAGGATGAGTACAACCCCAAGAACACCATCCCAACCGTGAAGCATGGAGGTGGAAACATCATTCTTTGGGGATGCTTTTCTGTAAAGGGGACAGGACGACTGCACCATATTGAGGGGAGGATGGATGGGGCCATGTATTGCGAGATCTTGGCCAACAACCTCCTTCCCTCAGTAAGAGCATTGAAGATGGGTCGTGGCTGGGTCTTCCAGCATGACAACGACCCGAAACACACAGCCAGGGCAATTAAGGAGTGGCTCCGTAAGAAGCATCTCAAGGTCCTGGAGTGGCTTAGCCAGTCTCCAGACCTGAACCCAATAGAAAATCTTTGGAGGGAGCTGAAAGTCCGTATTGCAAAGCGACAGCCCCGAAACCTGAAGGATCTGGAGAAGGTCTGTATGGAGGAGTGGGCCAAAATCCCTGCTGCAGTGTGTGCAAACCTGGTCAAGAACTACAGGAAAAGTATGATATCTGTAATTGCAAACAAAGGTTTCTGTACCAAATATTAAGTTCTGCTTTTCTGATGTATCAAATACTTATGTCATGCAATAAAATGCAAATTAATTACTTAAAAATCATACAATGTGATTTTCTGGATTTTTGTTTTAGATTCCGTCACTCACAGTTGAAGAGTACCTATGATAAAAATTACAGACTTCTACATGCTTTGTAAGTGGGAAAACCGGCAGTGTATGAAATACTTGTTCTCCCCACTGTATGTCACTTATTGTCAATAATTGTCTAATGGATGTGTGCCACTGTGCAAGCCCACAGTTTCATCAGCTGTCTGTGTGGCCGGCCTCAGACGATCCCGCAGAGAAGAAGCCGTGTGTGGTGGTCCTGGGCTGGCGTGGTTACACGTGGTCTGTGTTTGCGAGGCCAGATGGACGTACTGCCAAATTCTTTAAAACTACGTTGGAGGCGGCTTATGGCAACAGCTCTGGTGGACATTCCTGCAGTAAGCATGCCAATTGCACGCTCCCTCAAAACTTGAGACATCTGTGGCTATGTGTTGTGTGACAAAACATTTTAGAGTGGCCTTTTATTGTCCCCAGAACAAGGTGCATCTGTGTAATGATCATGCTGTTTAATCAGCTTCTTGATATGCCATAACTGTCAGGTGAATGGATGATAGTGGCAAAGGAGAAATGCTCACTAACAGGGATGTGCACCAAATTTGGGAGAAATAAGCTTTTTGTGCATATGGAACATTTCTTGGATCTTTTATTTCAGCTCATGAAACATTGGACGAACACTTTACATATTGCGTTTATATTTTAGTTCATTCCTCCATTTGGTCTCAGAGTATTTCATATTATTCTGTATGTAAATCCAAGACACTCCATTTAGTATGATATGTTAAGTTTGGTCCCATGTTTCATGATCTGAAAAAAAAAGTTCCAAGGAACAGGGTAATCTACTCCACCAACACCACAACCAGCTGGCTCTAATGGGTACGACCATCAAGGAGGTCTTTGCGTTCTCCACCGCCTCGACACCACCAGCGAGGTTCAACATACCTCTGACGGAGGGCCTCCTATCATGGGTCGTCACAGTGAGCCAGTCCCCCAGTCTACCCAGCCGTCCAGACGGGAGCCTCCACCACTAAGAGGTCCAAGGTTGCCACTGTCATTTCCTTGCTGACCGGACAGGCGTTGGAGTGGGCAACGGCCATCTGGGAGAGAGAAGAGGAGGAGCCCGGGTTCCTATGAGAGTTTCATGGCTTTGTTCAGGGCGACCTTTGACCATCCTCCAGAGGGCAGAGAGGGAGGTTTGAAACTTTTCCAACTTCAACAGGGTGCCCAGACCGCTGCGGAGTACGCCCTCACCTTTCGGAGTGTGGCAGCCTCCAGCGGATCGAATGAGCTGGCGCTCCGCACTCTATTGCACAGTGGACTGCGCAAAGAGGTCCAGACGGAGTTGGCATGTCTGGATGACAACATATCCTTGGACACTCTCATCGCGATGGCCATCCATCTGGACAACCTTCTTCAGGCACGCCGGTGTCCATCTCGTCACTCACCTCCCTCCTTTGGCTGTCCTGAGGCAGAGCCTGAACCCATTGAGGTAGGGACCACACACCTCTCGACGGCAGAGTGGTGTCGTCGGAGACAGCTGGGGCTCTGTCCCTATTGCAGCCAGCAAGGGCACCAGCTTCAGTGGTGTCTGGTGCATCCCAACCAGGGGTCCACTAGAGCAGAGGGGCGGCCCCATGGCCTTCCATCTCCCAGGGTAGGCGTGAGTATTTCATTATCATTGTTTTCCACCAAACCCTTTCTGGTTCCCATTTCACTGGCTGGCTGTCCCTTAAGTACAGATCTAGTGGACTCCGGTGCTGTTGGGAACTTTCTCGACCAGGCCCTCGCCTCCTCCCTGAACTTAACTTCATACGCGCTCTCCTCTCCTTTTCCTGTCCAAGCCTTGGATGTGCGACCATTGGGATCTGGCAAAATTACGCCAGTCACAGCACCACTCACCCTCACTGTGGGACCCAAGCACCAGGAAAGCCTTCCCTTCCTCATCATCACCGCTCCCGACAAAGTCATCTTTGGCCTCCCAAGGGCTCCAACTTCATAACCCCACCATCTCCTGGTCAAAGACGAGAATCACCGCTTGGGGACCAGGATGCCAGAGGACCTGTTTTCCTGCACCCTGTGGTTCCACGTTGGTGGAGGGTCCTGTGAGTGTCCTCCAGCCCATCAATCGGTCCTCCCCGTAAAGTTTATGTCTAATGTTTGATGAGCATCGAAGCGTTTCATCTATAATTTCTCTTACGTTAAGGATTAAAAAGGATATGCCAGTAGATTGTCGACTTGATTCATGATGATGACTGCTAGCTAAGATTTTGAAAGTAAGATGTTGACATGATCAGTCCAATCAAAGCAACTGTACATATGTGATTTGACATAATTTTATCTGTTGCCAATGACCTTGAGGATTCTTGGAAGGGCACTTCTAATGTAACGCTATGGCAAGATCCAAAGGGCTTAAATTTACCCTTACTAATGACTTTGGTGGTGACGTAGTGTCCCCCATGAGTGACAGAACACTTAACCAATCACAGCCTAATGATCCTATTTTCTGCTGGCTTGCCCCACAACCACAGAAACCACTGAGCTAGGCCTTAATTTTGCTGAACCCCAGGAAGAGTAGCTGGTGCCTTGGCAGCAGCTAATGGGGATCCATAATAAATACAAACACTTCTCAGACCAACTCACGTGCGCACTCCGTTCCATCACAGCAGGCCACCTTGTCATCCCCAGGGCAAAGTTCCAGAGCTTGTGACTCTCAGTCCATCACCATCTTCCAGAATTCCCACCTCTTTAAGACCCCCACCCCACACACACAAACAAAAAATAAATACAATACAAAGACACTCCTCTCTTCACCATACTGAGCAGCACCTAACCCAAACCCTTATCCAAATCCCAACCCTACATCACTCTTTCCCTTCCTTGAGCCCACCCCTCTTTATTCATGTTCTTGTTTAGTCCGATGTTGTTTTGACTCCTGTTTGTTTGTTTTTGTAAAGTGACTTTGGATCCTTGAAAAGCGCTCTATGTATTATGACACTTTGTGACTATTTCATCAAGAATGTAAAGCCAGAATCATACAGGAAGATGATAAATCAGGCACACTTTATTAATAGCCTATTAATATGGAAAACAGCAAATGATGATTCTCATAGCAAACTAGTTACAATACACTCAAAACATGTAAACATTCAGGCCTTATAATCCAATATAAAAGTACAATTCTCTCTCTTAAACTGAAAAAGAATGTAATTTTCTCTCCCTATAAATTGCTAATAACACTACAGTGACAACCCGTTAAAAGTGTCCAAACAGCACTGGGTAGTGTGTACTTGTGTGACATGGGATGGAACCATATATATATATATATACATACATACACACACACATTATTAGATGGGACTGACATGGATGGTTAACAACAGAGAGGGAACTGAGTAGGCCAATAAGACACAAATTCAGTCTGTAAGCATCTTGGAATTAAATAGAACACTTCCTATTATATTGTTTGGTCAACACCTAATTTGGAAACCCTTGAAATACTGATTTCTGTTGTGACCGCATTCAAAAGGGACAGTCACTGGAGAGACAAAGAACTGGAAGACTTGTGCTACCAATGAATTGCAACCTTTTTGGAGTGTACTGTACAAGTTTTTACAAATGCATAAAGAAAGATTTTGTTTTTTAAGTTTAATCACCATCAGCCATGCAGAAGTAGTTTTGAAACAGAGTGAAAAGGGAAGCACGTCGCAAGAACAAGCTAGTGAATTATTTAGTGCTAAAGGAAGGGAAGTATTTTCAACCTTGGCTACTTTGTAAATGAAAACAGCCCTTTATTGGTTGAATAAATAGGAACAAAGCAACGCTGTGTCAAGTTGTCAACACATGATAATACACTCCCTCTCCTAGGAATGAACATTAATCAAATAATACTTGAAATAAATCAATTGCATTCTACTAACAACATTTTGACAACGTTGAAGCTGTGGTGGAAATAACACACTTTCACCTGCCATAATTATCTAAATATTTAATCAGTGCAATATTTACCTGGGGTTTCAGAAAAACACCTATTGTAGAGAGCTAATAATTGAAACATGCAAAGATCAGTATGACACAGTTTTGCTTCCCACTTCTGAGTGCACGGTAGCTAAACAACAGAAGTCAATAAAATGTCAAATGAGCTAAATAAGTAAAGACCATTTAACAGCACCACCAGCTAATGCTAAATCATCATGTGTTCAACCACAGGAATGTTATAGTACATGCAATGCAGATTAACTTGAATAAGTAACACAATGCAAACATAAAACTATCAACTGACCTTTCATGATATATGAGGTCTGTTGTGAGTAACAGCCTAGCCCTAATATAATAAGATGACATGCCTTAGAGACCTATTTGTTTCTGAAATCTTTCCCTCATTTATGAATAAATCCGTTAACATTTTAAAGACGTTCCGAGCGCGTCTGTCAGTAGCACAGCATGTTACAGTAGCTGTACTGTAGAAGGCTTATTTATGGCTTATGGCCGGATCTTGTGCGCTTGGACATCTACCAGTAGGCTTAGGTTTGCAAAAAAAACACTTTCTTGAAAAACTGGGAATTTTAACCCTAGGTAGGCTGCTGTTCTGCTGGTCTCTAGGCATCCTGGGCTGATCCCTGGCCTTGCTGGCTCAGCTGCTGGATGCGGTCGGCCAGCTCCAGACAGTGGAGGACCCTGCGGCGCTCGGCACGGAGCTGGTCACGGGGCACCTGGCCCAGCAGCTTCTGACTGAAGAGCAGCAGGTCCTGCATGAAAAGACCCACCGGCTCCTTGGCGGCCGGGGGCACCTGGGTCATGGTGCACGAGTCAAAGCGGAAGTTGATATTCTTCGCTCTGGGCAGGCCAGGACCCCGCTCCTCAATCCACATGAGAGGCCTGTATTAAAACCATAACAGATGTTACAAAGAGGTTATAGTTAACCCAAAGTTTCATGGCTGGACTACCAGTAATTCTTTCTTTTTAAAGTAATAAAAAGGTAGTTCTGTTTGGTGCTGGCTGAATAGCTAGGTTTAAGGTGTTGTGAAGGACACTATCTGATTTGATTACTTGATTAGCAGTTGATTCTAACATACAGTACAGAGTACATACTTCTGTTCTTTAGTCATGAGTTGAGAGGTCATCTTCATGTGTTTGTTCTCCTGGTCTTCCTCCATGCTGGCAGCGGTGACAGACAGCTCTCCAAACAGATCCACCAGCCAGGTAAGCCGGGCAATGCCACTGAAAGCTGGAAACCCAAAGCCCGGCTTCAGAGGACCTCCTATCAGGAGACACACAGTCAGAAGTAGTTGTATAGGGACATGTAATCCAATGGCTCATTGTCAATCATCATCTGCTCACATTTAAGACTTTTGTATTAATGTTGTACTCATGACATTACAGTACATACACTGTTGTGGTTATATCACACCATTATGCATAAAATGAACCATTGAAGTGAATTTCCCAACAGACACAGTTATATTTCGTTTGGAGATTGCTGCCTCCTACAGTCCAACTCCTAAAACTACACTGACTCAAATTTCAGAGAAACTACTCCTTCTTGCTCCTCCACTCACTCTCCACTAAGCTCCTGCAACAATTCTTAGTCAAAAGTCAGCAGCTATAAAATATTGTCTGTAAGCGGAGGTTGTGTGGAGCGTTTCGAGATGATAACTATGATTTATTATTCAATCGTGGCTGCTTTAGGAGAAGCCCATTCATATGCATTAACTAGCTTGTTCCCCAGCGGGGCTCTGATGAAACAGGACAGAGCTAGTCTGCATCCCAAATGGCACCCCATTCGTAATGTAGTACACGCACCTCTAGACTTCATCAATAACATCCTGCTATATTTTACACCAGAGACCGGTCTGCCTGCCTCTACACAGGCAGGCTCTCTTTCACATCAACCCCAATAGGTGTACTGTGGAGACTGAGAAAACAACATTATATAAGTCCCTTTGATGATAGCTATATTATATCAAAATCTCTGGAATTAAATATTCATTCTGAACCCTGTGACCTGGATCAAATCGATACATGTTATGCAGTTCTTTTCTGTAGCAAGTATTGTACTTGAGGTGATATATCAGTGGTGCCGGGGAATTTGTGTACAACAGTTGTGGATTTGTGCTTTATTTCCTGTTCCAGTTTCCGTCTCTCACCTGTGAAGTGAAGGGATCCTTCCTCCAGCTTTTTCCCTGCTATGTCCTTCTTCAGCTGCTTAAAGTCAGCTGTCAGGAGTTCTATGTGCTCTTCATGCAGGACCACTCCTAGGTACATAGAAGACGTAGAACAGTAAATACATAGGTGATCAGTACTAGATAAGATACAGGTCTACTCCATCATCATGTCTTCTCTATACACTTCAAATGGACCAAAATAAAATCTCCCCCAATGATTCTGTCCAGCTCACCTTTTTCCTGAGCCAGGTCCCAGAGGTCCACGGCAGTCTTGTGCGTCATGGCCATAGGATATTCCACACAGACATGCTTCCCAGCCTCCAGAAATGTCCTGTGCTCCGTTAGAACATGCAACATAGCATAGGAGAATTTAGCTTTGAGTAGCCAAGAAGGGTGTCCAAGAGACATTGCTTCAACAGAACATCAGTAAAAATGATCAAGAATATTTAAAAAGACTTCTGTACTAGGGAAATACTCAAATGTAACTTAATAACCCGAACTGCCCAGTAAACGCCGTTGATCAATGTTTCAACAACCCAGGGTGTTCAGAGTTGGGAAAACTTCACATTGACCGCTCTTAAAATCCTTGAAACTTTCTCAAAACATTCCTTCCAATTAAATTGACAACAAAAGAAGATAATGAAGTATCCTATTTTAAAAAGACGTTCTCAAGAACATTTCATAACTTGCTTCCTTTCCTTTTTGTTTCCTTTACAGTATGAAGGACAGTACCTGCTGTTCCATTTAGACAGTTAGCCTGGAACTGTCTAGCAGTGAAACATGATGGCTACGTTCTCAACACCCTCATTAACCAGCCTAAAATAACTCTGCCTCTCTGTACACGCCGATCATTTAGCAGTGAGAGGGGGAGTAAAAAGCATCATTTAAGAGTGTGTTTTCGTTGCAGTCATAATGAGAGCCATTCTAGGGCTGAAGCCTTGGTCGTGCTCTCCAGGGTTTGAGAGGTGGACATCAAACAGCTACATAGACTGTAATCCGCTGTGAGACAGGAAGGAGACTGCTCAGGGTAATGTGAATGCCAGAGGAGCCCCCCACATCAACATTTGTTGATTCAGCTCCCGGACCTCCTCAGATGTACCTGACCGATTTACAATGAAGCACCTATGAGGGTCAAGGAAGATATCTTAAACAATTTGCTAAACTGTCGTGTTACTGTCGTGTTACTGTGTGTCTCAATGTGTCCCAATGTTGTATAATATATAGCTTATGAACTACAACTCTTAGTTGTTCTGAGGGCCTGGTAAATTAAACTACCACTGAGGACTGTCATAGACAGAGAGAAAGAGTTTTACCTGATGTTTTCCTCATGGGCAGCGTTTTCAGTGCAGATGAAGGCCACCTTTATGTCATCTTTCCTTAGGGCATCCTCCATAGTGATCTGTTTCACTCCCTGCTGCTCCTCTAGGGTCCTCCTATGGGAAGACAGCGGCGTCGTATTCAGTAGGGGAAAATTGCTTTGAAATGGAGTGAAACAAAGACTACATGAACTTGTCAAGAGCACAGTTTAATTTTTCTGTTGCCTAAAGGCTTGCTACAGTGTGCAAGACCCAGGCAACAAAGTCATCCACACACCCCAGCTGGTGCCTCTGTGACCTAGTACAGGACAGGTCAGTGACTATATATATCGCCATTAAACAAGATCATGTAATATGATTTTATTGCCTGGAGCTTCACTCTACAATATTGAAGTATTACATTAGTTAAAAAGCGCACACTGAAATGACAGGCGACTGACCTTGACTTTAGTGCTTGTTCACTGAAAATATACACTGAGTGTACAAAACATTAAGAACAGACTGACCAGGTGAATCCAGGTGAAAGCTATGATCCCTTATTGATGTCACCTGTTAAATCCACTTCAATCAGTGTAGATGAAGGGGAGGAGACAGGTTAAATAAGGATTTTTAAGCCTTGAGACAATTGAGAATGTGTGCCAATCAGAGGGGGAAAATAATATCAATAATTATGCTCTTTATTCAGCCATCTTACATATACAACTTTATTTGTTCATCAAAAATGGTGAATAACTCACCACAGGTCAATGAGAAGGGTGTGCTTGAAATGATGCACAATGTTGGGTTGTATTGGAAAGAGTCCTTCTTAAATCATTTCCCACACACAGTCTGTGCCTGTATTTAGGTTTCATGCTAGTGAGGGCCAAGAATCCAATCTCACATAGGTAGGTGGTTGCAAAGGGCATCAGTGTCTTAACAGCTCGATTTGCCAAGGCAGGATATTCTGAGCGCAGCCCTATCCAGAAATCTGGCAGTGGCTTCTGATTAAATTTCATTTTCACAGAACCGCTTGTTGCAATTTCGATGAGGCTCTCTTGTTCAGATATCGGTAAGTGGACTGGACGCAGGGCATGAAAGGGATAACGAATCCAGTTGTTTGTGTCGTCCGTTTCGGGAAAGTACCTGCATAATTGCGCACCCAGTTCACTGAGGTGCTTCGGTATATCACATTTGACATTGTCCGTAAGATTGAGTTCATGTGCACTCCAAAAAATTGTTGTCGACAGTCCGTGTAATCCTAGATTGAGATCATTCAGGCGAGAAAAAACATCACCCAGATAGGCCAGTCGTGTGAGAAACTCGTCATCATGCAAGCGGTCAGGCAAGTGAAAATTATGGTCGCTGCCCATATCATTGCATAATGCAGAAACAAGAGTTCAGGGGCCTTGCTTGAACAAAGTTAACCATTTTCACTGTAGTGTCCAAAACGTCTTTCAAGCTGTCAGGCATTCCCTTGGCAGCAAGAGCGCCTCGGTGGATGCTGCAGTGTACCCAAGTGGCGTCGGTAGCAACTGCTTGCACGCGCGTTACCACTCCACTACGTCTCCCTGTCATGGCTTTTGCGCCATCAGTACAGATACCAACACATCTTGACCACCAAAGTCCATTTGATATCACAAAGCTGTACAGTACTTTAAAAATATCCTCTCCTGTTGTCCTGGTTTCCAGTGGTTTGCAGAAGAGGATGTCTTCCTTAATTGACCCCCCATAAACGTAACGGACATATACCAAGAGCTGTGGCAGGCCCGCCACGTCTGTTGACTCATCCAGCTGTAACGCATAGAATTCACTGGCTTGTACGCGAAGCAGTAATTGTTCCAAAACATCTCCTGCCATGTCACTGATGCGTCGTGAAACAGTGTTGTTTGATGAAGGCATTGTCTGTATAGTTTTTTGGGCCTTTTCCCCCCTCAGCATTGGGCCAGTCATATCCACGGCAGCAGGAAGAATTATGTCCTCCATAATACTGTAGTATTGAGCTTGCCTGTCCTAGCCACTCGGTAGCTCATCATTTAATTAATGGTATCTGTTGCTTTTATACATGTCTTACTACTCGAAAGTAGTCTTAATTCTCGCTCAAAAAACTCCTGTGGCTTATTTTTCAAATGAGCATGTTTCGTTTCTAAATGTCTGCACAAGAGTGAAAGTTTCATCGAGTTGTGAGTACTTTTGCACATATAAACACACCATGGCTGAGGAAAGGCACTACTCTCAATATAAGTGAACCCCAAATCAATGTAGTTCTCCTCATATTTGCGCCTCTTCGATGGTCCAACGTCCCTGTCTGTTTGTTCTGTGCTTTCCCGGGTAAGGGGGCAGTAGCTCTTCGGCTCTATCAGATTCACAACTTTCAGTGTCCATGCTAGATGGGCTAGCAAGTATTACTGGTAGTAGCAGTACTACCAGTAGAGTTGGTATGTGTCTCTATGGATGCTGACCTCCATTTTTTTAACCGTCTATCAATTTTCAAGCAAACGGAATGAGCAGCAGCTACGTTTGGCTACATACGGACCGTTGGTGGAATTCCCGCGAGAGAGTAACGGTGAATGTGATTGGATGTTCATTATTTGACTAGGCTACCTGTATTTGACATTGTGTTGTTATTTCGCTTAACACGAGATGGTTTAAGTTTATTTTAGGCAGTGAAACGAGGCTACTCAGACGAGAAAAAAACATCACCCAAATGTATAACCCCAATGGAAAATCTAAATGGACTGTTTGAAAATGTGAATCACATTTTTATTTAGCGTACCCCCGACGGGATTGCGCGTGCCTTTGAACAGGGTATGGTAGTAGGTGCCAGGCACACTGGTTTGTGTCAAGAACTACAACGCTGCTCAACAGTTTCCTGTGTGTATCAAGAGTGTTCCACAACCCAAAGGACATCCAGCCAACTCCACACAACTGTGGGAAGCATTGAAGTAGGATCTGACAAACAGAGTGAAAAACTAACAGAAAACTAGTCAAAGCTCAAACCAAGTTTATTCACCCACTGGGTCAAACAGCTGCAAAGACAAAAACATGTTTCCAACAGTATTTGTACTGTCCTTTAGGCAGAGCCTCCTCCTTGCACCTCTAAACACTACATATTTGTTGCTAGGCAGGAAGTTAATTGATGTGTGTAATAAAACTGTTCCTTCTCCCTTCATCTAACCTGACCTGACCTCGGCCCACATTCCTCACTAATGCACAGCTATCCAACCTTATCAGTGACCGCAACCAAGTGATTGCCTTTTCCCTCACTAACTTTCCAGACTTATACTTCTTATCCAACCTCCATTGACCACACCATATACTCTATAATCCTCATACATATAACCCTTAACCTACTTTAGCAAGTATTTCAATCTAGAACCCAACAGTCCCTACTTTTTTAATAGTAATTCCATACTGTTCTAAAATCAAGGTTGGCCATCACTATTTTTTCCCAGCGTGTGCTTTTTACTGTTGTTTTTTTAACACTAGTTGTTCCTGCCAAAACCAGTACATGTTTTTTTTTTTAACTGTCAGCAAACAATGAGGTGTTTGGTGCCTCACCTGGATATGAAGCCTTTGACACTGAGCTTCTCCGCTGCACTGGAAGGCAGAGGGGCTAACATGTCCCTGATCCTCACACAGCCTGCCGTCCCCATGCCCACCACTACTGAACCAAACATGTCTGACTGCAGAGAGGAACAGGGAGTTGGGAAGGAAATGGTTAGAAAGAAACCACAGTGTATTGACTTTTTCCCACAATTGGTTACATTACAGCCTTCATGAGGGTCTCCACAATCATGAGGGTCTCCACAAGCAAACTCCAGCAGATGGCCATCTAAATCACCTTGTTGACTGATGATAAATTGATTAAATAAATGTTTCCACTCATCAAATAACACAATACCCCATAATGACAAAGCAAAAACAGGTTTTTAGAAATGTTTGCACATTTATAAAAAATTTAAAAAACATACCTTGTTTACATAAGTATTCAGACCCTTTGCTATGAGACTCGAAATTGAGCTGAGGTGCATCCTGTTTCTATTGATCATCCTTGAGATGTTTCTACAACATGATTGGAGCTCACCTGTGGTAAATTCAATTGATTGGACATGATTTGGAGAGGCACACACACAATACGGTCTCAAGCTCTGTCAAGGCACAGATCTGGGGAAGGGTACAAAAACATTTCTGCAGCATTGAAGGTCCCAAAGTGGCCTCCATCATTCTCAAATGGAAGAAGAGCTGGCCGCCCGGCCAAACTGACCAATCAGGGGAGAAGGGCCTGGGTCAGGGAGGTGACCAGGAACCCGATGGTCACTGACAGAGCTCCTCTGTGGAGATGGGAGAACCTTCCAGAAGGACAACCATCTCTGCAGCGCTACACAAATCAGGCCTTTATGGTAGAGTTACCAGACTGAAGCCACTCCTCACTAAAAAGGCACATGAAAGCCTGCTTGGAGTTGAGTTTACTCTCAGACCATGACAAACAAGATTCTCTGGTCTGATGAAACCAAGCGTCACGTCTGGAGGAAACCTGGCACCATCCCTACGGTGAAGCTTGGTGGTGGCAGCATCATGCTGTGGGGATGTTTTTCAGCGTCAGGGACTGGGAGACTAGTCAGGATCGAGCGAAAGATGAACGGAGCAAAGTACAGAGAGATCATTGATGAAAACCAGCTCCAGAGAGCTCAGGAACTCCGACTGCAAGGTGAACCTTCGGCCCAACAGGATAATGACCCTAAGCACACAGCAAAGACAAAGCAGGAGTGGCTTCGGGACAAGTCTCTGAATGTCCTTGAGTGGCCCAGCCAGAGCCCGGACTTGACCCCGAAAGAACATCTCTGGAGAGACCTGAAAATAGCTGTGCAGCAACGCTCCCCATCCAACCTGCCAGAGCTTGAGAGGATCTGCAGAGAAGAACGGGCGAAACTCCAATTACAGGTGTGCCAAGCTTGTAGCGTCATACCAAAGAAGACTCAAAGCTGTAATTGCTGCCAAAGGTCCTTCAACAAAGTACTGATTAAAGGTTCTGAAAACGTATGTAAATATTATTTCAGTTTTATTGCTCTGACATGCACTGTCAACTGTGGGACCTTATATAGACAGGTGTGTGCCTTTCCAAATCATGTCCAATCAATTGAATTTACCACAGGTGGATTCCAATCAAGTTGTAGAAACATCTCAAGGATGATCAATGGAAACAGGATGCACCTGAGCTTAATTTCGAGTCTCATAGCAAAGGGTCTGAATACTTAAGTAAATAAGGTATGATTTTTATTTTTAATAAATGTGCAAACATTTCTAAAAACCTGCTTTCACTTTGTCATTATGGGGTATTGTGTGTAGATTGATGAGGGGAAACATTGATTTAATCCATTTTAGAATAAAGCTGTAATGTAACCAAATGTGGAAAAAGTCAAGGGGTCTGAATACTTTCCGATGCCCTGTATGTCCAGGATTAATCTTGGATCTTTGTGCAGTGTGCACAATTGATAAAGGCTTCCTTCCTATCAGTCCGAAAATGGTGCAGTGTCATAATGAGTACAATCGCTATCATGGGTGGGATGCACTGTCATGGGTGGGGTGTAGGTTAGTAAACTCAACCAAAATAACGATATACATCAAGGTATCCATATTACAGGGATATACACTACAGCTAGGGTGGGATGCTGATCATTACAAATGCAAATAATAGGAAACATCGAGGTCTCCATTGCTTTACACAAGTAACTTAAAACTTGACAATGAAATGACTAGGAATTTCATAATTGACATGAAAATGGTAAGTCTATGTTCTGCATGACATCAAGATACAGTAGCACACGTACAACTTCACGAATTTCCTGGCAACGATGTTGCAATGCAGGTAACAATGCTGTCATTGTTGAATCAGCACCAATTAAAACTGGTTTACATACAAGCTTGATGTCCTTACCTACTCTTTTCTGAATTGCCCTCGACGGCCGTTGACGCAGTTGGCTCGTTTACGTGAATAAAATGCTTCTGTCGCGGTGATATAACTGTGTAAAAACTTTCATAACACTCCGTTTTTTTTTTTTACGAGACCGCTTGCGTATGACGTATGCATAAAACGTGGAGTCAAATCACGTGATATGGACGTCTCGCCTCTTGTGTGCTTGGATTTTTTGTTATAAAAATAAATTGCTAAAAGCTTTCACATTTAGGTAATTATTATATTTTCGTTTATTTATAACGTTTACCTGTATTTTAACATTTTATGGATGTGTTTCAACCAGTGACTGGTTTCAGCCCAAGCCAGCTTCAGGTTAGATTTAGGTTTAGGCAGCAATATGGCGACTCCCATGGATACAGCATGAATGTCCTCAGTTCAGTCTCTTTTTGACCTGTTGTTGTAGATGACAGTCAGAATTATATTTTTTAGAGTACTGCATTTAATTTCGTTGTAAATGTCTTCGAACGAAATGCCTACACCAGACTACAAGAAAGTTTAGCTTGAATGCATTTTCAAGGCTGTCTGCGCTACAGTGCTGTCCTTGGTTGCGCTTACCCGAAAAGATTGAAACTGCACTTTGAATACCCTAGATGGCGATGTTGCCACAACATGCCGAAACTATACTGAACAAAAATGTAAACGCAACAATTTAAACGATTTTACCGAGTTACAATTCATATAAGGAAATCAATCAATTGAAATACATTATTTAGGCCCTAATCCATGGCGTTCACATGGCTGGGCAGGGGTGCAGCCATTGGGTGTGCCTGGCCAATCAGAATGTGTTTTTTCCCCACAAAAGGGCTTTATTACAGACAGAAATACCCCTCAGTTTCATCAGCTGCCTGGGTGGCTGTTCTCAGATGATCCCGTAGGTGATCGCCGGATGTGAGGTCCTGGACTGGCGTGTTTACATGTGGTCTGCAGTTGTGAGGCCGGTTGGGCGTACTACCATATTCTCTAAAACAACGCTGGAGGCGGCCTATGGTAGAGAAATGAACATTAAATTCTCTGGCAACAGCTCTGGTGGACATTCCTGCAGTCAGCATGCCAATTGCGTGCTCCCTCAAAACTTAAGACATCTGTGGCATTGTGTTGTGTGACAAAACTGCACGTTTTAGAGTGTCCTTTTATTTTCCCCAGCACAAGGTGTGCCTGTGTAATGATCTTGCTGTTTAATCAGCTTCTTGATATGCCACACCTGTTAGGTGGATGGATTATCTTGGCAAAGGAGAAATGCTCACTTACAGGGATGTAAACCAATTTGTCCACAAAATTTGAGAGAAATAAGCTTTTTGTGCAAATGGAAAATGTCTGGGATCTTTCATTTCAGCTCATGAAACATGGGACCAACACTTTATATATTGCATTTATATTTTTGTTCAGTATAGATTGACACTAAAATGAATATACTGTAGGTGATCATTTTAAGAAATAGAGTGCCTATAGAAAGTCTACACCCCCTTGAACGTTTTTCACATTTTGCTGTCTTAAAATTAAATTAAAATTTGTTTTCATAAAGATCTACACACTCTACTCCACATTTTCAAAGTGATAGAAAGTAATCAAACATTTTCAAAATTAAGAAGAAATAAAAAATATAACTGGATAAGTCTCCACCCCCCCTGAGTTAATACTTGGTGGAAGCAGCTTTGGCAGCCATCACAGCTGTGAATATTTTATAAAAATTAAAAAAAAACTCTTAGGGTGACATATATCCATTGTTTTTGTAAAAATTGCTCAAGCTCATTATATTGGTTGGGAATCATTGATGGACGGCAATATTCAAACCTGATTTTCAATCAAATTTAAGTCAGTACTGAGACTTGACCACTCAGGAACACTCAACACCTATTGGAAAGCCATTCGGGTGTGTCTTTGGCATTAACATTTTTGTAATGTAAGACGCACAGGTGTCTTTCTTTTCACTTTGTCATACAGGCCAGTAATATGTAGTGAATGCAATGTTGTTGATCCCTTTGTATTTTTAAGTATTGTGGTGGCATCATCATGTTATGGGTTTGCTTGTCACCGGCAGGGACTGGGGAAAATGTTCTATAACTTTCTTTCACTTTGAACATTTGAATCATGTTGTGTAGATCTATAGGGGGAAACAATTATTTAATCCCTTTTTAGATTTCGTTTTAAGGCAGAACATTTTGAAAAAAAAAGTTCAAGGTTGTGTAGACTTTCTATGATTGTAAGTTGTGAAAATCTGTATCTGTGTGAGATCTTCAGTGGGATTTCAGTGTAGTCTTGTGTTTGAAGTAGGCTGTCTTGGTCTTTGCTTGTCTTCTCTGAGTCTGATACAGGCTTGCTCTGCTCCAAGACACTGGAATGTTAGTCTCTCCCTGTCCACTTTTTTGTATATATATAAATAACGCCCTACCCTAACCTCATTCTTTCATTGTGCAATTATAGGCCTACTGCACCCAGCCACACAAAATGTGGTCAGTAAAAATGGAAATGGTCATTTTAATGTCTGACCTACCCTTAAAGTTAGAATCCTTAGTTGCTACATCAATTTTTGGACTTATCAGTTAATGATATGGCTATTGATTATTGAGAAATATAATTAATAAATACCTCATGAGCTTAGTTCAATAGTCGTACCCCATCCGAACTCAAAATATAAGCTTGTTTTAGGCCCATGATTGTAAACATCAACAAACACTGAATAGCCTCAAAACATGGTTAAAACTATAATTGTGTATATCATGTATGGTCAGTCCTTGCATCCATAGCTCTGTCCTATAAATTTGAGAGTGGTTACATTTCTCCAGGCCCATCCCTCAGCGTTTTACTAAAACACAGGCAGGGTTACCCTTTGTTGTTGTTTCAACTAAGGAGTTTAGCTTTAAAGGAATAGTTCACCCTAATTACAAAGTTACATATTGGTTTCCTTGACCTGTAAGCAGTCTGTGGACAAGGTATGACAAAAATACATGCTTGATTTAATCTAGCTTTTTAGCATTTTTGGCACAAATCCAATGCAAGTCAATGGTACCTATATTAACAATTCCGTGCTTCATGTCCACATTTTAGTGTTTGGCGCCGCCCTGAGTGGTCGCCTGTTAAGCAGCTCCCGTTGTTCGTGCATAAATTGTTGTTTTAGTTCGTTTTTTCCGTCTCTTTTCGCTGCCATCGACCTGTATAGTATAGGTAACCATCCAACATCCACCAATGTATAGTGTACATATTCAGCCATCCACCCATACTATGCAATGTCTTTTTATAGCTTTTATTTTTTTGCACTCCAGATATCTTGTATTTCTATACTTTTTCATACTGCCGCTCTATGTATCATGTACCGTGTATCTGTCTTTTGTGTACTTTCGTTGTGGCATTTTGCACCTGCCCTATGTTTTGTTGTAGCTGCTTGAAATCCCCCCGGGGGATCAATAAAGTATCTATCTATCTATCTATCTATCTATCTATCTATCTATCTATCTATCTATCTATCTATCTATCTATCTATCTATCTATCTATCTATCTATCTATCTATCTATCTATCTATCTATCTATCTATCTATCTATCTAAATCATCTGTAAGTAACATCGTTGAGTTACACAATACATTTTTGTTGATACTTTAGGATTATTTGGACATGAGGCACGGAAATTCTAATATTGACTTGTATTGTATTTGTGGCAAAAATGCTAAAAAGCTAGCATTTAAAACAGTGGCCAGGTAAACAAAACCAAAGCATGGACTGCTGTCCATAGACTGCTTACAGGGTAAGGAAACCAACATGTAATTTGGGTGAACTATCCCTTTAACAAAACAGACTGATATGATAAAGACGATAAACAGCAACAGATCCAAGAGAAATATGATTAGTTCATGAGTTGGATGATCAATTGTGCAAATTATCTGAATGTATACTCCTTTTGGTGCAAAGATCCTGATGAAATGTGGGATGATTCAGTTCTCATTGAATGGTGGTATGACCTTTTTGGTAAAAATTTTGGAGATTTCATATAGATTAGAACATCTTTATAAAATGATATATCTGTCATTGAACAGACCACTCCCCAGGGTCTTCTTGTCACTGGTACTGTGAGTGCTACTCTACGCAACAACCATGAGGGTCTCCACAAGCAAACTCCAGCAGATGGCCATCTACACCACCTTGTTGACTGGTGCTGGCTGCAGCACGATGTATTACCTTCTGCAAAGTACGTATCACTCAGTGTAGGTGTTGCCATGCATCATTCGTTGTTCTTTAATGTTAGGGAGTGAATGTAAAAAAGGGAATGAAAGCTAAATGTGCTCATGTAAGTATTTCTGCCTGCCACTCTTTGTTGTTCTTTGCTAGAGAACTTCTCGCAGTCGGACTACCACCGTCTAGCCCTGGAGCAGCTGAAAGCCAACCAGACAGCCATGGACTGTCTGGGAGCACCACCCCTGAAGGTCCACAACATTCACCTGTCTGACCGACACAACCGGGTGGAACCTTACACCGCTAAGGTAGCTCTCTATGGGTCATTCCTCCTGTATGGGAACCAACTAGGAGCATCACCAGCATTACCATTATCCATAACCTTTTACTAGATATTCATATTACTTTTTGTGTTTCAGATCAAAATCCCAGTGACAGGATCTAAAGATGGTGGCTACCTCTACACATCCTCAGTAAGAGACCCCAAAACACTTGGGTAGGTACTCTTCATGAATACTATTCTGTAGAAATATATTCTTAGAGGAAATTGATTGATCCATAGAATGAAAACAAGTACTGTATGTACTGACCTTCAAAGTAAAAAAAAGGCTGTTCGACCCCATGCAATTGAGTGCTGTTGTTCATCATACAGTACCCTTCTCTCTCTTTCCCTGGCGGCGCTAGGTGGAATTTAACGCAGGCAGTGCTGCAGCTTAGAGAGGGTCAGCGTATTGACCTTCTCACCTTCACACCATCAATACCACCGCCAAATAAGACAGAGGAACTTGAGACAGGCAACTGGTCCTCCTGATCTGCTCACCAGTGATGAAGGTAGAACTGCCTCAATAGTCCCCATGTCATCAGGCATGGCGTCGCCATAGCTTAATCAATTGAAGCGTAGATAGTCATATTTGAAAAAAGCACCAGAGTGCAGTGCACACCATTGGACATTTATTTAGACAAAGGGAATACACAAGCTGCCTCTTGGTTTGGAATCACCACAGTAATGTCAATGATTTTACCAATGTTTATTGATGCTACTTTGTACATGACATTTACTTACAAGAAAAATGAAAAAAGTGCTATGTCCATAAAATGTCATGCATATTTATTCTAAACACTGCTGTCCTGAGCAAAAAGTGCATCCTACTTAGGAGAATGAAAGGACAATGACAGCGCAGCAATTGTGAAATATGCAGGGGTAAAAAAACAACATATTCCTAGTATAATACAATGCATCTTATGAACATTTCTCCAAATTAACCATGTAATTTCCAGTGTTGGGGAAGCTACTTTGAAAATAGTTGACCAGCTTCCAATTATTTCACACTGGAAGAAGTTAAGCTACATTAAGCTACCTTTTAAGAAAATATAGTTTACTTAACTAAAGTTACTTTGATAAAGTAGTTCACTACATCCAAACTACTATGTGAACAATTATAACTACATCTGAAATGTCATAGAATACAAATTGCAAGAACAGATTACTCTGTACTAAGATGTTAACATAATGTGTAATTTATAATATTAAACACAAAAAACAGTTTCAAGTGAGAATCAGCCAGGTCTGGTGACAAAAAAAGAAAGGAAATTGTTTTGCTCCAGTAGTGAGCTACACAGCTACATGGCAATAAAGTAATTAACTACTGAAAACACTAACAAGATTTGAATTGTGTTCAACTACCACAATGTGCAAAATGTAGTTTAATTACTAATTAGTTCAGTACACCCCAACACTGGTAATTGCTTAGTTCATAGCCATCATATCTTAATAGCCGTCACTTGAGAAACATTTATGCAATGGTTGCAGTTGTACTGTACAATATCTGAACAACCAGAAATGTTGTCTCCCAACTCTTAAAAGGAGGTATTGTTCTTTGTTTCAGATTGATTTATTAGGACGTGATTTTACAGTGAAAATTAGATCTGTAAAACGTGTAAAATATACATGTAAATAAACAAAAATATGGCTTTATACAAGTAATGATAGCAAAATTAATTTGTGAATTCTGAACATACTGTATGAACATTAGGAAAAGAATGGCAAAGAAGCAAAACATGAACCACAACATTGACAGAAAGTGAAAGAATGGCACCAAACAAACAACTTCAGTAGTTTAATTCATTAAAATGCAACTCAGACAAACAGAGATATCATTTAACTTGTGGAGTAGGAGTGCTCATACCCATCTATCAGAAGATTATCTTCTGTAGGGAGCTGGATGGCTCCTCGAACCTGAACCGCTTGGAGACGACCTTCGCATCCAGATAAGTCTCGGGGTCAGGCGTCATCGGCCTGCGCTGTCCTATGGTGTAGGCAGCCACTACTATCAACCCCTCTACAAAAAGGACCTTCCTCCTCTGAGGATGATGAGCAACAGGAGGAGGAGGAGGGGGAAGCGGGCTTGGTGTGTGCCCGTTGGCAGAGCTCGCTGGTGTGATCCTCTTCTCTCTTCTCTTGGACTTGCTACTGGAGCCAGTGATGCCTCAGGAGTGGCACAAGACCTTTACTCTTCAGCAGTGGCACAAGACCTTTAGACAGGATAGAGAGGGCTGCATCGTATCAGTATCACATTGTTTTATGTTGTATTTTCAATCAAATCAAGAGAGTATGAAATGCACTGTTGTGCTTTTTATCAAGGTCTTCAATTGAGATGGAACATCTGCCTAAGAACTACTAAGAACTACCAAGACTAATAATTTGTGAATAATTCTAATAATGGTTTGGGATAAAATATCACTTGGGCTCTTTGATGAGAAGAGACCAGATGATGTGGATGGATGAGGCTGGGAGGTCCTGCTTGTCTTCTCCAAGAAATGGTGACGTCCTCGTCAACGTCATATAGGCCAGCACCCCTATGCTCTTGGATTAGCAAGGCATAGCATAGTCAATTATCTATTGCGTTTGAAAAAACTTAACCTCTGTTGTCATTGGCTAAGTCACAAACGTATAGGTTGTCTTACCACATGTCAGTTGCTGTGCTGATTGATTCAAAACTCAAAATCTCTGGGGCTGCCAACAAAAGAGAAACAGTGAATATTTTGCTAGAGTAAGACATCTGTGTGATCATCAAGTTGTTTAAAAATAGCCTTGTAAGAATGTATTTGTTGTTCAATACATAAGAATATATATTTAATTAATACATTTTCACTCACCGATATACTCTGGTGTGCCCATGATCTCCCTGGGCTCCTGGTTCTGACACAGCCTTTTGGACAGGCCAAAGTCCACTGTCTTTATATCCTCCAGAGGACTGGTCAGTAGGACGTTCTGAAGCTAAGAGGATGGACAATACCATTCAATGGGACAGTGAATGAGGAATATTGAATCATCAATTCTCTGAATAAAAACATAAACGCAACAATTTCAAAGATTTTACTGAGTTACAGTTCATATGAGGAAATCAGTCAATTGAAATAAATGCATTAGGCCCTATTCTATGGATTGCACATGACTGGGAATACAGATATGCACAGATGGTCACAGATAATTGCCATCGATAAAATGTGTGTTCATTGTCCATAGCTTATGCCTGCCCATACCATAACCCCACCGCAAACATGGGGCATTCAGGATGTACTGCCAAACTCTCTAAAATGACGTTGGAGGTGGCTTATGGTGAACACTACATTTTCTGTCAACAGCGCTGGTGGACATTCTTGCAGTCAGCATGCCAATTGCACGCTCCCTCAAAACTTGAGACATCTGTGGCATTGTGTTGAGTGACAAAACTGCGCATTTATAATTACCTTTTTTTGTTCCCAACACAAGGTGCACCTATGTAATATTCATGCTATTTAATCAGCTTCTTGATATGCAGATGTATGGATTATGTTGGCAAAGGAGAAATGCTCACCCACATGTTTATGTATGTTTATTCTATGCTACTTTGTTTGAATGTATCTCAATTCAAGATTAAGATTTAATCCTACTTTGCTGGCTCTGACACTTGTTGGATGTGGCAGGGCTGCAAACGATCACGGGTTACAAAAGGAAACCCAGCCGCGAGCTTCCCAGTGACGCGAGTCTACCAGACGAGCTAAATACCTTCTAGGCTCGCTTCGAGGCATGCAACTATGAACCATGCATGAGAGCACCAGCTGTTCCGGGCGACTGTGATCTCGCACTCTGTAGCCGATTTGAGTAAGATCTTTAAACAGGTTAACATTCACAAGGCCGCGGGCCAGACGGATTACCAGGACACGTACTCAGAGTATGCGCTGACCAGCTGGCAAGTTTCTTCACTGACATTTTCAACCTCTCCCTGACCCAGTCTGTAATACCTACATGTTACAAGCTGACCATCATAGTCCCTGTGCACCAAGGTAACCTGTCTAAATGATTATCGCCCCATAGCACTCACATCTGTAGCCATGAAATTCGTTGAAACCCACTCCGATTCGCATACCGCTCCAACAGATCCACAGATGACGCAATCTCTATTGCAATCCACACTGAGGAACACTTATGTGAGAATGCTGTTAATTGACTACAGCTCAGCATTCAACACCATATTGCCCTTCAAGCTCATCACTAAGCTCAGGACCCTGGGACTGAACACCTCCCTCTGCAACTGGATCCTGGACTTCCTGACGGGCCGCCCCCAGGTGGTGAGGGTAGGTAACAACACATCTGCCACGCTAACCCGTGCTCAGTCCCCTCCTGTACTCCCTGGTTACCCACGACTGCGTAGCCGCGTTCGACTCCAACACCATCATTAAGTTTGCTGACAACAAGACGGTGGTACTGTAGGCCTGATCACTGACAACGATGAGACAGCCTATAGGGAGGAGGTCAGTGACCTGGCGGTGTGGTGCTAGGACAACAACCTCTCCCTCAACGCACAAAGACAAAGGTGCTGATTGTGGACTACAGGAAACAGAAGGCCGAGCATGCCCCCATCCACTGGGCTGTAATAGAGCGAGTCAAGTTTTTCGGTGTTCATATCACTAAAGAATTAACATGGTCCACACACACCAACACAGTCATGAAGAAGGCACGACAATGCCTCTTCCCCCTCAGGAGGCTGAAAAGATTTGGCATGGGCCCTCTAATCCTCAAAAAGTTAAACAGCTGCCCCATTGGCAGCATCTTGACTTGGTATGGCAACTGTTTGGCATCCGACCGCAAGGCACTAGAGTGGGTGGTGCGGACAGCTCAGTACATTACTGGGGCTGAGCTCCCTGCCATCCAGGACCTCTATTTTTTATACTTTTTAACTTTTATTTAACTAGGCAATTCAGTTAAGAACAAATTCTTATTTACAATGACAGCCTACCTACAGGTCAGCCCCTGGAGCAAATTAGGGTTAAGTGCCTTGATCAAGGACACCGACAGGTTTTTCACCTTGTCGGCGCAGGTATTTGAACCAGCGACCTTTCGGTTACTGACCTAACGCTCTAACGCTCTAACCACTAGGCTACTTGACGTCCTAATTACAGCCTGATTAGAGCCAGGGTGTCTGTAGTGATGCCTCTAGCACTGAGATGCAGTGCCTTAGACCGCTGCGCCACTTGGGAGCCCAAATACCAGGAGGTGTCAGAGAATGGCATGGAAAAATGGCCCGGAAAAATGGCCCGGAAAATTGTCAAAGATCCCTGCCACCCAAGCCATAGACTGGTCACTCTGCTAGCACGCGGTACTGGAGCGCCAAGTCTGGGACTGAATGGGTCCTGAACAGCTTCTACCCCCATGTCATAAGACTACAGAACAGTTCATCAGATGGCTACCCGCACTATTTGCATTTTTTGCACTGACTCTATGCACACTCACTGGACTCTACCCACACACTCACAGATACTTATACTGACACACACACACACACACACACAACTATGTCTTACTATACTTGATACTTTTTGGGGACCAACAATTGAATCACATTCAAAATCCTATTTTCCTAACCCCTAACCCTAAACCCTAACCGTAATTCTAACCCTAACCCTAATTCTAACCCCTAAGCCTAAAATAGCTGTTTTACAAGTGAGGACCTGCAAAATGTCCTCACTTCTCTGAATTTTCCTTGGTTTACTATTCCTGTGAGGACTTTAGGTAATCACTAGCATAGTAAGACAGGTACACACACACACATGCATATTGACGCCACACACACACAGTTTTGTTTTACTATCCTTGTGGGGACCAATCCTATTTTCCCTAACCGAACCCTAACCTTAACCCTAAAACTATACCTAACCCTAACTCCTAAACCTAACCACCAACCTTAATTCTAACCCTAAATCAAATCAAATGTATTGATCACTTTTTTTTAAAGAACCTTTTCATCAAGGGGACCGGCGAAATTACCCCCACTTTTCCTTGTTTTACTATCCTTGTGATGACAAAAACAAAAACACACACACACTTTTACACTCTTCACATACACTGTTACTACTCTGTTTATTATCTATTCTGATTGCCGAGTCACTTTTACCCCTACCTACATGTACATATTACCTCAACTATTTCGTACCCCTGCACATTAACTTGGTACCGGTACTGCTTGTACAGTTGAAGTCGGAAGTGTACATACACTTAGGTTGAAGTCATTAAAAATCATTTTTCAACCACTCCACAGATTTCATGTTAACAAACTATAGTTTTGGCAAGTCGGTTATCTACTTTGTGTATGACACAAGTAATTCTTCCAACAATTGTTTACAGACGGATTATTTCACTCACAATTCACTATATCACTATATACATTCCTGTGGGTCAGAAGTTTACATACACTAAGTTGACTGTGCCTTTAAACAGCTTGGAAAATTCCAGAAAATGATGTCATGGCTTTAGAATCTTCTGATAGGCTAATTGACATCATTTGAGTCAATTGGAGGTGTATCTGTGGATGTATTTCAAGGCCTACCTTCAAACTCAGTGCCTCTTTGCTCGACATCATTTGATAATCAAAATAAATCAGCCAAGACCACAGATTTTTTTTTTTTAGACCTCCACAAGTCTGGTTCATTCTTGGGAGCAATTTCCAAATGCCTGAAGGTACCACGTTCATCTGTACAAACAATAGTACGCAAGTATAAACACCATGGGACCACGCAGCCGTCATACCGCTCAGGAAGGAGACGCATTCTGTCTCCTAAAGATGAACGTACTTTGGTGCGTAAAGTGCAAATCAATCCCAGAACAACAGCAAAGGACCTTGTGAAGATGCTGGAGGAAACAGGTACAAAAGTATCTACAGTCGTATGAAAAAGTTTGGGCACCCCTCTGAGGCTGCATAATAATTTACTCTGTCGTCACAGAAAATGATCACAGTGGCATGCCATTCATTTTCTAATAAAAGCTGAGTACTGGGGTATTGTCCAGACAAAGATTTTTTGTGTAAGTATTAAGTTGTATGAAATTAAATCAGATGTGAAAAATAGGCTATGCAAAAATTTGGGCACCCTTGTCATTCTGTTGATTTGAATACCTGTAACTACTTAGCACTGATTAATTGGAACACACAATTGGTTTGGTGAGCTCATTAAGCCTTGAACTTCATAGACAAGTGCATCCAATCATGAGAAAAGGTATTTAAGGTGGCCAATTGCAAGTTGTTGTTCTCTTTGACTCTCCTCTGAAGAGTGGCAACATGGGGGCCTCAAAACAACTCTCAAATGACCTGAAAACAAAGATTGTTCAACATTATGGTTTAGGGGAAGGCTACAAAAAGCTATCGCAGAGATGTAAGCTGTCAGTGTCCACTGTGAGGAACATAGTGAGGAAATGGAAGACCACAGGCACAGTTCTTGTTAAGGCCAGAAGTGGCAGGCCAAGTAAAATATTGGAGAGGCAAAGGCGAATGATGGTGAGAACGGTCAAAAACAGCCCACAGACCACCTCCAAAGACCTACAACATCATCTTGCTGCAGATGGTGTCACTGTGCATCGTTCAACAATTCAGCGCACTTTGCACAAGGAGAAGCTGTACGGGAGAGTGATGTGGAAGAAGACTTTTCTGCACACACGCCACAAACAGAGTCGCTTGAGGTATGCAAACGCACATTTGGACAAGCCAGCTTCATTTTGGAATAAGGTGCTGTGGACTGATGAAACAAAGATTGAGTTATTTGGTCATAACAAGGGGCGTTATGCATGGCGGCAAAAGAACACAGCGTTCCAAAAAAAACACTTGCTACCCACAGTAAAGGTTCCATCATGCTGTGGGGCTGTGTGGCCAGTGCCGGTACTGGGAATCTTGTTAAAGTTGAGGGTCGCATGGATTCTGGCAGTTCTAGTCGTTCTACTTCTGTGTGGTGTTGTGTGTGGGATCCCTAATTAGAGGCAGCTGCATTGCATTACCTCTAATTAGGGATCCTACTTATATGTGTGTGTTCCACTCCCATGGCGTGGTTCATTGTCCTATGTCCTGTGTCGTGAGTACGTGTGTTTACTTTCATTTATATATTGCTATTTTGTATAGTTCCCATAAAGTATAGTTTATTCATTTAATAAACAATGTCGAGCTATCGCTACGCTGCGCCTTGGTCTCTCTACACACCCGAACTTGACAGAATGAACCACCAACAGATCAAGCAGCGTAACGTCGGAGCAAAGGAGAGGAAAAGAGGACAGAGGCGTAATCGGGGAAACGGAGGTAACGGAGCCCGTAGTCAACCCCAAGAAAATTTCGGGGGGGGGCTATGGGGGTGGTCTGGCTACGAAGAGGACATGCCAGTACCACTCTCCATGTGGAATACGGTGGAGAAGGAGGAAGAGGCATACCTGACGGGAGTATATAGGAGCATTATGGAGCTGTGTAGGCGAAATTGGGAAGAATGTGAGAACGAAAGGAAGGAGCTGGAGCTAAAGGTACCCACGGTGTGCATCCCCAGTCCGGGTCGTTCGATGCCTACATTCCGCGCCGAGTCTCCAGTGCGCCTTCCCAGTCCGGTATGTTCCATGCCGGCTTCCTGTATGCGCTCTGAAATGCGCGTCACCAGTCCGGTGCAACCTATGCCGGTTTCACGTGTCAGAACTCCAGTTCCAGAGCAGTCCGGTGCCCAGTCCGGGTCCGGCCGTCTGCTACACTCCAGTGCCAGAGCAGTCCGTTCCACCGGTGCCCAGTCCGGGTCCGGCCGTCTGCTACACTCCAGTGCCAGAGCAGTCCGTTCCACCGGTGCCCAGTCCGGGTCCGGCCGTCTGCTACACTCCAGTGCCAGAGCAGTCCGCTCCACTGGTGCCCAGTCCGGGTCAGGCCGTCTGCTACACTTCAGTGCGCCTCTCCAGTCCGGTACGTCCAGTGCCTAGTCCGGTGCCACCAGTGCCGGCTCCACGCACCAGGCTTCTAGTGCGTCTCTCCAGTCCGGTAAGCTCAGTACCGGCTCCCCGCACTCGCCCTGAAGTGCGTGTCACCAGTCCGGTGCCACCTGTGCCGGCTCCACGCACCAGGCTTCTTGTGCGTCTCTCCAGTCCGGTAAGCTCAGTACCGGCTCCCCGCACTCGCCCTGAAGTGCGTGCGCCCAGCCAGGTGCCTCCAGTGCCGGCTCCACGCACCAGGCCTCCAGTGCGCCTCTCCAGTCCGGTACGTCCAGTGCCGGCTCCCCGCACCCGACCTCCAGTGCGTGCACCCAGCCAGGTGCCTCCAGTGCCGGCTCCACGCACCCGACCGCCGGTGCGCCTCCCCAGTCCGGAGCCTCCCGTGATGGTCCACAGCCCGGAGCCTCCCGTGATGGTCCACAGCCCGGAGCCTCCCGTGGTGGTCCACAGCCCGGAGCCTCCCGTGGTGGTCCACAGCCCGGGGCCTCCCGTGGTGGTCCACAGCCCGGAGCCTCCCGTGGTGGTCCACAGCCCGGAGCCTCCCGTGGTGGTCCACAGCCCGGAGCCTCCCGTGGTGGCCCACAGGCCGGAGTCGCCTGCCACACTGGTGCCCAGTCCTGGCCCGGTTATTTGCCCCGCTCCATGGCCTGAGTCTTTTCCCCCACCGGTGCCATTTCCAGGACCGGTTGTTTACCCCTTTGAAAGGCCGGAGTCGCCTGCCACACCGGTGCCCAGTCCTGGCCCGGTTATTTGCCCCGCTCCAAGGCCTGAGTCTTTTGTATAGTTCCCATCAAGTATAGTTTATTCTTGATGGGCTACGCTGCGCCTTGGTCTCTCTACACATCCGAACGTGACAGGAGTGGCCATCACAAAGCTCTGACCTCAATCCTATCGAAGATTTGTGGGCAGAACTGAAAAGGGGTGTGTGAGCAAGGAGGCCTACAAACCTGACTCAGTTACACCAGTTCCGTTAGGAGGAATGGGCCAAAATTCAGCAAACTTATTGTGGGAAGCTGTTTACTAGGATTAAATGTCAGGAATTGTGATAAACTGGTGTATGTAAACTTCCAACTTCAACTGTATATTGAAGTCTTGTTATTGATTGTGTTATTATTTTATTTTCAAATGTTCTTACTTTTAACCCTGCATTGTTGGTAAAGGGCTTGTAAGTAAGCATTTCACAGAAAGGTCTACACCTGTTGAATTGGGCACATGTAATAAATTAAATTTGATTGATTGATTTGATTTTGATTTGATACCAGACAAAAGGTAGTTCTGCGCTATTTGTTACCGAAGTGAGAAATGCCCCATTATCTATTGTATTGTTGATGTCTCTGACAAAGCCAAATAGTATGAGATCATTTCAATTCACAATGATGGCCTTTTTTCAGAATATTTCTGTTTGGTTTTTCTCATCCTGTGCGCTGACGGACCACTCAATAGTGCAAAGAGTGATGCTTCAAAGTCACATTCCCTCACATTCCAATTTGCCTGGGTTAGAGCCAAGCTAGCCAAGATATCACTCAATGGGCACTTTCAAAACAGAAATTACAATGTAACACAAACAAAAAAACATATTGCATCAGTGCACATGCGGTTTCAAATTAATAGGAAAGTTCAAGGCAACGTTCACCAATGTTAAGATGGTGACCATCAAACTATTCAATGTCTGGAATGCCTTGAGCTTTATACAACGTTGAAGTCACAGGACTAATAATGAAACTAGTCACTCTGGTGCATATAGTTAGTAAATGAGCAGCTAGTCCTAATGGTAGTTCTTTCTACCATCCTTCTAGCCTGCTCTGCTCTAGTCAGCGAGGCATGGCAGACGCTACAGCAGGGTTTAGGGTTAGCTGGATTACCCTCCTACTGCAGAGGGAGACAGGTGGTCTTTCCAACTCACTGCACAGTAAATCCCCCATTCCCTGCAGTGGGGCTTGGGGTATTCACCATTAGGAATGTGTGACTTTCTGCAAGCTGCTGATTCTCCTTAGCTCTTACATTTGAGTCATTTAGCAGATGCTCTTATCCAGAGAGACTTACAGTAGTGAGTGCATACATTATCGTAACTTTTTTTTCTTCCCCGTACTGTTCTCAGCAGAGCAAAGCTGGAGGAGGGACCTGACATCGCTAGCAGGTGTCTTTATACACTCGTAAATAGAGAGAACAGGTGTTCATGTAGGTGTGTGTATACACACATACAGTACGGTCGAAAACCACAGGTGTTTGTAGTAATACTCACTACTCGAGCACCAGGACCATCTCTGTCGAGGTCTCGTAAACTTGGTGCAGGTTGTTAATCCTGTGGCTAGGGTTGGTGAGCTCCAGCCCAGCGATCTCATGGAGCACCTTCACTCTGCAGTCCTGACCCTTCCGCCTCTTCCTCAGGAACCTGGCTGCGTACTCCATCCCTGTGTTCTTCTCCACACACCTCTTCACTATGGCAAACTCCCCCCATGGAGAAAGATAGGGGACTTTGAAGAACACTCCTTAATAATGAGCACAACACATAGGACTACAACGTGATCAATACGTCTTAGAAAAGGCTAACTACAGTATAGTGATGATAGTGATTGTTGATGCTGATTATGAATTTTGGTGGATAGTCAAGATTGTAATTTACATCACACACTGGTCTGTCCTCCCTTGATTAGAAATGTATAGTGAAATTGAATGATTGAGAAATGGGCAATAAGGTGGCAGAGGCCATCAATTGTTGTCATGGTCACTGAATAGGTCTTTGTCTCCCTGCATTCAATGAAAATCCTGGAATAATGAGTTATGATTCAGTGTTTTCACATGCATAAGGGTTTACTCTTATGCTAAAACGTTTATCGCTTTACCTGCCTTCTCAAGGAAACTACTAAAATGGTAGCCTAATGTGTAGCCTATTTGATAGAAAATGTATGTTTTAATGTTTCTAAACGATCCATCATGCTGTTTTGTTGACATTATGGCCCTGTGATGGTCGATTTGAGCCGGCGCTCCTCCCTCACCTCTTTTTTGCCCAGTCAAGTGACAAGCCATATCCTGGTTTACCCCGGTTCAGTCTAATAGAACTCCCACCTTGAGCTCATCATGTAGGTAGCCCAGCTTGAGTAGCCTACAAGGGATGCCACTGAAATACTACACCCTACTGAAAGATAACACAGGATTTATGGTCATAAGAACAAGCATTAACAATTTATTTATTCACTTTTAAAAAGTCAAACATTTGACTTTGCGCCAAGTAATGCTCTTGGGCTGATGATTAGCTATAGCCGATAGCTGTTTATGTTCATTAAACTATGAAGAAAAAAAATATTAGATTTGACTATCAAGCCTATTATTGTATTCAATGACAAAATAAAATGGCTCAATCGAAATAGCCTACAATTCACTTTAGTTAAAGGGGCAATGCAGATTTTCCTGTGTTTTATATATATTTCCACACTGTGAGGTTGGAATTATACTGTGAAATTGTAAAAATTATGATAATACCCTTTTAGTGTAAGAGCTGTTTGAAAAGACAGCTCTTAGAAAAAGAAATTCAGCTTGTTTTGCATAGGTGGAGTTTTGGCTTGCCTGGTGATATCATCAGGCAGCAGAGGTGGCACCACAGGTCTCCTGATGGTAACCAGGTAAAACTCAGGAACTTGTAGCAGGGACCTTAAGGTTTTCCCTATTGCTTGGGGCAAGTGAACTGAGCAGTCCGACAAGTTGAGCCTGCTCTAAACTTATCCCAGGTGATTTAAAACAAAACTAACAACAAAATTGTAAGGAATTCCAATAGGTGTTTGCCCAACTTTAGTCCCGAACTGTTCAGCTCCCTCGCTCAGTCTCGCATCCCCAAGAGTGCCTCGCCCATTCCACCATCTCTAGTGTGTAGCCCAGTCAGACGTGAGCTGCGCATCGAAATCTTTACAGTTGATCAGACTGATACAGCATGTCAGGTCGCTAATGTTTAGGTGAAGGGTTGCTACAACCTTTCTGTAAAGAGTTTTTGCTTGTGTCTGTCTGGAGTGAGTTATTTTCCCGTTTGATAAAATAATACTGGAGGAAAGTGGAAATCGTGCTCTGCTTTCTGTAGAGGTGCTCCATGTCTGACCCACACTACTGTGATTTCCGTGAATCAGATCTCTATGGCAAGACGCATCATTCCCCCAATTTTCTTTAAAATCGGCCGCTGTCTGAGATATGGCGTGCTGTCTGAGATATGGCGTGCTGTCTGAGATATGGCGTGTGACTAACGAACATACAAACGAACGTACGGAAGTCCCTTACCCTGATTTCACAGTGGGGGACAACAATCGCAGTAAGGTACTTAATTGTTACCCAGAAATGATTTGATATTGAGATAAAAACTGCTGCATTGGACCTTTAAGAGGCATTTTAAAAGAATGTTTCTATCCCAATCCTTAAAATATGCATAAACTCTGATGCAGGCATAGGTCAATTCAAAAGGCTTTGTAATCTAAAATCAAATCCACTCCCATCTTAGGTTGCTCTGACCTTACCACAGATGAAAGGGGTTAGTTATAATAATATTTGACCTTAGTGTCAGTGGCTCTACCACACTGGATATGTCACAGTGCTCTCCAGTGGTAAATGAGAATGGCAGCTAACATGTCATGGGGACATGTCACATAAAACTAGTTGAACAAAGCAGGTGCTTTACGAAGTGATTTTTTAATTGACATTCATTACCAGTATATTTGCTGGAATTGAAAGGGCAGCCTGAGAATTACTGCATGTGAGCCCAACAGACAACCATAGAATGCTGTCTGGCCAAGAAATTCTAGGATGACGTAGTGGGGTCAGACAGTGAAACATGTGACCTTTCTGAGAACAAAATAATAGTTGTAAAACGTTCACTAGCTGCAATCTCTTAAAGAGAAAATATAATGTGAAATATTTTCAAAATAGGCAACATATTGAAAATGTGCATTGCTTGTTCTTCGCCACACAAAATGTGCATAGCATGAGACACATGTTCAACAGTTACTTAAAACATTCTGATACGTACTGCACAAATAAAGTGTAGAAAATAAATAAATAAAAATACATTAAAAACGCCCTTCAATCTTGTACTGTATATCTGACATTTGGTCATTTCAAAATGCTTTCAGGAACATCTTACTTATATTATAAATTGTTATACATTTCCTGTATACACTTTATCTTACAGCCTTCCAATATTATAATAGCAACTATAAATACACTCACTATACATTCCAAAATCTTAATTGTCCAAGGAAAGGAACACGAGAGATAAAGTGAACCGATTTGATCAGAAACATAGGTAATGTAAGCACAGTAGTGTTCAATGTCAGTTTTTTGTGTTTCTCTTCTAATATCAACTACTATAACAATGCACATGAAAAGATAGGACACATACAATTATTGAATTGCTCTGCAATCAACTCAGTTATAGGCTTACGTCTGTGTGACAGTGGCATGTTGTCATGTACAGTGTTTTCGTGTTAAGGCATGGCATTTGCAGACCATAACAGCTGTCATATCCTATTATGATAAAGTCGCTATAGCATATGTGCTTCAAATGTCACCATGAGGGTAAATGAATAAAGCAACCCTGTGGGATCTTTCCTAAAGGGTGTGGCACAGCAACCTGGAACTGACAAAAGACACTCCAACATCACGTCCATTTTGAGTCAATTACATTTTCATCATGTCATAGCACATATGGCTGTGGGCAAGGTAGACATACAGGCATCAACTGAAACAAAATCAAACATGTTAACTCTGCTAAAACACAAGTGGTAACAGGTCAACAGCATTGTATGCTACTGTATTTCTTTCAGCAAAAATTATATTGTATAATAATAATTGCAAGTGGTGTTACATTTATAAACATTAAAAAATATACTTGATTTTAGTTTGAATAGTGGTATATATATTTCAGATGAACATACTAAGTGTCAACTCCTTACAAGTGCAACAAATATTCAGGAAGAATAAGATCCAGTACAATCTAAACACAATACCCGCAAATGTATTAAAAAAACTTGATTCCTGTTGTGTTTTCCATGCTTGAAAAAATCATTAAAAGATTTTTTAAAAACCTTCCAAAATAATCTGTGGTGTTATACACAGTCTACCATATACAGATTAAACAAATACAGTTTGTGATAATGAAACATTCATAATATCCTGACAGAAGTGTGTTGAAACAAGAGAAAACGCACCTCATGTAAATATCAAATGGTTCTCAAAATCAAGAGGGGGAAAATACGTTTTCACATGGAGCACATTGAAACAGTTATTCTTCTGATTACACATTGTTGATAAAGGTTTCTTCAACTCCCTTCACTCTAATTACTTAGAGAAAATTTTGTTTTCTGTTAATTTCCCAATCAACATCAAGGCTTACGTCAATTCCACTTATTTAGCGATAACAAATTGTTTTTCAGTTACAGTACAGTATAACAACTAATATCTTTGTGGGAGTATCTTGCTATACTATTGAATCTCTCTTGATATATCACAATGTTCACAAAATCTTTAATTTCTTTAAAGTTCTTATTGGACAATATGCTTTGGTTATTATTTTAGAAGTAATACTCTTCAGCAGCCATTTTGTCCATGAGAGATGATGATGAGCCAGTCCTTTGGGGATGTCATATCCTGGGATAATCCCAGTGGCAGCAGTATTTGAAGTGGAATTGCTGAAGTTGGAACACAATGTCATGATATAATGTTGGTTGTAGAGGTTCTTCGCGTGACAGTATTTGAGGCATTTCTCTCCCTCTTATAATGCGAATTGAGGCATTTCTTCTAGTGATAATGGTGGTTGTGATTGGTGATAGATCATGTGACCATGCTAGCTGAGGCTGTTGGTGCAAGGTCCACTGTGAGAGATGGACTAGCCTATTCATTGGTGTGATGTGTTGAGTCAAGGCCCTGAGTACTGTTATAGGCTGAGGCCAAATAAGAGCTATTGCATACAGCTTGGTTCCTTTATGCAATATCCCCTTAACAAAGGTACATTGTCACAGGTGAGTAATGCATGCGGTGGTGGTTGGCTTCTCCTTTTGCTTGTACACTGTACATAGATAGTTAAAAAAGAGAGACGTACAGTGCTCTGGCTGTTGTATTAAAATGTACAGTAAAAAGGGAGTGTTGCATACAGAGTCCCCGGTCCTGAGGCAGAGGATCCTCCAGTAAGATCTTGACTACTTTCCAAATGGAACCCTATTCCCTAGTGCAGAGTTCCCCAACTGGCGGCCCGTGATTTTATTTGACATAAAAGACTGTAAAAACACCAGCAAATCAGCTCCCAAGTCGTTTTAATTTTGGAAATCTGTTCCAAATTATTCCCACGCATAATAGAGAGATATTGTGATCTTATATAAATGTAAGCAAGGTTTGAAATTCCTATGTTTTAGTCAAATGTTATATGTTTGGGCTTCTACAAATTATTTGTAATTACAGTATATTCCGGCCCCCTGACCATCCGCTCAAGAAAAAATTGTCCCGCGGCTGAATCTAGTTGATAATCCCTGCCCAAGTGCGATACATAGGGCACTATATAGGGAGTAGGGTGCCAGTTGGGATGCAGAACATCTTTCTTCACTCAAGGCCAAAGGTGCTGGTCTCCTCCACAGCGATAAGGAGTTTATCATAGAGCATGGTGTAGGACAGGTACGGAGGGAGATCCAGCCGGTTGAAGCATGTGTGTGCCCTGGAAGATAGATATAAATCATCAACATTAGACAACCACCTCAACTGAATAATCTTTCGCCAAGTATGGTGTATGTGAAAGTTATGCATGGGTTTGAAGGGTAACAATAATTATGAACGTTTTGAATCCAAAGCATGTACAGACCTGTAATAGCAGAATTGAATCATACAATTATAGTCTTGGTTAGAGAGTACATTACCTGGGTAGAGCGGTGATCTTGCCCCACTTCTCGATACAGAAGCGCCGCAGGCCGTTGCTGCCCCGCAGCGCGGTGAAGCCCTCGTAGGGAACACTGGAGGTGCCCGTCACAAACTGCAGCAGACGCAGCCTCTGCTCGTTGTTGAAGCGCTCCACGGCCCCCCAGAACCACCGGATCACTATGTGGCTGTCATGGTAGCCTGCCATGGAAAAGGCATGTTATAGAAGGGGTACAGGGGTGGTAGCTGGTTCCAAACAGGATGTGCAGTAGCCAACTTCTTTATTGTTGCCATGCCATAGAAGGGTTGGCTACAGCATATACATTTTAGGACCAGGGGCTACAGGGGGGACTTGTTCAACAAGGGAATGTGGCCTGTGTTTTCACTCAATCTAACAAGATTGACAAATAAATGTGCTCCTTATATTACATGGCTTTCACGGACACATATTACCCATAAAAACATGTTGTGCTAGATTCCCTTACCCACTACATTCACCATAGTCCTAGACTAAAAGCATGTTCATTGAAGATTCAACATTAGGTAATGTCCAGTGTTGTGCTTCACTGCAGTCTGCTCACCTCCTCTATACTCTGTGTTGTTCCTCCAGTCGTTGAGGTCTATCTCAGCTGTCCCAGCAATGACCAGCTCCAACTCTCTGGCATCGAACACTGACACCAGCCGTGAGTCCACCACCTAGAACATTAAAAACGATGTAGGAGTGTACATGCTGTACGTGAATCGTTTCAGGAAACTAGGCATTTGTTGCACGTCACTACACAGGAGAGTCATTTGAACGTGAGAGCAAGAGAGAGAGAGGTACCGAAGCTGTATTTGGTTGTATTTTTTTTAACTTTCACTTTCACTTAGCTAGCGAATGCAGCTAGCTAGTTTAGCCTACTCAAACACCCGGCTCAAACAGAGGAGGGTGCTATGTTAGCTAGCTGCCTATGGCTATCCAACACTAGAACTCTTACAAGCTTTTGGTTATTCATTTATTGCCACCGGAGCCCACTGGTGCAGCTGCTAAACTGCTTTCTGACTGTACACTGTACCGCATGATTGTAGTGGGTTTACTAACGCGTTTGGGTCCAGTAGCTAAGTTGACTATGACGTGACAACAATGTAGGCTGTGTGTGGCGGTTAGAGGTCATGATATGAAGGTGAGAGGAGGAGAGCGTGTAGATAGTTGCGAGAAGGAATTATATTACAACGAGCAAAGTGATCATGCTGTTTTTATGTGGCTGCTATGAAAGTGAACTGTGTTTGCAATTGATCAAAGGTGTATCACCTTGATTACTCAAAATTCTCTCGACCTACGTTGTAAACGTTCATTCATAGGCTAGGTTTCATTGAGCTGGGTGAATGGAATATGAATGACAGCCATCCAATATGAAATAAGGCTAAAAAAAATGTATTATCCTCCCTCATCTTAAACGGCACCGACTGCCACTCGTGTAGATAATCCTTTCTACCATTGTAGAGTCTTCTGATGACAGTAATGGGGAAGAAATGGCGATCAACAGTGTTGTTTTCTTGGAAGAGGTTGACCGAGTTTTGAAATCAGTGGAATGCCCAATGGAAACAGAGTATGATGGCTAAACAGAGTATGATGGCTAAGGAGATGTAGAAAATTCTGTTGTTTGATTGCAAATATGCTGGAGGGAGTCGAAAAGAGAATAGGCTGTTGTATAAAACAACTGTCTCCTGATTTAATCTTTAAACTAAGGGCAACCATGGCATCTGTGACAGGGAGGGAGAAGCATTCATCCATGTATATGGGTAAGAGTCTACCTACATTTTCAGATATGTTTCTAATTTTGTCATTACGTCGTTGTCACTGCAAGTTAAAGCGCGTGTGATCTGTGTAGTAGCATTATTTGTATTTCAGATGTCTATTTGCATTGCTAGTTATAGCCTAATGTTAGCTAGCTAGTTAATATTGAACCTAGTTGGTTAGCTTTAGCTATCTGCAGATTCATGCATGGTGGCTACCTATGACAATTCGTATGGGTTGGGATTATTGGCACATTCAAGACAACATTTGATAGTCATGTTCTATTGCATTCTAAGAAACTTGAAGAAATCATATTTGAAGTGCAAAGTGAAAACCCTCTAAAATCATAGCAAGGCTGGAAAAAATATTGGGGGGAAATCATGCCATGTCCAATGGTTGTTGCCCTGAGAGTGTTTGCTGTACCTCATAGAAGCCTCTGACCAGTGCCTCTGTCTGCTGGACCACTCCCCTCTCCACTCTCCACTTCACCATGCGGTCAATGTACTCCTTCTTATTCTTCTCTGTCACATTAATGTTGGCCCCTCCAGACTTCAGCTCTCTCTCTGTTACCTGCCCACAAACAGAGTAATATCCATGTAACATTACAGACACACCTTACAATGGAAAAGTCCCCATGAAAGTGTACAGTATACTGAAAGATATACAGTACCAGTCAAAAGTTTGCACACACCTAGTTTCTTTATTTTTTACTATTTTCTACATTGACACCCAAACTATGAAATAGCACATTTGGAATCATGTACTGTAGTAACCCCAAAAAAGTGTTAAACAAATCAAAATATATATTTTATATTTGAGATTCTTCAAAGTAGCCACACTTTGCCATGATGACAGCTTTGCACACGCTTGGCATTCTCTCAACCAGATTCATGAGGTAGTCACCTGGAATGCATTTCAATTAACAGGTGTGCCTCGAAATGCGTTTGAGCAAATTAGTTGTGTTGTGACAAGGTAGGGGTGGTATAAAGAAGATAGCCCTATTTGGTAAAGGACAAAGTCCATATTATGGCAAGAACAGCTCAAATAAACAAAGAGAAATTACAGTCCATCATTTAAGACATGAAGGTCAGTCAATCCAGAAAATGTCAAGAACTTTGAGAGTTTCTTCAAGTGCAGTTGCAAAAACCATCAAGCGCTATGATTAAACTGGCTCTCATGAGGACCGCCACAGGAAAGGAAGACCCAGAGTTACCTCTGCTGCAGAGGATAAGTTCATTAGAGTTACCAGCCTCAGAAATTGCAGCCCAAATAAATGCTTCAGAGAGTTCAAGTAACAGACACATCTCAACACACATCTTAACATCTGCCTTGATTTTTTAAATTATTTTTTTATTACCTTTATTTTACTAGGCAAGTCAGTTAAGAACAAATTCTTATTTTCAATGACGGCCTAGGAACAGTGGGTTAACTGTTCAGAACAACAGATTTTTACCTTGTCAGCTCGGGGATTCGATCCAGCAACCTTTCGGTTATGGGCCCAACACTCTAACCACTGGGCTACCTGCCGCCCCAATGGTCAAATTGCTGCAAAGAAACCACTACTAAAGGACACCAATAACAAGAAGAGACTTGCTTTGGCCAAGAAACACGAATAATGGACAATGGAAATCTGTCCTTTAGTCTGATGAGTCCAAATTTGAGATTTTTGGTTCCAACCGCCGTGTCTTTGTGAGATGCAGAGTAGGTGAACGGATGATCTCCGCATGTGTGGTTTCCACCGTGAAGCATGGAGGAGGAGGTGTGATGTGTGGGGGTGCTTTGCTGGTGACAGTGTCTGTGATTTATTTAACCAGCATGGCTACCACAGCATTCTGCAGCGATACACCATCCCATCTGGTTTGCGCTTAGCGGGACTATCAGTTGTTTTTCAACTGGAAAATGACCCAACACAATAAAGAGTGTGATGGAGCGGCATTAGATGACCTGGCATCCACAATCACCCGACCTCAACACAATTGAGATGGTTTGGGATGAGTTGGATCGCAGAGTGAAGGAAAAGCAGCCAACAAGTGCTCAGCATATGCCAATGAGTGTACAAAGCTGTCATCAAGGCAAAGGGTGGCTACTTAAAACTATATTTAGATTTGTTTAACACATTTTTGGTTACTACATGATTCCATATGCATTATTTCATAGTTTGATGTCTTCACTAATATAGAACATTTTCTACTAATAATAGAAAATAGTAAAAAATAAAGAAAAACCCTTGAATAAGTAGGTGTGTACAAATGTTTGACTGGTACTGTACACTGTAAGAAAATACCTGTCCGAAGACTTCCTCATTCACAGTGAAGGTAAGGTCCAGCACGTCAGTGATGTCATTGTCTTTCATCCACTGTAGACTCTGATGGAACTCCTCGTCTAGGTACTCCAGATCACTCAGGTCAGTGGCTCTGCACAGGTAAACATCACACATATCTCACACATGAACTGCTATGGGGTTCACTAGGTATTACTTCACAAAGCAATCCATTGTCTTAAAGTAAATCAAGGGGAGTGAGTAACTCACTCACTAGCCTTAGGTATATTTGCTTTGTTTGTAAATGTTAGGAATGCTGATTCTGTCAGTTGTTGTAGCCTATCATCATCCTATCTGGAGAGATATTCCATTAGTTATCACGCTAGAAAGTCACTCAGTCTGGGTTAGACTGTGTTAAGCCTCTAACTACTGGCGACATTTACGCCTAATTGCACACTAATTGATTATGGATTTTCTTTCTTTCTTGTGTACGTGGCAGAGACATTTCCCATACATAAGAATAGTAAAGGCCAATGCAGACCGACACAGACAGGCGGGCATGCGGGCAGACAGACATACACTCACAGTCTGAGGAGAGCCTTGTAGAAGGGCCGAGTGAAGAAGGCATCCAGGAGATACTGGTGGATCAACGCCAGTCCCAAAATACGCCCACTAAACCGGAACCTGCACACAAACACACAGAAACAGGTTTCACACATAACTACAAATCCAATGCAATTAAAGTGTTTATGTCTCATCACATGAGTGAAATCCATTAATTTTCTGTAAACAAATAAGAACAAGCCCATGGTCATATTCATTAGAACAATGAAAAACATTTGAAAAGGCTTTGCAACGGAAAACGAAAAAGAATGTTTCTTATTAGACAGTCCTTCCCAGTTAGTTAGTTGTCTTCCCTTTGGTCCCTAATGAACACAACCCAGGTTTGAAGGAAGTTTAAACACAGGAAGAGCAGATTCCCTCCTCACCATTCCAGATGGTTCTCTACGAAGGCAGACATGGGGCTGATCTGGACGGTGTATGTGTCGTTGGCTGAGTACTCAAACAGGCCGTAGTAAGGGTTGAATAGCTCCTGAGACAGCAGGAAGAAGAACTCTCTGGACGGCCCACTGTAGTCCAGCCTGACGGCGTGTGAAGAGAACAGACCAGTTATCTGGCAGTAGCAGTCAGTGATGCCAGAAGAATGAAACAGACATGCACTTCTTCTATATCACCCAAAAACGAGCAGTTCATTCTTTAAAAGACGAGAGGGGGTTCTTTTCCAGACACATTCATAATTTTTTCAAGTAACTGAATTGAATCCCGTATTTGTAAAGACATGTACTTCCATGCAAAGGTTGAACTCCAAGGATCAAAGTCCCTCTTTGGTGTAATGTCTGAGTTCAGGTCAATAGAAGAAGCTTTGACGTACCCCTCCTCTCCTATGAAGGTGATGTAGAGCTTATTCCTCTGTAGTTCCTTGCGTGAGTACGCCATGACCTGGTTAAAGGTACCCTCCAACAGGTGGTCTCTCCGGATGATAAGCCTGGAACACAACAACATCATTAGAATGCTGAGCAACACAGACATGGATATACAGTGTGGTGCTCATTTGCATACACAACCCTAAAGTTTCTTAGAACTAGTAGGGCTGTATAGAGCTGTAACTGTATTTGAAAAGGTGTGAATGATCATGTTGCTGGACAGTTTTCCTTACTTGATCTTTCCTGGGCCCTGGCCATAGCCTTTAGCCTCCAGTTTCCTGTAGAAGTTGCGTAGTTTGGCCTCAAAGTCTCTCCGGTATGGGGCAGGCGCTCTCGCTCTTGACATTCCTGTTGACAAGCACATTCAACTCCATGACATGAGACACAGACACAACACCAGGATAAACATCTCTGACATAATAATTTTTGTGAATTAACCAAATGTTCTTGTGTGTACATTTTTAACCCACTACCGCTCCATTTGTCATTAGTGCAAACCCACCTGGAGAGCTCTGTGGTGAAGACCCAGGTGAACAACGAGGAGAGAAGCTGAAACCAGTATGTAAGGAGGGTGGAACATATGACATGATTTCCTCTTCAAACAAGCTGCAGGGAGAACCAAAAAGTCACAAACATGAAAACAATGACAATACTACAACATAAACAATTTATTCAGGGGTAATATGAACAGTTGCATCCTACCTCAATAGTATCACCAGGTCTGCATCACATGCGAGTTTCTCCAGTCTTTGGGTGCCCTCTGTTCTGATGTAGTGGATCTTTTCCCTGCAAGTACACATGACACATACACTATAATATGGGCTAGACTGGGTATGTGTGTTTTTTATCAAAGCTGACATAGAATAGAATAACTTTATAACCCTTATTACTGTGTAACTATTCCTAGAATTACAGTGTAACAAGTATTCATTATTACACTGTACTTAGGGTTACTTCAGGGTTAAAGTTAGGGTTGTGGTTGAGGCTGGGGTTGATCCGGGATGTGGACATGAAGCTAGGGTTAGGGTTGTGGTTGAGGCTGGGGTTAGGGTTGATCCGGGATGTGGACATGAAGCTAGGGTTAGGGTTGTGTTTGAGGCTGGGGTTAGGGTTGATCCAGGATGTGGACATGAAGCTAGGGTTAGGGTTGTGTTTGAGGCTGGGGTTAGGGTTGATCCGGGATGTGGACATGAAGCTAGGGTTAGGGTTGTGGTTGAGGCTGGGGTTAGGGTTGAACCGGGATGTGGACATGAAGCTAGGGTTAAGGTTAGGGTTGAGGCTCGTGTTAGGGTTGAACCAGGATGTGGACATGAAGCTAGGATTAGGGTTGAACCGGGATGTGGACGTGAAGCTAGGGTTAAGGTTAGGGTTGAGGCTCGTGTTAGGGTTGAACCAGGATGTGGACATGAAGCTAGGATTAGGGTTGAACCGGGATGTGGACGTGAAGCTAGGGTTAGGGTTGAGGCTCGGGTTAGGGTTGAACCAGGATGTGGACAAAGCTAGGGTTAGGGTTGTGACTGAGGCTGAGGCTCGGTTTAGGGTTGAACCAGGATGTAGATATAAAGCTAGGGTTAGGGTTACTGCTATACAGTGCCTTGCAAAAGTATTCATTCCCCTTGGTTTTTCCTATTTTGTTGCATTACAACCTGTAATTTAAATAGATTTTTATTTGGATTCCATGTAATGGACATACACAAAATAGTCAAAATTGGTGAAGTGAAATGAAAGAAATAACAAAAAATTCAACAACAAAAAACACCGGAAAAGTGGTGTGTGCATATGTATTCACCCCCTAGGCTATGAAGCTCCTAAAAAAGATCTGCTGCAACCAATTACCTTCAGAAATCTAAGTGTCACATGATCTGTCACATGATCTCAGTATATATACACACCTGTTCTGAAAGGCCCCAGAGTCTGCAACACCACTAAGCAAGGGGCACCACCAAGCAAGCGGCACCATGAAGACCAAGGAGCTCTCCAAACAGGTCAGGGACAAAGTTGTGGAGATCAGGGTTGGGTTATAAAAAAATATCTGAAACTTCGAACATCCCACGGAGCACCATTAAATCCATTATAAAAAAATGGAAAGAATATGGCATATTGCTTTGCGGAAGAGTGGCCTGAAAAAATCCATTGCTTATAAGCAAACACGTTTGGTGTTCGCCAAAAGGTATGTGGGAGACTCTCTAAACATATGGAAGAAGGTACTCTGGTCAGATGAGGCTAAAAGTGAGCTTTTTTGCCATCAAGGAAAACGCTATGTCTGGCATAAACCCAACACCTCTCATCACCTCGAAAACACCATGTTTTTCATCGGCAGGGACTGGGAAACTGGTCAGAATTGAAGGAATGATGGATGGTGCTAAATTCTTGAGGGAAACCTGTTTCAGTCTTCCAGAGATTTGAGACTGGGACGGAGGTTCACCTTCCAGCAGGACAATGACATTAAGCATACTGTTAAAGCAACACTTGAGTGGTTTAAGGGGAAATATTTAAATGTCTTGGAATTGCCTAGTCAAAGCCCAGACCTCAATCCAATTGAGAATCTGTGGTATGACTTAAAGATTGCTGTACACCAGCGGAACCCATAACTTGAAGGCAGTTTTTCCTTGAAGAATATGCAAAAATCCCAGTGGCTAAATGTGCCAAGCTTATAGAGACATACCCCAATAATATGTTGTATCTTCAAAGTGGTAGGCATGTTGTGTTTGTATCAATCAATGATACAAACCCCCCAAAAATCCATTTTAATTCCAGGTTGTAAGGCAACAAAAATAGGAAAAATGCCAAGGGGGTGAATACTTTCGCAAGCCACTGTAAGTAAGGTGTAATGAGTAATTACAAGACTGGTTACACTGTAATTACATGAGTAGTTACACAGTAATAAGGGCACTGTAATGCAAGGCGTTACCCTTTATTTTCAGTTATGGAAGTACTTAAGGAACCAATACAGCAGTGCGTGAGAAATATTCACATTCTCTGAATCTACAAGGTCTGCATTTGAAAAATAAATCCAATTCATCCCCCAGTGTTTATCTACCTCAGGGAATGGTTCCTGGACAGGGCTGGCTGGCGCTCCGTTAGAATTTCTAATATTCCAGGCTGACGCAGGAAGACCACTATCTTCTCATTATAAGCTGTGAGTGGAAGGAAGACATTGAATTCAGAAGACAGTTAGACTTACACAACATAAACGATATGGTAAATGTGAATTATGACTGTGTTCTTTGTGAATGTACAGTACACACCTTGTGGCACTGGGTCTGGAGGATGCTGACTCCGTATTGCTGCCACCACACTGTTCCCTGGCCGTGACAACAAGGCCACACCTCGACTACGGGAGACCTCAGAGGCCTGAAAAAATAGATATGAAAAAAGGATTAGTTTTAAACAAGCAAATACATAAATTAAATTCCATAATTCTAATACATGACTGGCCCCAATTAAACAGTTACAACACTTAAAAACAAAGGAATGTCTTCTGTGTGCTGTTTGACTCTCCTGACCTCTCCTGCGCTGTAACTGCGTAGTCTCTGCAGGTGCTGCCTGTGGGTCAGTTGGTTGGGCAGGCAACCGTTCTGCAGGGGGATTCTAGGGTCGATGAACGTGGTCGCCCGGCTGTTGTGGTCCACAAAGAAGTTCTGGAGAGAAAACTTACCAAAGTTAGAAACACAAATCTAAACACTGCTAGATCCGAAGGTAAATACCAAATCAATAGAATCCTTAGAATACTTATTCAACCCCATCCCCAATTTTTCCCACATCTTTTCCATCTTTCACCAAGGTACAATCATCCCTTATGTGAATAAGTGGGTGAGTTAGCTGTGGATGAACTGAGGATCTTTGTCTCTGTACCTTGCCCTGAGGGTCAGTCTTAATCTCCCAGCCCCGTGGCAGTTCCAGCTGGGCGTCAGCGAAGCGGTTGAGGAAGGTGACCAGGTCTCTGTTGTGCTGGTACCTCTCAAGGTTACGAGCGTCTCGACGAATCTTCAGGATCATATGCTTCAGGCACGTGCTGTTGGTGAACATGCGATAGGCCCCCTGAGAAGAGAAGAAGACCTCTGCGTGACCATGGAAACTAGAAACACCATACGCAACCAATCTCAACCAAAAAGGAAGAATATTCAGCATCTGTTACTGAAGACTACAATATGTTACTGAGCATTGGTATTGCTGTTCAAATGGAAATTATTATTGGTCAGAAGAGCCATGCGGACTGTGTATAGTTATACATGTCCACTGGGGAGACAGGTACTCACATAGTTGGCGTGGAGGACAGTGAAGAACTCTGGGTGTGTGATGAACTTCACTGCTGGGCTCTGTAGCAGAGCTGTGATCTTCTGACTGTTGACTGGAGATGATGAGGAGGAGGAGGAGGAGGAGGAGGAGCTGTCTCTTCTCAGCTCTACACACAGACACCAGGAGAAAACAAAGGAAAATTAATTGAACGGTGACTGTCGTGTACAATATTGTATGTAGTACTTTGAAAAATCTCTCACTAAACAGGCTCTGTGTACACACAAGTTTTACAAAGCAAGACTCCACTTAAATAGCACTTCAGTTTATTGTGACATTGTGGTGTGCTCCCACTTACCATTAGCCATTGGAGGAGAGTCTGTCTCAATGCTGTTGTTATTGAGGCTTGTTCTCTCACTCCTGCCTCTGTTTCCTTCATTCTCACTCCTGTCTGTGGCCATGGTCCTCTGGATGCTCTGGTACCTGACAAACACACCAGCACACATTTACCAAACATCCATAAATCAGAGCAGCGGTGCCTGCATATAGACCATTCCTTTACGTGTGCAAGAAACGAGTGAACATGACTTATCATCTCCTATCTCTTATCTGAGTATGTTTACATGCACAGTAATATTTAGATTTTAAACTGATTATGGCAGTAGGCAGATTATGCGATAGTCATGTAAACACCTTACTCTGCTTATCTTAATCAGTGTAAGGTCAACATCGAAGTAAGCATACATTAAAGCATTAAAACACCTGGTTTTCTGAGCAAACTTTCAAATTATTAGAACATGTAAACACCTTAATTGGCGTTCCAGGGGTGTGCTAGCACCAGCCGAGCGAGCCTCCCTCTTTAGCGCAAGTGAAGTGAGTTCGGAACAACTAAATGTATGCGTCTTAGAAGTAGTTTTCACATACAAACGTTATATGTCTGTCACGACTCCCTCCGAAGCTGCCTCCTCCCCTTGATCAGGCGGACTTCGGCGCTCTTCGTCACCGGCCTTCTAGCCACTGCCGCTCCCTTTTCCATTGGTTGTGTCTTGTCTTTATGCACACCTGGTTCTCATCCCCTCATTACTCTATGTTATGTATTCCCTCTGTTCTCCCCATGTCTTTGTGTGAGAGGTTGTTCTCTTCTCTAGTGTTCTCGCGGGTTGGTTTTCCCCGTGACATTTTTCAGGTGATTACCTGTTAATGTTTTTCGTGTTCCTATACGTTTGTGTCTCGCTTGTATTGGTTCCACTTGTATTGGATTCACCTAAGGATAATAAATAACTTTTGTGAGAATCACTCTCCTGCGCAAATTCCTCAACACATCCCTCACATAATATCACACCAACCAAATGGAAAAGGGAGCGGCAGTGGCTAGAAGGCTGGTGATGAAGAGCGCCGAAGCCCGCCTGAACAAGGGGAGGAGGCAACTTCGGAGGGAGTCGTAACAATGTCCAAACTCAGAATAAAATATGCTTCCCAAAAATAACATGGTCTGTGGTAGAATGTTTATTTTGATTGCCGATTTTCTGTATTTATCAGAGTACCATCAGGTAGCCTGATTTCAGATGTGTCCATGTAAACAGGATTATTAAGGAAATCGTTCTTCCTACAAAGCACGTTAACGTTTTAATCTAACTATTATATTAATCTGACTATCCACAATAATCCAATTATTGTGTGCATGTAACCGTACTCATTGAGTTTATGCAGTCAAATCCAGCTTGAAAAGTCATAATTTGTCTGCCAGTAATATTTAGTGAAGATTCTTAATTGCCTGTAAAGGGATAAAATACAATTGTATTGCATTGAATATTGATATTTGATATTAAATTCAATGTTAATTCATCCAGGGAAGAGAGAGGGGCAGAACCCAAGCTTATACTCACAAAGCCCCAGAGAGAGAATAATTGAATTTGAGACCATTAATCACTGGATTATACTACCATAATAGTATTCTACACATGGAGGTCTGACAAAGAAAAATATCTCTGACACAGCCCCGACACTGTCCACTGCTCATGCTTCCAATTGGACACGCTTCTCATTCCAGACACACACAGGGAACTCCACCAGCTCAGCAAGGGCAGGCCCTGTCCTCTCCTCCAATAAGCATTTAAATTAATTTCTCCTCCCTCGCTTTCTGGGTCTACAATCCTGTTTAGAGATTTTATGCACTGCAGTTGTATAATTAAGCAACAAGGCACGAGGAGGTGTGGTATATGGCCAATATACCACGGCTAAGGATTGTTCTTAGGCACAACGCAAAGCGGATTGCCTGGATACAGACCTTAGCCCTGGTATATTGGCCATATACCACAAACCCCAGAGGTGCCTATTGCTATTATAAACGGGTTACCAACATAATTAGAGAAGTAAAAATAAATGTTTTGTCATACCCGTGGTATACGGTCTGATATACCACGCTGTCGGCCAATCAGCATTCAGGGCTCGAACCACCCAGTTTATAATAACACTTATGCAAGGAAATCACACCTTATATAGCAGACATCCACACCACAGACCACATGACAGCAAAAACATATTTTGGTGTATATTTTCAGATGTGCTTTTTGAACATACAATGAAGAAACAACAAAAAAGTTTGTTCTACCTTGTAGTGACTAAAACATGACTACAGTCTCCCTAGCTCTCTCCTCTTTCTTACCCTCTACCCCTTCACTCACCTTCTATTGAGCTGTTCCATCTGCTGAATGGATCCGGACCTCCTCATGCCGTCGGGCATGGCTGCTGAAGTGGGTCTCTGCCACGTGGTGGTCCTGTTGATGTGGTCCACATAGAACACACGACCATGGCTGTCCACACGCGCCTCCCAGTCTACACACACACACACACATACATAAGCAAACAAGAAAATGCACATCCAGAGGCAGCGCTCCTAGTGGCCAGTGATTTTAATGCAGGGAAACTGAAATCTGTCTTAACTAATTTTTACCAGCATGTCACCTAGGTGAAACAACTCTAGATCAACTTTACTCCACACATAGAAACAGATACAAAGCTCTCCCTCACCCTACATTTGGCAAATCTGAAATCTGACCATACCTCTAACCTCCTGACTCCTGCTTACAAGCAAAAACTCAAACAGGAAGTACCAGTGATGCGCTCAATACAGAAGTGGTCAGATGAAACGGATGCTAAACTACAGGACTGTTTCACTAGCACAGACGGGAATATGTTCCGGGATTCGTCCGTTAACATTGAGGAGTTTACCACATCAGTCACCTGCTTCATTAATAAGTGTGTCGACAACATCGTCCCCACAGTGACCATATGTACATATCCCAACCAGAAGTCATGGATTACAGGCAACAGCCGCACTGAGCTAAAGGCTAGAGCTGCCGTTTTCAAGAAGCGGGACACTAATCCAGATGCTTATAAGAAATCACGCTACGACCTCCAACAATCCATCAAACCGTCATTACAGGACTAAGATCGAATCCTACTACGATGGCTCTGACGCTCGTTAGATGTGGCAGGGCTTGCAAACTATCACTGATTACAAAGGGAAACCCCGTCGCGAGCTGCCCAGTGACGCAAGCCTATCAGACGAGCTAAATTCCTTCTATAACCACTGTGATTATTATTTGACCCTGCTGGTCATTTGTGAACGTTTGAACATCTTGAAAAACGATCTAGTCTTAATGGCCATGTACTCTTTCAATCTCCATCGCTAGAGGACTCCTTCATCTGTTGTGGTCTAGTACTGTATTTAATGCTAGCTAGGGCTATCTACTTTAAGTACTGCCTGTCTTCACAGTGGCCTACTTGGTGTGTGAACTGCTGACTGCTCATAATTTGCAGATAGTTGTTGACACATCAACCAGGATCAAAGGGCAGGGCAATTTGTAAAATGTTTTGGTAAATCAGTGGCTGTATTGGATAGGGAGTCGTTTCAGCTCTTCTAGGCAATCAGCAATTAGTACTGGGAGGTGTCCTCTCCACATCTGCTAGGCAATTAGCAATTAGGGTTAGTTCTTCGGTATCCCCTGGTTTCTCAGCGGCAGCTGTAAGCGGTGGTCGTGTCAGTGGCGGTTTTGTTGCAAAACTAAGACTGTCGCCGAAACAAAGACGGTCCTGCTGAGTTGTTCTGCAGAGTTATTCAAGGAATGCTCCACAACACTCTCTCGCTTGAGTATTTTACCTAATTATTTACAGATTATCCTTGCTCTTTTGTAGCTTTGTCAACTACGTATGTGTTTTCTATACCTGTTCACACCTCTCCCTGTAGGCTTTACAGACGCTCCCCACACCTTGGCTGCAACCCTTCTAATTTAGTGTACCCTGCACGCACAACCCATGTGGAATTCCGGGTCTCTGGCAGAATTTGGAACCTCCGATCTGTGGTCAAAAACTCTGAGTTAATCTCAGCCTATGCTGCCCTTCAGTCCCTTGATTTTTTGGCCCTGATGGAGACATGGATCACCCCAGAGAACACTGCTACTCCAGCTGCTCTTTCTTTATCTGACTACGTTTTCTCTCATAGTCCGAGAGCATCTGGTCGTCGCGGTGGTGGCACAGGTCTACTCATTTCTCCTAAGTGGAGATTTTCTCTTTCTCTCACCTGTCCATCTCCTCATTTGAATTCTCTGCTGTCACTGTCACTTGTCCTCTTAAGTTTAACAATATTTTCATCTATCGCCCACCAGGTGCCCTTGGAGAGTTCCTCAATGAGCTTGACACCTTGATAAGCTAATTTCCAGACGATGGATCACCGCTCTTCGTACTTGGCGACTTCAACCTCCTGACGTCTACCTTCGAATAATTTCTTTCCAACTCTCTCTTTCCCCCCCTTGCCTCTTTTGACCTCATCCTTTTCACTGCACTTCCCCTCCAGGTCTCTGATCACTACTTTGTTTCCTTTTCTGTCTCCCTTTCCTCCAGCCCTAACCACTCAGCTCCTACCCAGATGGTCATGCGCCGTCGCAATCTTTGCTCACTCTCTCCCACTACTCTCTCATCTTCTATCCAATTATCTCTCCCTTCTGATAAAAAATCCTTCTCACGCCTGTCTCCTGATTCTGCCTCTTCGACCCTACTCTCCTCCTTTTCCATATCCTATGACACGCACTGTCCCCTTTTCTTCTTTTCGGCTGGGCCTCCCCTCCTGCTCCGTGGCTGAATGACTCATTGCGAGCTTACAGAACAGGGCTGTGGGCATCTGAGCGAAAATGGAGGAAAACTAAACTTCCAGAGTACCTATCATCCTTTCACTCCCTCCTCTCTACCTTCTCTTCCTCTGTATCCGCTGCTAAAGCCCATTTCTACCACTAAAAATGTCAAGCTTCAGCCTCATACCTTTTCCACCTTCTCCTCCCTCCTTAATCCTCCACCCCTTCCCTCCTCCCTCTCTGTCGACAACTTTGTCAATCACTTTGAAAAAAAGGTTGACGACATCCGCTACTTATTCACTGGTGTCACTCACACGTAACTACCCTATGCCTTGACCTCTTTCTCCCCTCTCTCTCCAGATGACATCCTGCGACTAGTGAGGTCTGGCTGCCCGACAACCTGCCCACTTGACCCCATCCCCTCCTCCCTTCTCCAGACCATCTCTGGAGACCTTCTCCCATTCCTCACTTCCCTCATCAACTCATCCCTGACCACTGGCTGTGTCCCTTCCTCAAGAAACCAATACCTGTATCTCTTCTTTCTTTTCTTTCCAAAATATTTGAGCATGCTGACTCTGATCAACTTTCTTGTTATCTCTTTCAGAACAATCTTCGTCACCTTAACCAGTCAGGGTCACTCAACTGAGACTGCTCTTCTCTGTGTCATGGAGGCTCTCCGCACCCCAAAAAATATATAAATAATAAGAATAGCTCTGACTTTACTGACAGCTACGTTATTGAGTAAAAATGTACTTTCTATGCCTGTGATATGTGGTTGTCCCACCTAGCTATCTTAAGAAGTATGCACTAACTGTAAGTTAGCTAAATGACTAAAATGTCAATGTAAACACGGGGCCCCCTTAGAGGTGCATGCTTAGTCTCCTCCTATACTCCCTGTTCACCCACTACTGCGTGGCTGCGCACGCCTCCAACACCATCATTAAGTTTGCTGACAACACGATGGTGGTTGGCCTGCTCACCTATAGGGAGAAGGTCAGTGACCTGGCAGTGTGGTGCCAGGACAACAACCTCTCCCTCAACGTCAGCAAAACCAAGGAGCTGATCGTGGGCTACAGGAAACGTAGGGCTGAGCATGCCCACATCCACATCGACAGGGCTGTAGTGGAGCGGATCAAGAGCTTCAAGTCCCTCAGTGTCCACATCACTAAGGAATTATCATGGTCCACACACACAGTCGTGAAGAAGTCACGACATCGCCTCTTCCCACTTAGGAGGCTGAAAAGATTTGACATAGGCCCACAGATCCTCAAAAAGCTATACAGCTGCACCATTGACAGCATCTTGACTGGCTGCATCACTCCTTGGTATGGCAATTCCTTGGCATCCGATCGCAAGGCGCTAGAGAGGGTAGTGCGTATGGCACAGTACATCACTGGGGCCGAGTTCCCTGACATCTAGGACCTCTATATCAGGCGCTGTAAGAAAAAGGCCCTAAAAATTGTCAAAGTCTCCAGCCACCCAAGTCATAGACCAATAGTTATCCGAACTATCGGATAACTATTGGTCTATGCACTCTTTTGACTCATCACATACGCTGCTGCTACTGTTTATTATCTATCCTGTTGCCTAGTCACTTTATACCTAGCTATATGTACATACTGTATCTACCTCAATTACCTCGTACACCTGCACATCGAATCGGTACTGGTACCCTGTATATACAGCCAAGTTATCTTTACTCATTCTGTATTTATTTCTTGTGTTAATATTTTTCTATTATTTCTATTGCTATAATTATTTTCTCTCTGCATTGTTGGGAAGGGCCCGTAAGTAAGTATCTCACTGTTAGTCTAAGCCTGTTTACGAAGCATGTGAATATTATTTATTTTTTTGACACACGCACAGGGGAGACAATCATTCATTTGTCTTGGTATGTACTGTTCATCAACAAGGAATATGCATGATATGACTTAGACAACATTTATACCAAATGCTTACTTGGTGGCAGTGGTTCATCGACGGTGGGGTAGTGATGGGAATCAGGACGCAGAGCAGGAAGCTGGCTAACTGGTGGATGACTGGAAGGTAAGGGACAATCTCCTATGGGATGACAAAAACAGGTCAGTAAACCCTAAGTTATCTAAACTACATCTCCATATCTCAAGTTAGTATTTAGTGAGGAACCCAACTCACGTCCTATCCTCCCACTGGGCCCAGCCACGGGTGACTCTCCATTTCCCATGAAGCTTTGGGGGCTCTGGACCTGCGTGGATGGGGCTTCTTGCCATTGGGGCATCCCATCTCCTGGCTCCCTGCTCTCCGGTCCGTTCACCTCCATGTCCTCGTCCTCTTGGGAGGAGAAAGCACTGCTCCCCTCAGACGTCCTGCTTGCAGCCAGTAGAGGTGCCCGGGTGTGGCCTCCTCGGCCCTCGTAGCATGAGTTACTGCAGCAGGGCTCCATGTCATCCTCGTCGGACACTCTCTGGTGACCCCTGACCTGGCCCTGGGGGTGGCGGCCATCGCTGTCCAGCAGCAGGGCCAGGTCGGACAGACGCTCGATGGACAGGCTGCGGGGAAGGGTCCTCCTGGGGCCAGGGGTCAGGGGCTCGGCCTTCTCATCCTCTTCTGAGCCCTCCTGGTCCTTGGGGCTGAGCTGGTCAGGGCCTGGGTCTGGGTCTGGGTCTGGATCTGGGTCCGGGTCGGGCTCCGTCTCAGCCTCAGCCTCCTCTCCCTCCCCGTCTTCCTGGGTGCCTGGCTGGGCAGAGGGCAGGCTGTGGAGGAGGTGGTGGATGCGGATGTAGTGTGAGCGAGGGGTTTCAGGCTCCCCGCAAGCCGAGGCGATGACTGTCTCCAGCTCGGACACGGGCAGGGAGCAGGGCCGGTTCTTACGCCTAGGGGTGGTCCTGATGCGCAGGGAGCAGCAGTCCTCGTGCCCCTCCTCCTGCCCTACTGCCTGCTGTCCTGCTAGCTCAGAGACAGACCCTCCAGAAGCTCCATAAGCTGCATTCTCCATGTCCTCCACTACAGCAGAGTGTACTGCAGGACTGACCTGACCTTCTGCTGGGGCACTGTCCACCCCCTCTGCCCACTCAGCCTCCTGCCCAATAGCCCTCTGCTCCTCTGGGACAGCAGGCTGAGGACTAGAGGGGGTTTGCTGGTCCCCTTCCTCACTACTCTCCTCTACCGTGGGTAACTTCTCTGCAGCAACAGCTACAGACACAACCGCCTCCCCCTGAGCCCCATGCACATCTGGTTTGCTTGGTTCTGTTTTTCGGGCCTCAGCTCTGGAACAGCCAGGCCCTGATTCTCCATCTCCATTTATGGGCTGCTTTGAACCCGAAGGTCCTGCTGGATCCCCTTCCATAGGAGTGTCAGTATCTGTATCCCCTCCAATAGGGAGTTCTGGAGCTCCAGTGTCTTCCTCCTCATCCATGGGGAGTTCAGGAGCCCCAGGACCCAGGCTCATGGTGTCCTCAGCCTGGCCTTGGTCCTGGGAGGACTGGCCTTCCCCTTGGTTCTCCTGCACAGCAGCACACTCAGGCTCTGTGCTGAGAGACATGTCCTCATCATCTGCAGGGAGAGAACAGAGCTCATTACCTCCCAGTCAGGGGCCTGGCTGCCACACAGTGGGGCATATCCACACTAACTCTCTACTAACACTATATTAACTCTTAATAGATCACTTTGTTTCTACTATGGTATGTCAATTAATAGAACATCTTGTATAAATCGAGGCAGCATGACAATATGGCACATGCCAATACCAGAATAACCAATGCTTAATATCTGCCTGTCCAAACCTAGATATTACAGTTGATATTTACAGACAGACATACAGTAGATATTATATATTCTCATTTTCCTACCTCTGTATTAAGAAACAGACTAATTGAAGCTAAATGAGAGGAAGAATACAAACAGGATGTGAACAAACCTGGGTTCAAGTAGTATGTTTTTCTGTTCAAAAACATTGATTGAGCCTGCTGAGAGAACCAGATGGGTGGGGTTTGTACCTTTGGGACTATTCCCTTAGCTCCATTACGCCAGGCAAGTTCGATCAAGTGCAGCTAAAGTATTTTGAAGGAAAACTAGTACTATTTGAACCCAAGTCTGGATGTGTGTGAGATGATGTGTGTGAGAGAAAGAGGAACCTGGATGAATGGAGGAAGTGATCTCAAATCTGAACTGCAGCTGTCCACTGACATGTTCCGTCGGCAGCCTTCGGCCCAGTGTGTAGCTGACCACACGGTCACTTTGGAGGAGGAAAGAGAGAGGGGAGAGAAGGGAGGGGAGAGAGAGAGAGAAAGAGAGGGGGTTGAGGGTGAGAAAAGTGGGGTGAGAGAGGGAGAGAAAGAGAGGGAGGTGGACAGAGGGTGAGAGAGAAGAGGGATGAGGGAGAAGAGAGAGATGTGTTACTTCATGATTCACCCAAATATCTATTCATAAACATTTGATTATCCTGATAAACCTATGAGCGTCCTGTTTATTCCTGAGCCGTACCCAATAGCATGCTTCTCCAGTAGCCGCTGCACAGGCATGGACAGCTTGCCCAGGAAACGTTTGATGATGGGACGACTCTTGGCAAACTTGTCTTTCACCTCGATCTCCAGAACGTCCGTGGGCAGAGACACAAAGTTGAAGCGCTGTGGAGAAAGAGAAAGACATAGAATCCATTTTTTAAACGCCTGAATAGGGTCTGTGTGAACAGGCATAAGACTAAGTACAACTTTGGAATGGAGGGAACAATACACATGACAGTGATGCCGAAATGTAAAGGTAAAGAAAAAATGAATCCCCTGTAAGTTGGACATTTTAAAATTGTTTTTCTTTTTTTTATTCACCCTGTGATCTCTATGACAGATGAGCTATGCACTGGCATCCCTCCAGGTATCTCTATATCTCTACATGAACTGACCTCTATGGTTGTAACTTTCTGTACTATTCTGTTCTGTGCCGTTCTGTACTGTTCCGTACTGTACTGTACTTGTAACAGAACAACCAGGAGTGGATCAGATATCACTGGCTCAGTATTACAGTATATACAGTATATGTATGCAGTTAACCCCCTGCCTGCCTAACGCATACAGCGAGCATGTTTACATTCTTTTTTTTATCATTGTCCTAAATTGCAGGTCATATAGTAAAGGGATGTAAAAGTAGTTGTATACATAAAATAGATATAGGATCTACGGTAGTGGTAGTACCAATAGTAGAAGAGGCGGTAGCAGTGGAGGCTCCTCAGTGGAGGAAGGGAAGGACCATCCTCCTCAGTGAATTTAATAACAAATAAAAATAGTAAAACATTAAAGTGATCCTTTTTAGATAAAACTATACTAAATATATTCACGTCATCACATAATTGATTAAAACACACTGTTTTACAATGAAGGTCTACAGTAGCCTCAACAGCACTCGGTATGTTAGCACCATGGTGTAGCCGGAGGACTGCTAGTTTCCGTCCTCCTCTGAGTACACTGACTTCAATACAAAACCTAGGAGGCTCGTGATTTTCATGCCCTTCTATAGATTTACACTGTAATTATAACTTCCGGAGGACGTCCTCCAACATATCAGAGCTCTTGCAGCATGAATTGACATCTTGTCCACCCAATAAAAGGATAAGAGAATGAATCTAGTACTGAAAGCATAAGCTACAGCTAGCTAGCACTGCAGTTCAGTGCATAAAATGTGGTGCGTAGTTGACTCAAAGAGAGAGAAAGACAATAGTTTTTAACAAATTAATTTCTTCAAAAATGAAGGAAACACAAGAGAGAGAGAGAGAGCTAGCTATATTATTTTTATTTTTTATTTTCACTTAGCTAGCAAATGCAGCTAGCTAGCTAGTTTAGCCGGCTCAAACAGAGAGGGATGCTACAGTATGTTACATAGCTGGCTCTGGCTATCCAACACTGGAACTCTTTCAAGGTAAGCTATTCATTTATTGCCACCAGGGCCCGCTGGTGTAATTGCTAAACTGCTTGCTAATTGTACACTATACTGCATGATTGTAGCGGGTTTACTAACGCGTTCGTTCTAGTAGCTATGTTGTTGACTTGACCTTAGCTAATATGGTGACAACGATGTAGGCTGTGCGTTTATGATATAATGGTTTGGCATGGAAAGGTTTTAACGCCTGGACACAGACAGCTGATATGTTGTGCACTGAAGTCCACAAGTGAAGAGAAAAGGTGATAGGAGAAGAGCGCGTACATGCGAGAAGGAATTTTAGAACAATCTGGCTGCTATGAAAGTGAACTGTGTTTGAGTGTAATCAGGGCTGTGTTCATTCCGCCGATTCTGTTGAAAAGCGTTTCTTAAACATAAGCAAATGGAACGAAACGGTGATAAACATACCTGAATTTGTCCAATAGAAACTCTTGTTTGCAACTGTTGGACTAATGATTACACCCTAAATCAGCTAGATTCCGGCAACATTGTGCAAGGCAGTATTGAATGTATCAATGTCTGTCACCTTGATTACTCAAATTTTTCTCAAACTGTGCACCTACGTTGTAAACTTTCATTCATAGGCTAGGTTGTAGCAACCTCATGATGGGTATAGGGAAAATTAGAGTATCATGTAGTAAGTAGCCTAAACCTATTGATGTTACATTGAGCTGGGTGAATGGAATATGAATGAGTCATCCAATATGCTGTAATAGAAATAAGGCCATGCACATAAACAAAATAATCGTCCTCCTCATCTTAAACGGCACCGACCACCACTTGGTGGTAGTTATACTAATCATGGATTATATCACCACTCTCTTAGTTACTATTGTGGTAGTGTGGTGATTCTAGGTCAGTGTGTTCCCAGCCTGCAGCCTGCAGCATCAGCACAAGCAGAAAGGCCTAGCTGTTTGAAAGGGCAAATGACTGTAGGGGAATGGGCCTGTGTTAGTTATTATCAGGATGATTCACTTTCACTGTTACTCTAGGCCACAGGCTGTAATGTAACGATTGGGTGAGTCTGGGCTAATTGTTAAACCTAAACAATGAGTCACAAGTGAAGAGAGATTCCTTAATTGAACCCCTAAAGTCGGTGTCCGCACCCCCGCGGAAATCTAATCAGCATAATTAAAAAATCCCCATAAAAATCTGTCTTTTTTAAACTAGCGATATCTGGCTCTCACATACAGTGGGGAGAACAAGTATTTGATACACTGCCGATTTTGCAGGTTTTCCTACTTACAAAGCATGTAGAGGTCTGTAATTTTTATCATAGGTACACTTCAACTGTGAGAGACGGAATCTAAAACAAAACTCCAGAAAATCACATTGTATGATTTTTAAATAATTAATTTGCATTTTATTGCATGACATAAGTATTTGATCACCTACCAATCAGTAAGAATTCCGGCTCTCACAGACCTGTTAGTTTTTCTTTAAGAAGCCCTCCTGTTCTCCACTCATTACCTGTATTAACTGCACCTGTTTGAACTCGTTACCTGTATATACACACACTGTATACACACACTCAATCAAACAGACTCCAACCTCTCCACAATGGCCAAGACCAGAGACCTGTGTAAGGACATCAGGGATAAAATTGTAGACCTGCACAAGGCTGGGATGGGCTACAGGACAATAGGCAAGCAGCTTGGTGAGAAGGCAACAACTGTTGGCGCAATTATTAGAAAATGGAAGAAGTTCAAGATGACGGTCAATCTCCCTCGGTCTGGGGCACCATGCAAGATCTCACCTCGTGGGGCATCAATGATCATGAGGAAAGTGAGGGATCAGCCCAGAACTACACGGCAGGACCTGGTCAATGACCTGAAGAGAGCTGGGACCACAGTCTCAAAGAAAACCATTAGTAACACACTACGCCGTCATGGATTAAAATCCTGCAGTGCACGCAAGGTCCCCCTGCTCAAGCCAGCGCATGTCCAGGCCCGTCTGAAGTTTGCCAATGACCATCTGGATGATCCAGAGGAGGAATGGGAGAAGGTCATGTGGTCTGATGAGACAAAAATATAGTTTTTTGGTCTAAACTCCACTCGCCGTGTTTGGAGGAAGAAGAAGGATGAGTACAACCCCAAGAACACCATCCCAACCGTGAAGCATGGAGGTGGAAACATCATTCTTTGGGGATGCTTTTCTGCAAAGGGGACAGGACAACTGCACCGTATTGAGGGGAGGATGGATGGGGCCATGTATCGCGAGATCTTGGCCAACAACCTCCTTCCCTCAGTAAGAGCATTGAAGATGGGTCGTGGCTGGGTCTTCCAGCATGACAACGACCCGAAACACACAGCCAGGGCAACTTAGGAGTGGCTCCGTAAGAAGCATCTCAAGGTCCTGGAGTGGCCTAGCCAGTCTCCAGACCTGAACCCAATAGAAAATCTTTGGAGGGAGCTGAAAGTCCGTATTGCCCAGCGACAGCCCCGAAACCTGAAGGATCTGGATGGAGGAGTGGGCCAAAATCCCTGCTGCAGTGTGTGCAAACCTGGTCAAGAACTACAGGAAACGTATGATCTCTGTAATTGGAAACAAAGGTTTCTGTACCAAATATTAAGTTCTGCTTTTCTGATGTATCAAATACTTATGTCATGCAATAAAATGCAAATTAATTACTTAAAAATCATACAATGTGATTTTCTGGAATTTTGTTTTAGATTCCGTCACTCACAGTTGAAGTGTACCTATGATAACAATTACAGACTTCTACATGCTTTGTAAGTGGGAAAACCTGCAAAATCGGCAGTGTATCAAATACTTGTTCTCCCCACTGTATCACACACACAACCTGGGCAAAGCGTCAAAAACACGAAATATTAATAGTGAAATGTTAAAGTAAAACAACAGATCTGTCAGCAGATAGTAGACCAATCAGGCAAAGCTTAGTCATAAGGCATATTGTGACAAGAGAGGTTTGTCTCAGTGACTTTATGTGCTAGCTAACATAAATTGTACGTACACTACCGTTCAAAGGTTTGGGGTCACTTAGAAATGTCCTTGTTTTTTGAAAGAAAAGCAATTTTCCATTAAAATAACATCAAATTGATCTGAAAAACAGTGTAGACATTGTTAATGTTGTAAATGGAAACGGCTGATTTTTTATGGAATATCTACATAGGCGTACAGAGGCCCATTATCAGCAACTATTACTCCTGTGTTCCAATGGCAAGTGCTGAATATTTTTAAGCTTTTGGTTAATATTTTTAGGGCTATGATCCAAAACACAGAATAGGAAGGTTAGAAACCACAGTAGGTTATTTAGTAAACATATAGAATGGTATAGGATAGCGACAGGATGGAGGTCAGAGCAGTCAGCAGAAGCCCAATAAACAGTGCAGTCAGCAAAACCCAATAGTTAACGCAGTCAGTGAAGCCCAAAGGTTAAGGGTTGCACTCAGACACACAAATAGAATAGTATGTGTTGTGCTGTGTTTGCACCGGGGTTTGACATACATTAGGATTTATGGGTGCATATATGCTTATCTCTATATGTGCAGGTCCCATACGGGTCGCCGTGAGTTCGCCACTATTGTTTCAAATCTTGAAGGTGTAACTGCCAACGGAGGGCGTAGACAAACTAGAATTGGAGGGTTTTGAAACGATAGTGGAAGACGGTTAAGGGGTGCTTATCATTCTACCCGTGAGGGAGGGACTATGTATGCTATGTAACTACAAATTGTATAAAAAGAGCGAGATGAGCCTAGGAAGACAGAAGTCTCCGGAGGCTCCTCGGCTTTTGTTGCTTGCGTAATAAAGGTCTGTGTTGCTTTTCCAAACTTTGAGAGTGCTTTATTTTTTAGAGAAAGAGGAAAGATTATTCCACAACACAAGTTGTGTTAGCTAATCCAAGTTTATCATTTTAAAAGGCTAATTGATCATTAGAAAAACCTTTTGCAATTATGTTAGCACAGCTGAAAACTGTTGTGCTGATTAAAGAAGTAATAAAACTGTCCTTCTTTAGACTAGTTGAGTATCTGGAGCATCAGCATTTGTGGGTTCGATTACAGGCTCAAAATGGCCAGAAACAAAGAACTCTCTTGTGAAACTCATCAGTCTATTCTTTTTCTGAGGAAATGAAGGCTATTCCATGTGAAAAAATGCCAAGACACTGAAGATCTCGTACAACGTTGTGTACTACTTCCTTCACAGAACAGCTCTAACCAGAATAGAAAGAGGAGTGGGAGGCCCCGGTACATAACTGCGCAAGAGGACAAGTACATTAGAGTGTCTAGTTAGAGAAACAGACGCCTCACAAGTCCTCAACTGGCAGCTTCATTAAATAGTACCCGCAAAACACTATTCTCAATGTCAACAATGAAGAGGTGACTCTGGGATGCTGGCATTCTAAGCAGAGTTGTAAAGAAAAAGCCATATAAACAAATAAAAGATTAAGATGGGCAATAGAACACACACTGGACAGAGGAAGATTGGTACCAGCATCCCGGAGTCGCCTCTTCACTGTTGACGTTGAGATTGGTGTTTTGCGGGTACTGATGGTTGCTTATAATGGGCCTCTGTACGCCTATGTAGATATTCCCAAACAAATCTGCCGTTTCCAGCTACAATAGTCATTTACAACATTAGCTATGTCTACACTGTATTTCTGATAAATGTTATGTTATTTTAATGGACAAATAAATTGCTTTTCTTTTAAAAACAAGGACATTTCTAAGTGACCCCAAACTTTTGAACAGTAGTGTACATATGTGTCTGGATGGAACACAGCACATGCTATAAATAGGCCTTGATAATGAATCAATTAATTGAAGCGGTACAGCCGAGACCAGTAGCTGACTGGCCACCGGGAGCACCGGGAGAATTCCTGGTGGGCTGGTCAACCTCTGGGCTGGTGGGCCGCCTGCCTTATACATTTTTTACTACTAATAAAAAAGTTGGCAGAAGTTTGAGAGACACGGGCCAACCCCCTTTCCCCCAGGCCAGGTGGTCTATTCAAAACGAACGTCTATGCTGCCATTAGCCCCGCCCCCTTTGTCTCGCTCACACTCACACACACATTGACACTGACAGCTCGAAAACTAGCTACAATAGAAAATGAAAAAGCAGAGTAAAAAATGTATGGGTGGGGCTGAAAAGTTAAGAGACAAAAGAGTCAAAAGTCTTCACTCAAATGAAAGTAAATGTAAAAACAACTAACCGACGCTAACATCAAAGTGCTAGACCGGCAAGAGGAAGATGCCACAACCCGGTTCGCGGGTAAAAGAGTAGACGGTAGATACAGTATGTGCCTACATGTGTTACAAATACAACATGTTATATCAGAATGTATGAGTGAAATGCAAATACTATTGGTCAGCTACTGCTGTGTAAATGTACCAGAAATAAATAATTGAGGTAAAGCGGGAAAAATCTAATTTGATGCCTAGCAAAGCTCTGAATGCCTAGATTTCGCCGTCCTGTGGGGATTTTGTGGGAAATGGCAATCACTTGGAGTATCAGTGATTTACTGTCGTATATTTTTACTTAGCTAAAATAAGCATTTTCATTTGATTCTGATTACTTTTGCATTGTCGTTCTAAACGCTAAATTGCATTAGACATATACAAACGTTAATTAGCTAATTTTATTTCATGTCTATACAGCCATTGGTTGCAAATAATATACATATTGTAAAACCAATCAAGTCCTTTCCCTCTCAAATTCATATTTTGCGCGGGAGAATATGGCTACGGTGATTTGCTAGCTATGATCCTCATCGCCACGGTTCCTACCACTTCGCCTCTTACTAGACAATGCATTGAAACTCATCACCATGCCAACAGTCCGGTGTGAACGGCGAGTAAAGCCACACAAAGAAACGTGTTGTGTTGTCATTGGGCCTATATTAGTTAATTTATATATTATTTTATTCATATCCAGGTTGATGATAGGTCCAGTCTAGTTTCAGTGGAAGTGAACATTGATGTTGATGATAGGCCCAGTCCAGTTTCAGTGGAAGATAGGATCATTGGGGTCGATGACAGGCAGCAGTTAGACAGTTCTATGTCTCAGTGAGTATTGTGGATATTTTAGCATCTCATTTTTACTCTAGGCTTCAGGTGCTGTGATGTAGTTCAATCATGACTCATGATTTCTTGTGCTGTTCTCTTACAGGTTACATTCTATGTTTGGAGAGGTGTTCAACCATTGTTTTTTAGAAGGTGTTCTCCTATGACATAAAGCTAGCCAGCTGATCCTGAGCAGCAGTTAGACAGTTCTATGTCTCAGTGAGTATTGTGGGTATTTTAGCATCTCTTTTTCACTGATGTGAGGTAGTTCAATCATGACACATTCAGTGTGTGTTCTGTAGAAGTTTTATAACAATATGCAGCGTTTGTGTGTGTGTGTTCTGCAGCCTTTTTAAAGTAGTACTGCAATAGTTATCAATGGTTGTGAAGCAGCTAGGTGGTTGAATTAGGGGCTGGTCGTGTGTGAACGTGAGATAGAGAGTGGCTGCCTCCCAAATAGTACCCTAGTCCCTATATAGTGCACTACCTTTGACCAGAGGGCCGTGGTAAAAAATAAGAGCACTATTAATTGAATAGTGTGCTTTTTGGGAGACAGACAGGGAGATCTATTATTGAAAAGTGTTTCAGCTGCTGAGAATAGAACATGACGATGGTGTGAGGCTGTCTGCATCCCAAATAGCACCCTATTCCTTATATAGTAGATGGCTGCTGGTCAAAAGTAGTGCACTAGGGAATAGGGTGCCATTTGGGATACACACAGTGTCTGAGAGGCAGAGAGGGGGTGGTGGTGGTGGTGGGGTGGTGGTGGTGGTGGTACTCCCATGACTCTCTCTGTCAGGGAGTCTTGAGGGAGCGAAGGAAGGCTGCGCCTGATCTGAATATCAAACAGGGGAGGGTGAGGGTGTAGGGTGCACTTTTCCGCTGTCTTCAGCCTTCCTCACAGAAGCCCTGGATCATTTCAAGGTACAAGAGGGAGGCACGAAGAGGGCGGTACCTACTCTATTAGCTAAACGCTTCATTATACAGTCAGACACAACATGAAGCCTGCAGAAATCCTCACCGCAGGTGTCATACCTCCCCTTATTCATACTGATAATTTCCAAGAATACAGAGTGGCGCTGCTATATCCTTCCCCTCAATATACTGAAGGGATGTTGATACTGTGCTAAAGCAGAGCTGGCTCTGTGACAAATGTCCTGCCCTTTCATGGTGACGCCACATAATTGAACCATTAGCTATATGAGTACCGGTAACCCAGTAATAGCCTATTATAGGGAGAGAGTTCATTTTTACCAGCATGGTTATAAAAGAGGATTATCACATGAGGAAACTCTGAGTCATGGTGTAAATGTATAATTCATACATTATAAATTATAATGCATTTTGACTGTTCTTGTCCTTGAAATAGCTTACGAATCTAAAGCCCCTGAATCAGAAGAAGAGGAAGTGGAAGAAGGGTAATGATGAGGAATATAACGAGGGAGGGAGTACAGCTGTGTTCAGGAGGAGGAGATACAGGCAGGCAGGGGAATATCCCTTCCTAAACAAGTCAAATGTTAATAAGCCTGCCTTCCTGCCTGCCTGTCTCAGTCCTTCAACCTTCCTTTCCTTCTCTCCAAGAGACATGAAAAATACAATTCCCCCATCCTCCTCCTCCTACTGTACCCCCTCTACCGTCCTCTCCCTCTCCCTCTCCCTCTCCCTCTCTGCCTGCCTGCATGCCTGCCTGTTTGACCCATTTTTTGGCTGTCTGTCTGTCCTCCAAAGCACTCTCCTCATTAGCAGTGTAAATGTAAATCCCCCCACACAGTGGATGGGTTTAATGAGATCTTAGCATCCCTTACAATACACATTTCTCTTACAAGTTAATATCGCTCACCAAACAACACAATCACATTCATATACACTGAGTGTACAAAACATTAGAAACAGAACAGCCTCAATTCGTCAGGCATGGACTCTACAAGGTGTCAAATGCGTTCCACAGGGATTTTGGCCCATGTTGACTCCATTGCTTCCCACAGTTGTGTCAAGTTGGCCAGATGTCCTTTAGGTGGTGGATCATTCTTGATACACACAGGAAACTGTGAAAAACCCAGCAGCATTGCAGTTCTTGACAAACTCAAACCGGTGCACCTGGCACCTACTACCATACCCCGTTCAAAGGCACTTAAATCTTTTGCCTTGCCCATTCACCCTCTGAATACACAATCCATGTCTCAATTGTATCAAGGCTTAAAAATCCTTCTTTATCCGGTCTCCTCCCCTTCATCTACACTGATTGAAGTGGATTTAACAGGTGACATCAATAAGGGATCATAGCTTTCACCTTGATTCACCTGGTACCAACTCATCCCATCCAAACCCAAACTGTTGTAACCACGTTTCAGCACTTGTTCTCTTAAATAAAAACAATAAAACCAGCTTTGGTTACACCTGTGTAAATACTGTACAGATAGCAACAATATAGCATATAAAGCCTTGTCAGGGCCCTCCTCTCACCTCTCTCTGCCAGTGGGGGTTGATGGTGTTACAGACAATGCCTGAGCGTTTCTCCTGGCCATGGTGTGGCAGCGCCGGAAAGATGCTGTTCCTGCCAGGATAGATGGCGATCTTCAGGTAGGGATCAGGGTTGAAGAACATCCCTTTCTTCAGCCCCATGGCGTGGAAATCTACCAGACGATAAGAGTATAGAGGAGACGATGAGGATAAAAGGCTTTAAAATGACACCTTTAAGGGCTTAAGAAAATCACACACTTCTGACAAAGAGGAGCAGAGTGCAGGCAGCAGGAATGTCCTTGAGAAAGAGAATGTTCCTTTTAGCTCTGCAAATCAATTCAGTTCAATATCCTGCTAAATATGTGTTGCCACAGTATGCTGTACTTCTGCAATAGTAGTAGTATGTTCTACTATAGCAGAGCAGAGACAGAAGAACTCACCCTGAAAAATGGCAGAATTATTATTTTCCATAGCGTGGTATTTAATTTTAACTTCTCTCCAACACTGCTCTCTAATATTTGTGACAGCCATGTCATACAGTAGCATAGCCTTCCAGTGATCTGGGACTAGACAAGGAATACTACAGTCAGTCTGTTTGTTCAGTATTTGTACGCCTGTGTTGATCAAAGCTGCTGTCTGAAATCCCATCTGCCTCCTCCTGACATCTCCTATGCAGCAGTGGGGGGACAGAACCGTTTGGAAACACGACTTAGCAAGTTCTCACAGCCACCTTTCATCTGCACTACCTCACTGTGAATCAGAACTGGATCATAGCGTCTCTACTGCTGCATCCCTCACAGTTAGGAATCCAAATCAACTCAGGACTGTCAGAAATACTTAGACTCACTGTGCTTTTCCTATGGTGAGTCAGAACCTCACTTGTTAAGATGTTTTTGTGACATTTCTACAGATGTGATGTATTTCTTCATGCAGCGTTTGGGATTGAAACATCCCCATTTAAGCATGTAAGTGGGTGTGTTGATATTTCTCTAAATGCTAGCATTCTGTATCATGTCATTTGGAAGTTGGCACAGAACATTCCTTCCTGTAATGCACATGATGTACTCCAGATGGATGGTAGTACTGTATCTGAATCCTGGGATGAGTTGCTATGGAGATGCAAGCTGTGTGTTTCCCTTTGCCACAGTGATGCTGGCACGTGTGCTGGCCCAATCCCGTAGAGACGCATTGCCAGGGTAACGGTGGTGGTGGGGGGAGGGGGGAGGGGGTGCTGGCCCATGCTCACCTGAGAGGGAGAAGCTAATGAGTCTTCTGCTGCCTGTGCTCTGGGGGACTTCTTCATTGGTGATGGGCTTAAACACCTATAGAGAGTGAGAGAGAGTGTGAGAGAGAGAGCGAGAGAGAGAGAGAGAGTCACATCAGCGCCAGTCTTTACAGCACCTCTCCTCCCTGCTCCTCCTCCACAGGTGTAAGCCTGCCTAAGGGTCTTTATAGCAGGCAGGCAGATTAGTGGAAAATAGCCACTGAGAGATGATGGAGGCGCACTGAGAGATGATGGAGGGCCACTAAGAGATGATGGAGGCCCACTGAGAGATGATGGAGGGCCACTGAGAGATTATGGAGGGCCACTGAGAGATTATGGAGGCCCACTGAGAGATGATGGAGGGCCACTGAGAGATGATGGAGGGCCACTGAGAGATGATGGAGGGCCACTGAGAGATGATGGAGGCCCACTGAGAGATAATGGAGGGCCACTGAGAGATGATGGAGGGCCACTGAGAGATGATGGAGGGCCACTGAGAGATGATGGAGGGCCACTGAGAGATGATGGAGGCCCACTGAGAGATAATGGAGGGCCACTGAGAGATGATGGCGGGCCACTGAGAGATGATGGAGGGCTACTGAGAGATGGGGGTGCGTGATAAGGTTAAGATGCAAACACACACACACACACCATCACAGCATTAACAATACAATGACATTTGACAGGTTGTGGCATTGATGTATTTCTCTGAGATTGTTCCTCTGGGTGTGATCTCTAGGAGGACTAGTGACTAGTCATCATAGCAGTGTGGTGGTATGTAGGCTGTGGGGTGCAGGGCCTGCATAGGCCTGGGCTGATGCATGTCACTCCCTGGCTGCAGTGGGCCTCCAGCAGACAGCTGGGACTAAGTGCCCACAGGGGTCCTCTACTACAGTATACTCCACAACAGGGACAACACAAGGAAATTCTCTGATTCCCCTACAGCTCTCTGTTCACCTCTGGCTGTGGCGTATCTGTCTGTCTATCTCTCAGACTGTACATGCTGTCTGTCGATGCGTGATCTCTCTCAGGACAGGCAATGTCATCCAGACAATAGGCGTATAATAATTTACACTTAGCACCATTGTAGAGCACCATTGTAGATCTCTTTCAATTCCAGGATTTTCTTTTCCAGTCAATGAGAAAAGAAGGGTAACCAATCTAATGGATTACTAAACCCAAATATCTGCCCTTTAAATCACATCACTGGATAACAGATGAGATGCTGGAATAGTCAGGATCTTTTTTTCTGACCACTCTAGGCTCTAGTGATAAGCTTTAACCCAGACAATGGAAAAATACATCCTTTAGATGGAAAGACATACAGTAGATCTGTTGTAATTCACCCACTATCTCTTACCTTCAGTGCCGCTTAAGAAGCCCATATGAACACATAGAGCCCATGTAGCACTAATACCAGGCTGGGACTAAGTAGTGCTACACACTCACCGGAACTGAGGGGTTCTTCACAGTCAAACTGGGGGTGGTGGCACGCAGTGCCCCGCTCACACCATGGTAGTATTTAAAACATATTTTGGTCTCCACTGAGAGGAAAGAAGAGACAGATGACAGAAGAGAGAGGATAGAGGTTTGTTTAAGAACAGAGAGATTGCCCTATCTTTTTAGAATGACCTACTGTTTGTATTATACATTATTTCTTTGTTTATTGGCACCTTTATCATGTTTCACAGTCGGACAGCTCTCAAAAACAGGCCAGAGCCACACCAGTGTGACCTAAGAAAGCTGTTGTGAGCAGCATGCCAATAAACTGGGGGAGAGAGAGAGCAGACTCCTCAGCTACATGGTTATTAGCAGCGGAGAGTCTGACACAAACAGATAATACTATCACTTTAAGTACACAGAGAGATAAGAATCTCAGTGGTTACTTTCCAAGCTGCTAATCTACTGTGGTAGCTAAATAGAGATGCTTTAGAATCAACACCACTGAGCCTACAGGGAGGCACACAGGCACCAGCGAATGGTATTGGCTAAAAGATTGATTGATATCTGATTCTTGCGAATTAGCTGTCCCTACTAATGAGGTGGGAGGAGCTCTTTGAGGGATGAGTCTTACTTTAGGTAAATAAACAATAAGTAGTGTTAGCCAGATAACAAAATCACCCACAGATGACAAAGCCTTACATTAGCAGGACCAGATGAGAGGAGGATAGCACTATGGTAGTTACTCATAGCTCCATTTTGTGTCTAAGCAGAGCTGTCCACATCGGGCCTACTGTACTACACAGTCAGTGTAGGTTCTCTAGTCTAGTGTAACTAATGGGATCATTTGCCTGTGTAAATGATGTCAATTATTTTATTCATGAGAATCTCTTGCCTAATAGACTTGCTTTAATCTGTGCAGAGTCAGAAGGATTTGTGATTCTTCAAGGAAATCCTGAAACTTACAAAAGTCTGAAGATGTCAAGATACATGAGATACAAAATGGTCACAATGGTAATGAGAAACAAAATAGTTATGAGATAGTTTCAGCGTTATGTAAAGATATACAATATGCACTGACAAAGCAGTGTCCTGTTCTGAGCGCTAGATGCTACATCCATTCTAAAACAACTCTCTCAGTGTGTGGGGGATGTAGTGTACTGTAATGTTGCTGGTTTTGGATTTATTTCCAGAAATGCACTTACGCTCCACAAAATAAGAGTTGGCTTCAATTTTCCACACTATCTGGCCCTTGTGGGAACCATTCACTCCGCGGCTCTTGTAGTCTAGAAAGTTCTCAGACGAAACTTCTTCTGAGAGAGTGGAAAGAGAGGGAGGAAAGGTGAGATGCAAAGTCACATTACATTATCACAAAAGAATTGCCAGTTACCTGTGGGTATGTGTCTCAGCACCACAACACCTTATCAGGACACCACAACAACACCTTTAGATTACCTCAAATGATAAAGGAAGGCAGACCGGACATGACCTGATCTGAAATGACCTGAGTCATCGCATTGCTCTCTATGTACTGTACATACAGTCCCTTTCAAATACTGTAGACGTGAATGAACACATTCTAGTTCCTGTTCTAGACACCTCTTCCTCGCAAGCAACTTAAACTGCTCTTCATCTCACTGTCTCTACTATTACTTATTGCTTTGGTTTCTTCTATGAAAATCAATTGTAAAAAAAAAATCTTATAAAAAATGTTATGGCAGTGCTCACCGATGAGGTACATGCCGATCCAGTCCCCAGCGTCCACCTCCTCCTTGATGTCCCAGCAGATGAGGATGTCCTGGGTCTGACCGATGGCGTAGAGTGAGGTGCTGACGGTGAGCGTGGAGCGGCTGTGTGATGTCACCAGGTCCGTGTCGCTGGTCGAGCGGTGCAAGGTCGCCACGTCCTCGGGAAAGCCATTCTGGAAGTTGACGTTAGGGAATTGCTCGGGATTGTAGCTGTGGCGAATCGGGTGCTTACAGCGCCGGCGGTTCTGGGACGAACGAGACGGGGATGCCATAGCTGGTAGTCCGAGTCCGAGAAACCTGTTCTGATACAAGTTCTGGAGAAGAGGAGAGGAAAGAAGAGGAGAGAAACTGTGAATGGGGAGTATGGGGAGCTAGTACTGGAGAGTTTAGGGAGGTCACATGTTAGCATTCCTATTATGCATTTTTGATATGCATACTGTAGATGAAGTCCAATCAAAACCTTCATCGCCATCTTTAAGAACATTGCAGGTATGTCATTCTATTGGTTCTGGGCAGACTAAGAGGTAGTGATTTGTACAATCCTGCAGAGAAAGGGGAGCTACAGTGGGAAGATTACCAGCAGGAAATGTAATTCCAAGATCTTTGGGAAGTTTCTCCACTATGCAGCAATAGCTTCTGAGTGGGAGGAGAGACAACAATGCCCAGTTAGTGACGAGGGAGCAGCACAGTGCTAAGAGTGAGGAACACTCCAGGGCCCTGTCCTGCTCAGATTGTTCATAGGTGATTGAGGGTGCTGCCTCTCTCTCTCTCTCTCTCTCTCTCACACACATACACAAACACACGTCCACACTGGTGATAGTCATAAACCTGCAGTGCCCGCAGTTATAAAATTATAAACCAAATGTATTTCTAACATAACTACCTAGTATATCCCTGCCCATTGACTCGGTACTGGTACTCCTTGTATATAGCCTCATTACCCTTTGTGTACACTAGCACGCAGTGGTGCGGTGCAAGGAAAGCGGTGAGAAGTGGAGTGGGCGGGGGACTGACATACGCGAACGTGCATTTCCCAACAGCATATTTTTTGTCGTTAAGTTAATTTATGAAAATCGCTATTTAGCAAGCTATCGGACTAGCTAACATTAGCCAGCTAGCTAGCTTAATGGGCGATGTGACAAAATTGTAATTTGTGTTAAATGTTTTAGCAACTCCTGAGAAAACCAGCAAACCAGGCTGTTGTCATGTGAAAAAGTGGATGTAAAGAATCTAGCTAGCTAAATTCTGCAAACTGAATGTAGAATTTTGTAAGCTTGCCACGCAATGCAGATGAAGTAACATAGCTAGCTAACTATTTTATTGCTTATTGTGTAGGGGAGGATACAAAAATACCTTTACTCCTATGGATGTGTAGCTATCTATGTAGCCAATCGGTGTATGGACCCTAAATCATTTGGTATAAATATTAGTTCAGAACCTAGCTATGAACCTCAGCTATCATACCTGGTTGTATAGACTTCAAAACTGTCTGAATGGAATTAATGAAGCCTATGGATTTAGTCGAATATAATATAACTGTATTGTGCCAAGGATGCAAGTCGTATATACACATGTTATTACCAAGCATGTAATAACTACATATTGTACTCTACCTATATATATATATATATATAGTACTCTACCTTGGCAAATAAGTGCAGTTCAGGTATGAATGTCTGCGAGACATTTCAGTCATATCCAATACCATGAGTATCAAACTCCAGTCTTTGATGCGGTGTCTGCGCGTATGTATTACAATTATACCAGGGGGGAAACTTTGGTTTTAGAAGTGGGAGGGACAATCTTTATCATTATACTTTATCCAGTCGGATAAACACTCAGCCTACCCGACTGCTCAGAGGCGTCCGCATGGTCCTAAAGCACACCGTTGCCTTGTATCACATTCCAATTACATGTCCCCCTGTCCCCAGTGAAAGTTGCGCCCCTGAATTATACACTTCAACAGTGTTTACCAATCCTGGTCCTGGGACATTAATGGTTACACATTGTAACTATGCAACAGACTAGAAACATTATTTAACTAGTTAAAGGCTGATTTGTAATTTGATTATTTTTTTTTTTTACCGTACAATACACCTATGCATCATGTAAATACTTCAAAACCGGTTCATCTCAATATCTAATTTCCTTCATCAGTACTGATCTGAAGACACGGGATAGGTGTAGTATTTCATCAAATGAGAGACTACATTTCAACCAGCAGAGAATGTGAAACGCTTTATTGAAATAAGTTCATTATACAAGTGCTATGAATCCATAATACATGCACTATAAATAAATGTTAAATCTGTACTTCAATGCACATTTGGTGTGCATTATAAAAGAGGAATAAAGAGGTGGTGAGAGAGCTGTGAGAAAGACAGAAAGGGAAAGAGAACAGGAGCAGGAAGACTGCATATAATTAATGAGTTAGTGCTACTAAACGTAATATTCTCTCAGTTCATCACAATTACATAAGTGTCTCTAGCAGTGTCTCCTAACCAGCCTTGGGCCCCCGGTTGGCCTGAAGGTTATATTAAGACCAGGTGAGGTGGCGATGACAGGGCATCCTCTTTCACATCAAAACATACCTGCAGACGAGAGATATATATTTTTTTTAAACACAAGGCTTAATCATGCTAACACTGTCAGTCATCATAATCATCAGGAGGTGAAATGCAAAACTGACCTTGGATCATTAACTCTGGGACGACTACATCTATTTCAATGTAAAGCATCTCTTTAATAATACTTCCTGTTGACCCGACCAAGTGACCGAAACAGCTGATATAACCTAGAGGATTTAGGGAGACTTAAGAGAAAATAAGGTAGTTGAAGAGACTGTGTTCAACAGGAATCTGTGTGTGTCGCCTCACCTGTTGTCCACACTAAGTGGCTGCAGAGTACTTTATACTGAAAAACATTCACAGACACAAGGACAAACATTATAGTGTAGTTATATAAATAGAAATAAGGAAGTGTCTTACTATTCTCCATGGTGGGTCCTCTTGCCTATTCTTTGAAGGTGGGAGGAGCCACAGTTACACCTGAGCCTGCTTACTGCACAACACAATCCACAAATCAGATTGATACACAAGTATGTAGCTGTGGGTTATAGTGTGTCTAATTGTTCTAAATTTTTTCAATATAGGTGACTCTTAAAGGAGCCTGTTTTGTTTTTGTACAGACATCACCCTCACCTATGTAAACAGCAAGTAGAAATCAAAGGGAGAGAAATTGTGAATTGAATAACTGCAGTTGACATAGCTAAGTAAATGGAAAAATACTACTTATTGCAATGTGGATGGCTCTTAAAAGAGCCTTTGGTTGTGCATAGTGTAGTGTATGGTGTTGCCAGGGAACAGCACTCTCTTCGAAGAAAGTAGGAGGTGAAGATCCCCCGCACACAGATTGCCTCCCGTGCTGCGTTGTTGGCCCCCATACTTGAAACATCCTGCAGAGCAGCAGACCTCTCCTCTTGCGCACAGCGGCGAGCTTCAGATACCCTCCTGGTCCTCATGTCTATCCTCACGAAGTTATGCAGGACACAGCTAGCCTTCACACTCCTGAATTCCCCCAGGAGGCAGTCCCAGATGGCCCAGGTCACCCAACCGTGCAGTGCTCTACATGGTAACTGTAGGCAATCGTTTCGAAGGAATCTCCAGTTACAAGGTATCTGTAGGAATATGGAAGATAATGTCATTACTACACTTTTACATAATCAGGTCATTGTGGATTACTAAAGTATAATATCAGTTATAAATGATGACATTGGATAGATACATAGATTCATGTGCACACACATGTGCATACACTTGTGCATGTGTAGCATGTGGCAACAGCAGGATCATATAAAGGATAGCATCACAAATTAATACTTAAATACCACTTGAAGCTTGATGAGTTGATATTTGAATCAGCTGTGTACTGTAAAGGCAAAAACAAAACATTTGCACCCCTTCGAGTCCCCAGGAACAGGACTGAGAACCATTGCTCTTCATTGGGACCTCTTCATCTGCAGACAGGCTTTCACAGCTCTCTGTATCAGAGGACAGAAAACATCACAAGAAACAGACTTCATTATACTCAAATTAGACAGGACTGAATATTATGTTACCATTATCCCGGTCCTCACTTCTAGGGACTGGAACTACACAAAAGTACCTGCCCTATCCAGAATAGCCTACCTCTCTCACTTTGACAGTTGGGGCTGCGATCCTTTCACTCTTCTCCATGACTGTTAGCTAGCTACCAACAAATGGATTTGGTTTTTACAATGATAAATACATCAAGATAGCTAGCTAAAATTAAGTTAGGTAGCTATACAATATGTAAAGTTGGCTAGATAGCTAGCTAGATACGTTAGCAGCTCATTTAAGCTAGCCTGCACTGTAGCTAATAATACATAGTTTTCTTTTTTACTTACTTGAATAGGTTCTCCCAGCCATGTAGACGATTGGAAACAGGGCAGCAAAGTTTGTTTGTCACCAGAGCGGTTTAGAGCATATTACTATTTACCTGTGAATAAATGCATGAAATGAAGAATGGATTAAACTATTTAATAACCAGACCTTCATATAACTTGCTATGCTGAATCCTTGACACACAATCGAACATGCTGCTATATGCTGCCAGCACACCCACAAGTGAGACACTCTGGGTGGCAATTTACCGATTACTAATGTACACAAGCCGTTATTGTATTACTCTTTTTTTTGCTAATCTTTTCATACTTTTTAACTCTGTATTGCTGGGAAAGGGCTCTTAAGTAAGCATATCCCGGTAAAGTCTACACCTGTTGTATTCAGCACATATGACAAAGAAAATGTAATTTTATTTGATGTAGGCTAAATTTGGACTAGAGAAATAGGATTTCTTTCTGTCAGCATCTTGCGAGAATGCTAAGGCACAGTTAGATAGGGTCGGTATAGGTGCTATCTTAATAAGCATCATAAAAGCTGATAGAATTTCAATCACATAAAATATGCATCCAAACCGAACTGAAATCTTATCAGAAAAATGTTGTGCAGGTGCGGTTGAACAAACCACTAGCGCACACACACAAAATGTCTCTACTCAATCACTATTCAGTCAATGATGGCTAAGTGAAAGATGAAGAGGTGTCTGTTAGTATGTCTACCTGGGCAACACAACAGACAAGAGCACCACTCCACGCTGAGAACAATCCACCAGTTGCCTGTTTTATTAGTCCCTCTCTGGCCCTCCAGTACAGAAGTACATGCAGCTGCCAAACATCCTCTTCAACAACTCTGCCACTGTTCTTCAGCAACAAGGTCACGTGTCTTCTGCCAGCTGTTGTGGAAATTCTTACACAGGGACACTCAAAGTCAATCATTGTTTATTATCCTTGTTACCCACATTTTAATCAGCTTAATATCCACATTTCAATCAACCTTCTTATCGACATTTCAATCTTAATAGTAATAATTTCAATCCATATATTACCCTTGTTTCAATCATCTTAATATGTCATCTCACAACTTTCACATCCACATTTAATTAGTATTATTCCCAAACACACTCACAATCATCCATATTCACTTTGTGCTATTACTTGATTTAGGACTAGTGGTATCATCCTCCATTTTTATGTTTAATTTGATTGGTTTTATTATTATAATACACATTTTTTAATACAAATTCATTTTAATTGACTTACTGAAATCAGAAGACGTCCCTCAATTGTTTGCGGATGATGTGGGCAGCTCACATTAAGGGTCTGGTCTGGGCGGGTCTCGTAGTCAAACAGGAATTTCTCCTCATGCGCCAAATTGTTTTGGAAATTCTTACACAGGGACATTGAAAGTCAATCTTAAATGAATCATTGTTTAATATCAGCGCACTGGAGAAGTTCCAACCGACTCAATGCACCAAGTACAGATGTCGGTCAGGAGCTTCACCCGGGGCAGTCCGGTTAGATCCTTATATACTGGTTACAGACAAGTTACATAGGCAGAGTTCATAGGGTTGTTTCCGGCATGTGTCTGGCACCGTCTCCTATCTTAACCTTAAGATGGTCCTAAGGAGGAGGTCATGTCACCCCCCCTCATATCTTTACCAAGCATAGGCAGGAACCAAGGATTATTTATGACACTAAGCCAAGATGAACATTTTCAAGGCTGTCATTTCACACTGCCTTTATACAACCTCTGTATGGATGAAATGCCACAGTACACAACACTGTATAATATATTTCAGCGGAAGTAAAAAGAGAAGAGCAGGGAAGAATGTGACAATTTTACTTGTCATCCTCTGCTGTGTGTGCAGGTTAAGTAGAATAATTGAATAGATAAAATGCTAAAATGGTTGTCACATTGTTGAAGAGATGCGCAGGAATGCGTAATAGGGTATTAGGTTTTTAGTTCTACCCAAATGAGTGTGTGCCATGTAAAGGCATGGGACGAACCCCAGCAGCTTGACGACACCGACCTCGAGGATGCCCACAGGAACGGTGCGGTCAGGACCAGTTGCAGCTGCCGAAGTTGCGTCTGCGTTGGACTGACCAGTTGCAGAGGCTTCGGACAGACCAGTTGCGTCATCGTCGGATGGGCCAGTTGCAGCTGCCGAAGTTGCGTCGGACAAACCAGTTGCAGCTGCCGAAGTTGCGTCGCCGTTGGACTGAACAGTTGCAGTGGCGTCGGACGGACCATTCCCGCTGTCTCCCTTTAGGGTCGATTATTCTGTCACTTTGTATATAATGGATCGGGAGACAAGCGCAGGAATGCATAATAGGGTTTTTATTTCTAACCAAATTACTGTGTGCCATGTAAAGGCATGACGCCCAAAACAAACACGTATACAAAACACAGAGTTGAAACCCTAACAAAAGAGCGAGGAGTACCTCAAATAAATACACGGGACGAGACCAGAAATAGCCAATGCATACTCATACACGCAGCTTGAAAGCTGCAACAACAAGGCACAGGTACTCACAAGCCAATGGACATGGAAACAATCATCGACAACCCAATGGTGAAACAAAGGGCGCAATTATACAAATATCAATCAGGGGGGAATGGGAACCAGGTGTGCGTAATATGAAAGTTCACTGACGCCTAGAGGCCGGTGACTACGTTTCAAAAGTTTGGGGCCACTTAAAAATGTCCTTGTTTTTGAAAGAAAAGCTAATTTATTTTATGTCCATTAATGGCACGTTGTGTTAGCTAATCCAAGTTTATCATTTTTAAAAGGCTAATTGATCATTAGAAAACCCTTTTGCAATTATGTTATCAGTCTATTCTTGTTCTGAGAAATGAAGGCTATTCCATGCGAGAAATTGCCAAGAAACTGAAGATCTTGTACAACGCTGTGTACTACTCCCTTCACAGAACAGCGCAAACAGAATAGAAAGAGGAGTGGGAGGCCCCGGTGCACAACTGAGCAAGAGGACAAGTACATTAGAGTGTCTAGTTTGAGAAACAGACACCTCACAAGTCCTCAACTGGCAGCTTGGTGAATAAGCGAAAATAAAAAACGAGTTATAAGAAAAGGTTAAGGTATACAGTAAAGGCTTCATATTAAAACACCAGTCAGAGAAATACTACAGTACAGTGGTTTATTCTTGGTCTCGCTCTTAGTTGGCTTATTACTTAACTAATTTTAGGAGACATATGAGATAACTTGGCTCATTGCTCATCAGCTTCCCTGTACTATCTGCACTGTGCAGCAACTGAGGACATATTAGTGCACTTACAGTAGGCCAGGCCTACATAGCTCTTCTTTCACAGGAGCTCCAAACCAATTAATAAATGCAGGGATGCAGACAGTATAATTACCTTCCCTATCACCTTTAAAGGCTACCAACTCATTATAACAATATCAATATACTAGTACAATGGAGGGTGATTAAATACAGTAAAAAGGTTGAGTGAAATACAAATACGTTTTGTGGAGACGTCTTGCTATAAAAATAAAAGGTGCCCTTTTTATTGAAAGGTTGGACAGTTGTCAGCACGATACATGGATATGCCACAGTGTAATTGATCTCATACTGTAGGCTACCTACCTCCACATAAACCTCATGACTTTGATCTAATTGGATTTACTCACTGAGACGAATCTGAAGAATAGGACCTGATGCACTATCGTCACGGCATCACAAATTGCACTACAAATCAGCAGCGGGAGGCTAAACAAACCACATAGCTGTTCGCAGCGTGCAGTGTGCAACCATGGGAAATCAACTAGGACAATATGGCTGCGTTTAGACAGGCAGACCAATTCTGATCTTTCTTTCCACTAATTGGCCTTTTGACCAATCAGACCAGCTCTATAAAATATCTGACTGTGAAAAGATTCGATGTGATTGGTCAAAAGACCAATTAGTGGAACAAATATCAGAATTAGGCTGCCTGTCTAAGCAGCCTATATAGCATTCTGTTGCATCCAGATACTGAGATCCAGATACTGAGTGTCTTCTTCGCTGCACTGGATTAGCGGCAAAATCATAAATATCCTTCCAGTCAAAAGAGCAGTGTTCAGTCCTCCTAATGCAGCTCTGCACTGGGGCTGCCCAGCTGGTTGGTTAGATGACTCACTCAATGCATTTTTTAAAATATGTATTGAGTGGTGGCTCAGCATTCTACTTCCTTCTGCTCATTTAAATCCAAAGGGCTAAACCAAGCAGGGCTGTAGAGGGGAGGTGTATTTTGGGGGATTTTGTAAAAGTGCTCTACATCTCGTCCATTGAGGAGCTCTACTGTTACTACTCCATGGCACACTCAGCATGTCCACAGATTTGAAGATGACAAGAGATACATTTTGATTAAATGTGCTCAGTAAGGTGTATCAAATATATCAATTCTCCATCAAAAACCTGACACTTTGTCTTGCTTAAACCAAAGTAGGCCTACTATATGCCAGCCACTAAGAGGCAACAGGGCTGATCTATCAGGCCCTCAAATCCATTCCACATGTAAGCCAAGTGTGTAATGACTGCAGACAGTTGTCAGGCAGGGAAATACAATCCCTCTCCAACTTTTATGAGGCAAGGAGATTAGTGAGTATTGGAGGCAGCAGAGAACACAGAGGGTTTGCAAGTGGATCCTGACTAGACAAAAGCCTGAAGGAGCTTGAGGAACAAACAAAGAAATAGTTAAAAATAGTGTTAATCACTGCAAATCCCCATGGAGAGTTTAACCAGAAATGTGAAGATATGGAGATATAGAGGTAGGATACAACAGGGTATTCTGTGGTTATGTCTCCTTGTTGTTTTAATGTTTTTAATAACTCTGGTCAGTGTCTCTGTCATAATTTGCAGTTCTACTACATTTTCTTTACACTAAACTACCCCACGTGACTTACACTGAGTAAAAGCAAGTAAAGAAAACGCTGTATAAGCCTAGCAGCATTGCCAGTTCATAAACATATTGTCTATGGGGCAACCCACACATGACAATATGACAACAGACACTGAAACTCTAGCAGCAATTTTAGCTTGATTTCCCAAATGTGCCTTTCTTGTATTCATAGAGCTTCACAGTGGTGATTTTAACATGGCTCAATAGACTGCGGGTCCCACTACTGCATGGTAGCTTGAGTCTTTGGCGGTCACAGGTGAATCAATAGTAATCTGGTCAATCTCTCTGCTACCAATCAGGATTACTGCTATTACTACTACTTGTGAGCACTGACTGCCTCTTATGATGACAGCCTCTCTAGCTCCCTGTGCTGTGTTGAATGGTCTGGAACAGCCTGTGTGTTGTAGGTGGCCTATGATATAGTACAGGAAAGAGGGGATACTAGTCAGTTGTACAACTGAATGCATTCAACTGAAATGTGTCTTCCGCATTTAACCAAACCCCTTTTAATCGACATCCACGGCGCCCCGGGAACAGTGGGTTAACTACCTTGTTCAGGGGCAGAACGACAGATTTTTACCTTGACAGCTCTGGGATTAGATCCAGCAACCTTTCAGTTACTGACCCAATGCTCCTACCGTCCAGGTCTCCTGCCGCCCCTAGTAGTACTATGGTAGCAGTAGTACTATAGTATAGTATTCCTAAGCTAGTACTTTAGTAAATTACAAATATTGCCTTCCTCCTTATCTCACCTCTCCATCCTATGTAGTGTTGTATTTTAGATTCAAACACACACACACAGAGTGAGACACACACTCTCTCTCTCTCTCTCTCTCTCTCTCTCTCTCTCTCTCCCTCTCTCTCTCTCTCTCTCTCTCTCTCCCTCCCTCTCTCTCTCTCTCTCTCCCTCCCTCTCTCTCTCTCTCCCTCCCCCTTTCCCTCTCTCGCTCTCTCTCTCCCTCCCTCTCTCTCTCTCCCCCTCTCTCTCTCTCTCTCTCCCCCCCCCCCCTCTCCCCCCCCCCCCACCCCTCTCTCCCTCCCTATAGGATTTACCTACTATGACTTGGTTATACAGACTCGATCAAAACAGACTCTCCGAATGGAATGCCTAAATCGTACTCACTTTTTAATATCAACGAACACTGCGAGATCTTCCATAGTCAGCCATAGTAGTAAGCTACAGAGGCGATTTTTAGTGGCTGGCCATATATTTAGAACACCCGTGGAAACAATATCGTTGTTTGAGAAAATACATGAGACGTCAAACTCAGTCAGTATTATTTTGTAGCACAGAGAACTCGTGATCCCATGCATCAAAATGAACTAGAGATCGATTCAAGACACGGGCACGTATCAATTTAGCCACGACTATCTTATTCACAGATGGACAAATACATGCATTTTAACGTACCTGGGTCAGTGTCAACTGCGTTTGAATCATACTATAGATGAACCTTCAAATTCCTATGGCATTTCTCATGTTTTGGTGTTCTAAGAATAGGATATCGGCATATCGCATATCCTCCGTTGGGCCATATTCCAGGTTTGTCAGACGATTTTCGGACCATTCGTACGGTGATGCTGCTGTGCAATAGTCTTTCTCCTGGGTACCACAATACTTCGACCAATAGCGGACAATGTTGCATCAATTCAGCCTCTGTTTCGCTGCCCCCGCCCATGCACGCATCACGCACAAATTAAAGGCCTATTACGTATTATACCGAACTAAAATGTAAACGCAACACGCAATTTCTAAGATTTTACAGAGTTACAGTTCATATAAGGACATCAGTCAATTTAAATGAATTAATTAGTCCCTAATCTACGGATTTCACATGACTGGGCAGGGGTGCAACCTTGGAGGGCATAGGCCCACCCCCTGGTTAGCAGGCCCACCCACTAGGGAGCCAGGACCAGCCAATCAGAATGAGTTTCTCCCCACAAAAGGGCTTTATTACAAACAGAAACACTACTCAGCTAAATTTGAGAGAAATAAGCTTTTTGTGCATATGAAACATTTCGGGGGTTTTATATTTCAGCTCATGAGACATGGCACCAAGACTTAACATTTCTATTTTTGTTCAGTGTATATATTTCACAAATGTACAGTATGTCCATAGTGTGGAAGCCCATTCCCTCACCACTTTTTTTCTCTCCAAATATCGAGATACATAAGTAAACATTTCGAGATACTATTTTAACATTTTGAGATTCTATCTCAAAATGTCGTGATACTATCTCAAACATTTGAGATACTTCATTTCGAGATAGTATCTCTTCGAGTTAGTAACTTGAAATATTGAGATAGTAGAACAAACATAAGATATGTTTCTTCATTTGTAGCATTATGTGGGAATTTCCATTTATCCACCTTGCAAAGTTCAGCACAGCACAGCAAAAGTGTGGAAAGCTGGCATTTGCCCAAACACTTAAGATTCGGATTAACTAAAAAATGTTTGACACAAAAGTGTTTAAAAGAGGGACAAAACTGTTGTTTAGTCTGATTTGCCTCATGATGTGTCAACTAATGCACAATTTATCTGTGCTTCAGTCTGATCAACTGTAGCCTACTTCTAACACCACAGTTGCAGGTAGCCTAGAGAAGCCAATGCGCTCTGATCCCCTCTGGCCAGGGGAAACGAAGAGGTTATGTCATGTATTTATAGCCTAAGCTGTGTATTTATAGCCTAAAATAGGCATATTTATTTGTGTTAAGAGAAAATGTGAATGTGATCAAATTTGTTTTATATTCAAACTTCGGGTCACTAGGCTACCTAGACCTTATCAATCCAAAAATATTGATTGGAATTAATCAATCAACACAATAGTATTGACATACTGTGCGAGTAACTTTTTTATTACAGATACAAAGGCCTACTTGATGCAAGCCTGCATAAAGCAAACTCAGCCCTTTTAGTTCTATTGTCCAATCAGAGTTGTTGTCCTTTTTTTTTTAAACCATGTGACCTGATTTGAAAGACTCTGTTCCCATCATAGCCCATATAAAAACGTTTTTACAGCTGATTTATTACTATGTCATATCCTCCAACTAGGGTCCGATTCACCTAATCAAGGGTTAATTGACAAGTTGAATCAGGTGCGCTAGTTTTGGAATAGAGCAAATACATGAAGCGGCTGGGGGTCCCCAAAGAAAGGTTTGAGAACCACTGGACTAGCCTACCAGATTAGGTAAAAATCAGGGTCCCAGAAAAACGTAAGTATCTCAAACTTTTGACTTAGTATCTCAAAATGTTTACTTACGTATCTCAAAATTTCAACTTAGTGTCTAGACATTTTTAGATAGTATCTAAAATGTTTTACTTACATATCTCAACTATTTTAGATAGTATCTTGAAATATTTTGATAGTATCAACATTTTATTCTTGGCGGGAATGGGGTACCATATCCTTGAGTATCAATTATAGACTATGGGTTACTAGAGATTGTGAAGCCTTGGATACTGAAATCATTGATACATTCTTAAGTAGGCCTATGTGTCACCTTTTAATGAAGCTATGGTTCCTCTTTGTTGTAGAAGCCTTGCTTGTTTCCTTTGTACTGTGATAAATAGTGCCACCATGTACCCATTACGTTTTGAATCACCTCCCTGGGACCTAAATAACTTGTGCTTCTGACATTCACAGAAGTCTGTTTACCTCCTCCAATGGCTTTCACTTACATTCTTGCACTGTGGCTTCTACACTTACACCTTTTTTTTTTTAAAGGAGGCTCTTTTCATAAAGATAATAGTAGGCGTTTTCTCACCTCTCTTAGTTGAACACACTTATTGTAAGTCAGCAGGGGCGGCCCTGGACGTTCTGCCGCCCTATGCAACACAAAAATATGGAAGCCTTTTTTCTAAGGGTGTAGGCTTAATCTCTGTCCGAGCAAACCGTCCCTAAATGTTAAGCAAAGTGAAATATGGAAAATAGGATGACTAACAGGATGCTCACCAAGCAGTTTCTGAGAAGAGAAGTGTGAGTAAGGTAGGTCTGAGTAATACCAAGAACAGGCTGCTCTGAAAATAGCATATGCATCTCTCTCAACAGATAGACCGACATTCAGTTGCTCAACATTCTGAGCCACATGCCACAAATAAATAAATATGTTATTACAAGACTCTTTATTTATATTATCAACAATGTAATGCAAAGATTCAAAGATTGCAACAGCTCAAGCTCATGAAGCAAATAACATTAACATTTTCTTGTATAGAATCAAATGATTTAAAATGTAATTTGTATTGTAACTTACAATTTATCAACAAATGTTGAGTACATCAAGTCAGAAACAAAACTAGACAATTGTAATTGCAAGTACACATTGTGTTACTCTGAAATTCCCTGAGAACATCAATATAAAACCCTTCTCAAAGCAAACAAAGCTAAAACATTATTTACAAATCACATCAACAGTGCTTGTCCTCTGTAGCTCAGTTGGTATAGCATGGCGCTTCCGACACCGGGATTGTGGATTTGATTCCCGGGCTTACATGACTGTAAGTCACTTTAGATAAAAGCGTCTACTAAATTGCATATTTTGGACTTGGGCAGGAGCTCACCGGCACCTCAAATGTTCTACAGCTTGAGCTTCTGTTCCTCTTATAGAATATTAGCTCAAAAGTATTGTGGAGATCCTGCACCTAAATATATACAGTACCGGCACCCAAAATGAGTACCGGAACCTATTTTACTCAAAGTCAAGCCCTGTACATCAATACTCTCTGTTTTAAAGACCCGTTTCTCTATTGTTTTCATGTGGACTTTTCTGAGAAGTTTTTCTACTGTTGCTACTTTGGCTAGTCAGGATATGTCTCCTCAGACATGGCATGTGCTTTGCAAATAGTTTCCTTAAGTGATTCTGAAACTTTTTCCCAACAAACGTGTAAAAGACAGGGCTCACACAACAGTAGAGGTATGCTATATTCCTAGTGACATACAGAGCATAGTCAAGCACTTCAGAACACGGCTCAGAATCATCACTGGTGGAGATCTGGAGGGCCCTCAGCAGAATCACAACATTGTATGGGGTCCAGCACACAAAAAATGTGAATATAATCACGAAAATCAGCTTGACTGCCCTGCACTTCTCTCTCATCCGGGTAGACATGATTCGGACCGTGATTCTAACATAGCAATACATGACTATAGCCAAGGGAAACAGGAAGAAGATCACAAACTGCTGATAGTAACCAACAAGCTCCCATTTTTTCATGATCTTGTTGGAGAAGCCTGTCACCTCACAAAGGCGTCTGGCTAGATGATCGTTCCAGACATTGTATAGAACCATCTCCTTGACACTGGCCAGCAGGCTGATACACCACACGACTGCAGAGGAGACATAGGCGTAGATCTTCCTCCTTTGATTGGTGGCGCTAATGGCATGGACTACAGCCAGGTACCGGTCAAAGGTCATGAGAGTGAGGAAGAGGATGGAGCTGTAAAATCCTATGAAGTACATGCTACCCACCAGCTTGCACATGACCGGGCCAAAGATCCAGTCAGAGGAGTAGTACGTGACCCAGAAGGGCAAACTGGAGGCGAACAGCAGGTCAGAGATGACCAGGTTGAGGAGGAAGATGTTGGTGACGGAACTGAGCTTCTCGTATTTGTAGATAATGCACAGAACCAGCCCATTCCCAATGATGCTCAGCAGGAAATTGATGGTGTAGAATGTTGGGGTGAACTTGGCTCCAAATCTGTTCACGGCATCTGTGGCACAAAGTCTCACCAAGTCATCCACAACATAGCGGTCTGTGTAGTTATAATCCATGTCATTGTTGGATAAATCTTTGTTCTCCGCCATGGTTGTCAGTCTCTAAACCTGTTTAGAGGTTGTAAATATGTTTTATTTTCTGGTCTGCTATTACCTATGTATTTGCAAGATAAACAGGTAGTTAGAATTTAGCTGGTAATTATGCTTTCATTTAAATTTTAAGTAAATACCAGAAACAAATAATTTTAACTGCTTAACTTCGTATTAAATGTCCTACAATCTGATAGTGGACTGTATACTTAAAGCGATACTTTAACAACTTACCAATGTGACCTTTCTGGGCTCTGATGTTGTGATTTTCAGAAAGGAAGCATTGTTTTCCTGTTAAAGTGCCAGTGCTAGTAGGTTGAAGCTTTGTGTGCGAGAAGTGTTGGTACTGCTAGAGATATGTGATCTACTCCAGCCTAAGAGCCTCCCTAAGAAGGGGCTGTCTTGACACTGTTCAAATGAGGAATTACTGGAACCTTATTCATATTAATCATAAAAAGGTTGTAATATGGGATTCAACTTATTAACAAGACTATAACAGAAGTTTATTAAAAAAAGACTTCACAGTCAACAGTGCTTTCTCTGATAAGAAAATACATGGAGAAATGTATACATTTGTTTTGAAATGTGGAAATCAAAATAAGAAAAGCAATTGTAGCAGGCCAACACTATCTAAAAAGTATACTACAAACTGTATCAAAATAATCAATTTTATATATAAAAAAAAAAATGGAGGAAGAATAAAATGTAAACTCAAAATAGGTTTTCAAAATAAGATAGATGGAAGTTAATCAGGTAAATCTTTAAATAGTTACTACAGACATACGATGCATACTGAAAGTAAACATGCTAGTTTCCATCCAGCAGGAAGTTTACTGAACATGGGGAAAATGCAGAAGTTGTGAACATGTAACAATAAACATATCTATAATGAGCAGGACAATAAATATGTTATTTAATTTCTACATATACAAAATATAGTAATTACTTAAAAATACATTGTAATGAAGTGCTATTTTTTTTTTTTAAGTGAAAGACTTCTGACGCAGAGTCGTATGTTCTTAGTGCTGCTCTTGAACATACAGTAAATCATTTGGGAGAAAACTTCTTCACAATTTCTACCTTCACTCCATATCATGTTTAATGCTTTGGATCCAGCAAAGAGGTAGTTTAACTAAGGCAGTGCGATTCTCATGGTAAGTTTCTACACTGTACAGTAAAAACAACATTGCCACTCGGATGTTATGAGCCAGTGATTGGGTAATAATATCCCTAATCATCACTTGTCCTCATCACTTCTGCCTGTTAGCTGAATCACCCCTGGCCTGAACACAGGGACCAACAACCCAGTTTGGCTGGATACCAATTTGCGTCACTTTGTTATCTTATATACTCTGTTTCTTTACCTGAGGTCTGAGTGGATCATCCCACATGAAACAAAGGGTTAACTCACTCACTCCAGCAGCCCTTGATTTTTCAGTGAGCAGTCCTTGACTTAGTTAGTCTCAAAATGTCAAACTTAAAATGTCCTGCTTTCGTTGTGAGACCTAGAAGTTGGGTCCTTTGCTGTAGCGTTCCTCTCTGAGAATAGCCTGGTAGCAGGAGGTGGGGTCACATACACCATTGGCCCCAGGAGGGCCACGCTTCCCTGGGATGCCGGGGATTCCTGACTTCCCTGGTTCACCTGGAGGCCCTGAGACGCTGTGTCCGTCACTGCCTCTGGGCCCCTGGAGACCTGCAGAGGTGGGAGATGAAGACACGAAGAGTGGTATTGTTTATCACATGTCCCTGGCATCCACAGGGACCATCTACACACTTCTACGTATGTTGATCAACTGGTCATACAGTATGTTGGTCAGTATTCAATTGTAGATGACTGGTATAAATTAGTTTGTGAAAACATGAATAGCAGCACTCAACATTCCTTCAAGAAGTGGGGGATTCTTACCTTCTGGGCCAGGAGGACCTGTCAACCCTGTGTCTCCATCTCCTTTGGAACCCTTTAACCCCATTGGTCCAACATCACCTGCACATAAGAGCATAGCAAAACAAGTCAGCAAGGTTACTTAATCCCAAAACCATGGATTACAATTCACACCAACAGCACTATCAAAAAACTGAAGTCAAGTTCTTTGACCATAAATCCCTGTAACCCTAGCTCAGTGTTACCTTTGTGCCCATGAGGCCCCATCCGGCCTTGCTGTCCAGGGTAGCCCTGTAAGCCGGGCGTGCCAGGGTACCCTGGTGTTCCACTGGGGCCCTTGGGGCCGGCAGAGCCTGGCTCACCAGGTGGCCCCTTCACTGTCTCACACTGCCCACATTGACTTTTTGGTGCAATCATCTCCAAGAGCTGCGGAAGTTGATCTGGACAGGAGAAAAGAGCATTAGTTTTGTAAGCAGCACACAATACTAGCTAGTCTTGTTTCTGTATTGACATACAGTACATTGTTGCAATGTAAAGTAAGCCTATGCATTTCTTTAGTTTGGAGCCAGATCTTAATTTTTCAGGACTACTGTCGGTAGTTGCGTAATCTCTCCAAAAGTGTTAAGGTTAAGAAATAGCAACATGTTCTGACTCATACCCAGACACAGTGATGTACATTGCAGAAGAAGTTATTTTTTTCTTCTCCAAATTGCAGAAATGAAAGCTGCATTGGTGCTCCAACTGTTCCCATTTGTAACAGTCGAAAATCTTCAAGAATCTATACAACAGATAATGGTCATGCTCATGCATAAAATAAAATAGCAGGGAACATACTCCGAAGTACATTAAAATAGCAGGGAACATACTCCAAAGTACATTAAAATAGCAGGGAACATACTCCGAAGTACATTAAAATAGCAGGGAACATACTCCGAAGTACATTAAAATAGCAGGGAACATACTCCGAAGTACATCAGCGCAAAGCTTCATCAAGTGGTCATCAGTTGGTGGCTTCCCCTGAAAGACAATACATTCACATCAGTATGTTGGTAGGTAATGAGCTGGTAATGACTCTATTGACATATGGCTTCAACTCGAGTCTAGAGGAACAGATGTGGTCCACTTACAGGTTTGCCAGGGTATCCCAGCTCTCCTGGTTGCCCTGGTAACCCATCTTGTCCAGGAGAGCCGCGAGGCCCAGCAGCTCCCATCAGACCCACGTCCCCCTTCCTCCCCTCCCGCCCTCTGGCTCCAGTATCTCCAGATAGGCCTTTCTGGTGGGGGACAACATCACAGCTAATTCAGTTGGTGTTATAGATCATATTGTTGTATGTTTGCAAGCATACAACTATGCAAACAACAAAACAGACAGCAGTCTGTTGAATTCGCTTTACTTTGCCACAAGTTGTCTGCTCAAGAAGAACCACAGTTCAATTCAACCACAGAGTTGCAATATCTCGACATTCCAATTGAGGGCAGCAAAGTGAATAGTTGAGGTTCAGCAATGACACACTTGAATGCACAGTACAGTTCCTGCTTACATTAGTACATTCCTATTTTGTGGAGGATCTCACTCTGAATATTGCAGAGGAGCATTATGGTGCAGAAAAATTATGGTGTGAAAGCACTGTCTTCATAGGATGTCGTCATTCTGTTCAATATCTTTTTTATGGAGGGGGAATTTCTAAACCACATATGTGTCTGTTCCTTGTCATAGGCCATGAGTTTCTCATGAACGAGTAGAGGTGACTATGCAGAACTGACCACTAGATAAATTTCCCTTCTTTTGTTTCTGTCGCGGTAGGACGTGTGATTTGTACATCTTCAAAAATACACATTCTGTACTCTAGGTGGACTTCTCAGTTACTCAGTGTACAAACGAGAAGTTACATTTGTAAATTGAACTTCTACCTACAGCATGTCAAATTAAAATATGAAGTAGAACATCAACTCTACGATGAAATGAATCAGATCAAACTAATTCAACTCACCTCTCCTTTGCTTCCTCTGAGTCCAGCTTCTCCCTGCAGAGGCAATCATATACAACATAAGGATAAAATCACTGAAATAAAATGGATGGTCTAAAAGGCAGTATGAACACCTCCTTTAGTTACTGTATCAGTGATGCATGCCTCCTAAATAGAGTTGAGAGGTGAAAGGTTAAATGTTACATACATTTGCCCCAGTGTTCCCAGGCACTCCATTGTTGCCTCTCTCACCCTGGAGAAACGGGAGGGTAAGGGTGTCGATGAAAAACACCATTCAATGCTGTTGAAAAACACCATTCAATGCTGTTGAAAAACACCATTCAATGCTGTTGAAAAACACCATTCAATGCTGTCGCTCATAATAAAACAAACATTTCATATTTCTTGTATTGTATTATACCTGGCTTCCTTTCGGACCAGGTTCGCCAGTTTCTCCCTGAAAACAATGACAGACGTGTTATCTACAGTCAGTCCTATGATAACACCATTTAATAAACCCCCAAAATATATACAGCGGGTGAAATAAGTATTGAACACGTCACCATTTTTCTCAGTAAATATATTTCCAAAAGGTGCTATTGACATAATTTTCACCAGATGGTAACAACCCATGTAATCCATACATACAAAGAAACCAAAACAAATAAGTTCAGAAATTAAGTTGTGTAATAATGTGAAATGACACAGGGAAAAAGTACTGAACACACTTACTGATATTTATTTAATACTTTGTACAAAAGCCTTTGTTGGTAATGACAGCTTCAAGACGCCTCCTGTATGAAGAAACTAGTCGCATGCATTGCTCTGGTGTGATTTTGGCCCATTCTTCCACACAAACGGTCTTCAAATCTTGAAGGTTCCGTGGGCCTCTTCTATGAATCTTGATCTTCAGTTCTTTCCATAGATTTTCAATGGGATTTAAGTCAGGTGATTGGCTGGGCCATTCTAGCAGCTTTATTTTCTTTCTTTGAAACCAATTGAGAGTTTCCTTGGCTGTGTGTTTGGGATCATTGTCTTGCTGAAATGTCCACCCTCGTTTCATCTTCATCATCCTGGTAGATGGCAGCAGATTTTTGTCAAGAATGTCTCAGTAAATTTGCCCATTCATCCTTCCTTCAATTATGTGAAGTTTGCCAGTACCATTTGCTGAAAAGCAGCCCCACACCATGATGTTCCCACCTCCAAACTTCACTGTTGGTATGGTGTTTTTAGGGTGATGTGCAGTGCCATTTCTCCTCCAAACATGGTGTGTATTATGACATCCAAACAGTTCAATTTTGCTCTCTGACCACACTATATTCTCCCAGTATTTCACAGGCTTTTCCAAATGTTGTGCAGCAAACTTTAAACGAGCTTCAACATGCTTTTTTTTCAGCAATGGAGTCTTGCGTGGTGAGCGTGCATACAGGCCTTGGCGGTGGAGTGCATTACTTACTGTTTTCTTTGAGACAACAGTACCTGCTAATTGCAGGTCTTTTTGAAGCTCTCCACAAGTGGTCCTTGGCTCTTGGACAACTCTTCTGATTATTCTTTTCACTCCTCTGTCAGAAATCTTGCGAGGAGCACCTGGTCGAGGCAAATTTATGGTGAAATGATTGTCTTTCCACTTCCGTATTATGGCCCCAACAGTGCTCACTGGAACATTCAGAAGCTTAGAAATGCGCCTATAACCAATGACATCATTGTGTTTTGCAACAATTAGGTTGCGAAGGTCTTGAGACAGCTCTTTGCTTTTACCCATCATGAGATGTGTCTTGTGTGACACCTTGGCAATGAGACCTTTTTGTAGGCCATCAGTTGGGACTGAAACAGCTGATATTAATTTGCACTGACAGGGGTCTGGATTGCTTTTTAATTACTGATAGTTTTCAGTTGTCTTGGCTTTCCATGTCTTTTTGCACCTCCCTTTCTTCATGTGTTCAATACTTTTTCCCTGTGTCATTTCACATTATTACACATAACTTAATTTCTGAACTTATTTGTTTTGGTTTCATGTCAATAGCACCTTTGGAAATATATTTACTGAGAAAAATGGTGACGTGTTCAATACTTATTTCACCCGCTGTATACTCTAGTTAAGTTACTTTTGTAATGTAGTTCATACGTAAGCACTTACTGAATCAAGCATATGTAAAAGTATCATTTTGTAATTCATTACCTTGTGACCTTTGAATCCTGGCAGTCCTCTGTCACCAGGTAACCCTTGAATCCCCTGCACTCCCTCCACTCCCTGGAGAATCAACAGGAAACCCATTCTTTACAATGGCTTCAACAAAATCTAACATTTACACTACTGTATAACAATCATACATGTACATTCAAGTAGTTAGATTATGTCTTTGTGACAGAGAGCAAAATGAAGCCACACACAGAACATAACTTATTAAATTTTCATGTACAGTACTGCAATTTGTATTTTATTCTCGGGGGGACTTCTACTTGTTAGTACTGAATGGCACAAGGCCAAAAAGCACATGAACCATAGGCCTACAGCAGTAAAACATAATGATATGTAATGTGAGTTATAATGATGCTGAAATATATGATATCCCAATTCAAAGTCTTCTGCTTGAGGTGAATCCAGTATGGAAAAAAACAAACATTTGCAGCCATAGATAGATTAGACAGACAGACAGACAGACCGAACTTCAATTACTACAGTACTAGAATACTGTATTGCATATTTCACGTATCCTCAAACTGCTGAAAAATACCTACTTTCAGTCCAGGTGTCCCAGGACGTCCTTCTGATCCATGCACACCTTGGGCCCCCTACACATGTAGATACACGTGTGAACACACACATTAACACTCCCAGAACACACACAAACTACATCACAAAAAGCACATGTAAATAACAGAACACATGCACACACAAAGTACATGCAGCTCAGACACACACTCACTAAGGGTAGGCGTAATACAGTAAGGGCAAGAGTTCAATGGTTACCTTTGAACCTTCACGTCCATACGTTCCAGGTGGACCAATCGGACCCTGAATACCCTGTACATGAGTGAACATTTAGTTTTTAAAACAATGGCTTAACCATCTCGTGAGGCAAAGAGGTGAGACAAAGAGTTACTTTTATCACACCAAATTATATAGGGACAAAGACAAATTGAGAGATACACAGAGAGATACACAGAATTGGTGAATAAAATTGTGAAAATGTGAGAATTATTTGAAATCACAATTGCCTCCATGTCCTCATTGGATTTTCAGTTCTTCTAAAGTGGTCATGTAAGCCACAAGTCAGATAGAAGCCACAAGTCAGATAGAAGCCACAAGTCAGATAGAAGCCACAAGTCAGATAGAAGCCACAAGTCAGATAGAAGCCACAAGTCAGATAGAAGCCACAAGTTGTCTGCTCAAGAAGAACCACAGTTCAATTCAACCACAGAGTTGCAATATCTCAACATTCCATTTGAGGGCAGCAAAGTGAATAGTTGAGGTTCAGCAATGACACACTTGAATGCACAGTACAGTTCCTGCTTACATTAGTACATTCCTATTTTGTGGAGGATCTCACTCTGAATATTGCAGAGGAGCATTATGGTGCAGAAAAAAATCATTATTTCATTTTCAGTAGGGTGAACATAGTGTAAGAGAAGACTATACATAATGAACATTAAGCATACTGTACATTCAGGTCCCACCAGTCACCTACCGGAGGTCCTTTAGGTCCAACCAGACCCTCTTGTCCGGGTGTGCCTCTCTCCCCCTTGTCAAAAACAAGGTCAAGTCAAGTCAAATTTATTCAAAATGCATTTTACATGGTTCTCAACACACTTTACAAGGTTTTACAGTTACTCTTTCACTGAATACTTCATTAGTAATTTGCTGTCTTAGCAGGCAAGGCAATGTCATGATGACACAGAGGGTGAGCCAACCAAGTCACTGATGGAGCCATGGCCAACTACTGGATTATAAATGTCTAAAATGACAAGTTTGATCTGTTTATTACCTGAGGTCCAGCAGGCCCCATCCGCCCAGGAAGGCCTCGGATTCCCTATGAAGATGATGAAAAAACAGAGATATTACACTCAGGACAACTATGGAAAAACAAAGGCAAATATCTATATCAATAAACAGGTATCATTTCTACAGCTCTATATATCATATATCTATATATCAAATATCTATATCAATAAACATGTATCATTTCTACATATCATATATCTATATATCAAATATCTATATCAATAAACATGTATCATTTCTACAGCTCTATATTAGCACAGCTGAGGGTCTGTTACTGATCTTGAAATATCCTGGAAACTGGAAGAAAGCTGTATCATGATGATGATGATGATGATAATATTGTGCACATGAAATTAAAGGCCCACTTTCTATTTCCAGTTCCCATGTTTAGCCGGCCGGCGGTGACCACAATATCCACCTCGTTTACAGCCAGTCAGAGCTTTCACCCATTATCTACTGTAAGTAATGACACTCATGGGACTTAGGGAGGGAGCCATGATGACGGTGATTAAAGTTAGCAGAGAGGACAACATAAACTGTTAGTTCCACTCCTCGTGATGCATTGCAAGCTTTTAAGTCACAGCCGTGGATGGCTTGGCTGACTGGCTCATTAGGACTTTTTCATTCATTTTTCAATCCAGTTAGATTTTACTTGATTTCCCCATAAACAGGAACATTGCAATTATGGGCAAAGTGGCACAGCAGAATGGTAGAAGGGCATCTGAGGGCACTGGCCACCACACCTAAGTTAAAATTGTGTTTGTTTTCTTCAAATACTTTGATTGAGCTTGATTGGAGAATGGCTGAGGGCATGCGAGCACACTGGCTACATTAGCTACATGTTGAGTCACTGGGTTTTATGTTGTGCCAGACCCAGACCACAGACTCGTAATTAGTTTTTGTCAATATTTCATGGTATAATATTTATCAAACTTCTCTTGCTATTTTTGGTGAACACATAAGTTGCTGTATCCATGCTCAAACAGATCGGCTTCATTTCAATATGTTGTCTGTGACAAGCTAAAAAAAACCAAGGCTTGCATTTGCATTAGACAGAGACCAGATAGATAGACAAATACAGTTGTTTATATATCGTCTGTCTCCACCTGGTGGCCTTTTAGTGGTCTCTTTAAATAGGTTGAAAACAGGAAAGATTGTCGTGTTTACCTCATCCACCTCACTGAGGTGAGAACTGGAGGAGTCGCCAACGTACTGAAGTATATTTTATTAGCCTCTTGGACTAGGTGTACTTCTGCATTAATCATTCATTTGATCTCATATACACTTTGTTTACTCAATGGAGAGCAGTAGAGGTTGGTGGGAGGAGCTATTGGAGGACAGGCTAATTGTAATGGCTGGAATGGAATGAATGGAACGGAGTCCTCCCTGACCCAGGCCTTTCTCCCCCGATTGCTCAGCCAGCTCTAGGCAGAGTCTTGGTGGTTCCAAATTTCTTCCATTTTAAGAATGATGGAGGCCACTGTGTTCTTGGGGACCTTCAATGCTGCAGAAATGTTTTGGTACCCTTCCCCAGATCTGTGCCTCGACACAATCCTGTCTCGGAGCTCTACGGACAATTACTTCCACCTCATGGCTTGGTTTTTGCTCTGACATGCACTGTCAACTGTGTGACCTTATACAGACAGGTGTGTGCCTTATGTCCAATCAATTGAATTTACCACAGGTGGACTCCAATCAAGTTGTAGAAACATCTCAAGGATGATCAATGGAAACAGGATGCACCTGAGCTCAATTTCAAGTCTCATTGCAAAGGGTCTGAATACTTATGTAAATAAAATCTGTTTTTTATTTTTAATACATTTACAAAATGTAAACAGTTTTTGCTTTGTCATTATGGGGTATTGTGTGTAGATTGACGAGGGAAAAAACTATGTAATACATTTTAGAATAAGGCTGTAACGTAACAAAATGTGGAAGAAGTCAAGGGGTCTGAATACTTTCCGAATGCACTGTACGCAGTATTTCGAAAGACTATGAAAGATGAGACTGATTATTACATCATAGTGGTTCTCATTATTATTTCTATGCTTTGGAAAAAGGGACTTAAGGTTGTTAGGTATCACCACTAAAGCTGCTTTAGTAGAGATAAGGTGGTTAGTGAATGTAGGCTACGTATGGATTACACACAGATGCTATGAGGTCTTTTTAGCACTTGGTCAAAATGATTTTTAGTGAAATGTTTAACCCAAAGACAGATTCTACCCAGATGGGGGTGGTTATTGGTGGTCCCTCAGCCAGCTGGTTCAGATTCTGGCCAGGGGCCACAGTACCACACTAAAACATTAGCTATATATTACTCAAGGTTTTCATGCTCCCATTGTGGACAAGTAGGAAATGTGTCTGAAAATATTTATCAATCTGTATTATATTTTTTTCGTTGGATGATAATAAGCATAAACAAATAGACATTTTCTTGTTTAATCGTGTAAATAGTTTTCTATACAGCAAGTGTGGATCCTGGGGACATATATAGCCAAGTGTGGATCCTGGTTAGATAGTCCATCTGCAGATACTCTACAGATGGTCACACTATCAACAAACCATCTGCTGATAAGCAACTGCTTGCTAAGGTTACGGTCAGGGTTGGGGTAAGGTTCAGAATAAAGGTTAGGGTAAGAGGGTTAAGTTTAGGGTTAGGATAAGGGACAAGGTTAGGGTAAGAGCTAGGGTTAGGGTTAGGGATAGTTAGTTGAAATGTTACTGATAGTCTGTAGAGCATCTACAGATGGAGTATCCAAATAAAGTGTTACCAATCCTGGAGTTAGCAAACACTGTGGTTGGATGAACACCATATTTGGAGAAACATCAATGCAAACACCATGACTATTTTGAGTTAAAAGTCCTTAATGTCATTTAGGTTACTTTTATAAAGCATCCATGGTTTTAGTGTATATGTTATATTGGAAAAACATAGCTGCTATGATTGTTTAAAGGGAGCAGGTAGTAGAATACATAGGAGTGGATGAGGATGATGAGTAAATGGACTGGTTTACTGAATGTGTCCAGCTTTTATTATGAAATAACATTTCATTTGAACAACGATGACTCACCGGAACTCCAATCTGTCCATCGCCACCAGGAACCCCAACGTCTCCTTTCTCACCCTAAACAGAATAAAAACAGAAGTATGATATTCACATACTTGATATACCCCGAAACGGCTACTGTAACGTGTGAAAATATCCATTTAGGTTTGAGACAGATGATCGTCTCAAGTTGCCGGTTGCCATTACCCAGTCACTGAGGTTTAAAACTAACACTCTTAAAAAAAGTCCCTCTTAACAAAAAATGTGTTCTAAATCCTCACTAACACAACATACACACTATTATGGTGATCACATTTCATTCATCTTCCAAGGTGAGTACAGAGTGCAGCTGTAGAACAAGAGTGCACGAGAGAAGAAAGAGATGATCCTTCTCAAACACATACACCTCCAACGTAGCTGTATGATATAAAACCACAGACCACAGTACACGCTGCTCAGTCAGGTTTTCAACAATAAAGAAGGAAAGCAGGGAAAGCTGTGTGTTTATAGGTCCTGACACACGGGAGGGCTGCTTTTGAAGTGCTTTGCCTTCCTGAACATCTAACAGACACACGTGCGACAAAGAGCCTATCATTAGGAACATAGGAGGTCTGTATGATCTTATAAAAAGACATGGTACAAACTGTAATGGCTGTAAATATTGAGTGTTGATTATTGCTTTCAAAATGTGTAACCAACAGTGTGGGAGATGTTATCGAGAAAAGGATTTCATATCTACCATCAAATGTATTGAATGCTCTTCGGTTTTAGCCACGCTAACTGCAATTAGTCCATTCAGGGTTCTACGTCTCTGCAACGATGCATGTTCAATTAATTAAAGGCTAAGCTATTAAAGCCGCAACCAAGGCACGAAATCAAGAAAAAACTATTATCAAAATCTCAAATTAAATAGCACCCAAAAATGCTATATTGAATACTGTATGATATAATGTTACTCGTGTGATTCGCCAAATTACAAGACATTAGTTACATTTTTTTAAGACACTGGAATCCTATTTTGGAACACTCTTGCTAAAAAAGGGCGTTTGATGTTGAATTGGGTTCTTGTCTTGTGTGTTTTAAATATAGCATTGATTACAGTACTCACATACAGAATGAACATGTTCTCTAATCAGCTGTGTATTCATTGTGTATCCTTAAATGTATGTTCATTTCAACGTTCACACAAGTCAGTCATCAACATAACCATCAAGTTAACCTTTCATGACGATACACGGAATCTGTCAATATTCATCTAAATGTTGCTGATGCAAAATGAAAGTCTGAATGACTGTTGAAAATGCTAACGTGTATCACATCAATCACACGTCATTGGGCAAAACTTGATTGAGCATTTCTAATATCTTCCAAGTATTGTGATTTTTCATTGGTCAGGAAGGAACAATGTTCCTCCCCGTGTGGAACGAAGCATTCTATTTGACATGGATGTTTAGGACAAGATTGTGCAAAGATGTGTATTCTACTCTTGCTTTTGAGGCTGTGCTCTCTAATCCTGTTCCTGGAGAGTAAGCCTCCTGTAGGTTTTCAATCCAACCCTATTCTAGTGCACTTGATTACACAGATTATATTGACTAGATACTACAGTGGCCGCTCTAACAATTAAAAAAAAAAAATCTTAAAAAATGGGAAGCAGTCAGGAGGAGGCAAGATCAGGTGGGACCATTCTAGCCAATGAGAGCGCAGATACGCGTTGCCAGGATGTCACGTGTCCTACTTATATCAGTACACAACCTAAGCATTACGAAACTTCTATTCAATCAAATAAGCCACACGTAGCAAATAAACCATTACATGTTTTGTTAACCAAACTCTCTCATTGACCTCCATACAAAAACTCCTTGCTTGGTGAGCGAAAAAAACTGCACCTGATGGAGAATAAATATTTTGGGCCCAGTAACCGCTCCAGCTTTGCCTCTGCTGATTCTAGAAATTAGCTGGTTGATCATCTGAATCATGTTAGTTACAACTGGGGTTGGATTGAAAACCTACAGGAGGCTTACTCTCCAGGAACAGGGCTAGAGAGCACAGCTTCAAAAGCAAGAGCAGAAGACTCATCTTTGCACAATCTTGCTTCATTCCACATGGGGCGGAACATGGTTCCTTCCTGTGCATGAAAAATCACATGAAAACTTATTTGATACGGGACTTCACACCAAGCTGTTTTCTAAATTACAAAAGGAATAATTTGTAACTTAAAACTATGAAATTATTTCCACACAACCATTTTTACTCATCTAGGATAGCAATTATCCAAATGTAGCAATCACCTCACATGTAACGTTCATTCAAGTTTTACAGGGAATTCTATGCATGCGTCTCAAAACATTCCTGTGCATTTTGATCCAAGTGTAGTCAAGGCAAGTACGCTGGCTGGTTAAACCAAACCTCTCCAACATAAAAAGTATGGTGTAGCTGGTTTTTACAGCCGCTGTGTCCTGTGAGCTTCAGGGCCGTGATTACAGAGTGCAGCAGCCAAGCCCGCACTGTGAAAACCCAACCCGAGGAACAGGCTTTCATCTGGGCCACCACATCAAACCCCCTCCATCAGTCAGTTAACTAATCATGCACTGGATCCAGACCAGCAGGCTGGAACTGGGGGTGGGACTGGGGCTGCGGAGTGGGGATGGGGAGCTGGGCTGGAAAAGCTGGGGTTTTGCTTGAAGAGTTATTTGGGGACCTTGGCTTCTAATCCAAAATGAGAGGGAAGGTTGGGAAAATATATATACAAAATGTATATTAAAAAAATACATATTTAGTACACATTTAGCTGATAATAAGCCAAGGAGTTCCAAAAAAAAGTATTTTGTCAATGAATTTGAGTGAGAGGATAACCATTAGCCATGATTACCTGCATAGTGACGCACTGCAATTACAAACTACAGTTAAATCAATGGTGGCATCCCTGGTGTTTTAAAATGTCAGTAAACCAGTTTGAGGTTTCACTTGTACTTTTCATGGTTGCAATGCGCAAATGTCACATCCCTCACAAAACCGTTCCTCCTCCAATTATCAGACGAGAACAAACATCTTACTGGGCCAAGACCTTTATCAAAGCTCCTTTACGGGTAAGTGTGCATAGTTTAATAATCCGGTAAATGGTAGGGTGTCACTTATTTCCACCACTCCAAAAGGAAGGGAGATGGTCCCTGGGTGATAAACAGATGCTGGGGCAGATGCAGAGCTCTGAGAATAGACTGCAGGAACAGAAGCCACGCTCCACTCGGCAGCGTTCACCACTCCTTATAGAACACCAAACTCACGCCAGGCAGGGAGCCAGGTTACACATACTACTACTGGAAGCTGAAATGATCCTTTGTGCCCCTGATCCTAGATCCACTACAGATCTATGAGATCCACACCACAAAAGGTCCCTCAGGAAAAAGAAACCTCTTAAGTCTAAGGCTAGTTTACTAGGTACTGATCGGCATATGAGTGTTAATTGAAAATAGCCTGCATTACAGTATGTAGTTGAAAGCATCAGTTCAACATCTAATTAAACACAAGGTTATAGGGTGTAGCTAAAATAAGTCATTATCCACAAATGGGGTAATAAAATTATCCCCATCTATTTAAAAAAATTATTAATAACTGAACATATATACAGTTCAAATCTGGGTAACCTGTTTCCTGTTCTTTCCATCAAAGGCAAAGAACACCAATGAAAATACTTTTGTAAATATTTACAGGTGAACTAACCATTTCCCTACATCCTGCACCCACCACCCCAATTCTGGAAATAGCTTATGCAGACTTTCCGCCACCTAGACTAGCTTGTGGAAGTTTCTTTATATAGAACTATGACTGAAACCCTAACATTTCAAACTTCCTCCTATGGAACCACCAACTCTAAAGGGAAAGGAAAGATTACCCACAAATATTCCCTCTGAAACTCCTCAAAACCCCACAGAAAGATCCTCTCTAAAAAGTTGTCACTGCGCTCTCAGTCCCTGGCTTGTCACATCTGCCATCTCCTACAGATTATGCCATGTCACTTGTTTATGAAAGTACGTGAAATGAAATATCAACTCACCTTCACTCCAGCTGGTCCAACAAAACCATCCTTTCCTGCTGGCCCTGTGTCCCCCTGCAAAGAAAAACAACATCATTTTAGTTATAGAATGCTGTATAGTAACACTGGACAAGCAAACTGATACTGTACTGTTATCATTGTATGTTTTGTTGTACAGAATCGGGTCGGGCCAACATGATTAAATACAATATTGTGATATTTGACATTGACGTTATATCATGAAGTGCAAGACGATATATCGTGATGTGCAAGACTACTCTACTTGAACTTTACAAATCAAAACTGTATCTATATGTTGAAAATGAAGTCTAAATGAATAAACTAAGCTTTATGTTTTTGCCTTACTAAGATTATTTAACGAGGATGCGACTAATATCGTAAATAAGCACAGGAATTGCACAGTCTGGAAGTATATAGTTGTTATCGGCGCAAAATGATTCTATCGGATATTGCAATATTTGGAGTAGCATATCGGAGAAGGTCTCCCCAGATATCGCTCAACCATAGTACAGGATAAATAGCACTCCTCATACAGCGATGAAGAAGACGCTGTTGAATACCAGACAGTTCCACACCTTGCACAGATATGAACATGAAGGTCAGCATACATAATAGGTGTATACAAGCTTACATGTGGTCCATGCTCCCCCGGTGGTCCCTGAGCTCCTGCTTCACCTGGACTTCCCTGTACACATGAAGATGTTGGAGAACATGTCTCCTGCATTAAAGAGTCAACAAAATATAGCACTACATTCCATTGCCATAAATTATTTAACAAAAAGTTTGTCTCTTACCTTTTCTACTGGAATTCCTGTGGCCTCCAATTGAAGTTGTCTCTTAGGTTCCTACAATGGAAACAGTCTTTTTAAAGCCTTGTCCATTGGCACCGCCATCATTACATGTTCTTTGAGACCTGACTACCCCTTTGAGTATGTAATGTGTTATTAAGGTAGTCTGAGAAAACGTCTATCAAGCCTACAGTACATACAAACACTAAATTAAACTGGATATTGGCATTTTGTTTTTATCATTCATGTCTACACAACTTGCACCTGCTTACTAGTCTGCCTATTACGCTGGGCTGCTCTCACAGCCAAGTGTGTGTGTGTGTGTGTATTATTACGCTTTATTAAAGGGTCATGACTCACTGTAGGTCCTGGAGGGCCAGTTCTGCCTTCAAGGCCTGGTGCTCCCGTGTCACCCTGCAGGAAGGATGTATCAGCTCAATCGCAAAGGCATGACCTCAATTCAAAACTACAGTAACGTGGTTTAGGCGTGGGGCCTTTAGATCTTATAGCAAGATGAGCCATACGAAGAACTCTGTGATATGAAAATGATTTGTTACAGTGTCGACGGTTCACAGTGCATTGTGAACCTGTCACATGATGCTTACTTTGGCCCCGTTGAGTCCGGCTTCGCCCTTTTGCCCTGGTATGCCCACTTCACCCTAAGTTGAATAATGAAACCAACATTACAAACACAGTGGCAGTAATTATAATCAACCAAATGCAGAAATTGTAGTGACACATATTCACTCACATTGTTCCCATTCTTCCCTGGTTCTCCTGGTATTCCACGTTCCCCTGGCTTCCCCTTCACAAGGAAAATGAGCAACAATTGAATTGATCGTCAGAATCACCATACTGTTTGATTGATCCTCATGTTTTAAAATCAGATGTAAGATAGATAGCCAGTACTCACAGGCTTACCGTCAGGACCAGGTGGTCCCTCCCTCCCCTTCTCACCTCGGAAGCCCTACAGGGTTCAAACAGACAGGATATGAAGTAGAGATTTACATACCGATATCCATCTGATTAGAATTTTCAATTTTTTTTTGGGGGGGGGGGTATTTTGTCATAAATCTCTCAATAAATGTATGGTTTGATTATTTATGATTTAATTGTCACCATAAGCCCAGGAAGACCAGGAGGCCCAGGTTTCCCCTGAGGGCAGTTACAGCTCTCCACTGCTGCAGGTTGTCTGTCCAGAGGACACTGGGAGCAGAATTGTTTTTTAATAGAACAGGAACAACCCAACAAGTGTACAAATGTAATGTAATAATTACAATGTAATGTAAAGACAGACAACCAACAAGCATATACTCACCCTGTTATCCTCCTGTATTAGAAATAAACACAGAGAAATAAACACAGAGAGAAGATAAAATTATCTTTCCCCCCCCCGCCTTAAACTGCAACCTTCAGTGACATATGGAAGTAAATTATGAGTCTTGTAGTTACAGTATCATTACACTCACCACAGAGTATATTTCACACGCGGTCTCTTTCTCACTTTGCTCGGGATCGCAGTAAAGCCTCAGTTTTTGTATCTCAATCTAAAGAAGGATTACAAGACCAACATAGCCATGTTACTGTGTCATTATAGTAAAAAAAATTTTTGCTAAACATAGAAGCTCCCTTTAAATGAAAGCACTCAATTATTTGTACATATATGCTTGTTGCATTTCATCAAGTTTGCACATCACCCATTGTTACTCACAGGAACAGTTGCTTCCATCTTGACCTTCTTCGCAACCTGTATCTTTCCGTTGATGTAGATGGGAGATACAGGTTCTAGTAGCTGCTCCTCTATCTGCATGTCGTCCAGGTAACAGATGATACGTCTGGGTTTAACGAGCAGCTTCAGCTGGTGCCACTCTGAGTCGAAGAGTCTCTGTAGAAAAAGTTCAACAAACTGAGTAGGTAACTACCATTTCAAAACATAAAGAGCTGGTTTCCCCAGACACAGGTTAAGCCATCCATTAAATATGCTTTTAGTCCAGCACTAGGATTAATGTGTCCAGGAAACCAGTCCTAATGTGTTGGGGTTGTTATAACAGTGTGTTTCTATAGACCTTAATTCCTCTGTCATTAAAAATGACACACTGTTCTTTCTTGTTGACACTGGTGGTTGTGCTGGTGAAGGTGACAGACTTGTCCAGTTCGTTGAGGGTCACAGCGAACTGTTTCAGCCCGTCCTGGGAGAGCACTCTGATCAGGTCCAACTTCACATGGTTGGTGGGGCTCTTCAGGCGCAGAGTGGCCACAAACACATAGGAGGGAGGCAGACCCTCAGGAAAGATGGCCCTGGAGGAACAATACAAATGGGTTATACTCTATGTAGAAGTGTGTGAGCTGTAAGGAGTTTACTGTCAGAGCGTGTGTGTGTTTGTTTAAATGGTCGGCCCCCTTACCTGGTGCTGTTGGTGAGGTCCAGTCGGGGGCTAAGCAGGTAGGAAACCTCTGACATCAGAGAGCCCTGGACTTTCTTTGCTTTTATGTCGATCTGCATTCTAGACAACAGCTCAAATCCCTTTACATTGGCTGTTCCAGGGATCTGCATGGGGCACACAGATTCTGAGAGAGAGACAGAGACAGACAGACATAGAGAGCAAGTTAGTTTAGACCACAGTTATTTCATCTTGGAGGTTCATGACACATGCACTGTGCATTATGGAAATGTCCAAAAATAAGCTATCTAAGCTATCATTAACCTCAGGATCCCAGACTTACCCTCACACAGCTTCTGCTCCATGGCGTCTCGGATGTTAGCAATGGCACTGTAGTCCTCAGCGTAGAGAACATACGTAGAGGGGGGCTTGTTGGCCATGGACACCAGCTCGGAGTTGGTGATCTCGTTGCCCACGCCCACAGCGAACAGGATGATATTCTGGGCCTTGGCCTCCACGGCTGCGTCCACCACGTCGTCCTGGCTACGGCCGTCCGTCAGCACCACGGCAATACGGTTCCTGGCAGGCTGCGTGCGATTGGAGGACGGGAAGACGTGCTGCGTGGCAAATTTGATGGCCCTGCCAGTCTGGGTGTTGCCCCCCAGGTAGCCGATGGTGTTGATGGCGCCGACCAGTTCCTGGCTGCTCAGGTGTTTGCCCAGCGGAATCTCCAGACGGGGCGTGTCGCTGTACTGGACCACGCCCACCTGGGTGTGACGGGAGCTCACGTCGAAGCCACTGGTGATATTAACCAGCCATCGTTTGGCCAAGTCGAAGTCTGGAGTGCCCACGCTGGTGGAACCGTCGATTATGTAAACCAGGTCGTTTGATGCTGTGCTACAGCCTGGAATCAAGGAAAGATGAAATATTACCCACCACTTGATTCACCTCGCTGGCTACAGATCAAAACCAGTCTTTATAAATCTGCAGTAATATGACAATATTGACATTATAGGCCTGTGTACAGTAGTAATATTAGTTAGAAATGGCAGGCACAATGTTGATAATTACCATTCATTGCAATACATAAACATGAATAAAATGTATTTACCCGCTTGAAAGTCGACATCTTCCACAAAATTATCTCCCCTCAGATGTGGAAGGAACATCCATGTTAATACTGATCCTAATATCCATGTCTTCATTGTTGATCAACAGTACTGCAAAGTCCTCCTTGAATTAAAATGAAGATGGGGGATAAAAACTGTGAATGGAAAAAATCCATATTTTAGTAAATACGTAATAAGCCAGCAAAACATGATTAAGTCAATTAAAGCAAAACATGTCAAATGACTTTCACATTTGTAGGGATAAATCCATGTTGTACCCAAAACTGCACTTTGAAGAAGTGAACAAGATTGTACAAGTTTACAGGAATATGTACTTGACTTTTGCCCATTACTCCAATACATTTTTGGGAGAAACTTTAAAAATGGTTGAGATAGTTATAATTCTCTTACCTTCACTCTTTACTCATCAGCTGCCAATATGCCACTCATCAATGTAAATACAAACAGTCCTGCAGTAACACAGCGCGTCTAGATGTACTCCAACAGGCTACTTACACCCTGCTGTACAAGACGGCAGGCTGTAACATAGCTAGCAGACATGAATAGATGTTCCTGGAAGCCTTTTTATACCACACCAAACTGTGACGTGGACCTGAGACTTCTCAATGATGGCCTAGTGGCTTTGGGTTGGGATGTGAATTATAGGGGAGTGGTTACACCCAGCCTCTGAAGCATGCCTGCCTGCAGCCACCTGTGAGAGGTACTGTAGAGTCAAATCTGCTGCTGAAATCATACACTGCTTCATAGGTCTAACATAATTGCTTGTTTATCTGGTTCCGTTTTGTGGAACAGATGGTTAAAAACCATTGCTGTTGAATCCGAAGTTCCCATTTTACATTGTGGTCATTTAGCAGACGCTCTTATTCAGAGCGATTTACAGTAGTGAGTGCATAGATTTTCGTACTGCAGTTAACAGTGTAGGTCTACACAGTGTTTGGTGTAATCTACTGTAGCAGACTACAGGGCCTAGTGTATTGTAATGAAATACTGCCATCTGTTGACAAAGACATGCACAATAATACAACCCAATTTATTTACATTAATTATATCTAGTTACAGTATCTGAAAACTAAATTGTGTGCAATATATTTCAGTGAATTGCACTTTTAACAGTTTCATGACATATTGAAAATAATATAGAATTAAATAAAATGTTATAGAATATAATAATTATGTATTGTGACAGCACTGAAACATTTAGTATGAAGTTAGGACCCAGCAGCTAATGAAAACTGGGAGGAGTCAGCAATGCGATTTCGAGTGGTACAGTCATGAGCGATCGTAAATATTACCGTTCTCCTAGCAGCAGGATATTATGTTGGCAGCACGATCGCCGATTTTAGATTTTCAAAATAGGTGTCCCACTGCAAAGACATGCTGGGAATATCAATTTATTTTTGCACTTTCTAAAGAAATGCTGGTATAAATAATACAATTTTTTAAAAGTAAGTCAAATTAGCCATACATTTTTTTTAAAGGTGATTGAAACCACCTTGTATGTATTATTTGACATAATTTTGTATTATTTATATTTACCCTTTATTTTACTAGGCAAGTCAGTTAAGAACAAATTCTTATTTACAATGACGGCCTGAAACCCGGACGACACTGGGCCAATTGTGCGCCGCCCTATGAGACTCCCGATCGGTTGTGATACAGCCCTGGATCAAACCAGGGTCTGTAGTGATGCCTCTAGCACTGAGATGCAGTGTCTTAGACCACTGTGCCACTCAGGAGCCCAGCATATATACCAGCATTTCTTCAGAAAGTTTACACAAATACTAGTATGTTGAAAGCTATCGTGTAGGCTATATTTAAATAAATATACTTTTAATAAAATAGAAATATAAAAAATAGATATACTCTACCCACTCCATTCACTGCAATACAATACAATGTATATGGAATTACATATTGGTTTATAGAGAAGAAAAACTATTCTATGTGCCGAGGTAAATGTGGGGTTGGGAATACTTGGTCCCATAGTGTATTGCATTGGGACCAATGGTGTGGATGGAGTAGAAAGTGCTGCTGGCTATTTAGACCTCAGTCCCCCAAGATATAATACCATATATAGACTCTACTACTGAGTATTCCCAACCCCACATTTACCTCGGCACATAGAATAGTTTTTTCTCTATAAGCCAATATGTAATTTATAGGCATATAATGTATTGCATTGCAGTGAATGGCATTGGAGGAGTAAAAAGTGCTACTGGGCATTTAGAAAAAACCCCACATATAGATTCTACAGATCCTACTGAGTATTCCCAACCCCACTTTTGCCTTAGCACATAGAATAGTCCTCTCTACACCCAATGTTGTGAACATAACAATCTGAACATCGAAAGTGGTTTTAAATATGTGTTTAGAAGTATATTTGTAATTGGTTCCATAAAGTAATTATTGCATTTGCTTATAAGCACAATAAAAATAGCCATCGATTAAAATGTAATATATTTTGAATTACACTTAACAAAAATATAAACGCAAAATGTGAAGTGTTGGTCCCATGTTTCATGAGCTGAAATAAAAGATTCCAGAAATGTCCCATACGCACAAAAAGCTTATTTCTCTCAAATGTTTATCCTTTGTTAAAATAATCCATCGACCTGACAGGTGGGGCATATCAAGAAGCTGGTTAAACAGCATGATCAGTAGTCACCTCATACAAGTACTTGGGAGTATGGCTAGACGGCACACTGTCCTTCTCTCAGCACACATCAAAGCTGCAGGCTCAAGTTAAATCTAGACTTGGTTTCCTCTATCGTAATCGCTCCCCTTTCACCCCAGCTGCCAAACTAACCCTGATTCAGATGACCATCCTACCCATGCTAGATTACGGAGACATAATTTATAGATCGGCAGGTAAGGGTGTTCTCAAGTGGCTAGATGTAATTACCATTCGGCCATCAGATTTGCCACCAATGCTCCTTATAGGACACATCACTGCACTCTATACTACTCTGTAAACTGGTCATCTCTGTATACCCGACGCAAGACCCACTGGTTGATGCTTATTTATAAAACCCTCTTAGGCCTCACTCCCCCCTATCTGAGATATCTACTGCAGCCCTCATCCTTCACATACAACACCTGTTCTGCCAGTCACATTCTGTTAAAGGTCCCCAAAGCACACACATCCCCGGGTCACTCGTCTTTTCAGTTCGATGCAGATAGATAGATAGATAGATAGATAGATAGATAGATAGATAGATAGATAGATAAGCTGCAACAAACACTCAAACTGGACAGTTTTATCTCAATCTCTTCATTCAAAGACTCAATCATGGACACTCTTACTGACAGTTGTGGCTGCTTAGGGTGATGTACTGTCATCTATACCTTCTTGCCTTTTGTGCTGTTGTCTGTGCCCAATAATGTTTGTACCATGTTTTGTGCTGCTGCCATGTTGTGTTGTTGCCATGTTGTTGTCTTCATGTTATGTTGCTACCATACTGTGTTGTCATGTTTTGCTGCCTTGCTATGATGTTGTCTTAGGTCTCTCTTTAGGTAGTGTTGTGTTGTCTCTCTTGTCGTGATGTGTGTTTGGTCCTATATTTATATTTTATTTATTTTTATTTTTAATCCCAGCCCCCGTCCCCGCAGGAGGTCTTTTGCCTTTTGCTAGGCCGTCATTGTAAATAAGAATTTGTTCTTAACTGACTTGCCTAGTTAAATAAAGGTTAAATAAAATGGCCACTTTAAAAATGTCACGCAACACAATGCCACAGATGTCTCAAGTTTTGAGGGAGTGTGCAATTGGCATAATTGACTGCAGGAAAGTCCACCAGAGCTGTTGCCAGATAATTTAATTAAATTTCTACCATAAGCCGCCTCCAACGTCATTTTAGATCATTTGGCAGTACCTCCAACCAGCCTCACAACCGCAGACCACGTGTAACCACACCAGTCCAGGACCTCCACATCCAGATTCTTCACCTGCGGGATCGTCAGAGGGGGAGGCGGGGGGAGGGGGAAAGGCCTTTTGTAGGGAAAAAAAAATATGCTGATCGGCTGGGCCTGGCTCCAGTGGGTTGGCCTGGCTCCCAAGTGGGTGGGCCTATGACGTCCAAGTGGGTGGCCCAAGTGGGTGGCCCACCCATTGCTGCGACCCTGCCCAGTCATGCGAAATCCTTAGGTCCTAATGAATTTATATCAATTGACTGATTTCCTTATATGAACTGTAACTCAGCAAAATCTTTGAAATTGTTGCGTTTATATTTTTGTTCAGTATAATGATCCACATTGCAACGTTTGGCAATGCGGGCCTTTATTTTGAAGGATTTTTATTACCATACAAAGTGACGTCATCGTTTGTGCTGCTGGCAGAATACTAGTCTTGAAAATGAGTTACTGAGCAAGCTATAATCTCAGTAATTTCCGTCGAATATCACATAAACAACTCGACTGCGGTGTACCGATGCGAACTGAACGAGTATGTAACGTTCCGATACATTTGAATGAATTGATCATAGCTAACAAGTCCTGCCGGAGAGTTGATCATGCTGAAAGTGAAGCTTCCCATTCGAACGACGGAAGGAGACCATACCGTCGAAGACAAGCAGGAAAATACCGATTGCAACAGTCACGCTGTTGATTCGGTTCAATACTGTGGTGTGAGCCACCGGTTCAAACGTTCAACGAGTGAGTCATATCGCCTGTCGCAAATTGATAAGAAGGCTGTGTTTGAGTGGTTCGGCTTGCACCTCAGCCCAGCAAAACGGATAGAGTTTATGTACGGACTACTTCATATGTGTCAACCACTTGAGATTCGCTTTTTGGGATCCTGTCTTGAGGACCTTGCACGGAAAGATGTCCACGTCCTACAGGACTTTGAGATAACGGCAAACTGTCAGACAGACTTGGGCCTCCTTAAGGACGTTGCCGACCCTGTTGTGCATTCCAAACTACTTGTCTACCTGTCACTTTTGCGAGCTGGAAACAGAGAATGTGCGGACACACTGTATCGTGCTTTGAGCCATATAGATCCAGCGCTGTACTTAAATACTTATCATGGCGTTCCATTATCTCCACGTGGTGGAAACACTCAGAATGTACCTGATCAACGTTGCCCTCGCGAGGGTGGAATGGAGTCTGGGAAATGTGTGCATCCCAGCGGGACTCCACTGGAGCTAGAGTCGGGTTCCCTGGAGCACTTGGCGCTGCTTTTCACCATGGCCTCGCTGCACCCTGCGTTCCCTTTTTACCAGAGGGATATTGTCAGACACAAGTTGGATAATGTGGAACAGGCCATGGAGGAGAGAATGGATTGCCACAAACGCACGAGTGTCCAGGTAAACACCACTTGACAGTGGCATGTCTGGACCGCCATTTTCAACAAACTCGTAGTATTTGGGACCGCGGGAGGAGGGGCTTTCTTGTCTTGTGATTAGAGTTGATAGTCTCGGGGTTAGGGAGGATTCCCGTGATTGACTGAACTGCATCTCGAGTGAATTTAAAGTGGCTTCTGCATATTACCTCCTCTCCTTAGTTTTACCTCCTTAGCTACCTCACTCCTTATTGTCACAGATCTGATTGAACTGGGAAGGTAAAAGTAGCTAACTCCTCTGATTGGATAGTAAATGTGGTGTAAGCCAATGTCATTAGATCATTACAGGTGAGGAAACGAGAAGGCAGTGAAGGCACTGTGACTATTGAAATGCACCCCCTGGGGGCACCAATAGGTGTCCCTACAGACCCGGGTTCGATCCCAGGCTGTGTCACAACTGGCAGTGACTGGGGGTCCCATAGGGCGGCGCACAATTGGCCCAGGTCGTTCGGGTTAGGGGAAGGATTTGCCGGGGGCTTTACTTGGCTCATCGTGCTCTAGTGACTCCTTGTGGTGGGCCGAGCGCCTGCAGGCTGACCTTGGTAGTCAGTTGAACGTTTTTCCTCCGACACATTGGTGCAGCTGGCTTCTGGGTTCAATGGGCAGGTATTAAGGAGCGCGATTTGGCGGGTCATGTTTCGGAGGACACATGACTCGACCTTCGCCTCTCCCGAGCCTGTTGGGGAGTTGCAGCGATGAGACTATCGTAATTGAAATTGGGAATTGGGGGTAAAACACCTCAAATTAAAAAAAAAACCTATCTTGACTGTTACTTTGACAATAATTAACTATATGTATTATTAAACAAGGACCACCTGTTTTTCTAAAATGTTACTGGCCACCTTAGCCATAGAATGAACATATTACTTTTTAATCAAAGTCTATATAGAATCAAATATTCTCAATTCCAGTCATCTTAGTTTAGATGGCACAATGGAACAATTTATTTCTGGTAAAGTGGGGCCAAATAATTGATCTAGGAATAGACTGTAATAGCATGTACTGTGAATAGGCTTGTGCGGTAAGTAAAGAGGTTCAATCATTTAATGCCAAGTAGTAATTTTAAAGCACTGTTTCATTTCCAAAAACAGCATAGAGTTGTATGGTGTCAGATCTCTTAAAGGGGCATTCTGTAATGCCGTCTTGGCTCGCTCAAAGTATAATGACTTGTCTCATTCAGACAGTTAGTTAGCCTACACTTTCCTGTGGATTGGCAACATTTCTAATCCAAATGGAGCTGATTTATGAATAGAAATGAAACTGAAAAGAAACAAAAAAAGTTTCTCAAAGCATGCAGAGAGGAGGAAATTAGTATTTGTTCCAGTTGTTCAGTGCTGTAAGGGGCAGTTGTTTGGTGGGACTATGATTGAAAGGCATTTCTCTGCACTTGTGCATGTGACATTAAAACTTGAAACTTAACTGCGGGAGAAAGCACAATTACATATTAAACCATCGATTTCTTCACTTTCCTGGTGGCAGCAGAAGCAGCATGCCCTTCAAAGGGAGGACCTCAGCCCCAGGAGCACTGACATGGGTCAGTCACCCTGCTGTGCTCCCAATCAGCTCCCCAACAGGACATTATCCCAGAGAGAAGGTAATCTCAATCCTGTTTGTCATTGTGTCCTCTGAGGTCTCTCATTCCCATGTTGAGAGAAGTGTTCAAAGCAAGATGTATTTGAGCCTAGTGCATTTGAGGTGAAACAAGAGACTCAAACAAATTGTCAGATATGATGGGATATATTTTAAATTATTTATATTTTTAACAGTAATCAAAATTACATTAAGATGAACACAGTGGCGTACTTTGGAAAACCGGTAACTTCCTGCAATTCTACACATTTTGCCATGGGGCAACGAGAACAATGTGCAAAATGTTGCTGTTTTAAAGCAAATATCCTGCAATTCTACACATTTTTGCCATGGGGCATAAAATATTGCACGAACAATCTGACGCTCAGGACAAAAAAATAGCAGTTTTAATCTCATGCTATTCTACACATTTTAAAATGAGGCTGAGAGAATATTTTGCAGATAATTTTAAAGATAATTTCCTTTAATTTTTGACATGGCTTATGACGTGTTCATATGCTATCTGGGGAAGGGGAGTGCAGGGGTATGGAAGAACAGCCATTCATTGCTCCAAAAAATTATCCTGGTCTTTCTTCCTGCAGCAGTTCACATTGACAAGATTGTGCTAAAGAGGATATCTTGGAACCAAGTAAACAGTGAATACAGGATTGAGGTATGTATGTTCATGTTTGTGCCTTGGTATGTTATTTTTAATATTTTTTTATTCTGATATTACTGTGTATTTCGTTTCTCATACATTTTGAGGCATACCCCCTGAAGGATCTAGTTATACTTTATTTTTATTAGGCCTATATATTGTGGGCCACCAGATTACTTCGTACTCCCTCCCATTCAAATGATGGCACGACAAAACGTTTGTCCTGAGCTTCAGATTGTTCATGTATTATTTTTTTCTCTGTAAATCGTGCAACGTTCTCTTACAACACCTGGACAGGCAGAGAGCCAGGCTATATAGGACAGCAGGAAGGATTGTGCCCTCCTATTCACATGCCGCCCTCCTATTCACATGCCGCCCTCCTATTCACATGCCGCCCTCCTATTCACATGCCGCCCTCCTATTCACATGCCGCCCTCCTATTCACATGCCGCCCTCCTATTCACATGCCGCCCTCCGTTGCATGAGAACACAATCTGGTGGAAATATGTCCTAGATCGTTTGCGACTCCAAAACATCTGCCGTGACTGTTTTTACAAGCCTGCGGCAGCATCATATCAGCCTGTAAAAACCGTCAAGTCTTCAATTTAGAATAGAGGGTTGAAGGACTTGAGGTTAGCTCCAAGATTTTACAACAGCCATAGTAGTAATAAAGTAGACTATCTGACCAAGGTTGTCCTTATCTGTGGACTAGTCATGTAGCTTGTTGAGTGGCTAGAACAAACTACCAACACATTCTAACACTAAACAGTTAAAATCAGATCTGCGTTATGTGGATAGCGAGATGAGCCATAACCTTTTCTTGTTCTGCTTAGTCTGCTCTACAGAGACGGTGGTACTGAGTGTGCACATTAGTGTGGAGATGTGTGTGTGTGTCACTGATATGAATGTCTAGGCCAGTACCCATCATCATCATCATCTAGCTAGCCTGTCTATGTGGACGGGCCGAACGAAGTGAGGGATCTTTCTAGTGGGTTTCCTTTGGTCTATGGGAGAGACATTTCTCAGTCGAGAGGATTGTGTCCAACGTGGCATAGATAGAACCTCGCTCTCCAGTTTTTTGGGGTGGTGGAGAAGTAGAAGGGTTTAATATGTTATTGAACCCTACTGTCTCATAGCCTACTTGAAAAGGATGCACTAATATAATAGTTAAGAGGCCTGTGTTAGAAATCTACTGGCACGTTCTTGGCTGAAAAGTGGAGTGGGACAGTGAAAATGTTGTTGCCAGCCAGTGCTAGAAACACACAGAGGGTGAGGGTGCTGGGCAGTGCCATCTGCTCCGCCAGAGAGGGGTATTAGTATGTTAAAGAGAAGAGAGCATAATATTCAGCACAGGAGGCTCTTCAGTATGTCTACTCTAGGCCTGTTGTGAATAACAACACAACCAACGGTAGCCTGTACAGCTAGGGCAGGCCTGTGCTGAGCTCTACAGAGTCTGGTGTAAAACAATGCTGTGAGAGGTAGCCTTTAGTCTATTTACTTGCTGAGTTGTTTCCCCATTCGTTCAGTGTTATTCACTTTTCTACCAAGGCGAAAGGAATGACATCCTAGGCTACTTATCTGTTCTAAACTGAATAATCAAAATGTTGGTAGTCTTGTTGTCGCCCTGATCAGAGAGGACCTACTGGTTTTAAAACGCTTATTTATCACCGGTTTGTAAGCTCACTGTTTTCCTTTTGCCTCTCCTTTTGTGAAGACCAGACATACTAGACAAGCACTACTTCCTGTGACCAGCTTGAACTGGGCCTACAAATGAGACATTAGTATTCAGAGGCTTAGACTGGAAGCTGCTCAAGTGTTGAAAGCAGTTTAGGAGATGTAGACAAGCATCTCCACACCCTGTGTAAAAATGAATAAAATTATTTATTTTTTGATAATTTACTCGTTGACTGAGGATGTGTGGATTTCCCTGTACTCCCGGTACACTCCTCCTATTAGGGAGAAATTACTCCCATAACCATTACTTGCTCTGTTCTGGCTTGTTAAATTGTAATTTGAACTTGACAAAGAGCAACAGATTTTTAATATCCCACTTCAAGTTGATGAGTGCCTTTGCATTCACCTTTGTCAGATCAGGGATCAAGATTAATATGGATTAGGGTGCCATTTTGGACTCCACTCAGCCATTTGCACTGTTTCCCCTAGAATTATTTTCAGCAGAGGTGGCGAAGTTTGCTAGGGGAGTCCAGGAGCACCAAAACATTTTAGAGGCCCTTGCCTTGGCCTGTAGAGACATGTAGCTTTTTAAAAACAAATTTCCTGCAATTGTACACATTTTGCCATGATGCGAAGAGAGAAAAACATTATTATTCTTTTAAGATGCACTATGCAGAAATCGCTCTGCCATTTCCTGGTTGCTAAAATTCTAATAGTTCGCCTGATTTTCGTTTATGTGATCAAACAAGCAAGTATAGTGTAGAGAATCATTTTACCATCTAAACCGCTTCTTGAAATACATTTTCCATAACCCAAAATATTGTTACTCTGTGATGGGTAGAGTAGACACTGCCAGGCTGTGAAAGAGCTGTTTTTAAATTGACACAATACCTGTTCGTAAAGGTGTCAGCTAGATATTACGTCCAGGAGCTTGCAGGGATTTGTAGTTTTGCATGGTCTACTTTGATGCTAATTAGCATTTTTGAATCAGAGTAAATAGAACCATATATATATTCATACAAGTCACCTTGTCCTAGAGAGATTTAGACGGTTATCAAAACGTCATGCCAGGGTAAGCCTACACGAAACACGGCCCTTACTTTAAGTGTTTCTAAAATCCACTATGGAGAAAAAAGAAAATGGTGGAAAAGCTGGAGCCATTTCCCTGTTTGACCGCTAGGTTTTATGGGTATTATGACTCATACTGTGGTAATCTATTGCATCGTGCTGTCCAAAGCAATGTATCTGATGTGTGTTCGGTAAAGCATGCTTATGATGTGACGTCTCCCTCCCCTCCCCTCTTCTAGGTCCAGTGGTCTGACTCAACATGGACCACAGTGACCAAGACTCACCATGAGCTGGACGACTTCCTGTCCAAGGTACAAGAGAAACACATCCCCATCAATAGATTATAGGCCTAGAATATACTGGATTTAATGTCAGGTGAAATTAAGTCACACTATCCTCGGAGAGGTCTCTAAATGTTGTTTTATAAAGGTAAACCCAGAGCCGGTGTTTACTTTCCAAATGTTTTCATGTGTTTTCTAGTCACTGAATGCTCTGTGTGCAAGCTAATAGGACTAATGCTAATACTGTGACATACTGTATTCAAATGTATTTCTTAATTTAGCTTAATGTATACCCCTAAATGTTGTATATAAACATCATGAATATGTTTATGTCTATGATAACCGCTCATATGATTCCCTGAACCACATACAGCTTCCATGTGAGAGGTCCACTGAGCCCTTTGAGAAGAGACTGGCGAGGTTACTGGCCCAGAGAGACCAGTATGAGCCCAGGGACCTGGAGAGGACGCTACAGTGAGTTCCCCTCTTTGTTTGATCATTCAGCTCAGAGCAGCACAAAGCATGATGGGAAATTCCAATTCCAAGGGTTTTTATCATGTCAATAAAAAAAAAATAAATTAAATATATACGGTGTATATACTTGAAGGTCAAGCCCTTTATTGTTATCTTTTTTACGTCTTGCTTTACTCTCAAGCCTCAATATTGTGGAGAAAGTAGAGTAGACTGACCTCTAGTTATTGTCACCAACGCTGCCATAAGCTCCAGTGTTGTCAGTTATGGTTATGGTGAACAACCTCAGGCTTCACATATGTCAGAACCATAGAACCCAGGCATTGATATCTAGGTCAATGGTGATGATGTCCTTACCAGAGGGATTCGCTGGCCATCCTTATGGATATGGATGGGATCACTTTTTCCGCCCTCGCTTCCTCTCCCATTCAAGCCCCACCAGCAATTTGGGACTTCCCACTCGATGTGTGCCATAACCGTACCTTGCTGTTTGATGTACTATTATACAACAGGTGATCTGACGCATACAATTTCCAAGTCACCTTCTCTTTCCCTCTGTATAATTAATATATTTAACCCCCCCCTCATCTCTTTCCACTGTGACAGGGAGATGCTTCTGTCAGCCCCAGCAGCCTTCAGGCAAAGAGGAGAGGTCTGCCGGTTCCTCCTCCCCCACTGCAGTCACTGTAAGTGTCTGTGCCCCTGTCTCAGCCTTCAGGGAGGTGCTCCACTGACCTTTACAGAATGCATGTCTACATGAACCATCCACCTGATTGGTTAGGGATACCTTGAAACTCTGAGCACAATTTCCCCTCTCTTCTCTCAAATAATTTGTTTGTGGATTGATGTGGTCGGTTCCACGTGACTAATCATACCAATTTACAACTTCTCAGTCATCCTGACTCCCTATTTTTCACGGCCTTTGACAACAACGCCCTGAGCCCAGTTTCAGTGGTGCTCCCAGAGGACAGTTAAATCCTCCAGAAATAACACACACACATTGCTTGGTGGCAAGCTTAGAGAAATAAACCCAGCTTCACAGTAAATAGTTCTCAGCTTAGCCGCAGGGCCGTGAGGCTGTTTTACCACATGAAACCTCAGCCATTTATCAATTGACTCACGCCTCTAACCATTCAAGGGAATCCATTGATGGTTGGTTTCACACAGCTGCATCAAATTGACCACAGAAATTCATAAATCAAAACCAATAATGTATTTTATGGTTAGGGCCGTGGAAAAGCTGTAACGTTATGTAGGCTGGAGGTCTCGTCGACCATT